>CM072221.1:3092479-3193029 GCA_036851935.1 Coregonus suidteri
GTGTTCCTGTATGTGTGTGTGTGTCTACCTGGAACACCAGAACTCCAGAGTGTGTGACGGCCAGGTTGAGTCTCATGCCCTCTCCGTCGTGAGCAGGGTGGGGGCGGATCCCGTACATGTCCAGTTTCCTAGCAACCTCCAATAGATGGACGTCTGAGTCCGCAGGAGAATGACCCCTGCAACGTTCAATCAATCAACCAATCAGGCTATCCGATAATCAATCAGTGTCTGTGTGTGTGCGCCGCAGGTTTGAATCTGTCTCGAAGCGCGCGCGCTTACCTGTGAACTTCATAATCTTCACCTCTAGATGGTGACAGAAGATGCTAATGCTAAGGAAGTGTCTCCACAGGGGACCATAGGATCTCTATGGCAGTGACCATAGATGGTAATGCTAAGGAAGTGCTTACCTGTGTTTTCTGTGGAACTTCATAATCTTGTGGTCCAGATATTCCTGGTTAGGAACGTACTGTTTCACCTCTAGATGGTGACAGTCCAAATCTTCCTCGTAGTCCCCCAGCTCTGCTGCAGAACACACACACACACATAGGCATACGTACAAACACACACACACATGCACACACACACACATCAAATAAGTAAGTAATTTCAGGTAGGGTGCTTGAGGAGTGAGTCACTGCTATCATCTAAGTCCCGTAATCACGCCGGCTTAAACATTAGCCTGAGCCAGAGCTGGGTTTATTTATCCACCCCTCTTCGGAGGACAAAAATAACTTTGTTTTTACAACTATTTTTTGTTGTTGTTACATGTACATTCTACATATATTTTACATACATGTTTTCAGTCTTATAGATCTCAGCCCATCTCACCTTTCCCTGTAAAGCACCCTCTTATGATTTATAATGTTCCATATATTTTTGTGCTGTAATGTTTCACAAATTCTGAACCTTTCTAATCGCATAGTATCCACAGATTGTAAATTAAAGATGAATATTTTCACTAAGATTATTATTATATTGCTGATTGATTGACTTTCCAAATCTCCCAACAGTGCTATCTATGTAGGGTTAGTTTTAGGTAAATGTTGTGATTTTTTTTTAACCATTCCTAAACCTGTGACCAGAAACAAGCTACATATGGGCAATGCCAGAATATATGATCTAATGATTCTGTCTCTTCACAGTAAAATCTACAGAGTTGAGATGGTTGTATGCCCCATATACATCGTTCTGTTGGTGGCAAGAATGTTGTATAATAATTGAAATTGAAAAACTAAGTTTTGAATCAAGCGTTGTTTTGTGTATCAGTTCATAAACCACGTGCCATGGAATCGGCACATCTGAAATCTCTTTAGCTAGAGCAGTGAGACAAAGGCAGATCCCGAAAAACGGTTCTTCTCACAAAAACGCCTGTCAAGTCTGAAAGTTTGAGACCTCTATTTCAAAGGAAACTCATTAAAGATGAGGTGTGGCCAATTAGTGGGCGCGGCCAACACACCTGAACGAGACAGAGGAGAGAGAGAGTTTTGTTGACGCTGAGAAAGGAACGTATATGTTTTTAAACGTTACCAATTTTCTCTTGTGGTTTTTATGGAAAGTTTTCTTAATGTTCTGAGAAAATTACTTTAATATAGAACCGTGAGGAAACCTGCAGAAAACGTTATCCTGAAGTACTGAAATTCCCACAGAAGAAAGTTGAATGCAAAATAACCATAGGACGACCAAGCTGTAAGAAATATATGGTTCTCAGAACGTTATGCGCTAGCTGGGTTCTTTCCCAAGTCACAGTGGGAGGACCACACAACATATCATTGCATGACTCCACGTTTATGTCGATATGATGGTTATTATATCAATATTTGCTCATAAATGCGTTTCCACTGCCATTTCTCACATAATAAATGTCAAGGACACAAAAAAGATTCCACCTCGTCTATCGTATTTTGTTTTGTCGACATTTGGAATGTTTAGCGACAGATTTGCTGTTTTCCATCAGGCCTGTCGGGACATGTTTTATCAGGCCTGTCGGGACATGTTTTATCAGGCCTGTAGGGACATGTTTTATCAGGCCTGTTCGGGACATGTTTTATCAGGCCTGTCGGGACCATGTTTTATCAGGCCTGTCGGGACATGTTTATCAGGCCTGTCGGGACATGTTTTATCAGGCCTGTCGGGACATGTTTTATCAGGCCTGTCGGGACATGTTTTATCAGGCCTGATCGGGACATGTTTTATCAGGCCTGTCGGGACATGTTTTATCAGGCCTGTAGGGACATGTTTTATCAGGCCTGTCGGGACATGTTTTATCAGGCCTGTCGGGACATGTTTTATCAGGCCTGTCGGGACATGTTTTATCAGGCCTGTCGGGACATGTTTTATCAGGCCTGTCGGGACATGTTTTATCAGGCCTGTCGGGACATGTTTTATCAGGCCTGTCGGGACATGTTTTATCAGGCCTGTCGGGACATGTTTTATCAGGCCTGTCGGGACATGTTTTATCAGGCCTGTCGGGACATGTTTTATCAGGCCTGTCGGGACATGTTTTATCAGGCCTGTCGGGACATGTTTTATCAGGCCTGTCGGGACATGTTTTATCAGGCCTGTCGGGACATGTTTTATCAGGCCTGTCGGGACATGTTTTATCAGGCCTGTCGGGACATGTTTTATCCGACATGTACTTTACTTGCAGAAAGGTTTTGGATGGAAACCTGGTCAGTGACTAGTTGGACATTCATTTCCCACCGAGAAAACAATTTTCTGTACTTACAAACATTCTTATAAATTATTTTTTATCAGGTTTGTGCGGATTTTTTTTTTTTTTTTGACATTTGTCAATAAAACTCATGAATGAAACTGTTTATGTCAAATAGTTGTTTGCTCTACTTGTAGCCCTGGTTGTCCTGAAAAGACAATGGTAAAACACTTCATTTTGAGGCTAAATATAAGGGCTGGACATGCAGATAAATGAAACTAGTGAAAAAAAATGCAGATTTTTGCTGGGGGGTCCCTGGACTGATCAGGTTTAAAGTCCTGGAGAAAGGGAATGGCCGGGTCCTATTCATTATTGCACACCATAGCAACACTTTGAATACGACCCAGTGTAACAGAATCGACTTGACTCACACTGCAGTATATGGGACACCAGCAGGGCGGCGCTGTTGTCATTACAGGTCAGACTGCCTGTAGAGAGGTCCTGCTTTATCTGGAGAGCAAACAGATACCTGGAACAGAGGAGAGAGGGAAGTTTACACACACACACACACACACACACACACACACACACACACAAACAAAGCGCTGTACCCGAGGAACAAAGCGCTGTACCCGAGGATCAGAAGATGTAGATTGTATGACTTTCTTGTATTATATGTTTGCAACAAGATATTCCCTGACAACAAGATGGAACCATCCTGAACCTCTTCCCTTACAACAAGATGGAACCATCCTGAACCTCTTCCCTTACAACAAGATGGAACCATCCTGAACCTCTTCCCTGACAACAAGATGGAACCACCCCTGAACCTCTTCCCTGACAACAAGATGGAACCATCCTGAACCTCTTCCCTGACAACAAGATGGAACCATCCTGAACCTCTTCCCTGACAACAAGATGGAACCATCCTGAACCTCTTCCCTGACAACAAGATGGAACCATCCTGAACCTCTCCCCTGACAACAAGATGGAACCACCCTGAACCTGTTCCCTGACAACAAGATGGAACCATCCTGAACCTCTTCCCTGACAACAAGATGGAACCATCCTGAACCTCTTCCCTGACAACAAGATGGAACCATCCTGAACCTCTTCCCTGACAACAAGATGGAACCATCCTGAACCTCTTCCCTGACAACAAGATGGAACCATCCTGAACCTCTTCCCTGACAACAAGATGGAACCATCCTGAACCTCTTCCCTGACAACAAGATGGAACCATCCTGAACCTCTTCCCTGACAACAAGATGGAACCATCCTGAACCTCTTCCCTGACAACAAGATGGAACCATCCTGAACCTCTTCCCTGACAACAAGATGGAACCATCCTGAACCTCTTCCCTGACAACAAGATGGAACCACCCTGAACCTCTTCCCTGACAACAAGATGGAACCATCCTGAACCTCTTCCCTGACAACAAGATGGAACCATCCTGAACCTCTTCCCTGACAACAAGATGGAACCATCCTGAACCTCTTCCCTGACAAACAAGATGGAACCATCCTGAACCTCTCCCCTGACAACAAGATGGAACCACCCTGAACCTCTTCCCTGACAACAAGATGGAACCATCCTGAACCTCTTCCCTGACAACAAGATGGAACCATCCTGAACCTCTTCCCTGACAACAAGATGGAACCATCCTGAACCTCTTCCCTGACAACAAGATGGAACCATCCTGAACCTCTTCCCTGACAACAAGATGGAACCATCCTGAACCTCTTCCCTGACAACAAGATGGAACCATCCTGAACCTCTTCCCTGACAACAAGATGGAACCATCCTGAACCTCTTCCCTGACAACAAGATGGAACCATCCTGAACCTCTTCCCTGACAACAAGATGGAACCATCCTGAACCTCTTCCCTGACAACAAGATGGAACCACCCTGAACCTCTTCCCTGACAACAAGAAGTGGGACCATCCTGAACCTCTTCCCTTACAACAAGATGGAACCACCCTGAACCTCTTCCCTGACAACAAGATGGAACCATCCTGAACCTCTTCCCTCACAACAAGATGGAACCATCCTGAACCTCTTCCCTGACAACAAGATGGAACCATCCTGAACCTCTTCCCTTACAACAAGATGGAACCATCCTGAACCTCTTCCCTGACAACAAGATGGAACCATCCTGAACCTGTTCCCTGACAACAAGATGGAACCATCCTGAACCTGTTCCCTTACAACAAGATGGAACCATCCTGAACCTGTTCCCTCACAACAAATGGAACCATGTGATCCTGAACCTGTTCCCTCACAACAAATGGAACCATGTGATCCTGAACCTGTTCCCTCACAACAAATGGAACCATGTGATCCTGAACCTGATCCCTCACAACAAGATGGAACCATTTGTGATCCTGAACCTGTTCCCTCACAACAAATGGAACCATGTGATCCTGAACCTGTTCCCTCACAACAAGATGGAACCATTTGTGATCCTGAACCTGTTCCCTCACAACAAATGGAACCATGTGATCCTGAACCTGTTCCCTCACAACAAGATGGAACCATTGTGATCCTGAATAACCTGTTCCCCTCACAACAAATGCCCTGGTGATGTGATCCTGAACCTGTTCCCTCACAACAAGATGTCCAACCATTTGTGATCCTGAACGTGTTCCCTCACTGCAGGTGTCACTGATTGACAATGTGGAGAAACACGATCACCGACGATGGCCGTAGTGAGAGACCCTCTACTGACGTATCTGGGGAAGGCATGTCACACACACACACAAACACACCTAAGCACACCTGGGCAGGTAAAACACACACACACACACACACAAACAAACATACCTGGTGAGTCCTCTCTGCAGCTGGCCGGGGTCTGGAGGGAAGAACTTGACGATGAATCTGAAGAACAGATCACTGGTGTCTGAGAGAGAGAGGGGGGGAGGGAGAGAGAGGGAGGGAGGGATTAAGAGAGAAGGGGGGGGGGACATGGAAGGGAGAGAGAGATGAGTTAACCATATAGAAAGAGCAGATGTATTCTCACACACAATCACATAAACAAATACACAAACTTACTCTTGATCTGTTTGGCTAGAGGCTTCAGCAGTTCCAGCCACACCTGGAATAAAATACAAACAAAAATAAAACCACACTTTAATTTAATTGAACTCCAGTATTATTTAACATACTCACGAGTACTTCCCCTCTGTCTAGTAGGTTTACATAGCTTCCAGTGTGATGTCTATAACTTACATACAGTTGAAGTTGGAAGTTTACATACACTTTAGCCAAATACATTTAAACTCGTTTTTTTTACTGATTCCTGACATTTAATCCTTGTAAAAATTCCCTGTCTTAGGTCAGTTAGGAGGATCACCACTTTATTTTAAGAATGTGAAATGTCAGAAATAATAGTAGAGAGAATGATTTATTTCAGCTTTTATTTCTTTCATCACATTCCCAGTGGGTCAGAAGTTTACATACACTCAATTAGTATTTGGTAGCATTGCCTTTAAATTGTTTAACTTGGGTCAAACGTTTCGGGTAGCCTTCCACAAACAAAATAAGTTGGGTGAATTTTGGCCCATTCCTCCTGACAGAGCTGGTGTAACTGAGTCAGGTTTGTAGGCCTCCTTGCTCGCACAAGCTTTTTCAGTTCTGCCCACAAATGTTCTATAGGATTGAGGTCAGGGATTTGTGATGGCCACTCCAATACCTTGACTTTGTTGTCCTTAAGCCATTTTGCCACAACTTTGGAAGTATGGTTGGGGTCATTGTCCATTTGGAAGACCCATTTGCGACCAAGCTTTACCTTCCTGACTGATGTCTTGAGATGTTGCTTCAATATATCCACATCATTTTCCTTCCTCATGATGCCATCTATTTTGTGAAGTGCACCAGTCCCTCCTGCAGCAAAGCACCCCCACAGCATGATGCTGCCACCCCTGTGCTTCACGGTTGGGATGGTGTTCTTCGGCTTGCAAGCAGCCCCCCTTTTCCTCCAAACATAACGTTGGTCATTATGTCCAAACAGTTCTATTTTTGTTTCATCAGACCTAAGGACATTTCTCCAAAAGTACGATCTTTGTCCCTATGTGCAGTTGCAAACCGTAGTCTGGCTTTTTTATGGCGGTTTTGGAGCAGTGGCTTCTTCCTTGCTGAGCGGCCTTTCAGGTTATGTCGATATAGGACTTGTTTTACTGTGGATATAGATAATTTTGTACCTGTTTCCTCCAGCATCTTCACAAGGTCCTTTGCGAAAAGTGCACCAAAGTACGTTCATCTCTAGGAGACAGAACGCGTCTCCTTCCTGAGCGGTATGACGGCTGCGTGGTCCCATGGTGTTTATACTTGCGTACTATTGTTTGTACAGATGAACGTGGTACCTTCAGGCATTTGGAAATTGCTCCCAAGGATGAACCAGACCTGTGGAGGTCTACACATTTTTTTTTTATGAGGTCTTGGCTGATTTCTTTTGATTTTCCCATTATGTCAACCAAAGAGGCACTGAGTTTGAAGGTAGGCCTTGAAATACATCCACAGGTACACCTCCAATTGACTCAAATTATGTCAATAAGCCTACCAGAAGCTTCTAAAGCCATGACATCATTTTCTGGAATTGTCCAAGCTGTTTAAAGGAACAGTCAACTTAGTGTATGTAAACTTTTGACCCACTGGAATTGTGATATAGTGAATTATTGTCACGATCGTCGTTAGATGAAGCGGACCAAGGCGCAGCGTGATATGCGTACATTCTTTTATTGCAGTACACAACACGAACCAAAACAACAAAACAAACGATACGTGAAGTCCTGGGTTGAACACAAACCTTCCGGAACAAGATCCACAAAATAACAGTGCCAAACAGGCTGCCTAAGTATGGTCCCCAATCAGAGACAACAAGCTGCCTCTGATTGGGAACCACCCTGGCCAACATAGATATACACGAACTAGAACACAAACCTAGAAAAACTAAACAATAGAAATTCCACACCCTGGCTCAACATATAATAGTTTACAGAGCCAGGGCGTGACAATTATAAGTGAAATAATCTGTCTGTAAACAATTGTTGGAAAAATTACTTGTGTCATGCACAAAGTCGATTACCTAACCAACTTGCAAAAACTATAGTTTGTTAACAAGACATTTGTGGAATGGTTGAAAAACTAGTTTTTAATGACTCCAACCTAAGTGTATGTAAACTTCCGACTTCAACTGTAGCTTCCAGTGTGATGTCTATAACTTACATAGCTTCCAGTGTGATGTCTATAACTTACATAGCTTCCAGTGTTGTCGTGCTCTAGATGAAGTAACTTGCTTTAACTTTATATCTGAAGCATGGTAACACAGTGCAGTGCATGCACACCTCAAACTGCAAGACAAATCCTTTACGTATCCCCTTGACCTTCAATCTCAAGAGTGATACTGATTGGCTGTTAAACAAAAAGGAGTTATGGATATTCATTAAAGGTGTATAGCTCCATATATAACATCCCCCCCCCCCCCCCCCTCTTAGCTAGAGTGGAAACATGTGTTTTTAACTGCTGTAGAGTCAAAGGTAGCTGGTGCTCAAGTTTCAATTACAGTACCAGGCTTTACCACTGACTCACTCAAGCACATAGTTCTGTAGCCTCCCTGGTAGTTTAGTGCACCTGCCTGCTCTGGTGCACTGACTGGTGTGAGTCTCTATGACAGAGGGTTCCGGTGCACTGACTGGTGTGAGTCTCTATGACAGAGGGTTCCGGCGCACTGACTGGTGTGAGTCTCTATGACAGAGGGTTCCGGTGCACTGACTGGTGTGAGTCTCTATGACAGAGGGTTCCGGCGCACTGACTGGTGTGAGTCTCTATGACAGAGGGTTCCGGCGCACTGACTGGTGTGAGTCTCTATGACAGAGGGTTCCGGTGCACTGACTGGTGTGAGTCTCTATGACAGAGGGTTCCGGTGCACTGACTGGTGTGAGTCTCTATGACAGAGGGTTCCGGTGCACTGACTGGTGTGAGTCTCTATGACAGAGGGTTCCGGTGCACTGACTGGTGTGAGTCTCTATGACAGAGGGTTTCAATTACAGTACCTGGCTTTACCACTGACTCACTCAAGCACATAGTTCTGTAGCTGCCAGTGTGATATCTATACTGAACCAAAATATAAACGCAACATGCAACAATTTCAATGATGTTACTGAGTTACAGTTCATATGAGGAAATCAGTCGATTGAAATAAATAAATTAGGCCCTAATCTATGGATTTCACATGACTGGGGATACAGATAAGCATCTGTTGGTCACAGATTTCTTTTTTTTTTAAACAGTAAATATCTGGTGTGACCACCATTTGACTCATGCAGTGTGACACATCTCCTTCGCATAGAGTTGATCAGGCTGTTGATTGGGGCCTTTGTAATGTTGTCCCACTCCTCTTCAATGGCTGTGCGAAGTTGCTGGATATTGGCAGGAACTGGAACACGCTGTCATACACGTCGATCCAGAGCATCCCAAACATGCTCAATGGGTGACATGTCTAGTGAGTATGCAGGCCAGCTTCCAGGAATTGTGTACAGATCCTTGCGACATGGGGCCGTACATTATCATGCTGAAACATGAGGTGATGGCGGCGGATGAATGGCACTATAATGGGCCTCAGGATCTCGTCACGGTATCTCTGTGCATTCAAACTGCCGTCAATAAAATGCAATTGTGTTCGTTGTCCGTAGCTTATGCCTGCCCATACCATAATCCCACTGCCACCATGGGGCACTCTGTTCACAACATTTACATTAGCAAACCGCTCACCCACACAACGCCATACATGTGGTCTGCGGTTATGAGGCCAGTTGGACGTAGTGTGACAAAACTGCACATTTTAGAGTGGCCTTTTATTGTCTCCAGCACAAGGTGCACCTGTGTAATGATCATGCTGTTTAAAAAGCTTATTGATATGCCACACCTGTCAGGTGGATGGATTAAGCAATTGGAGAAATGCTCACTAACAGGGATGTAAACACATTTGTGCAACAAATTTGAGAGAAATAAGGTATTTGTGCGTATATTCAGTTTATATTTGTGTTCAGTATATAACTTACATAGCTGCCAGTGTGATGTCTGAACTCCAATCCAAAGTATTCTTTCTCCAGCAGCTTGAGGTGACCACACACCTTGTTGAAGAAGTCACATCCAATGATCCTTTGCTGTGGGGTGGCAGGACAGACAGGAAGAAACATGGGACAGGCAGGAGGAGAAGAAGAAGAAGAAGAAGAAGAAGAAGAAGAAGAAGAAGAAGAAGAAGAAGAAGAAGAAGAAGAAGAAGAAGAAGAAGAAGAAGAAGAAGAAGAAGAAGAAGAAGAAGAAGAAGAAGAAGAAGAAGAAGAAGAAGAAGAAGAAGAAGAATGGGACAGACAGGAAGAAGAAGGAACAACTGGAGGTTACACCTGAAAAGGTGGACATATTTTAATTTGTTTATCCTGTATTTAACCAGGGAAGTCACATTGAGATGGACATCTCTTTTGAGTTGGGGCTGGCTGGGGTAAGAGTTATGCTTAGGGTTAGTTGTAAAAATCTAATTTGACGTTTTAAAGGTATAGCATGCTACTTCTGTCCTCTAGCATGTCCAGATAGTGACGACTGGCTCATTGAAAGAGCTGACCATTGTGCTGAAACTGCTCGGAAAGGCATTGAAGGACCGTACTGAAACGTCTGAAAAGGGCAAAGTGCCGTTGTTGCGTAGGCTACTTGAGATGTGGTGTAGCCTAGTAAAGACCTTTAAATATATGATGCCAACAACTATCCTATCTGGGATCTAAAAATAAATACAACTAAATAAAGACTATGTTAAAAGCTGATCTAGCCTTTTAAAAAAGAAGGGGGGAAAACGTTAAGCTAGTGCATTCTACAATTCACTTTCATTCTACATATTAATTCTACAGTTTCATTTCATTCTACATATTAATTCTACAATTTCATTTCATTTTACATATTCATTCTACAATTTCATTTCATTCTACATATTCAATCTACAATTTCATTTCATTCTACAATTTCATTTCATTCTACATATTAATTCTACAATTTCATTTCATTCTACATATTGATTCTACAATTTCATTCCATTCTACATATTCAATCTACAATTTCATTTCATTCTACATATTCATTCTACAATTTCATTTCATTCTACATATTCAATCTACAATTTCATTTCATTCTACAATTTCATTTCATTCTACATATTAATTCTACAGTTTCATTTCATTCTACATATTCATTCTACAATTTCATTTCATTTTACATATTCATTCTACAATTTCATTTCATTCTACATATTCAATCTACAATTTCATTTCATTCTACAATTTCATTTCATTCTACATATTAATTATACAATTTCATTTCATTCTACATATTGATTCTACAATTTCATTCCATTCTACATATTCAATTCTACAATTTCATTTCATTCTACATATTCATTCTACAATTTCATTTCATTCTACATATTCAATCTACAATTTCATTTCATTCTACAATTTCATTTCATTCTACATATTAATTCTACAATTTCATTTCATTCTACATATTGATTCTACAATTTCATTTCATTCTACATATTGATTCTACAATTTCATTCCATTCTACATATTCAATCTACAATTTCATTTCATTCTACATATTCATTCTACAATTTCATTTCATTCTACATATTCATTTCACAATTTCATTTCATTCTACATATTCATTCTACAATTTACTTTCATTCTACATATTCATTCTACAATTTCATTTCATTCTACATATTCAATCTACAATTTCATTTCATTCTACAGTTTCATTTCATTCTACATATTAATTCTTACAATTTATATTCATTCTACATATTAATTCTACAATTTCATTTCATTCTACATATTCATTTTACAATTTCATTTCATCCTACATATTCATTCTACAATTTACTTTCATTCTACATATTAATTCTACAATTTCATTTCATTCTACATATTCAATCTACAATTTACTTTCATTCTACAATTTCATTTCATTCTACATATTAATTCTACAATTTCATTTCATTCTACATATTACAATTTCTTTCACAATTTGATTCACAATTTCATTTCATTCTACATATTCATTCTACAATTTCATTTCATTCTACAAATCTATTCTACAATTTACTTTCATTCTACATATTAATTCTACAATTAACTTTCATTCCCATATTAGCTACAATTTCATTTCATTCTACCCTTCATTTCATTCTACATATTAGGCTTACAATTTCTTTTCTTCTACATATTAAATTATACAATTTCATTCATTCTACATATTCAGGCAATTCACATTCTACATATTCATCCTACCATTTAGCCTATAGGCTTAATTCTACAATTTCATTTCATTCTACATATAATCTACAATTTCATTTCATTCCAGTTTCATTTCATTCTATATATTAATTCTTACAATTTCTTTTCATTCTACATATATTAATATAGGCTACATTCTACATATTCATTCCAATTCAGCAAATCTATAGGGTTAACTTTTCCCATTTACCTATAGGCTCCTCCCATTCAGCCTATAGGCTACCCTCCTCCATTCAGCCTATAGGCTACCCTCCTCCATTCAGCCTATAGGCTACCCCTCCTCCATTTAGCCTATAGGCTACCCTCCTCCATAGGCTTCCTCCATTCAGCCTATAGGCTACCCTCCTCCATTCAGCCTATAGGCTACCCTCCTCCATTCAGCCTATAGGCTACCCTCCTCCATTCAGCCTATAGGCTACCCTCCTCCATTTAGCCTATAGGCTACCCTCCTCCATTCAGCCTATAGGCTACCCTCCTCCATTCAGCCTATAGGCTACCCTCCTCCATCAGCCTATAGGCTTCCTCCAGCCTATAGGCTACCCTCCTCCATTCAGCCTATAGGCTACCCATGCCATGCAGATAATAGTTAGGTCTCTATATCTGTTTTGGCGCACTATTTTGGGATCCATTCCCCAACTGTTTAGGGGAGTCTAGGTTCTGTCAAGAGCTTTTACCTTCCCGTTATCTCTCTGACTCACTCTGCCTTTAATCACCGGTGCCGCTAACGGAGGAGATGAGATGGGCGTGTGCGTGTGCGTGAGTCTTTTTCCCAGCGCTGTGACACAGCCGAACCCGGTGTTTAGGCCTGCTGACTGACACGACGGGGGAGCGCGTGTATCCTCTCATTACCGTGGCATTACCGGACGTCGAGGCGGGAGGAGAATCGTCCCATAACCGGTCATCAACAACGTTTAACGTCCGCCCTCAGGGCATTTTTAACAACTAGGCTATCAAACTACCGATTAGAGTCATCAATTGACCAGCAAGAGAGAGAGAGAGTGAGAGATAGATAGATAGATAGATAGATAGATAGATAGATAGATAGATAGATAGATAGATAGATAGATAGATAGATAGATAGATAGATAGATAGATAGATAGATAGATAGATAGATAGATAGATAGATAGATAGATAGATAGATAGATAGATAGATAGATAGATAGATAGATAGATAGATAGATAGATAGATAGATAGATAGATAGATAGATAGATAGATAGATAGATAGATAGATAGATAGATAGATAGATAGATAGATAGATAGATAGATGGTGCTGAACACACAAACTCTTATCTCTAGTCTATACACACTTAGAATAAATGGTTCCCAGGTAGAACTGTTTTGGATTCCATCTAGAACCATCTGTGTAAAGGGTTCTTCTACATGAAACTCAAAAGGGTTCTGCCTGGAACCAAAAATGATTTTTCAAAGGGTTCTCCTATGGGGACAGCCGAAGAGACAACCTGGTCTCAGAGCATTTCGTATTATTCTGTATGACACTCCATTTAGTGTGATATGTTACGTTGCGTATGGTATGTATACATTTGTGGATGTCCATCAACCATTTCGTATGATATGTTATGGATTACAATTAGTATTATATGTTACGAATTGGCAAACGTACAATATGTTACGAATTTTCAAAACATTATGTTACTAATTTGTAAAACGTACAATATGTTACAAATATTCATAAAAACGTACAATATGTTACGGATTTGCTAAACGTATGATATGCTACGAATTCTAGCTAGATGGCTAATGTTAGCTAGCTCACTAACGTTAGCTAGGCCAGGGGTTAGGGTTAGGGGTTAGGGTTAACGATCTGGCCTTAATGGCCATGTACTCTTATAATCTCCACCCGGCACAGCCAAAAGAGGACTGGCCACCCCTCAGAGCCTGGTTCCTCTCTAGGTTTCTTCCTAGGTTCCTGTCTTTCTAGGGAGTTTTTCCTAGCCACCGTGCTTCTACATCTGCATTGCTTGCTGTTTGGGGTTTTAGGCTGGGTTTCTGTATACGCACATTGTGACATCTGCTGATGTAAAAGGGGCTTTATAAATAAATGTGATTTGATTTAAGGTTAAGTTTAGGAGAAGGTTAAAAGGTTAAGGTTAGGTGAAGGGTTAGCTAAAAGGGTTAATGGCGTTAGGGTAAAGGGTTAGCTAACATGCTAAGTAGTTGCAAAGTAGCTAAAAAGTACTAAGTAGTTGAAAAGTTGCTAATTAGCTAAAATGCTAAAGTTGTCCGTGATGAGATTCAAACTCACAACCTTTGGGTTGCTAGACTTTGGCGTTGTCCACCCTACTTTAGTTTTTGCCTTAAGCAACCATCTGTCTTATGTAACCCTACCAAACGTAACATATCATACTAAATGGAGTGTCTCGGCTTTACAGTATGTACAAAATAATACGAAATGCTCTGAGACCAGGTTGGAAGAGAACATTTCAGGTTCTAGATAGCACGTTTTTTTTCCTAAGAGTGTATAGGCCAATCATCCATCCAGCACCTACCCCCTCCCTCTCTCTGTGGCCAGGCCGCTAAATGTTGATTCGGCCCGGGGGTAAAGAGATGGGTTATTGGGGGCAAGAGAGTGGCTGGTGGTACTCTACTCACTCTCGCCCCCCCCCCCCCCTTACAAAAACACACAGCGGGGGCCTTTCTTCCTTTTCACTCTCCCTCCATCCCTGGCGCCGAGGAGATGCAGTAAAGGCCCGCGAGGCCCCGGTCACCCGTGCGCTCTGACAGAGAAAGCATGCGCTACCGGATAATGGAACCGGGAATAACGGCTACTTTACAAGGACAACACCGCGAGCGAGCCAACACACACAGACGCGCGCACACACCATAGCTATACATCTCATAATATAGATCCTATTGAATCGATAGACTTCCTGAGTTACCCGAGTTTGATGTTTATGTAAAACAAGCATACGCATTTGAAAAACATTTACACATAAACGAATTCCCTTCAAGGCTACACAAGTTAACAGTTGCAATGAATAAGTGAATGCATGCGCAAAATAACATGGCACAAAACAAAGGCACAAAACTAGCTCATATTATAGAAACATTTAGTGAGTATGTATGTAACGTATTTTTTTGTACTGTAAACGTAAACTAACTGTTTTGATTTACCTCGACCTCAAACGCGCGCTCGCTGTCGTCCAGAAATATTACGCGCAGCTGGAGTTTTCCTTCCTTGGAGACTCCGGGCTTCGGCTTGCGGGGAGAACGGAGCGCCAGCTTCCCGCGCCGGTCACCCATCTCTCTCTCTCTCTCTCTCTCTCTCTCTCTCTCTCTCTCTCTCTCTCTCTCTCTCTCTCTCTCTGGTTCCGGTCCAATCCAAACACCTTTTACACAAAAAAGAAGTAAACGATAACGGAAGTTCCCGTGTAGCAGTAGAATCCTCTGTTCCCAATGCCGCTGTGAATTAAGTACGTGGTCGATCTGCTCTGTGCGTCGTTAACGGTTGCCCTCTCAACCGGAGATGCACCGCACCAGTAGCCTATAGAAGTCGACTGGTCTGTTTTGGCAGCTGGCGTTAACCCACACATTAGCGGCAGGTAGCTTAGTGGTTAAGAGCGTTGTGCCAGTAACCGAAAGGTCGCTTGTTCCGATCCACTAGGTGAAAAATCTATCGATGTGCCCTTGAGCAAGGCACTTAACCCTAATTGCTCCTGTAAGTCGCTCTGGATAAGAGCGTCTGCTAAATGACGTAAATGTTAATGTAAAACATTAGCCTGTTACTTGGATAATCAATTTAACTACATGTTAAGATAAGATATGTAATTACACCAACATTACAGGAATACACAATGATGGCATTGTAATGTGAAGTTGAACCATACCTTCTATGTTCAAAGTATGTATTTTTTATAAACCATAACATATTTTGATATTATGGGCTATATGTGGGTCTATATCACTAAGTGTGTAATTCACTAAACTTGAATACAACATTTGACTGAAAGAAGGTGTTCTGGGGAGTTCTTCTTCATCTGCATCGCTTGCTGTTTGTGGTTTTAGGTTTCTGTATAAGCACTCTGTGACGTCTGCTGGTGTAAAAAGGGCTTCATGAAGACATTTGATTGATGGTTCCGGATGGTTCCGGATGGTTCCGGATGGTTCCGGTCCATTTTAGTCATCCACACACACACGTTTGTTTTACTATCCTTGTGGGGACCAAACAATTGATTCCCGTTCAAAATCCTATTTTCCCTAAACCTAACCCTTAACCTAACCCTAACCTTAACCCCTAACCCCTAATTGGATAAAGTGTCTGCTAAATGGCATATTATTATTGTAACCCTAACCCCTAATTGGATAAAGTGTCTGCTAAATGGCATATTATTATTGTAACCCTAACCCCTAATTGGATAAAGTGTCTGCTAAATGGCATATTATTATTGTAACCCTAACCCCTAATTGGATAAAGTGTCTGCTAAATGGCATATTATTATTGTAACCCTAACCCCTAATTGGATAAAGCGTCTGCTAAATGGCATATTATTATTGTAACCCTAACCCTAACACACACAACCCTAAACCTAACCCCTAAGCCTAAAATAATAATGTTCCTTGTGGGGATCGAAAAAATGTCCAAACTTTTCCTTGTTTTAAAACACAACCAACAACACACAAAGACAGTGTGTGTGTCTACACGCACACAGGCTCTGTTGTAGCCGGCCGCGACACACCCTGGTTCAGAGTTGGTGTCAGACGGCGACATGGTTCTCACACCCAGAGGGCAAAATTCCCAACACACCAACACCGTAAACCGTAGGCCATGACAACTGAGTCGTGGATGTGTGTGCTAAAATGTGGATGTGTGTGTGTGGGTTATTGTACTGTGGGGCTTCTGTTATGGTAAAAGTGGGGGGTGGGCTGAGCCGGCCTGTCCCAGTTAGGAGAGGGATCTAGGGGTCAGCTCTACTGTTAAGCCATAGAACCACTGCTGTGTAGGCTGAGGGAGAGGCTGCAGGGGCTGGCAGTTCCAGGGGCTGGCAGTTCCAGGGGCTGGCAGTTCCAGGGGCTGGCAGTTCCAGGGGCGGTCAGTTCCAGGGGCGGTCAGTTCCAGGGGCTGGCAGTTCCAGGGGCGGTCAGTTCCAGGGGCGGTCAGTTCCAGGGGCGGTCAGTTCCAGGGGCGGCAGTTCCAGGGGCGGTCAGTTCCAGGGGCTGTAGGCGGGGAATCGACTTCATTGTCGGCTTATGCTGATGATGTAACAGCGTTTGTTAGAGGGGAGGGAGATGTAGCAGGGCTTCACTGTTGTTTGAGGGGGCGGCGTCAGCTAAGGTGAACTTGGAGAAGAGTGCGGGTCTGATTATGTGGAGATGGGGTCAGAGCAGGATCTCCTATTCTTCCTGGGGGGGCTACAGTGGGGCAGAGTAGAGATTAAGCTCTTAGGGTTGTTCTTGGGGACCTCCAAGTTTCAGGAGAGAAACCAGGTGGACAAGGTTGAGGCAAAGTTGTCTAAATGGCGGTGGTTGTTGCCACTGATGTCTTTCAGGTGAAGGGTCCTGGTCGCTAACAACTTGGCCGCTACAATTCTCTGGTACAGGCTGATGGTGGTGGACCCCCCACAGGTTACTGGTGGACCCCCCACAGAGTCTCATCAAACAACTACAAACTGGTGGACAACCCCACAGAGGTTCATCAAACAACTGGGTGGTGGATCCCCCACAGAGTCTCATCAAACAACTACAGAGGTTACTGGTGGACCCCCCCACAGAGTCTCATCAAACAACTACAGAGGTTACAAAGAGCTTAAGATGTGGGTGGTGTACAGACCTAGGGTTGGGGCTGACTCTGGGTCCTATACGTTGGAGGGCCTAGGTACAGCGTAGCCAACAGGCGAAGGGACTGCCTAGTAAAATACCTGTTGGGGCAGGTAGTCTGGAAGACCAGGAAACATGAGATGCGGGGGGGCGGGGCGTACGGACCCCAGAGCTGTGCTACTGGGGCGGGCTTGGCTGTATATGGGGGGCTGGTGAACCGTCTGGGGGATTTGTTTTTACTTTTCTCTGAGCTATCTCTGCATGGTAAAAATCAAAATGCACTCGCTTGATAGTATCACCGCTCTGATCTATCTTTTGATTTCACTGCAGGTGATAGTATCATGGTAACAGTTGAATATCAGATGAGGAAAAAAAGAAGAAACTTGCACACTGCTCTTGATAGTATCACCGCTCTTGATAGTATCACTACTCTTGATAGTATCACTGCTCTTGATAGTATCACTGCTCTTGGTAGTATCACTGCTCTTGATAGTATCACTGCTCTTGATAGTATCACTGCTCTTGGTAGTATCACTGCTCTTGATAGTATCATTGCTCTTGATAGTATCACTGCTCTTGATAGTATCACTGCTCTTGATAGTATCACTACTCTTGATAGCATCAATGCTCTTGATAGTATCACTGCTCTTGATAGCATCACTGCTCTTGATAGTATCACTGCTCTTGATAGTATCACTGCTCTTGATAGTATCACTGCTCTTTATTAAGCTTTACGTATCGTCCTCAAGGCCTTCATCAGAGCTTTTGTGAGTTTTTTGTTGTTGTTAAAATTAAATAAAGTTTGTGCTTTAAATGATGTAATTATTGGGCCAAAGAAATCTCTCTCTTTTGGTATGTGTTTCATTAGTCCATTGTTATATAGTCCCAAAATATTTTGCATGTCAGCAATCAAGTTTTCAACATCTATAACTTAAAAAATACAACTCCCCATCCGATTCCCCCAAACCCAACATGTATGCATCCAACCCCCAGCATCAATCCTTTTGGGAGCCCAGATAATTTATTGATAAATCCCTTCATTGGATGGTTCGGTAGTTGGGTTTCCCAAGGGTCTTCATAGGGCCTTCATAGGGCCTTCATAGGGCCTTCATAGAGTCTTCATAGGCCAGTAGTTTCCTGGTAATGTGTCTTTAAATTCTTGGATTGTTCTCAAACTATTACTGTCCATGATATCGGCATCCAAGGGTACGGATTCCACATTTGGACCATTTGGGGGGACGCAAAAGGCATCCAGATCGCAAGGCATTATTGTGAAATATTGACTGAAAGAAGGGGTTGTGGTCCATTTTCAGGTGTCATTTTAGTAATCCTCAAACACACACACACTTGTTTTACCATAGCCTTTTTCCTTGTGAAGACCGGCGAAATGTCCCCCACAACTTTCCTTGATTTAACCCCCCCCCCCCCAAAAAAAAAAAATATAAATAAACCACACACACCCTGGTCCAGAGTTGGTGTCAGACAGTGACATGGTTGTCACACCCAGAGGGCAAAGCAACACATTCGACACACCTGAGGCCAATGACATTGTTCTATTTCTCTGACTGTGTGTGTGTGTGTGAGAGAGAGAGAGAGAGAGAGAGAGAGAGAGAGAGAGAGAGAGAGAGAGAGAGAGAGAGAGAGAGAGAGAGAGAGAGAGAGAGAGAGAGAGAGAGAGAGAGAGAGAGAGAGAGAGAGAGAGAGAGAGAGAGAGAGAGAGAGAGAGAGAGAGAGAGAGAGAGAGAGAGAGAGAGAGAGAGAGAGAGACGAGAGAGAGAGACGAGAGAGAGAGAGAGAGAGAGAGAGAGAGAGAGAGAGAGAGAGAGAGAGAGAGAGGGGGTTGGTGAATCTGTCATCCAGTAAGAATGTGTCCTATATAAATTACACGGTGGTTGGAGCCTTTCAAGGAAATGACCAGTGTGTGTGTGTGTGTGTGGGCTACTCTGCCCTCCAGCATAAACTCTTCATGCACTGTGTGTCAGTGGTTTACTTGTTTCCTTTCCACTAACACTGTTAGCTTCATTTCAATTCAATCAATCATAATCTGTCTCATGGGCATGAAAAAATATATATACAGTGCATTCGGAAAGTATTCAGACCCCTTGACTTTTACACATTTTGTTACGTTACAGCCTAAAATAGCTTAAATTATTTTTTCCCCCTCATCAATCTACACACAATACCCCATAATGATTAAAGCGAAAAACGGTTTTTAGAAATTATTGCATATTTATACAAAATAAAAACGGAAATACCTTATTTACATAAGTATTCAGACCCTTTGCTATGAGACTCGAAATTCAGCTCAGGTGCATCCTGTTTCCATTGATCAGCCTTGAGATGTTTCTACAACTTGATTGGAGTCCACCTGTCGTCAATTCAATTGATTGGACATGATTTGGAAAGGCACACACCTGTCTATACAGTATAAGGTCCCACAGTTGACAGTGCATGTCAGAGCAAAAACCAAGCCATGAGGTCGAAGGAATTGTCCGTAGAGCTCCAAGACAGGATTGTGTCGAGGCACAGATCTGGGGAAGGGTACCAAAAAATGTCTGCAGCATTGAAGGTCCCCAAGAACAAAGTGGCCTCCATCATTCTTAAATGGAAGAAGTTTGGAACCATCAAGACTCTTCCTAGAGCTGGCCGCCCGGACAAACTGAGCAATCGGGGGAGAAGGGCATTGGTCAGGGAGGTGACCAAGAACCCGATGGTCACTCTGACAGAGCTCCAGAGTTCCTCTGTGGAGATGGGAGAACCTTCCAGAAGGACAACCATCTCTGCAGCACTCCACCAATCAGGCCTTTATGGTAGAGTGGCCACTCCTCAGTAAAATTCACAACAGCCCGCTTGGAGTTTGCCAAAAGGCACCTAAAGGACTCTCAGACCATGAGAAACAAGATTCTCTGGTCTGATGAAACCAAGACTGAACTCTTTGGCCTGATTACCAAACGTCACCTGTGGAGGAAACCTGGCACCATCCCTACAGTGAAGCATGGTGGTGACAGCATCATGCTGTGGGGATGTTTTTCAGCGCCTGGGACTGGGAAACTAGTCAGGATCGAGGGAAAGATGAACGGAGCAAAGTACAGAGAGATCCTTGATGAAAACCTGCTCCAGAGCGTCAGGACCTCAGACTTAGGAGAAGCGTTCACCTTCCAACAGGACAACGACCCTAAGCACACAGCCAAGACAATGCAGGAGTGGCTTCGGGACAAGTCTCTGAATGTCCTTGAGTGGCTCTGCGATCGAAACATCTCTGGAGAGACCTGAAAATAGCTGTGGAGCGACGCTCCCCATCCAACCTGACAGAGCTTGAGAGGATCTGCAGAGAAGAATGGGAGAAACTCTCCAAATACAGGTGTGTCAAGCTTGTAGCGTCATACCCAAGAAGACTCGAGGCTGTAATCGCTGCCAAAGGTGCTTAAACTAACTACTGAGTAAAGGGTCTGAATACTTATGTAAATGTGATATTTCATTTTTTATTTTTTAATAAATGTGCAAAAATGTCTAAAAACCTGTTTTTGCTTTGTCATTATGAAGGTATTGATGAGAAAATAAAACAATTTAATCCATTTTAGAATACGGCTGTAACGTAACAAAAGTGGAAAAAGTCAAGGGGTCTGAATACTTTCCAAATGCACTGTAAGTTTGAACACACCTACTCATTCCAGGGCTTTTATTTATTTATTTTTGACTATTTTCTTCAAAGTAGCCACCCTTTGCCTTGATGACCGCTTTGCACACACTTGGCATTCTCTCAACCAGCTTCATGAGGTGACCTGGAATGCATTTCAATTAACAGGTGTGCCTTGTTAAAAATTAATTTGTGGAATTTCTTTCCTTCTTAATGTGTTTGAGCCAATCAGAAGATAGCCCTATTTCTTAAAAGACCAAGTCCATATTATAGTGTCACCATCAAGGTGGCTACTTTGAAGAATCTAACATCTAAAATATATTTTGATTTGTTTAAGACTTTTTTGGTTACTACATGATTCCATATTTTTTTATTTCATAGTTTTGATGTCTTCACTATTATTCTACAATGTAGAAAATTTTTAAAAAATAAAGAAAAACCCTTGAATGAGTAGGTGTGTCCAAACTTTTGACTGGTAGTGTTTATATATTTAAGAACGGCATACCAAGGATCATTTAGATTTTTGATTTAGAATTTTAAGACTTCTTGAAGGATAAAAAATATATATAAAAACTTTTTTTTTTATTAAAAAATATTTTTGGCCTTAATGCTATTAGCAAACGCATTGAATAACAAATTCACTACATGGAACAACAGATAATCTCCCCCCAAAAATCTAAAGGCAGTTTGTTTTGAAGTGTGTGTCCTATAACTGAGCGATATAAGAAAGATCAGGAAAATTTTAAGTTTATTTTTGTTGTATTTAACCCCTTATTTTTGGCACTAAACTGTCTCCATATATACTTCCATTCGTTTTTTAAACGGTACTGGGGGACCTTCAGACGAGTCTTGTGAGGTCTGTGGGCGTCCTAGAGCAAAGATAACCGACATGTACTTGTCCGTTAGAGTCTCACCTTTAGACAGAGGGGTCATATTAGTGTGTAGGCCAAACTGTCCGGAAGCTACAGACAGAAGTCGGCAGATCAGCTGTACTGAGACGCTAGTGGGGGGCCATAGAGCAAAACGGAGAACAACATCGTGAGAGTCTCATCTTTTCATGGAGGGGGTCATAAAAGTTTTTAGGCCAAACCGTTCGGGACGCTACAAACGATTTTGTGAGAAGACCGATTTTGGGGATGTCTCCTGGTCTGACAAACACCGCTCTAGCTTACCTTTCACCGCAGATGCGGAAGTGCGACATCGGCAAAAAAAACAGATATTTCTGGGGATTTTTAAAATTTATTCACACATACACAATCCATGCCTCGGTTGTCTCAAGGCTTAAAAATCCTTCTTTAACCTGTCTCTTTCCCTTCATCTACACTGATTGAAGTGTATTTAACAAGTGACATCAATAAGGGATCATAGCCTTCGCCAGGATTCGCCTGGTCAGTCTATGTCCTAATGTTTAGTACAGAGTGTATTCGCTATCAGGTCAACGAGGCATCCTTGGCTGTAGGTTTGGTACTTAGCCAGTAGATGGTGCTAATGCTTTTAAAATGTATGTATGCGTGTCAGCACCCGTGTGTGTGTTTGCATTTATGTCACATACACTCCCATCTTTCATCTCCTTTTTGTCGCTCTTCTTCTCCTCCTTCTCCTCCTCCTCCTCCTCCTCCTCCTTCTCCTCCTCCTCCTCCTCCTCCTCCTCCTCCTCCTCCTCCTCCTCCTTCTCCTCCTCCCCCTCCTCCTCCTCCTCCTTCTTCTCCTCCTCCTCCTCCTCTCTCTCCTCCTCCTCCTCCTCCTCCTCCTCCTCCTCCTCCTTCTCCTTCTCCTCCTCCTCCTCCTCCTCCTCCTCCTTCTCCTCCTCCTCCTCCTCCTCCTCCTCCTCCTCCTCCTCCTCCTCCTCCCTCGCTTCTCTCCACAGGGGAGCGGTTGTTATGACACTGTAGCAGAGGCTGCTGAACGGTAATATAAACCTCTCCTCTCTGTTCACCATCTGTCTACCTCACCCTCTCTCCCTCCCTCACCCTCTCTCTCTCTCTCTCTCTCTCTCTCTCTCTCTCTCTCTCTCTCTCTCTCTCTCTCTCTCTCTCTCTCTCTCTCTCTCTCTCTCTCTCTCTCTCTCTCCCAAATCTCACCCTCTCTCTCTCTCTCTCTCTCTCTCTCTCTCTCTCTCTCTCTCTCTCTCTCTCTCTCTCTCTCTCTCTCTCTCTCTCTCTCTCTCTCTCTTCCTCTCTCTCTCTCTCTCTCTCTCTCTCTCTATTCCTCTCTCTCTCTCTCTCTCTCTCTCTCTCTATTCCTCTCTCTCTCGCTCACTCTCTCTCTGACTGACTCTCTCTCTCTGTCACACACACCCTTGCTGTTTGACGTCCATATGGTAAATGTTTTGGACCTGTGGAAGGTCTGTGTTCCTCTGTTTCCACCACCACTTCATCATTAAGGCCTATTGTGTGTGTTTCTCCCTCTCTGTCTGAAGAGAATCCAAAGATCCATCGTCATATATTTCTCTCTCCATCTCTCTTCCTCCCTCCATCTCTCTCTCCTTCCATTGCTCTTTCTCCTTCCATCTCTTGCCCTCCATCTTTTTCCTCCCATTGCTCTCTTTCCTTCCATCTCTCTCCATCTCTCTCCATCTCTCTCCATCTGTCTCTGTCTGTCTGTCTGTCTGTCTGTCTGTCTGTCTGTCTGTCTGTCTCTCTCTCTCTCTCTCTCTCTCTCTCTCTCTCTCTCTCTCTCTCTCTCTCTCTCTCTCTCTCTCTCTCTCCCTCCATCTCTCACTCCTCCTCTTCAAAAAGTGATTGGAATATCATAACGCGACCCAGGAAAACTGGAGGGAGAGGAATGTTGGAGCCTAGTCGAGGATTCCCAGATGGGAAAAGGGAATTCCTGCGTCATAAACACACCTCTCATCTCCACACCATAAGCTATATGTGTAGTTCTACTAATAGAACGTTTTGGCGGGGGAGTCCATTAATATTCCTTTCTCTCCCAGGGACTCAATGTTCTAATCTCGCCCCTCCGGTCTGTCCCAAGGACGAAGAACTACCACAGAATGTTTAGTGATTATTGTCAGCTTTGTGAACATAATATAATATGCCATTTAGCAGACGCTTTTATCCAAAGCGACTTATCAGTTATGCATGCATACATTTTTTTTTGTGTATGGGTGGTCCCGGGGATCGAACCCACTACCTTGGCATAACAAGCGCCGTGCTCTACCAGCTGAGCTACAGAGGAACACCCACTCGGAGCTTCTTCTTTTTCTCTTCTTCCAGAGTTGATTTGTCTGAGAACAGAGTTGATTTGTCTGAGAACAGAGTTAATTTGTCTGAGAACAGAGTTAATTTGTCTGAGAACAGAGTTGATTTGTCTGAGAACAGAGTTGATTTGTCTGAGAACAGAGTTGATTTGTCTGAGAACAGAGTTGATTTGTCTGAGAACAGAATTTATTTGTCTGAGAACAGAATTGATTTGTCTGTGAACAGAATGTATTTGTCTGAGAACAGAATTGATTTGTCTGAGAACAGAGTTGATTTGTCTGAGAACAGAATTGATTTGTCTGAGAACAGAGTTGATTTGTCTGAGAACAGAATTGATTTGTCTGAGAACAGAATTGATTTGTCTGAGAACAGAGTTGATTTGTCTGAGAACAGAATTGATTTGTCTGAGAACAGAATTGATTTGTCTGAGAACAGAATTGATTTGTCTGAGAACAGAGTCTAATATAGGTGGGAAGATCTGATTATGGGACATTTACAAGTAGCATAGAAGATTACCAGTGAGCTACAACGCAAATATTAGTGAAAAAAAGTTGTGTTCTGTGGGTGTCACTGTGTAGGCTGATACCCGATGTCATGGACCCCAGATCCATTGGTAAAGGCTGTACATTGAAGTATAACTATGCCCCTAACTCTTTTGTGTCAAATTAGCAAATTATTATTATATTTTGTTGAATTTATAACAACATTCCGACCTTGTTTAGCATGATCTAGTCTAATTATTGTGGCATGATTCCACTATTTTTATCGGTTTGCATCAGTTTCCCTGGTGTCTTTTTTTTATTTTTTTTAAAGGCAAACTGCTGTTGTTGCTCGCACGAATGTTGTTCACGACACTCTGGTGCCAGGCTATAGAGCACTAACTTGCCACATACATTTTTACATTTTTAGTCATTTAGCAGACGCTCTTATCCAGAGCGATTTACAGTAAGTGAGTGCATACATATTTTATTTTTGTGTGTTTTTTTTTAAATATGCCACTACTACGGCCGCCCAGGAAACTCGCCTGTGGGCATGCTAGCGGCATATAGCAGCACGTTCGGTTGTGCATCAATAATTGAACACAGCACATTTGTATGAATGTCTGGTTATTAAATGGGTCAATTCTCAGTTTCGTGAATTTATTGAAGCTTTTTTAACCCTCCCGTTGTCCTAGGGTCAAAATGACCCGCCACTGTGTTGAACCAACTTTATTTAATTTTTATATTTTGGGGATCATTTGTGAGAAGGAGGCAGTGAGAGTGCTCCTGAGTGGCGCAGTGGTCTAAGGCACTGCATCGCAGTGCTAGCTGTGCCACTAGAGATCCTGGTTCGAATCCAGGCTCTGTCGCAGCCGGCCGCGACCGGGAGACCCATGGGCGGCGCACAATTGGCCCAGCGTCGTCCAGGATAGGGGAGGGAATGGCCGGCAGGGATGTAGCTCAGTTGATAGAGCATGGCGTTTGCAACGCCAGGGTTGTGGGTTTGATTCCCACGGGGGGCCAGTATAAAAAAAAAATATATATGTATTCACTAACTGTAAGTCGCTCTGGATAAGAGCGTCTGCTAAATGACTAAAATGTAATGTAAATGTGAGACTTTAAAGAAAGTATCACTGCCTCCTTCTCACAAATGATCCAAAAAATATAAAAATTTAATAAAGTTGGTTCAACACAGTGGCGGGTCATTTTGACCCTAGGACAACGGGAGGGTTAAATGACTAATAAATGAATAAATAAATAAATATCAATGCAACCGGGCCGTGCTAGCTGAGGTTCATAGGTTAATAGCCTGCACTGGCGGCAGTAATCGCTTTCCTTGTATTCCTCATGCAACAAATACGTACGCAACAAATGACAACTGCAAAAACAACAATGTGCCCGTAATGTACCCATCTTCTGGTTGTGGTTCAATGTGGAGTAATGTTGAAGCAGGACTTTTTATTCCATAATAGCAGTTTGACATGTAACAGTCGCATTTCCTTCACTCAGTCATTTCCTTCACTCAGTCATTTCCTTCACTCAGTCATTTCTTTCACTCAGTCATTTCCTTCACTCAGTTATTTCCTTCACTCATTTCCTTCACTCATTTCCTTCACTCAGTCATTTTCTGCAATTTCTTGGGGATTAATGATTAACCAGTGGAAGCAATTAAAACCACTGTTCTGAACTAATATTTATACCAAACGTTTTAGGGTCCATACACAGATCGCTTACACATCCATAGCGTACAGGTATTTTTATCCTCCGCTAAAACAATAAGTAAGAAAATAGTTAGTTACTTCAGCTGCAATGTCTTCAATCTCACACAATAAGCAATAAAAGTTAGCTACTGCTGCATTACCTGCATTGGCAAATATCTTCAATCTCTAACGTTAACGTTACTACAATATAGAACAAATGACAAGTGATTGACTTTGAAATATATTTTTTCATGAACAGCAAAGCAAGATTACAAAATTGTACATTCAATTCGCAGTAAATATTTTAGCTAGATTCTTTACATCCACTGATGACAGGCTGTTTTACTGGTTTTCTCAGGAGTCCCTAAAACATTAAGTTAGTTTATACACATGTCAATTTCAATTTCATACACGTCCAAAGGCACAACGCTAGCTAAATATAGCTAGCTGGCTAATGTTAGCTAGACAGCTAGCTTGCTAAATAGAGATTTTTGTAAATTCACTTTATGACCCAAAACTGTGCATAATCGTTTGTCTCTACATTAAAGGGATACTTCGGAATTTTGGGAATGAATACCTTTATCTATACAGTGGGGAAAAAAAGTATTTAGTCAGCCACCAATTGTGCAAGTTCTCCCACTTAAAAAGATGAGAGAGGCCTGTAATTTTCATCATAGGTACACGTCAACTATGACAGACAAATAGAGAAAAAAAATCCAGAAAATCACATTGTAGGATTTTAAATGAATTTATTTGCAAATGATGGTGGAAAATAAGTATTTGGTCACCTACAAACAAGCAAGATTTCTGGCTCTCACAGACCTGTAACTTCTTCTTTAAGAGGCTCCTCTGTCCTCCACTCGTTACCTGTATTAATGGCACCTGTTTGAACTTGTTATCAGTATAAAAGACACCTGTCCACAACCTCAAACAGTCACACTCCAAACTCCACTATGGCCAAGACCAAAGAGCTGTCAAAGGACACCAGAAACAAAATTGTAGACCTGCACCAGGCTGGGAAGACTGAATCTGCAATAGGTAAGCAGCTTGGTTTGAAGAAATCAACTGTGGGAGCAATTATTATGATATGGAAGACATACAAGACCACTGATAATCTCCCTCGATCTGGGGCTCCACACGCAAGATCTCACCCCGTGGGGTCAAAATGATCACAAGAACGGTGAGCAAAAATCCCAGAACCACACGGGGGGACCTAGTGAATGACCTGCAGAGAGCTGGGACCAAAGTAACAAAGCCTAACACACTATGCCGCCAGGACTCAAATCCTACAGTGCCAGACGTGTCCCCCTGCTTAAGCCAGTACATGTCCAGGCCCGTCTGAAGTTTGCTAGAGTGCATTTGGATGATCCAGAAGAGGATTGGGAGAATGTCATATGTAAACACACTATGCCGCCAGGGACTCAAATCTGGTTAGTGCCAGACGTGTCCCCCTGCTTAAGCCAGTACATGTTCCAGGCCCATCTGAAGTTTGCTAGAGTGCATTGGATGATCCAGAAGAGGATTGGGAGAATGTCCATATGGTCAGATGAAACCAAAATATAACTTTTTGGTAAAAACTCAACACGTCGTGTTTGGAGGACAAAGAATGCTGAGTTGCATCCAAAGAACACCATACCTACTGTGAAGCATGGGGGTGGAAACATCATGCTTTGGGGGCTGTTTTTCTGCAAAGGGACCAGGACGACTGATCCGTGTAAAGGAAAGAATGAATGGGGCCATGTATCGTGAGATTTTGAGTGAAAACCTCCTTCCATCAGCAAGGGCATTGAAGATGAAACGTGGCTGGGTCTTTCAGCATGACAATGATCCCAAACACACCGCAACGGGCAACGAAGGAGTGGCTTCGTAAGAAGCATTTCAAGGTCCTGGAGTGGCCTAGCCAGTCTCCAGATCTCAACCCCATAGAAAATCTTTGGAGGGAGTTGAAAGTCTGTGTTGCCCAGCGACAGCCCCAAAAACATCACTGCTCTAGAGCAGATCTGCATGGAGGAATGGGCCAAAATACCAGCAACAGTGTGTGAAAACCTTGTGAAGACTTACAGAAAACGTTTGACCTGTGTCATTGCCAACAAAGGGATATATAACAAAGTATTGAGAAACTTTTGTTATTGACCAAATACTTATTTTCCACCATAATTTGCAAATAAATTCATAAAAATCCTACAATGTGATTATCTGGATTTCTTTTTCCTCATTTTGTCTGTCATAGTTGACGTGTACCTAATGATGAAAATTACAGGCCTCTCTCATCTTTTTAAGTGGGAGAACTTGCACAATTGGTGGCTGACTAAATACTTTTTTCCCCCACTGTATATTTATATATATATATATTTTAATCTACTTCCCCAGAGTCAGATGAACTCGTGAATAACATTGTTATGTCTCTGTGTCCAGTATGAAGGAAGTTAGAGGTAGTTTCGCGAGCCAATGCTAACTAGCGTTAACACAATGACTGGAAGTTTATGGTATATACTAGCATGCTAACAGTTACCATAGATTTCCAGTGGTATTTACTAGAATGCTAGCAGTTACCATCGACATCCAGTCATTGCGCTAACGCTAGTTAACAATTGCGCTAACGCTAGTTAGCAACTTCCTTCAAACTGCACAGAGAGACATAAAAATGGCATCCACGTGTTCATCTGAATCTGGCCAAAATCCTGAATTATTCCTTTAACTAACATATTCCTCCTAACTGTACATTTTCGTTATGAAGTTATAAGTACTTACATTTGCTTCCATCTTAGTATTTCTGTCAGTCATCTTTTCTGAAACAGGTCTCCAGATGTTGCAGAGCGTCATAGGAGTTTTTGGGAACAACTCGATATGATTGGATTGACTCCGCCTCCCACGCCACATTCGCACCATCCAAAGCTCCTCTGCCCACTCCTCTTCTCACCGCTTTCTTTCCATTTAATATTAATAGGAAGCGTTATTTCACCGCACATCCTACAGATGTCAGATCTTAATTTGACCCCTTTAGTCGCAGGAGGAAATTCATCCTGCAGCAGGAGGATTTGAATGAATATTCAATATTTAGAATCGCCGCCAGGGGGCAGATGGAAGCGGTGTTTGTCCAGGGGGCAGCTGGAAGCGGTGTCTGTCCAGGGGGCAGCTGTAAGCGGTGTTTGTCCAGGGGGCAGCTGGAAGCGGTGTTTGTCCAGTGGGCAGATGGAAGCGGTGTTTGTAGGCTGCAGTTCCACTGGGCGTCAGTCAGTATGTGCAGGCTACAGCACAGATCGTGTGAATTCTTGTAGGGGGTAGATGTATTTTTCTTTAGGGAAAATCTGTTTTTTTTGGATCCATTTTTATTATATGTTGAAGGCAAGCAATAGACCGAATACATTATTAGTTGCCTCAGTGCCTGTGTAGTCCAGCGGTTACAGCTGCTGACCCCAGTGGGCATGGGTTCGAATCCGGAACTAGTCCTGTTCTAGTTACTCTCTGTGGGCTGAAGGAACTAGTACTGGTCTAGTTACTCTCTGTGGGCTGAAGGAACTAGTCCTGGTCTAGTTACTCTCTGTGGGCTGTACTGTCTGGAGGAACTAGTCCTGTTCTAGTTACTCTCTGTGGGCTGAAGGAACTAGTACTGGTCTAGTTACTCTCTGTGGGCTGTACTGTCTGGAGGAACTAGTCCTGTTCTAGTTACTCTCTGTGGGCTGACTGTCTGGAGGAACTAGTACTGTTCTAGTTACTCTCTGTGGGCTGTACTGTCTGGAGGAACTAGTGCTGTTCTAGTTACTCTCTGTGGGCTGAAGGAACTAGTACTGGTCTAGTTACTCTCTGTGGGCTGTACTGTCTGGAGGAACTAGTACTGGTCTAGTTACTCTCTGTGGGCTGTACTGTCTGGAGGAACTAGTCCTGTTCTAGTTACTCTCTGTGGGCTGAAGGAACTAGTCCTGGTCTAGTTACTCTCTGTGGGCTGTACTGTCTGGAGGAACTAGTGCTGTTCTAGTTACTCTCTGTGGGCTGTACTGTCTGGAGGAACTAGTGCTGTTCTAGTTACTCTCTGTGGGCTGTACTGTCTGGAGGAACTAGTACTCTTCTAGTTACTCTCTGTGGGCTGTACTGTCTGGAGGAACTAGTACTGTTCTAGTTACTCTCTGTGGGCTGTACTGTCTGGAGGAACTAGTGCTGTTCTAGTTACTCTCTGTGGGCCGTACTGTCTGGAGGAACTAGTACTGGTCTAGTTACTCTCTGTGGGCTGTACTGTCTGGAGGAACTAGTACTGTTCTAGTTACTCTCTGTGGGCTGTACTGTCTGGAGGAACTAGTACTGGTCTAGTTACTCTCTGTGGGCTGTACTGTCTGGAGGAACTAGTACTGGTCTAGTTACTCTCTGTGGGCCGTACTGTCTGGAGGAACTAGTACTGGTCTAGTTACTCTCTGTGGGCTGTACTGTCTGGAGGAACTAGTCCTGTTCTAGTTACTCTCTGTGGGCTGAAGGAACTAGTGCTGGTCTAGTTACTCTCTGTGGGCTGACTGTCTGGAAACTAGTACTGGTCTAGTTACTCTCTGTGGGCTGTACTGTCTGGAGGAACTAGTCCTGTTCTAGTTACTCTCTGTGGGCTGAAGGAACTAGTCCTGGTCTAGTTACTCTCTGTGGGCTGTACTGTCTGGAGGAACTAGTGCTGTTCTAGTTACTCTCTGTGGGCTGTACTGTCTGGAGGAACTAGTGCTGTTCTAGTTACTCTCTGTGGGCTGAAGGAACTAGTCCTGGTCTAGTTACTCTCTGTGGGCTGTACTGTCTGGAGGAACTAGTCCTGTTCTAGTTACTCTCTGTGGGCTGTACTGTCTGGAGGAACTAGTACTGGTCTAGTTACTCTCTGTGGGCTGTACTGTCTGGAGGAACTAGTCCTGTTCTAGTTACTCTCTGTGGGCTGAAGGAACTAGTACTGGTCTAGTTACTCTCTGTGGGCTGTACTGTCTGGAGGAACTAGTCCTGTTCTAGTTACTCTCTGTGGGCTGAAGGAACTAGTGCTGGTCTAGTTACTCTCTGTGGGCTGAAGGAACTAGTACTGGTCTAGTTACTCTCTGTGGGCTGTACTGTCTGGAGGAACTAGTCCTGTTCTAGTTACTCTCTGTGGGCTGAAGGAACTAGTCCTGGTCTAGTTACTCTCTGTGGGCTGTACTGTCTGGAGGAACTAGTGCTGTTCTAGTTACTCTCTGTGGGCTGTACTGTCTGGAGGAACTAGTGCTGTTCTAGTTACTCTCTGTGGGCTGTACTGTCTGGAGGAACTAGTACTGTTCTAGTTACTCTCTGTGGGCTGTACTGTCTGGAGGAACTAGTACTGTTCTAGTTACTCTCTGTGGGCTTTACTGTCTGGAGGAACTAGTGCTGTTCTAGTTACTCTCTGTGGGCTGTACTGTCTGGAGGAACTAGTACTGTTCTAGTTACTCTCTGTGGGCTGTACTTTCTGGAGGAACTAGTACTGTTCTAGTTACTCTCTGTGGGCTGTACTGTCTGGAGGAACTAGTACTGGTCTAGTTACTCTCTGTGGGCTGTACTGTCTGGAGGAACTAGTACTGGTCTAGTTACTCTCTGTGGGCCGTACTGTCTGGAGGAACTAGTGTTGTTCTAGTTACTCTCTGTGGGCTGTACTGTCTGGAGGAACTAGTACTGATCTAGTTACTCTCTGTGGGCTGGACTGTCTGGAGGAACTAGTACTGGTCTAGTTACTCTCTGTGGGCTGGACTGTCTAGAGGAACTAGTACTGTTCTAGTTACTCTCTGTGGGCTGTACTGTCTGGAGGAACTAGTACTGGTTCTAGTTACTCTCTGTGGGCTGTACTGTCTGGAGGAACTAGTACTGTTCTAGTTACTCTCTGTGGGCTGTACTGTCTGGAGGAACTAGTACTGTTCTAGTTACTCTCTGTGGGCTGTACTGTCTGGAGGAACTAGTACTGGTCTAGTTACTCTCTGTGGGCTGTACTGTCTGGAGGAACTAGTGCTGTTCTAGTTACTATCTGTGGGCTGTACTGTCTGGAGGAACTAGTGTTGGTCTAGTTACTATCTGTGGGCTGTTCTGTCTGGAGGAACTAGTACTGTTCTAGTTACTCTCTGTGGGCTGGACTGTCTGGAGGAACTAGTACTGGTCTAGTTACTCTCTGTGGGCTGTACTGTCTGGAGGAACTAGTACTGGTCTAGTTACTCTCTGTGGGCTGTACTGTCTGGAGGAACTAGTACTGGTCTAGTTACTCTCTGTGGGCTGTACTTGTACTGGAGGAATGAATACTGGTCTAGTGACTCTCTGTGGGCTGTACTTGTACTCTTATTAAATCACTTCAGTTACACAGATTTATATTCTTATATCGTCTCTGTCAGATGACAACCTTGTAACTTCAATTTTGGTGATTTTCATTTTTGTACATGAATCGATACTATTGGTTACCCTTTATGTCTGTTTGAATGTTTCACGACCCCTTGACGAAGTAAATGTATTCAAAATAGCTTGTAATCAAAATTCTTAAATCCACTGGCTCTCAAAGTTGTCTGTCAAACCTCGTATCTCCACCACAGCTCTTGAAGTGAAGCGCACGTCTTCACTCCTGAGGATGTTTTTCTTTGTGGGTTCGTAGCCAGAAGCGATCAGAGGTAGTTGCACTTTAATTACCTTCTGCCTTTGTAATATTATATATTTATGGAGTAAGATAAATATTTCTTAGATATACTCCTGCTGTTGAAATTGTGTTTTGAGGGTGAGTGCAAATCAACTTACAAGGTTGCTAGCCAACTAGCCTGCTAACGTTACGTTAGCACTACATGAGTCAGACAGTTGCTATCAACACCTAGCTTACAGCTACAATGAAGTAAACCAACGTTTTGGAAATCTAGTTATCAACCATCCGTCAGCTAGTGCTAGCACAAAGTCAAGGTGGAAAAAGCTACAAAACTCCTGTAGCCTGCTTCACAGAGAACATGCCGAAAAGTTGACAAAACAAAAAGGTGAACAGACAGTAGCCTATTATGGGTTTTCACACCTTTCGTTATGTGACAATGGATAGGCTAACGGGTAGCCTACAGAATGTAGCCTATTGGAATAGAATCAAATAACAAGGGCCTATTGCAACCTCGATTGCACTAAACTGTTGCCAGCTGATGTCTCGTTAACCTTTTACTGCAGTGGGCTAAATCAGGGTCACAGAGTGTTTCTTGGTAGTCTTAAACAAATCTGCTTTGAAACAAAAGTATACAGCTCACACAAATGGTTATGGGCTTAAAAACAAGAATACACCTGTCAGACATAGAGTTAAAACGTATTACATTTTGAGTATGCTTTATATACATCACAGAAGACTGAATGCATCACAAAACATAGAAACACCAGATTATATTAATTATGAAATTATGAAAAATATAAATAACATTCCACCCATGAGGCCACTAGAGGGCGCTTTGGTAATTTGACTGCAGGACAGGGCTACGCCATTAATATGCGCTAAATTCACCTGCAAAGCTGATCTCAATAGCAACCATTATTGCTCACGTCATTACAACTCCCTAAAAAATCAGTTTTACCTTATTAGTCTATTCGTTTCCTATTTATGTTATCAACAGTGTCTGGTCTTAGTGGCGGCAGGTAGCTTAGTGGGTAAGAGCGTTGTGCCAGTAACCGAAAGGTCGCTGGTTCTAATCCCCGAACCGACTAGGTGAAAAAATCTGTCAATGTGCCCTTAAGCAAGGCACTTAACCCTAATTGCTCCTGTAAGTCGCTCTTATCAAGATTGGGGGTAAAATATCCCTGGACTGCCGTGTTTGAAAACAAAATTAAGTAAATCGGGTGTGTGGGCTGGGTACGGTAGGCCTGACAGCAGTGGTCCTAACCGCTAGACAACCTCAGGCCACGATTGCACTCAATTTTGACAGTTCATTCCTAACCTTAGGATACATTCCACTAGAGCCAGACCGATATATCGGTTCACCAATATTATCAGCTGATATTGGCCTTTTACCACTATATCGGTAACGGATGATAATTCAACTGATAACCGATATTCAATAAATAGGATGAAATAATGGAATCTCATGCTTATCTGAACAACTTGCGGCCATTCTCATGATGTGTCATTAATTTCGCAATGTAAGAAAATCAACATTTGAAAATTGCTTTTTTGGATGACAATTTATGAGAATACAGTGTGGGAAAATGACTCTTTTTAATTTCCCATAAAACAGTATGTCGGCAGATATCGATATATGTACATTTTGTCCCCAAAAAATTGGAATCGGACCCAAAAAAACATATCGGTCAGGCTCTACACTCCACACTTGTATATCATAGCTTAGCGGAGACCAATATCTATCTTGTGTTATTAAGCTACAGTATGTAAAACAACGGTTGTTGATGGTGTATGGCTGCATTTCAGATACATGTTTGTACATTTGAATGTTGCAGTAATAACACCAAGCCTGGCGTTTGAGTGAGCGAGAGAGAATATTATTTTGATAGCAGGCCTGATCCCAATGACTCGACTGCCCCCGCTGGAGAGAAAGAGAACTGCTCATTTTCAAGGAATCGTGAGGCTCATTTTGAATTTCTTGATACAACAGGAAAATTCTCTGAAATTCTCTGAGACAAAAGAGTGATCAAGTTAAAATCCGACATGTGTAGTGTACATGGGCCATTAGACACACAACGGCGACGGGAATCGGTAACCATAGCAACTAAATAAACAAACATTATCAACGTGTGAAATGTGAATCGCTTACTGCACAAAAAAAGTAATTACATGCAAGAGAAATTATTAACCCAAAAATGTATTAGAAAACAATGATTTCTATTGTTAAAAAACTTTATAAACTGATAGTGTTAGCCAGCTAGCTAGCTAGCTAGAGTGGGCATTTTTTCTTCTTTTTTTTGTAGATCAGCTTAATATTTCAGATAGATTGTATGTTTTTTATATATATATATATATATATATATATATATATATATATATATATATATATATATATATATATATATATATATACACATACATTCATACATACACACATACATACATATATATGTATACATACACATACACATATACACACATACACACACACATACATACATACATACATACATACATACATACATACATACATCATACATACATTACATAAACATACATACATACATACATACATATACATACATACATACATACATACATGTCCTTTTAAAACATATATATATATTCCCCTTTACTACTTTCCAACCCCACCACCCTTTCCCCACTTGGAGTAAACTAGTGAACAACAACGCCCAGGCCTCTACTTCCAGCCCATACCCACTATCTACAAAGCTACAAATGGACAGTACCAAAACAAATGAACTAATGATTCTGTCTCTTCGCAGCAAAATCTGCAGAGCTGGGAAGATTGTATCCCCCATATAAATAACATTCTATTGGTAGCAACAATGTGTGTGTGTGTGTGTGTGTGTGTGTGTGTGTGAGAGAGAGAGAGAGAGAGAGAGAGAGAGAGAGAGAGAGAGAGAGAGAGAGAGAGAGAGAGAGAGAGAGAGAGAGAGAGAGAGAGAGAGAGAGAGAGAGAGAGAGAGAGAGAGAGAGAGACAGTATGGAACTTACCGGAATGTCCCCGTGTGTCATTTTAAACGTTAGCACTGTGCATCATAATACACAGAGAACATGGCAGCTTTGTTAGGGAAAAGGATAACGGTAACATTTCTGCCAATTGACGTCAGCTATGTATTTGATATATTCCACAGCTACTGAAGGCTACTGGTTATTGTAAAGAAAGTGGCTGGCTTGTCTTACCCTGTGCAGCGTGTGTGTGTGTGCGTGTGTGTGTGTGTGTGTGTGTGTGTGTGTGTGTGTGTGTGTGCGTATGTGTGCTACAACAACAGTGGCAATATAAAACATGATTACTCATATAGCAGTATTATATAGCAGTATTATATAGCAGTATCATATAGCAGTATATATAGTAGTATCATATAGCAGTATATATAGTAGTATCATATAGCAGTATTATATAGTAGTATTATATAGTAGTATCATATAGCAGTATCATATAGCAGTATATATAGTAGTATCATATAGCAGTATTATATAGTAGTATCATATAGCAGTATCACATAGCAGTATTATATAGTAGTATATATAGCAGTATTATATAGTAGTATTATATAGTAGTATATATAGTAGTATCATATAGCAGTATTATATAGTAGTATTATATAGTAGTCTTATATAGTAGTATACAGTGGGGGAAAAAAGTATTTAGTCAGCCACCAATTGTGCAAGTTCTCCCACTTAAAAAGATGAGAGAGGCCTGTAATTTATAAAATCCAGATAATCACATTGTAGGATTTTTTATGAATTTATTTGCAAATTATGGAGAACTTGCACAATTGGTGGCTGACTAAATACTTTTTTCCCCCACTGTATATAGCAGTTTCATATAGCAGTATCACATAGCAGTATATATAGTAGTATCATATAGCAGTATATATAGTAGTATTATATAGTAGTATTATATAGCAGTATCACATAGCAGTATATATAGTAGTATCATATAGCAGTATTATATAGTAGTATTATATAGTAGTATTATATAGTAGTATTATATAGTAGTATCACATAGCAGTATATATAGTAGTATCATATAGCAGTATTATATAGTAGTATCATATAGCAGTATTATATAGTAGTATTATATAGTAGTATTATATAGTAGTATCATATAGTAGTATCATATAGCAGTATATATAGTAGTTATCATATAGCAGTATTATATAGTAGTATTATATAGTTAGTATGTATTATATAGTAGTATTTTATAGCAGTATTATATATAGTAGATATTATAGTAGTGTTATATAGTAGTATCATATAGCAGTATCATATAGCAGTATATGTAGTAGTATCATATAGCAGTATTATATAGTAGTATTATAGTAGTATATATAGTATTATAATATAGCAGTATCATATAGCAGTATATATAGTAGTTCATATAGCAGTATTTTTAGTAGTATTATATATTATATCATATAGCAGTATCATATAGCGTATCATATAGCAGTATATATAGTAGTAAATCATACAGCAGTATTATATAGTAGTAAAAATATAGTAGTATCATATAGCAGTATCATATAGCAGTATATTAGTAGTATTATATAGTATATTATATAGTAGTATTATATAGCAGTATTAATAAATAGTATTATATAGTAGTATTATATAGTTTTATCATATAGCAGTATCATATAGCAGTATATATATAAGTATATTATATAGTAGTATTATATAGTAGTATTATATAGTAGTATCATATAGTAAATATCATATAGCATTTTATATAGTATTTATATAGCAGTATTACATAGCAGTATCACATAGCAGTATTATATAGTAGTATTATATAGTAGTATTATATAGTAGTATACAGTGGGGGGGAAAAGTATTTTTAGTTTAGCCACCAATTGTGCAAGTTCTCCCCCTTGCCAGGTTTCAGTTGTAAATGAGAACCTGTTCTGATTTACCTGGTTAGTAAAGGTAAAATAAAAAAAAAATAATAAAAATAAATAAAAATTATTGATGTTTGTAATTTAATAAAATCCAGTATCACATTGTAGGATTTTTTTATGAATTTATTTGCAAATTATGGAGAACTTGCACAATTGGTGGCTGACTAAATACTTTTTTCCCCCACTGTATATAGCAGTTTCATATAGCAGTATCACATAGCAGTATATATAGTAGTATCACATAGCAGTATCATATAGCAGTATATATAGTAGTATTATATAGTAGTATCATATAGCAGTATCACATAGCAGTATATATAGTAGTATCATATAGCAGTATTATATAGTAGTATTATATAGTAGTATTATATAGTAGTATCATATAGTAGTATCATATAGCAGCATATATAGTAGTATCATATAGCAGTATTATATAGTAGTATTATATAGTTTTATTATATAGTAGTATCATATTAGCAGTATTATATAGCAGTATATATAGTTTATATTCTATATTTATTATATAGTAGTATTATATAGTAGTATTATATAGCAGTATTATATAGTTATATTATATAGTAGTATATATAATATTATCATATAGTAGTATCATATAGCAGTATATATAGCAGTATCATATATATTTAGTAATATTTCCGGACCGCTTTTGTTTAGCCTCCAGTATTTATGCTGCAGTAGTTTATAATGTAGGGGGGCTGGGGTTAGTTGGTTATACCTGGAGTAAGTTCTCCTGTCTTATCCAGTGTCCTGTTTGAATTTAAGTATTTCTATTCTAGTATTCTCTCGTTCTCTAGCTCTGAGAACCTGAGCCCTAGGACCATACGTCAGGAATACCGGGCATGATGACACCTTGCTATCCCCAGTCCGCCTGGCCTTGCTGCTATTCCATTTTCAACTGTTCTGCCTGCGGCTACGAAACCCCTACCTGTCCCAGACCTGCTAGTTACTCTCAGTAATGATCGGCTATGAAAAAAACTGAGAGACTAGCCCTAGGACCATAACGTCGGGACTACCGGCCGTGTATGACTCCTTGCTGTCCCCAGTCCGCCTGGCCTTGCTGCTATTCCAGTTTAAACTTTTTTTTGCCTGCGGTTATGGAACCCCTACCTGTCCCAGACCTGCTGTTTTAAACTCTAATATTATCGCTATGAAAATATTAAATTATATAGATTATTTCCTGATTATTATTTGAGCATGCTTGTCACTTATGAAATTATTTTTTACATCTTGGCATGGTTATTAAATTTTTATAATTATAATTATAATAGCCAGCAAGAGGACTATGTTAGTATTTCAATAATAATTATTCCTTATCTAGGTTTCTATTTAGTATTTATTTTTCTAGGGATTTTTTTTATAGCCACCGTGTTCTACACCTGCATTACTACCTGTAGTTTTTTGGTTTTTTAATAGTAGTTTTTTTTTATATATAGTGTATATAGTAATATTTATTTTATAAAGACAGATTTAGTTATATAGTAGTATAATTTATATAGTAGTAATCATATAGTTATTATATAGTTGTTTATATTATTATTTAATAGTAGTATTATATAGTAGTATTATAATATAGTAGTATTATATAGTAGTATCATATAGCAGTATCATATAGCAGTATATATAGTAGTATCATATAGCAGTATTATATAGTAGTATTATATAGTAGTATTATATAGTAGTATCATATAGCAGTATCATATAGCAGTATTATTAGTAGTATATATATTATATCATATAGCAGTATTATATAGTAGTATTATATAGTTTTATTATATAGTAGTTTATCAAAAGATAGTCAGTATCATAGTAATTTAATATCATTTAAATTATATATATTTTATATTATATAGCAGTAGTATATTTTATATAGTATTTATTATAGTTATATATATATAGTAGTATATATAGCAGTAGTTTAGTATATATATAGCAGTATATATATATAAGTATATATAGTAGTATCATATAGTAGTATTATATAGCAGTATTATATATTAGTATTATATAGTAGTATTATATAGCAGTATATAATAGTAGTAGTAGTTATATATAGCAGTATTATATAGTAGTATCATATAGCAGTATTATATATAGTATCAATAGTATTATATATAGTAGTATCATATAGCAGTATTATATAGTAGTATCATATAGCAGTATTATATAGTAGTATTATATAGTAGTATCATATAGCAGTATCATATAGCAGTATATATAGTAGTATCATATAGCAGTATTATATAGTAGTATTATATAGTAGTATATATTATTTATATATAGCAGTATTATATAGTAGTATTATATAGTATATTAATATAGTAGTATCATATAGTAGTATCATATAGCAGTATTATATAGTAGTATTATATAGCAGTATTATATAGTAGTATTATATAGTAGTATATATATAGTATACATTATTAGGAAATAAGTATTTAGTTTTCAGCCACCAATTGTGCAAGTTCTCCCACTTAAAAAGATGAGAGAGGCCTGTAATTTATAAAATCCAGATAATCACATTGTAGGATTTTTTATGAATTTATTTGCAAATTATGGAGAACTTGCACAATTGGTGGCTGACTAAATACTTTTTTTTATATTTACTGTATATAGCAGTTTCATATATATAGCAGTATCACATAGCAGTATATATAGTAGTATTATTAGTATATATAGTAGTATTTTATAGTAGTATCATATAGCAGTATATATAGTAGTATCATATAGCAGTATCACATAGCAGTATTATATAGCAGTATCATATTATATAGCAGTATTATATAGCAGTATTATATAGTAGTATCATATAGCAGTATCATATAGCAGTATATATAGTAGTATCACATAGCAGTATATATAGCAGTATCACATAGCAGTATATATAGTAGTATCATATAGCAGTATTATATAGTAGTATTATATAGTAGTATTATATAGTAGTATCATATAGCAGTATCATATAGCAGTATATATAGTAGTATCATATAGCAGTATATATAGTAGTATCATATAGCAGTATCATATAGCAGTATATATAGTAGTATCATATAGCAGTATTATATAGTAGTATTATATAGTAGTATTATATAGCAGTATTATATAGTAGTATTATATAGTAGTATTATATAGTAGTATCATATAGCAGTATTATATAGTAGTATTATATAGCAGTATATATAGTAGTAGTATCATATAGTAGTTATATCATTATATATATCCAGTATCATATATATGAGTAATGTATCATATAGCAGTATAGCATATAGCAGTATATATAGCAGTATATATAGTTTTTCCACCATTATCATATAGCAGTATATATAGTAGTATATCATATAGTAGTATTATATAGTAGTATCATATAGCAGTATTATATAGTAGTATTATATAGTAGTATTATATAGTAGTATCATATAGCAGTATCACATAGCAGTATATATAGTAGTATCATATAGCAGTATTATATAGTAGTATCATATAGCAGTATCATATAGCAGTATTATATAGTAGTATCATATAGCAGTATTATATAGTAGTATTATAACAGTAGTATTATATAGCAGTATCACATAGCAGTATATATAGTAGTATTATATAGTAGTATTATATAGTAGTATTATATAGTAGTATCTAGTATATAGTAGTATCATATAGCAGTATCATATAGCAGTATTATATAATAGTATCATATAGCAGTATCATATCATATAACAGTGTTATATCAGTGCTGTAGATGGCTGTTGGCATGTTGGTCTCAGTGTTGTAGATGGCTGTTGGCATGTTGGTCTCAGTGTTGTAGATGGCTTTTGGCACGTTGTAGCGCTGCGTCTGGCCTTTCAACAACCTACCTCCTTAATGACACTGGTGCTGATACAGCAACTACTTACTGAGGAGAGAGAGAGGGGGGAGAGAGAGCGAGAGACAGAGAGAGAGACAGACAGAGACAGAGAGAGAGAGAGAGAGACAGAGAGAGAGACAGACAGAGGCAGAGAGAGAGAGAGAGAGAGAGAGAGAGAGAGAGAGAGAGAGAGAGAGAGAGAGAGAGAGAGAGAGAGAGAGAGAGAGAGAGAGAGAGAGAGAGAGAGAGAGAGAGAGAGAGAGAGACAGAGAGAGAGAGAGAGAGAGAGAGAGAGAGAGAGAGAGAGAGAGAGAGAGAGAGAGAGAGAGAGAGAGAGAGAGAGAGAGAGAGAGAGAGAGAGAGAGAGAGAGAGAGAGAGAGAGCTATAAATGTACACTCAGAACCACAGTACGACAGAAAGCTCTGAGTTGTGACCATCCATTCCCAGTGTTCTGAGTTGTGACCATCCCCCCAGTGTTCTGAGTTGTGACCATCCATTCCCAGTGTTCTGAGTTGTGACCATCCATTCCCAGTGTTCTGAGTTGTGACCATCCATTCCCAGTGTTCTGAGTTGTGACCATCCATTCCCAGTGTTCTGAGTTGTGACCATCCATTCCCAGTGTTCTGAGTTGTGACCATCCATTCCCAGTGTTAGCAGTTGCGGTCCATCCAGTGAACTGAGTTGTGAATCCATTCCCAGTGTTCTGAGTTGTGACATCCATTCCCAGTGTTCTGATTGTGACCATCCATTCCAGTGTTCTGTGACCATCTAAATGACCATCCATTCCCTTGTTCTAGTTGTGACCATCCTTCCCAGTGTCCATAGTGTTCTGAGTTGTGACCAGGTAAGTGTTCTGACCATCCATTCCCAGTGTTCTGAGTTGTGACCATCCATTCCCAGTGTTCTGACCATCCATTCCCAGTGTTAGCAGCAGCGGTAATCAGCTGAATTGATAGAATAGTCTAAATAAACACTGTAGTCATTAATCATCTAGTCTGACTTCTAAATGACGCCCCATTCCCTTTATAGTGCACTACTCAGGGTCCATAGTAGGTCAAAGGTAATGTACTATATAGAGAACAGGGTGCCATTTGGGACACATCTGTCTGCAGTCACACTGGCTCTGCTACAAACGATCCCTATTGGACAGACAGGCAGGCACACAGACAGACAGGCAGGCACACACACACACACACACACACACACACACACACCTGATAGATTGATATCTCCTGGACTTGAAGCGAGTAGTTTCCATGGCCAGTTGGAGGTATGGAGAGAGAGGCTGGCACCGTCGAGGAGTTTCCCCTAGAACCTATGCCCATTCCTGGGGAAACCTGGCAGGCACAGCCCCCTCCCTTCTGGAGCCTGGAGAGTGCCAACAGGTGAGCTGCCATCTAGGTTCTGCCCCAAATGGCACCCTATTCCCTATATGGGCCCTGATCAAAAGTAGTGCACTACATAGGGGATAGGGTGCCATTTGAGACGCAGACTATCCCCTAAACCCTAACTCACCATGTGGATAGCATTGTTCCGTTCGCTTTGAAGTAAATCAGTGTTTATGTATCATTCTCTCGTTGAAGCCCCTGAAAAGTCTTTCCCATACCTGGATTATATCATTCTGATTCTATAAAAAGAACTGTAGGAAGAATGCTGTTGGATTCCCTCTGAGTTCTAGAATGTGATTGATATGGAAGTGGAATCTCTTGTCTTACTGTCAGAAATTAATCATTGAATCCTCTACATTTCAAAGACAACATACTGAACTGAGGCGTTGTTAGAGAAAGATAGGGAGAGAGAGATGGACAGAGACAGAGAGAAAGATAGGGAGAGAGAGATGGACAGAGACAGAGAGAAAGATAGGGAGAGAGAGATGGACAGAGACAGAGAGAAAGATAGGAGAGAGAGAGAGAGAGATGGACAGAGACAGAGAGAAAGCTAGGGAGAGAGAGATGGACAGAGACAGAGAGAAAGCTAGGGAGAGAGAGATGGACAGAGACAGAGAGAAAGATATGGAGAGAGAGATGGACAGAGACAGAGAGAAAGATAGGGAGAGAGAGATGGACAGAGACAGAGAGGGAGAGATAGGGAGAGAGAGATGGACAGAGACAGAGAGAAAGCTAGGGAGAGAGAGATGGACAGAGACAGAGAGAAAGATAGGGAGAGAGAGATGGACAGAGACAGAGAGAACGATAGGGAGAGAGAGATGGACAGAGACAGAGAGAAAGCTAGGGAGAGAGAGATGGATGGACAGAGACAGAGAGAAAGCTAGGGAGAGAGAGATGGACAGAGACAGAGAGAAAGATAGAGAGATGGACAGAGACAGAGAGAAAGATGGACAGAGAGATGGACAGAGACAGAGAGAAAGATAGGGAGAGAGAGATGGACAGAGACAGAGAGAAAGATAGGGAGAGAGAGATGGACAGAGACAGAGAGAAAGCTAGGGAGAGAGAGATGGACAGAGACAGAGAGAAAGCTAGGGAGAGAGAGATGGACAGAGACAGAGAGAAAGATAGGGAGAGAGAGAAAGGACAGAGACAGAGAGAGAAGATAGGAGAGAGAGAGAGAGGACAGAGACAGAGAGAAAGATAGGGAGAGAGTAGTAGTAGTCATTGTAATGTGTAGTGTTCATATTATCTGATGTTGACGGACACTGATTGATCTACTCATCTATAAATAAGAACAGAACAACACTTTAGAATTAGTCTCACCAGTTTAAGTGTTTGTTATTAGGTTATTATTGTTTATTATTATTATTATTATTATTATTATTGGTGTGGTGGGCCAGCAGCAGAGATCAACATGACCGAAGGTATTGTAAGTTTGGTACGTCATCCTAGCCCGCCACAGAGAGAAGAGAGAAGCTCCAGGCAGAATTCAGTGTCTGTTTCCCTCTGTGTGTGTGTGTGTGTGTGTGTGTGTATGCGTGTGTGTGTGTGTGTGTGTGTGTGTGTGTGTGTGTGTGTGTGTGTGTGTGTGTGTGTGTGTGTGTGTGTGTGTGTGTGTGTGTGTGTGTGTGTGTGTGTGTGTGTGTCTGTGTGTGTGTGTGTGTGTGTGTGTGTGTGTGTGTGTGTACTCATTCGTATGTCACTCAGAACACTTTATCGATTCACACACAGTCAAACATCTTAAACCATACTACCATCATATACCATCAACTAATTCAATTAAAATGTATTAATAAATTAAATACATTTATTAAATGAAATACATATATACATTTATAAATAACACTTCTGAAACACGCAGGGTTAAATAATTAGTCAAAGGTTAATTAATTTGACAATTTATAATTAAAACGTTGAGAGATATCGTTGGTGTGTGTAGGACGCAGGGTTAGAAATAGATCAGATTAATTTCAACATTGATCGAAGAGTAAAAAGGTTATAGCGGTCGTATATATTAACACACACACACACACACACACACACACACCGTATATATTAAAACATACATATCACCATCTGAGTCAATGTATTAATTGAACATTTACAGAGAGGAGAGAGGACAAGCTGTCAGCAGAAGCATGACGCTCGGTTTATGGACTGGAATGGAAGAGAGAGGGATAGGGAGAGAGGGGGAGGGAGATGAGAGGGAGAGAGAGGAGAGAGAGGGAGAGAGGGGGAGGGAGGGAGATTGGGAATAGGGAGAGAGGGGGAGGGAGGGAGAGGAGAGGAGAGATGGGGGAATGGGGAAAGAGGGGGAGGGAGAGACAGGACAGGGAGGGAGAGATGAGGGAATGGGAGAGACGGGGACTTGAGAGAGGAGAGATGGGGGGAGAAGGAGAGGGACTTCAGAGAGAGGGAGAGGGATGAGGGAGATGGAGAGAGAGGGAGGACTTGAGAGAGAGGAGAGATGGGAGGGAGAGGAAGGAGAGGACTTCATAGAGGAGAGGAGAGGAGAGGAGGGATGAGAGGAGAGGAGAGGAGAGGAGAGGAGAGGAGAGATGGGGAATAGGAGAAGAGGAGAGGGAGAGAGAGGAGAGGAGAGGAGAGGAGGAGAGGAGAGGAGAGGAGAGGAGAGGAGAGGAGAGGAGAGGAGAGGAGAGGAGAGGAGAGGAGAGGAGAGATGGGGAATAGGGAGAAAGGGGGAGGGATGGAGAGGAGAGGAGAGGAGAGGAGAGGAGAGGAGAGGAGGAGAGAGAGGAGAGGAGAGGAGAGGAGAGGAGAGGAGAGGAGAGGAGAGGAGAGGAGAGGAGAGGAGATAGAGGAGAGGAGAGGAGAGGGGAGGAGAGGAGAGGAGAGAGAGGAGAGGAGAGGAGAGGGAGGGGAGATGGGGAATAGGAGAGGGAGAGAGGGGAGGGATGAGAGAGAGGAGAGGAGAGGAGAGGAGAGGAGAGGAGAGGAGAGGAGAGGAGAGGAGAGGAGAGGAGAGAGAGGAGAGGAGGAGAGGAGAGGAGAGGAGAGGAGAGATGGGAATAGGGAGAGAGGGGGAGGGAGGGAGGGAGCGTAGAGGAGAGGGGGGAGGGAGAGGAGAGCGAGAGAGAGAGAGGAGAGAGAGGGAGAGATGGGGTATAGGGAGAGAAGGGTGAGGGAGGGAGAGGAGAGGGAGAGATGGGGAATAGGGAGAGGGGGGAGGGAGGGAGAAGCGAGGAGAGAGAGGGAGAGAGAGGGAAAGAGAAAGATGGGGAATAGGGAGAGAGGGGGAGGGAGGGAGGGAGGGAGGGGAGGGAGGGAGGGAGGGAGGGAGGGAGGGAGGGAGGGATGTGTGCTTAGGGTCGTTGTCCTGTTGGAAGGTGAACCTTCGCACCAGTCTGAGGTCCTGACGCTCTGGAGCAGGTTTTCATCAAGGATCTCTCTGTACTTTGCTCCGTTCATCTTTCCCACGATCCTGACTAGTCTCGCAGTCCCTGCCGCTGAAAAACATCCCCACAGCATGATGCTGCCATCACCATGCTTCACCGTAGGGATGGTGCCAGGTTTTCTCCAGACGTGATGCTTGGGATTCAGGCCAAAGAGTTCAATTTTGGTTTAATCAGACCAGAGAATCTTGTTTCTCATGGTCTGAGAGTCCTTTAGGTGCCTTTTGGCAAACTCCAAGCGGGCTGTCATGTGTCCTTTTACTGAGGAGTGGCTTCCGTCTGGCGACTAGCATAAAGGCCTGATTGGTGGAGTGCTGCAGAGATGGTTGTCCTTCTGGAAGGTTCTCCCATCTCCACAGAGGAACTTCGGAGCTCTTTCAGAGTACCATCAGGTTCTTGTTCAACTCCCTGACCAAGGCCACCAGAATGATGGAGGCCACTGTGTTCTTGAGCACCTTCAATGCTGCTGCAGAATTTCTTTGGTACCCTTCCCCAGATCTGTGCCTCGACACAATCCTTTCACAATCCTTTCTCGGAGCTCTACGGACAATTCCTTTAAGGCTTGGTTTTTGCTCTGGGTGGTCAACTGTGGGACCTTATATAGACAGGTGTGTGCCTTTCCAAATCATATTCAATCAATTGAATTTACCACAGGTGGACTCCAATCAAGTTGTAGAAACATCTCAAGGATGATCAATGGAAACAGGAGGCACCTGAGCTCAATTTCGTATCCCATAGCAAAGGTTCTGAGTACTTATGTAAATAAGGTATTTCTGTTCTTCATTTTTTTATAAAATTGCACTTTTTACTAAAAACCTGTTTTCGCTTACTCATTATGGGGTATTGTGTGTAGATTGATGAGGATTTTGTTTTTTGTAATCCATTTTAGAATAAGGCTGTAACGTAACAAAATGTGGAAAAAGTCAAGGGGTCTAAATACTTTCCGAATGCACTGTAGATACAGCTGTAGACCAATACAGCATTAAAGAGATTCTCCGGTACTTTTGTAGCCAGTAGTTCTGAAAGTAGAGCTCACGAGCCAAAAGTGGTCCCCGAAAATGGCTTACTACGTCACAGATGTGCAGATCGGATATGTGCACCACGTCATTTCTCTCCTCTCTCTCTCTCGCTCGCTCTGCTGTGTGTGCATCTGGCTAGCTGTCACTCAAATGGCGAGGGGCTGAAGCTCATTGGCTAGAACTCGAATTGCTAGGCTGGTTCACGTGGGGGAAAATGTAGGGAAAACGATGCAGCACAGCTTCAGAAAAAACAGTCGCTTTTCAAACTAGGGATTTCGTTGGCTAATTGAGGTAAAACAGTTATTCTGCTCATACTGTAGATTATGCATGTATGAACAACACATTGACACAAAGCGGGAGGCTTAAAAAAGACTAAGTCACCAAAGTTCCAGAGCATATCTTTAAACTAAGTAGAACTTTATAATCGATAAAGAGTCATTTGAAACTCTGTCAAAACTTAATTTAACAGTTTAACTACTCATGTTCAGATGTAGAGTACGGCAGGTATCTTAGTGGGTTGTGCCAGTAACCGAAAGGTCGCTGGTTCTAATCCCCGAGCTGACTAGGTGAAAAATCTGTCGATGTGCCCTTAAACAAGTCGCTCTGGATAAGAGCGTCTGCTAAATGACTAAAATGTAATGTAAATGTGTAGCATTTTGTAGAAAATGTGAATATTGCAGTGAGGGAAATACCTTTCAATATCTACAGTGAGGGAAAAAAGTATTTGATCCCCTGCTGATTTTTGTACGTTTGCCCACTGACAAAGAAATGACCAGTCTATAATTTTAATGTAGGTTTATTTGAACAGTGAGAGACAGAATAACAAACAAAATAATCCAGAAAAAACGCATGTCAAAAATGTTATAAATTAATTTGCATTTTAATGAGGGAAATAAGTATTTGACCCCTCTGCTAAACATGACTTAGTACTTGGTGGCAAAACCCTTGTTGGCAATCACAGAGGTCAGACGTTTCCTTGCAGTTGGCCACCAGATTTGCACACATCCAGGAGGAGGGATTTTGTCACACTCCTCTTTGCAGATCTTCTCCAAGTCATTAAGGTTTCGAGGCTGATGTTTGGCAACTCGAACCTTCAGCTCCCTCCACAGATTTTCTATGGGATTAAGGTCTGGAGACTGGCTAGGCCACTCCAGGACCATAATGTGCTTCTTCTTGAGCCACTCCTTTGTTGCCTTGGCCATGTGTTTTGGGTCATTGTCATGCTGGAATATCCATCCACGACCAATTTTCAATGCCCTGGCTGAGAGAAGGAGGTTCTCACCAAGATTTGACGGTACATGGCCCCATCCATCGTCTCTTTGATGCGGTGAAGTTGTCCTGTCCCCTTAGCAGAAAAAACCCCCCCAAATCATAATGTTTCCACCTCCATGTTTGACGGTGGGGATGGTGTTCTTGGGGTCATAGGCAGCATTCCTCCTCCTCCAAACACGGCGAGTTGAGTTGATGCCAAAGAGCTCCATTTTGGTCTCATCTGACCACAACACTTTCACCCAGTTCTCCTCTGAATCATTCAGATGTTCATTGGCAAACTTCAGACGGGCATGTATATGTGCTTTCTTGAGCAGGGGGACCTTGCGGGCGCTGCAGGATTTCAGTCCTTCACGGCGTAGTGTGTTACCAATTGTTTTCTTGGTGATTATGGTCCCAGCTGCCTTGAGATCATTGACAAGATCCTCCCGTGTAGTTCTGGGCTGATTCCTCACCGTTCTCATGATCATTGCAACTCCACGAGGTGAGATCTTGCATGGAGCCCCAGGCCGAGGGAGATTGACGGTTCTTTTGTATTTCTTCCATTTGCGAATAATCGCACCAACTGTTGTCACCTTCTCACCAAGCTGCTTGGTGATGGTCTTGTAGCCCATTCCAGCCTACAATCTTGTCCCTGACATCCTTGGAGAGCTCTTTGGTCTTGGCCATGGTGGAGAATTTGGAATCTGATTGATTGATTGCTTCTGTGGACAGGTGTCTTTTATACAGGTAACAAACTGAGATTAGGAGCACTCCCTTTAAAAGTGTGCTCCTAATCTCAGCTCGTTACCTGTATAAAAGACACCTGGCAGCCAGAAATCTTTCTGATTGAGAGGGGGTCAAATACTTATTTCCCTCATTAAAATGCAAATCAATTTATAACATTTTTGACATGCGTTTTTCTGGATTATTTTGTTGTTATTCTGTCTCTCACTGTTCAAATAAACCTACCATTACAATTATAGACTGATCATTTCTTTGTCAGTGGGCAAACGTACTAAATCAGCAGGGGATCAAAATACTTTTTTCCCTCACTGTATATGTGTGTTTCAACCTTCACCTGCCTCTGACAGAATTTTCTAATGTTATTGACCTTCCTCCTCCCCTCAAAACCGTTACCACCGACACAATATTACCATAACGACAGCGACCACTGACTCTAACATCTCCATCCATCTCTCTCTCTCTCTGGTGAACGGATGAAATCATGCACTTTAGGAGTGAGGAAGTGTGAGGGGCAATGGATAGAAATGATAGAAGTAGGGATGGATGGATGGATGGATGGATGGAGGAGGGGTGGAGGAAAGGGACGATGGATGGAATGATTGGATGGAGGGGTATGGATGGAGAGATGGAGGTATGGAAGAAATGGAGTACGGACGTCAAACCTCTCCCCGCTTCAATGGGTCCTATCTGGGTTATGTGGCGTGAAGTAACAGCTTGGGGACTATTATCCTCCATTATGGCAAAGGAGAAGCTTGGTTTTAAAGAGGGTGAATATTCTTCATTGTTTATGAGTTAAGGAGGTAGTACACAAGGTTTGGAATGTACCGTCTAGAGCAGGGCTCTCCAACCCTGTTCCTGGAGAGCTACCCTCCTGTAGGTTAACTCCAACTCTAACCTGATTCAGTTTATCAACCAGCTAATTATTAGAATCAGGTGCGCTAGATTAGGGTTTGGCGCGAAAACCTACAGGAGGGTAGCTCTCCGGGAACAGGGTTGGAGTTAAAACCTACAGGAGGGTAGCTCTCCAGGAACAGGGTTGGAGTTAAAACCTACAGGAGGGTAGCTCTCCAGGAACAGGGTTGGAGTTAAAACCTACAGGAGGGTAGCTCTCCGGGAACAGGGTTGGAGTTAAAACCTACAGGAGGGTATCTCTCCAGGAACAGGGTTGGAGTTAAAACCTACAGGAGGGTAGCTCTCCAGGAACAGGGTTGTGGAGTCTGTGGACCTGTGGCGGACGGTGCCGTTTAAGATGAGGGAGGACGATTATTTTTTTAATGAGCATGGCCTTATTTCTATTACAGAATATTGGATGACTGTCAATCATATTCCATTTATAGAGCTCAATGTAACATCAATAGGTTTAGGCCACTACATGATACTCAAATGTTCCCTATACCCATTATGAGGTTTGAGTAATGAAGGTGACAGACATTAACACATTCAATATTACCTTGCAGACTTTTGCCTGCATCTAGCTGATCTAGGGTGTAATCATTAGTCCAACAGATGCAAACAAGAGTTTCTATTGGACAAATTCAGTTCCATTTGCTTCCGTTTTAAGAAAAGTTTTTCAACAGAATCAGCGGAATGAATACACCCCTGATCACACGCAAACACAGTTCACTTTCATAGCAGCCACATACAAACAGCATGATCCCTTTGATCGTTGTATAATTCCTTCTCGCATCTACGAGCGCTCCTCCTCTCACTTTTTCCCTTCGCTTATGGACTTCAGTGAACAACACATCAGCTGTCTGTGACCAGGCGAAAAAAAAAACCTTTCCAAGCCAAATCTTCATTTCATAACCGTTAACCGCTACACTTCGATGTCACCATATTAACGTCATAGTCAACATACTGTAGCTGCTAGAACCAACGCGTTAGTAAACCCGCTACAATCATGCAGTACAGTGTACAGTCAGCAGCAAGCAGTTTAGCAGTTACACCGGCGGGCCCCGGTGGAAATAAATTAATAAAACCAAAAGCTTCCCTTAACTTGGAAGAGTTCCAGTGTTGGATAGAAATCTCTGTTTGAGCCAGGTGTTTTGAATAGGCTAAACTAGCTAGCCTTATTCGCTAAGTACAGTCGAAGTCGGAAGTTTACATACACTTAGGTTGGAGTCATTAAATCTCGTTTTTCAACCACTCCACAAATGTCTTGCTAACAAACTATAGTTTTGGCAAGTCGGTTAGGACATCTACTTTGTGCATGACACAAGTAATCTTTCCAACAATTGTTTACAGACAGATTATTTCACTTATAATTCACTGTATCACAATTCCAGTGGGTCGGAAGTTTACATACACTAAGTTGACTGTGCCTTTAAACAGCTTGGAAAATTCCAGAAAATTATGTCATGGCTTTAGAAGCTTCTGATAGGCTAATTGACATCATTTGAGTCAATTGGAGGTCTACCTGTGGATGTATTTTTAAGGCCTACCGTCAAACTCAGTGCCTCTTTGCTTGACATCATGGGAAAATCAAAAGAAATCAGCCAAGACCTCAGAAAAACAATTGTAGACCTCTACAAGTCTAGTTCATCCTTGGGAGCAATTTCCAAAACGCCTGAAGGTACCACGTTCATCTGTACAAACAATAGTACGCAAGTATAAACACCATGGGACCATGCAGCCGTCATACCGCTCAGGAAGGAGACCTGTTCTGTCTCCTGGAGATGAACATACTTTAATGTGATAAGTGCAAATCAATCCCAGAACAACAGCAAAGGACCTTGTGAAGATGCTGGAGGAAACAGGTACAAAAGTATCTATATCCACAGTAAAACGAGTCCTATATCGACATAACCTGAAAGGCCGCTAAGCAAGGAAGAAGCCACTGCTCCAAAACCGCCATAAAAAAGCCAGACTACGGTTTGCAACTGCACATGGGGACAAAGACAAAGATTGTACTTTTTGGAGAAATGTCCTCTGGTCTGATGAAACAAAAATAGAACTGTTTGGCCATAATGACCATTGTTATGTTTGGAGGAAAAAGTGCGAAGACACCATCCCAACCGTGAAGAACGGGGGTGGCAGCATCATGCAGTGGGGGTGCTTTGCTGCAGGAGGGACTGGTGCACTTCACAAAATTGATGGAAAAGTATGTGGATATATTGAAGCAACATCTCAAGACATCAATCAGTGTCACGATCGTTGAGAGACGGGTCAGACCAAGGTGCAGCGTGGTATGCGTACATATTTATTAGAACTGATAAACACTTGACAAAACAACAGAAAGCAACGTATCGTGAAGCTCAACAGTGGCTACACACAACAAGCCAAACAAGAGTCATAAACAAGATCCCACCAACTAAGGTAGGCAACCAGGCTACCTAAGTATGATCCCCAATCAGAGACAACGAGCGACAGCTGCCTCTGATTGGGAATCACACCCGGCCAAACATAGAAAAACAAAACTAGATCTCCAACCTAGAAATACAATAACATAGATCTCAAACTGAACTCACACCCTGACCCAACCAACAAGAGTTCTCTAGGTCAGGGCGTGACAGTCAGGAAGTTAAAGCTTGGTCGCAAATGGGTCTTCCAAATGGACAATGACCCCAAGCATACTTCCAAAGTTGTGGCAAAATGGCTTAAGGACAACAAAGTCAAGGTATTGGAGTGGCCATCACAAAAGCCCTGACCTCAATCCTATAGAAAATGTGTGGGCAGAACTGAAAAAGCGTGTGCGAGCAAGGAAGCCTACAAACCTGACTCAGTTACACCAGCTCTGTCAGGAGGAATGGGCCGAAATTCACCCAGCTTATTGTGGGAAGCTTGTGGAAGGCTACCCGAAATGTTTGACCCAAGTTAAACAATTTAAAGGCAATGCTACCAAATACTAATTGAGTGTATGTAAACTTCTGACCCTCTGGGAATGTGATGAAAGAAATAAAAGCTGAAAAAATAATTCTGACATTTCAATTCTTAGAAATAAAGTGGTGATCCTAACTGACCTAAGATAGGGAATTTTTACTAGATTAAATGTCCTGAGTTTAAATGTATTTCGCTAAGGTGTATGTAAACTTACTTCAACTGTAAGTTTTAAGATATTTTTTTACATTATAGCTCTCTCCTCTCTTTGAAGAATTGTTTGTTGAAAACTGTTAAACTATTGGCTTTCTCTCTTTGAGTCAACTACTCACCACATTTTATACACTGCAGTGCTAGCTAGCTATAGCTTATGCTTTCAGTGCTAGATTCATTCTCTGATCCTTTGATTGGGTGGACAACATGTCAGTTCATGCTGCAAGAGCTCTGATAGGTTGGAGGACGTCCTCCAGAAGTTGTCATAATTACTGTGTAAGTCTATGGTAGGGGGTGAGAACCACGAGCCTCCTAGGTTTTGTATTGAAGTCAAGGTACCCAGAGGAGGACGGACACTAGCTGTCCTCCGGCTACACCCTGGTGCTACCCTACAGGTGCAACCCTACAGAGTGCTGTTGAGGCTACTGTAGACCATTGCAAAACAGTGTGTTTTAATCAATTATTTGGTGACGTGAATATATTTTGTATAGTTTTTCCTAACTTTTTTTATGTTCCACTATTTTTATGAAATTTACTGAGGAGGATGGTCCTCCCCTTCCTCCCCTGAGGAGCCTCCACTGCTGTGGAGTATACCATCTTCAGTCTGTGAAGAGTAGAAGACAAGAGGGAGAGGGGGGGGGGGGGGGGGGAGGGGTGTAAGACAAGAGGGAGGGGGAGGGGTAGAAGACAAGAGGGAGGGGAGGGAGGGGGAGGGAGGGGGGGGGGTGGAAGATGAGAGGGAGGGGGAGGGGGAGGGGTGGAAGACAAGAGGGAGGGGGGGGTAGAAGACAAGAGGGGGGGGGAGGGGGGTAGAAGACAAGAGGGAGGGGGGGAAGACGAGAGGGGGAGGGGTAGAAGACAAGAGAGAGAGAGAGGGGGAGGGGTGGAAGACAAGAGGGAGGGGGCTATCAAAAGCCCATCTTAATCTTTCATTTTTATTTTCCAGTCTGAGATATGGCTTTTTGTTTGCAGCTCTGCCTAGACGGTCAGCATCCCGGAGTCGCCTCTTCACTGTTGACGTTGAGACTGGTGTTTTGCGGGTACTATTTAATGAAGCTGCCAGTTGAGGACCTGTGAGGTGTCTGTTTCTCAAACTAGACACTCTAATGTATTTGTCCTCTTGCTCAGTTGTGCACCGGGGCCTCCCACTCCTCTTTCTATTCTGGCTAGATTGTGCTGTTCTGTGAAGGGAGTAGTACACAGCATTGTACGAGATCTTTAGTTTCTAGCCAGTTTAATTGCTTCTTTAATCAGCACAACAATTTTCAGCTGTGCTAACATAATTGCAAAAGGGTTTTCTAATGATCAATTAGCCTTTTAAAATGTTAAACTTGGATTAGCAAACACAACGTGCCATTGGAACACAGGACTGATGGTTGCTGATAATGGGCCTCTGTACACCTATGTAGATATTCCATTAAAAATCAGCCGTTTCCAGCTACAATAGCCATTTACAACATTAACCATGTCTACACTGTATTTCTGATCAATTTGATGTTATTTTAATGGACAACAAAATTGCTTTGCGAAAACAAGGACATTTCTAAATGACCCCAAACTTTTGAATGGTAGGAGGTGGATGGGCCAATAAAATAAATAAAAATAAAGATGTTATGTTTAAGGTCAGTGCTTGATTTGGGCAGGAGCTCACCGGAGCAGAGTACAGGCACCTCAAATTTCCCACTGCTTGAGCTCCTGTTCCTCTTATAGAATATTAGCTCAACAGTATTGTGGAGCTCCTTGCACCTAAATATAAACAGTACCGGCACCCAAAATGAGTACCAGAACCTATTTCAGTCCAAGTCAAGCACTGGTTGTGGTGGTGAGTTTCCCTTACACTTCCCTTTACACTATAAAGAGCTTTGGGTGTCTAGTGGCGCAGTGGTCTAAGGCACTGCATCGCAGTGCTAACTGTGCCACTAGAGATCCTGGTTCGAATCCAGGCTCTGTCGCAGCCGGCCGCGACCGGGAGACTCATGGGCGGCGCATAATTGGCCCAGCGTCGTCCAGGGTAGGGGAGGGAATGGCTGGCAGGGATGTAGCTCAGTTGATAGAACATGGTGTTTGCAACGCCAGGGTTGTGGGTTCGATTCCCACGGGGGGCCAGTATAAAAAATAATAATATATGTATTCACTAACTGTAAGTTGCTCTGGATAAGAGCGTCTGCTAAATGACTTAAATAAAAAAATAAAAAATAGAAAAGTGCCATGTAAGTCCAATCAATTATTATTATTAAATGTTTTGCCATCTTCCATAGCTTGAAGACCATGCCTTTGTACAGAGACGGAAATTGGTACAAAATAGCAAAAAGGTGGACTGCAAGGCTATGTTAAGTTAAATAAATAAATGACTGTAGTAAGCGCCTAGGTGCCAAATAAAGTAACAGGGTTGAAGTTTTCATGTTAAAGCTGCAATATGTAACTTTTTGGGCGATCAAATTCACATAGAAATGTGTGTTATAGATCTGTCATGAGGTAGATCTGTCATTCTCATTGAACGCAAGTCTAAGAAGTGGTAGATCTGTTCTATGTGCGATTATTTCTATGATTTCTATGTTTTTTGCGTCTTTTACTTTCAGTTTTGTACACCATGCATGTCTCTCGTCTGCCCGTGCGAGCCGGTCGGCATACGAGTCATCTGATTGGTCGAGTAGGTGGGCCTTCTGACTTTGTGACTGTCATCACACTCCCTCATCTGATTGGTCGAGTAGGTGGCCCTTCTGACTTTGTGACTGTCATCACACTCCCTCATCTGATTGGTCGAGTAGGTGGGTCTTCTGACTTTGTGACTGTCATCACACTCCCTCATCTGATTGGTCGAGTAGGTGGGCCTTCTGACTTTGTGACTGTCATCACACTCCCTCATCTGATTGGTCGAGTAGGTGGGCCTTCTGACTTTGTGACTGTCATCACACTCCCTCATCTGATTCGGTAGGGCGGGCCTTCTGACTTTGACTGTCATCACACTCCCTCATCTGATTGTCGAGTAGGTGGGCCTTCTGACTTTGTGACTGTCATCACACTCCCTCATCTGATTGGTCGAGTAGGTGGGCCTTCTGACTTTGTGACTGTCATCACACTCCCTCATCTGATTGGTCGAGTAGGTGGGCCTTCTGACTTTGTGACTGTCATCACACTCCCTCATCTCATTTGGTATTTTGGTATTTATTAGGATCCCCATTAGCCTCTGTAAAAGCGTCAGCTACTCTTCCTGGGGTCCACATGGAACATGACATAATACATAGTACAGAACATTATTAGTCAAGGACTGAAATACATCAATTTAACCTCTTAAGGATCGGACCCTTTTTGTACAATTTTTGCCTGAAATGACCCAAATCTAACTGCCTGTAGCTCAGTCCTTCTCAAATAGTGGGGCGCGCCCCCCTGGGGGGGCTCGGAGCGATGCCAGGGGGGGCGCGTGTGACCCCCGGGAACATGCTTTTTTTTGCCGCAGGGAGTAGGGTCTTTTTGCACCGAACAAGAGCACACAGCACAGAGCAGGAGATATGAAGTGCAGGTAACAAACCCTTAAGAGACACCATGGGAAAATATTCAACAGGGATGAAAAGAAAGGCGGAGAGAGACGGAGATAATGAGACAAACGTAAGTCTCCCGAAAGCTAAGACGAGGAAATATGACGAAGCGTATGTAGCGCTTGGCTTCACTGTGACTACGGTGGGAGACGAGGAAAGACCGGTATGTTTACTGTGTCTAAAAATGTTGGCAGCGGACAGCATGAAGCCAAATAAATTAAGGCGTCACTTAAAGACATTACACCCCAATCACCAGACCACTAAAAACAAGAGTCTTCTCTGCTATCTGTGAGGAGATGGGAGCTGAACATCAAGCTGTGCTGTTTCACAGTGAAGCAAGGTGGCTGTCACAAGGAAAAGTCTTGTCCCGAGTTTTTGAGCTCAGAGAGCAGATAAGAATGTTTTCGGAGCAGGAGCACAAGTATGACCTCGCAGAAAAATTTAGTGATGAGAACTTCCTGGCAAAACTGGCCTACCTGAGTGACATATTTGGAAAGCTAAATGAACTAAATCTACAGCTTCAAGGGAAAGATAAACACCTCCCTCAGGTCACAGACAAGATCAGCTCTTTCACTCGAAAGCTTGCAATGTGGGGCAGGCGACTTGATGAAGGAAATACTGATTCATTCGAGAACCTGCATGAATTGTTGACACTACTGACTATGATGCCACCTCAGTGATTCCATATATTAAGGAGCATATTTCATCACTGATGGGATTCTTTAAAAAGTACTTCCCTGAAAACAGTTCCCAATATGACTGGGTGAGAGATCCTTTCAATGCACCAGCTCCAACTGGTTTCAGCTCTGCAGAGGAGGACCAGTTCATTGATATGACGTCTGACTCCACATTGAGACTGTGGTTCACATCACAGACACTGAGTGAATTCTGGCTGAGTGTAGAGAGGCAGTATCCACTCTTAGGGCAGAGGGCCATGGGCATTCTTCTTCCTTTTGCAACATCTTATCTTTGTGAGACTGGCTTCTCTGCTGTTGCTGCACTGATGACGAAGTATAGGTCCCAGCTAAACATTGAGCAGGAGCTGAGAGTTGCAGTATCATGCTTCAAACCCCGCTTCGAAAAGCTGTGCACTGCAAAACGTGCTCATTGTAGCCATTAATCCTGACTTCCTCATTTCGATTTTTTTTTAAATCAGCACAAATTGTTTTTATTCATTTTTGTTTTATAGGTCAAAGTGTTTCATATATTGTGCTCCTGAGTTCATGTTGCTGATCAATTTGAATGTATTATTATTTATTGATTATATATTTAATTTTTCTGTATCAAATGGTCAAAAAATGTTTACAGTTTAAATAAGGTTTGATTTTGTTTGTTTTTTTCAGGCAAATTGATGCACTTTAAGTATTTTCTGTTACAGACTAAAAAACAATGTTAATAAAGTTATTCTTTGTTGTAAGTTGATCTATATTTATTTCTTTTTTTAAATGTTAATAAGGATACAATGTTATGCAGAGGTGTACTTATAACAATTTTATAGACAAATGATACTATTTACAGTCGCACTGGAGAGTTGGGGGGCGCGAAATGTTTACTTCTTCCTAGGGGGGGCGTAACAGAAAATAATTGAGAAGCACTGCTGTAGCTTCAGGACCTGAAGCAAGAATTGAAAGGAAACACTTTGAAGTTTGAGGAAATGTGAAATGAATGTAGGAGAATATAACACATTAGATCTGGTAAAAGATAATACAAACAAAAAAAACATGCATTTTGTATATATTTTTTTTGTTCCATTATCTTTGAAATGCAAGAGAAAGGCCACAATATAATATTGCAGTTTAGGCGCATTTTGGCCACTAGATGGCATCAGTATATGTGCAAAGTTTCAGATTGATCCAGTGAAGCATTGCAATACTGGACTATTTTGTATCAAGTCTGCCCAAATGGGCCGAATTGGTCAACTGATACATTTTCAAGTACATAACTATAGAGAACATACAAAAATTATACGGTAATACAAAATGTAAGTTTGCACACTCCCAGGAATGTCATACATGATGGATCATTAGCTTATACACTAACTTTCACACATCTAGATGGCCGGGCGGGGTGGGTGTGGAGCCAGAGACAGCAGGGGTTCAAACTGTAAAACCCAGTTCCTACATTTGAATATAAAAAATGATTTTATCAAACACAACTATGCAACATTTTATCTCTGATTACTGAATGTAAGTACATTATTTACCTTCAGAGGTGAATGTATCAAACCAGTTGCCGTGATACGTTTTTGTTGTTGTGCACTCTCCTCAAACAGTAGCGTGGTATGTTTTCACTGTAATAGCTACGGTAAATTGGACAGTGCAGTTAGATTAACAATAATGTAAGCTTTCTGCCCATATAAGACACGTCTATGTTTGCTGTTACTCACAACAGTCATGCTAATCACATTAGCGCACGTTAGCTCAACCGTCCCGTATACGGGACACCGATCCCGTAGAGGTTAAACGGTCACACATAGTCGAGATATCAGTACATACACACAATATCTAGGTCTGATACCACAGGAGGCTGCTGAGGGGAGGACGGCTCATAGTAATGGCTGGAACGGAGCGAATGGAATGGCATCAAACACCTGGAAACCATGGAAACCATGTGATTGGTGTATTTACTAACATTCTACTCATACCACTCCAGCCATTACCACGAGCCCGTAATCCCCAGTTAAGGTGCCACCAACGTCCTGTGTCTAATACATAGTACAGTGCAAATTACAATGCAATATATATAAAATGGCTGTGTCTCTTCACAGCCCCCTTTGTGCAGTAAGGTATTCTTTTATCTGGGTTTTTTTTTTTGAAACTGGTTTTATTGCTAGCTTGAGTTACCTGGGGTGGCAGAGAGTTCCATGTAGTCATGGCTCTATTTAATACTGTGCATTTCCCAGCCTCTGTTCTGGACCTGGGGACTGGGAAGAGACCTCTGGTTTGCATGTCTTGTGTTGTACCGATGAGTGTCCGAACTGTGTGCCAACTGCTTAAACAGACAGTTCGGTAACTTCAACACAATACCTCCCTCAAAGACCAATAGTGATGCAGTCAACTTTGAGCCAGGAGAGACTAACATGAATGTTACTGACACTTTCCCTCCGTGTACATCTTAGTGCGATATGTGCTGCTTTGTTCTGGATCAACTGCAATTTACCTTTGTCTCTTTGCAGCACATGACCAGGGCAGTAGTCCAGGTAAAAACAAAACTAGAGCCTGTAGGACCTTTATGGTCGTCTGAGATGTCAAGAAGGCAGAGCAAATGCCATATCATGGACAGGCCTCTTCCCATTTTAGCAACCATTGAGTCTATATGTTTTGACCATGACAGCTTGCTATCTAGGGTTACACCCAGCAGTTTAGTCCCCTCAACTTTCTCAAGAGCCATATTATTCAATAATAGATCTAAACTAGGTTTAGCGTTGAGCGAGTGATTTGTCCCCAAAAATTATGCTTTTAGTTTTTGAGATATTTAGCACCAGCCTATTGCTAGTTACCCATTCTAAAACTGACTGGAGCTCTATGTTAAGTGTCTCAGTTATTTATTTTACTGTTGCAGCCGACGTGTATACTGTTGAGTCGTCAGCGTACATAGACACACAGGCTTTATTCAAGGTCAGTGGAAGGTCATTAGTATAAACAAAAAACAAAAATGGCCCTAGCCGGCTGCCCTGCGGTACACCTCAACTGAATTTACATGAGAGAGGCTTCCATTAACAAATACCCTCTGAGTTTAATTAGATAGGTAACTCTCAATCCATTATAAAGCAGAGGATGCAAATCCATAACGCCTACATTTTTTAAGCAATAGGTTATGATCATGATCAGAGTATCTCATGATAAGCTGTAGACCACATTATTTACCAAGAGAGTTTTCATCTATATTTCTCATAGCTGTCTATTTACCACCACAAACCGATGCTGGCACTAAGATTGCACTCAATGAGCTGTATAAGGCCATAAGCAATCAGGAAAACTCTCATCCAGAGGCAGCGCTCCTAGTGGCCGGGGACTTTAATGCAGGGAAACTTAAATCCATTCTACCTAATTTCTACCAGCATGTTAAATGTGCAACCAGAGGAAAAAAAACTCTAGACCACTTTTACTCCACACACAGAGACCCGTACAAAGCTCTCCCTCGCCCTCCATTTGGCAAATCTGACCATAACTCTATCCTCCTGATTCCTGCTTTAAGCAAAAACTAAAGCAGGAAGCACCAGTGACTCGGTTAATAAGGAAGTGGTCAGATGACGCAGATGCTAAGCTACAGGCCTTTTTTGCTAGCACAGACTGGAATATGATCCGGGATTCTTCCGATAACATTGAGGAGTACACCACATCAGTTGCTGGCTTCATCAATAAGTGCATCGATGACGTCGTCCCCACAGTGACCGTACGTACATATCCCAACCTGAAGCCATGGATTACATTTACATTTCAGTCATTTAGCAGACGCTCTTATCCAGAGCGACTTACATTAGCAATTAGGGTTAAGTGCCTTGCTCAAGGGCACAGACAGATTTTTCACCTAGTCGGCTCGGGGATTAGAACCAGCAACCTTTCGGTTACTGGCACAACGCTCTTAACCACTAAGCTACCTGCCGGTTACAGGCAACATCCGCACTGAGCTAAAGGGTAGAGCTGCCGCTTTCAAGGAGCGGGAATCTAACCCGGACGCTTATAAGAAATCCCGCTATGCCCTCCGATGAACCATCAAAAAGGCAAAGAGTAAATACAGGACTAAGATTTAATCGTACTACACCGGCTCTGACGCTCGTCGGATGTGGCAGGGCTTGAAAACTATTACTGACTACAAAGGGAAGCACAGCCGCGAGCTGCCCAGTGACACAAGCCTACCAGACGAGCTAAATCACTTCTATGCTCGCTTCGAGGCAAGCAACACTGAAGCATGCATGAGAGCATCAGCTGCTTCGGATGACTATGTGATCACGCTCTCCGTAGCCAATGTGATTAAGACTTTTAAGCAGCTCAGCATTCACAAGGCCGCAGTGCCAGACGGATTACCAGGACGTGTACTCCGAGCATGCACTGACCAACTGGCAAGTGTCTTCACTGACATTTTCAACATGTCCCTGACTGAGTCTGTAATACCAACATGTTTCAAGCAGACCACCATAGTCCCTGTGCCCAAGAACACTAAGATAACCTGCCTAAATGACTACCGACCCGTAGCACTCACATCTGTAGCCATGAAGTGCTTTGAAAGGCTGGTCATGGCTCACATCAACACCATTATCCCAGAAACCCTAGATCCACTCCAATTTGCATACTGCCCCAACAGATCCACAGATGATGCAATCTCTATTGCACTCCACACTGCCCTTTCCCACCTGGACAAGAGGAACACCTACGTGAGAATGCTATTCATTGACTACAGCTCAGCGTTCAACACCATAGTGCCCTCAAAGCTCATCACTAAGCTAAGGACCCTGGGACTAAACACCTCCCTCTGCAACTGGATCCTGGACTTCCTGACGGGCCGTCCCCAGGTGGTAAGGGTAACAACACATCTGCCACGTTGATCCTCAACACGGGGGCCCCTCAGGGGTGTGTGCTCAGTCCCCTCCTGTACTCCCTGTTCACCCATGACTACATGGCCTGGCACGACTCCAACACCATCATTAAGTTTGCCGATGACACAACAGTGGTAGGCCTGATCACCGACAACGATGAGACAGCCTATAGGGAGGAGGTCAGAGACCTGGCCGTGTGGTGCCAGGATAACAACCTCTCCCTCAACGTGATCAAGACAAAGGAGATGAATGTGGACTACAGGAAAAAAAAGAGGACTGAGCACGCCCCCATTCTCATCAACAGGGCTGCAGTGGAACAGGTTGAGAGCTTCAAGTTCCTTGGTGTCCATATCACCAACAAACTATCATGGTCCAAACACACCAAGACAGTCGGGAAGAGGGCACTTATCACTTATCACTCTTATCATGAGATACTCTACCTCAGGCGAGGAAAACCAAGACTTCCTTAGTATTAGATTTTATGCACCAGCTGTTGTTTACAAATATACACAGACCACCACCCCTTGTCTGTAGCGTATATTCCGCCAGCTGTATGTCATCCATGTTGTCGTTCAGCCACGACTCGGTGAAACATAAGATATTACAGTTTTTAATGTCCCATTGGTAGGATAACCTAAATCTTCGGCCAATACGAGGTGAGTAATCGCTGTCCTGATATCCGGAAGCTCCATGCGTTCAAAATCAGTGGTGTAAAGTTCTTAAGTGAAAATACTTTAAATTACTACTTTAGTAGTTTTTGTGGTGTCTGTACTTTACTTTACTACTTATATTTTTGCCAACTTTTACTTTTACTTCACTACATTCCTAAATAAAATCGAAGAAAAAATCTTAGTCCAATACGAGGTGAGTAATCGCTGTCCTGATATCCATAAGCTCTTTTTGGTCATAAGAGACGGTGGCAGAAACATTATGTACAGAATAAATTACAAATAACGTGAAAAAACACACATCATAGTACAATTGGTTAGAGGGCCGTAAAACGGCAGCCATCTCCTCCGGCGCCATCTTCTCAATCTATGAGACTTTTCTCTCTGCTACCGCACGGCAAGCGGTACCGGAGCGCCAAGTCTAGGTCCAAAATGCTCCTTAACAGCTTCTACCCCCAAGCCATAAGACCGCTGAACAATTAATCAAATGGCCACCCAGATTATTTGTATTGACCCCCCCCCCCTTTGTTTTTACACTGCTGCTACTCGCTGTTTATTATCTATGCATAGTCACTTTACCCCTACCTACATGTACAAATTACCTCGACTAACCTGTACCCCCGCACATGCTCGGTACTCTGGTACCCCTGTATATAGCCTGTATATTGACTCGGTACCGGTACCCCCTGTATATAGCCTGGTTATTGACTCGGTACCGGTACCCCCTGTATATAGCCTGGTTATTGACTCGGTACCGGTACCCCCTGTATATAGCCTGGTTATTGACTCGGTACTGGTACCCCCTGTATATAGCCTGGTTATTGACTCGGTACCGGTACCCCCTGTATATAGCCTGGTTATTGACTCGGTACCGGTACCCCTGTATATAGCCTGGTTATTGACTCGGTACCGGTACCCCCTGTATATAGCCTGGTTATTGACTCGGTACCGGTACCCCCTGTATATAGCCTGTATATTGACTCGGTACTGGTACCCCCTGTATATAGCCTGGTTATTGACTCGGTACCGGTACCCCCTGTATATAGCCTGGTTATTGACTCGGTACCGGTACCCCCTGTATATAGCCTGGTTATTGACTTGACTCGGTTACCGGTACCCCCCCTGTATATAGCCTGGTTATTGACTACCCCCTGTATATAGCCTGGTTACTGGTACCCCCTGTGTATAAGCCTGGTTATTGACTCGGTTTGCACCCTTGTATATAGCCCCCCTGTATATAGCCTGGTTATTGACTCGGTACCGGTACCCCCTGTATATAGCCTGGTTATTGACTCGGTACCGGTACCCCCTGTATATAGCCTGGTTATTGACTCGGTACCGGTACCCCCTGTATATAGCCTGGTTATTGACTTGGTACCGGTACCCCCCCTGTATATAGCCTGGTTATTGACTCGGTACCCCGGTACCCCCCTGTATATAGCCTGTATATTTGACTCGGTACCGGTACCCCCCTGTATATAGCCTTGTTATTGACTCGGTACCGGTACCCCCTGTATATAGCCTGGTTATTGGTTATTGACTCGGTACCGGTACCCCCTGTATATAGCCTGGTTATTGACTCGGTACTGGTACCCCCTGTATATAGCCTGGTTATTGACTCGGTACCGGTACCCCCTGTATATAGCCTGGTTATTGACTCGGTACCGGTACCCCCCTGTATATAGCCTGGTTATTGACTCGGTACCGGTACCCCCCTGTATATAGCCTGGTTATTGACTCGGTACCGGTACCCCCTGTATATAGCCTGGTTATTGACTCGGTACCGGTACCCCCTGTATATAGCCTGGTTATTGACTCGGTACCGGTACCCCCTGTATATAGCCTGGTTATTGACTCGGTACTGGTACCCCCTGTATATAGCCTGGTTATTGACTCGGTACCGGTACCCCCTGTATATAGCCTGGTTATTGACTCGGTACCGGTACCCCCTGTATATAGCCTGGTTATTGTTATTTTGTTGTGTTACTCTTTTTTTTTGTACTCTTAAAAAAAAAAACTTTAGTTCATTTAGTAAATATTTTCTTAAATCTGCATGGTTGGTTAAGGGCTTGTAAGTAAGCATTTCATGGTAACATCTACACATGTTGTATTCGGAGCATTTGACAAATAACATTTGATTTGATCAATGACATCAATAGCTGCACTGAAGTCTAACAAATTGATTGGTCGAGTAGGCGGGCCTTTTGACTTTGTGGCTGTCGTCACACTCCCTCATCTGATTGGTCGAGTAGGCGGGCCTTCTGACTTTGTGGCCGTTGTCACACTCCCTCATCTGATTGGTCGAGTAGGCGGGCCTTCTGACTTTGTGGCTGTCGTCACACTCCCTCATCTGATTGGTCGAGTAGGCGGGCCTTCTGACTTTGTGGCCGTTGTCACACTCCCTCATCTGATTGGTCGAGTAGGCGGGCCTTCTGACTTTGTGGCTGTGGTGGTAACTAGTGACGACCAGGGTAGCGCGTGGGAAACCGAGAGAGAGAACAGCAAAGTTAAAGACAGAGACAGAGACAGAGAGAGGGTGAGGAGAGGAGAGCCGTAGTGAGAGAGATAGAGAAAGTGAGAGAAGGGAGAGAGAAAAGTGACCATGTCCACCACTATGGCCGTCTTGGCGACCCGTCCTGTCCTCTCACCCGGCTCAGGATCAACTTCCTCCGGGGGAATATTCCTCTCCGACCCGATCTACACCCCCACAACCACCAGCCCTCATCCAGACTCCCCCTTCCCGCGGCTCACCACCACCGGACTCCTCAACCCCTTCCTACCCGGCTCAGGAGTCCCATCCGGTGGCTTGGGATTCACCAACACACCGGTGTTTAGAGATCGAGTCATTTCCACCACTGCAACCACAACCAGTGAGTGCAGAATGGTGGATGTACACGGAGTAAAAGTTGCCTCTTTCAGCGTCGGAGGACAGGACGAGTTGATTTGTCTACCCCAAGTTTTTGACCTCTTTCTAAAACACCTCGTCGGCGGGCTTCATACCGTTTACACCAAGCTGAAACGCCTGGATATATGTCCGGTTGTGTGTACTGTGGAGCAGGTCCGGGTCCTGAGGGGGCTCGGTGCGATCCAACCGGGAGTCAACCGCTGCAAGCTCATCTCCAGGCGAGACTTCGAGGTGCTCTACACTGATTGCACCATTGCGAGGTAGGCTATGTTGAACTAAGTTTTATATTTTTATGTTTACATTTTTCTACATTTGTATCTTCGATTATCGTTGTAAACTATTCGTAAATGGCATGCGACCATGCGTTCAATATCAGTGGTGTAAAGTGCTTAAGTAAACATACTTCAAATTACTACTTCAGTCGTTTTTTGGGGTATCTGTACTTTACTTTACTATTTATATATTTGCCAACTTTTACTTTACTACATTCCTAAATAAAATAATGTACTTTTTTAATCCATACATTTTCCCTGACACCCAAATGTACTCGTTACATTTTGACAGGAAAATGGGCTAATTCACACACTTATCAAGAGAACATACCTGGTCATCGCTACTGCCTCTGATCTGGCGGACTCACTAAACAAAAATGCTGGAGTGTGCCTCTGGCCATCCGTAAATAAATACAAATTACAAAATTGTGCCATCTGGTTTACTTAATATAAGGAATTTGAAATGATTTATACTTTTACTTTTAGTTTTGATACTTAAATATATTTAAAATCAAATACTTTTAGACTTTTACTCAAGTAGTATTTTGCTGAGTGACTCAATTTTACTTCAGCCATTTTCTATTAAGGTATCTTTACTTTTTATTTTTTTTATTTAGTACTTTTACTCAAATATGACAATTGAGTACTTTTAACACCACTGTTCAATATAAATAGGTTATGCCAGTATTATCTGACTAAACTCCACTCCATGGTGAATGAAGTTTCTGATGAACTCCACCAACGGAGTGGAGCAGAGACCAGGTTTTGTGGAATTCAGCTCCAACTGCATTGATTTGCCCAAGGTCAATACTTCAACAATGTAATGATGAAAGGCCCACCTATAGTACATCGATTGGCCCAAGTCAACTTATGAAAGGCCCACCTTGTACCTATGTTGGTCCTCTGTAGTAGCATGCCTTTCATTGTTTGCTGAAATCCAGACTTTTTCAATAAACTTTAATCGAATACCACCACTGACTGTTTCCTTGTTGAGATTCAATTGGAACATGCGCGTTCGCTGCCATCTCAGCGGCATCATGTCCACAGGGGCACGTACCCCCTTAGATTTGTCCTGTAAAAAGAAAAAGAAAAGAAAATATATAACAAATAAATATATATATATATATATATTCTCTGTAATACTACTAACCACCAAGCAATTTTATAAAGTTAATGGACTAAATGAGTCTAACGTTACTCCATAGTCCGAGGACCTTAGATGTTCTGTTTAAAGGCGAATTGGCTCTGGAAGCCAAAACAGCCAAACACTCCATCTAAACATGAAACGATTCTCAATTCCTGTACGGTTCTAGAAACCTAAATCGCTATACTTTCATATCACATCAAAAAAGTATTTCACAAATGCAAAAAAATACACACTTTACTGTACACTGTTTTAACCGGTTTAACACAGTTGCAGCCGGCAGTATTTTTCAGTGACGACACGTTTGTGGCGTCTGTCTTCCATGTACACACAGGTGTTCGGAGACGCAGGCTAATTAGCATCCCCCGCACACACACACACACACACACACACACACACACACACACACACACACACACACACACACACACACACACACACACACACTGAAAACTGAGCAGTAACTGTTGACACAAGTGGTTATATAAACAAATACATATAAATATATAAACAAACCGAAACATAGCACTTTATCTTTACCCTGAACTTGATTTGATCATAAATAAATATGTAACTTTTTTGTGCGACCTGACAAAATTCACATAGAAATGTGAGTTATAGATCTGTAATTATATAATTGAAATCAAGTCTAAGAAGCGGTAGATCTGTTCAATGTGCGCTATTTCTATGCTTGACGTTTTTAAGTTTAGTTTTTGCGTCTTTTACTTTCGGTTTTGTCCACCAGCTTCAAACAGCTGAAAATACTATATTTTTGGTTATGGAAAATATATTTAAAAGCGGTTTAGATGGTACAATGATCCTCTACACTATATTTGCTTGTTTTGTCACATAAACTGAAATTAGGCAAACTATTAGAATTTTATCAACCAGGAAATGACAGAGCGATTTCTGCATAGTGCATCTTTAAACTGCTGCATGCTATTTAGTTCCATCTTGAATGTGATTTTTGCATACAGTACCAGTCAAAAGTTTGGACACACCTACTCATTCCAGGGTTTTTCTTTATTTTTACTATTTTCTACATAATAGTGAAGACATCAAAACTATGAAATAACACATATGGAATCATGTAGTAACCAAAAAAGTGTTAAACAAATCAAGATATATTTACATTTTAGATTCTTCAAAGTAGCCACCCTTTGCCTCGATGACAACTTTGCACACTCTTGGCATTCTCTCAACCAGCTTCATGAGGTAGTCACCTGGAATGCATTTAAATTAACAGGTGTGCCTTGTTAAAAGTGAATTTGTGGAATTTATTTCCTTCTTAATGCGTTTGAGCCAATCAGTTGTGTTGTGACAAGGTAGGAGTGGTATACAGAAGATAATAGAAGTGCTCAGCATATGTGGGAACTCCTTCAAGACTTTTGGAAAAGCATTCCAGGTGAAGCTGGTTGAGAGAATGCCAAGAGTGTGCAAAGCTGTCATCAAAGCAAAGGGTGGCTACTTTGAAGAATCTAAAATCTAAAATATATTTAGATTTGTTTAACACTTTTTCTGGTTACTACATGATTCCATATGTGTTATTTCATAGTTTTGATGTCTTCACTATTATTCTACAATGTGGAAAATAGTAAAAATAAAGAAAAACCCTTGAATGAGTAGTTGTGTCCAAACCTATGACTGGTACTGTACATAAAAGTTTATTTGGCACTGTTCAGTTGATCTTACATTAAGCTTGTTGCCATAACAGTCATAATTCTCTCCACTTGTTTTTACCAGGACAGTTGGCCTATACAGTGTCACCCCCCCCCCCCCCCCCCCCCCCACCCCCCCCCCCACACACACACACACTACACTAACACACACACAGTGGAACGGATTTGTCAGTTATAGTTAATAATTTGATTGGACAAGTAAAAACACAGTCGAGGTCCATTGTGCTGCAGCGCATGGATTCCACCGGCCAAAATTAAATTGACAGTTTTGTCATGCCTGTCTCCTCTCTTCTCTCCTATATATTTTGTTATTTTTCTGCTTGTGAAGAAAGCCCTAGATAGATTCCTTGGTTCACATCATATTAGTGTTGTGTTTCTAGATAGATTCCTTTGATCACATCATATTATTCAAAATAAATAAGTGTTGTTTAGTTTAATAAATAAATTAGTGACGCACCACATGCTTTAGTGTCTGTCGCCAACATATCCAGCATAGATTAGTTGGTATTTAGTTGGTATCGCTTATTTACATAATTTAATGCAGTCCCAAATGGCATCCTATATTCCCTACCTAGGGCTCTGGTGAAAGTAGCGCACTAACTGGCCATTTGGGATGAAAGCCCTTACACATTTTATGACCTCCTTAATTTACTCTGTTTACGCAGGAAATAATCAAGAAAATAAACACTCTCTTTCTGTTCAGTCACCGTTTATGTACGTAGGCTCTCAGGGAACACACACACCGATCACATCGTGTTCTTGAATAATAGTTAACATTAACTAGTTCCCACAGAGAGAGAGAGAGAGAGAGAGAGAGAGAGAGAGAGAGAGAGAGAGAGAGAGAGAGAGAGAGAGAGAGAGAGAGAGAGAGAGAGAGAGAGAGAGAGAGAGAGAGAGAGAGAGAGAGAGAGAGAGAGAGAGAGAGAGAGAGAGAGAGAGAGAGAGAGAGAGAGAGAGAGAGAGAGAGAGAGAGAGAGAGAGAGAGAGAGAGAGAGAGAGAGAGAGAGAGAGAGAGAGAGAGAGAGAGAGAGAGAGAGAGAGAGAGAGAGAGAGAGAGAGAGAGAGAGAGAGAGAGAGAGAGAGAGAGAGAGAGAGAGAGAGAGAGAGAGAGAGAGAGAGAGAGAGAGATCAAAGCATGGAAACATGATCCTCAAATGATCTTTGTATTTGGTGAAATGGATACCCTTTCATGTTTACCGTTGAATCCCTTTCAGCTGACAAAAAAGGAGAAAGAGAGTATTAGGAACAAGAGAGACGGAAGAGAGAGTTAGACTATTTTATGACTCCATCTGCAGGTTGTTTTATCCGTTTATTGCGATCACTTGTTCTTTTACTATTTTGGCGCCTAGCCTCATCAAACTACAAAATTGCTAAATGACTTGGGGACTGGCTGCACACACACACTGCACTTAGTAGAGTGGCTGGAAAATTGCATTAAAGAGCAAAACATATCTTCACTCCTCCATCAGTGAATCTGTCTGTCCTTCCTCTCCTCCTCCCCGTTACCTGGTGTTGGTGTAGAAGTAACACATGAAAAGCTCAGGTGTGGGTGAGAGGTCACGTAGGGGTCAGACCATAGGGATCACTAGTGTCTGCAGGGTTGGGGTAAATTCCTGTCAATTCAGAAAGTAAAACAAATTCCAAGTCCAAATATTCGTAATTGAAAAGCATGGACATTTCTGAATCTTTGGTGGCCTTCCTAAGCCAGGATTCAGACACTGCTAGAACATCAGGGTTGGCGGAGTGTGCTAACGCAGTGAATAACTCAAACTTAGGGAGGAGGCTTCTGATGTTAATATGCAAGAAACCAAGGCTTTTGCGGTTACAGAAGTCAACAAATGATAGCGCCTGGGGAGTAGGAGTGATACTGGGGGCTACAGGGCCTGGGTTAACCTCTACATCACCAGAGGAACAGAGGAGGAATAGAATAAGGATACGGCTAAAGGCTTTAAGAACTGGTCTTCTAGTGCGTTGGGTACAGAGAATAAAAGGGGGCAGATTTCCGGGCGTTGTAGAATAGATTCAGGGCATTATGTACAGACAAGGATATGGAAGGATATGAGTACAGTGGAGGTAAACCTAAGCGTTGAGTAACGATGAAAGAGATAGCATCACTGGAGGCACCGATTGAGCCGGTGTGTGGGGGGTGGGACAAAGGAGCTATCTGAGGCAGGTTGAGCGGGACTGGGGGCTCTACAGTGAAATTGTATAATAAAAACTAACCCAAACAGCAATAGGCAAGGCATATTGACATGGGAGAGAGGCATAAAGCAATCACAGGTGTTATTCGAGAGAGCTAAGACAACAGCTGGTAATGGTGACGAAAGTTTGAGCTGAGGCTAAACAGATAAACAGGACAGGGTACCGTATAAAGGAACAGTCCAGCAGGCATCAGCTGTGCAGCTGAGTGATCATAAGGTCCAGTGAACAGCAATAGGTGAGTCCGAGAGCAGTTCAGTTCAGTGGCTTCTACGCTCCTGCGAGCGGGAGGCACGGCTGTTGATTGCGTGTGCTAGCGGGCCGGGGCTAGCAGATGGATCTTCGTGGTCGTCGCAACGGGAAGCCTGTTGAAACCACATCAGACGATTACGTCGGCAGACCAGTCGTGATGGATCGGCGGGGCTCCGTGTCAACACTACGAGGTCCCGTCCGGTTGACAGAGAGGTAGATAGCCAGGGAGATGGGCCTGGCTCGAGGCTAGCTCAAGGCTAACTGGAGCTTGCTACTGGACAGTGGTGATTAGCCAACAACAACAACATCCATTCGGTTGCAGCTAGCTAGTTTCGATTATCCGGTGTTAAAGGTCCAGTGATTTCTGGCTCGATAGCCCGATGTGCAGACTGGCCGATAATTGTCCAGGCTAGAGCTGGCTGGTAGGTAGTGCAGGCCACGGACAGTGGTGAAGACCGCTAACGGTGGCTAATAGCAAGTAGCTAGTTAGCTGGCTAGTTTCAGTCGGATGTTCTAGATACGAAGGTATAAATAAATAATAGAATCCGTTCCACATTGGGTGAGGCGGGTTGCAGGATAGTATATTTAGTTAAAGGATGGATAGTGAGATTGAGAAAAAACAGGCTATTTACATGAGGACACTACAGAAAACACTACCACACTGCTACGCCATCTTGGATTAATGTAGCGCCTTACGGTCAGATGCCGAGCAGTTGCCATACCAGGCGGTGATGCATCCAGTCAGTATGCTCTCGATGGTGCAGCTGTGGAACTTTTTGAGGATCTGGGGACCCCATGCCAAATCTTTTCAGTCTCCTGAGGGGGAAAAGGTGTTGTTGTGCCCTCTTCACGACTGTCTTGGTGTGTTTGGACCATGATAGTTTGTTGGTGATGTGGACACCAAGGAACTTGAAGCTCTCAACCTGTTCCCTACCCTGTACCTCTACCCGCTCCACTACAGCCCCGTCTTCGGCCCTCCTTTTCCTGTAGTCCACGATCAGATCCTTTGTCTTGTTCACATTGAGGGAGACGTTGTTATCCTGGGACCTCACAGCCAGGTCTCTGACCTCCTCCCTATAGGTTGTCTCATTGTTGTCGGTGATCAGGCCTACTACTGTTGTGTCGTCAGCAAACTTAACGATGGTGTTGGAGTCATGCCTGGTCATGCAATCATGGGTGAACAGGGAGTACAGGAGGGGACTAAGCACGCACCCCTGAGGGGCCCCAGTGTTGAGGATCAGCATGGCAGACATGTTGTTGCCTACCCTTACCACCTGGGGGCGGCCCGTCATGAAGTCCTGCATCCAGTTTCAGAGGGAGGTGTTTAGTCCCAGGGTCCTTAGCTTAGTGATGAGCTTTGTTGGCACTATGGTGTTAAAACGCTGAGCTGTAGTCAATGAACAGCATTCTCACATAAGTGTTCCTTTTGTCCAGGTGGGAAAGGGCAGTGTGGAGTGCGATTGAGATCATGCGTCATATGTGGATCTGTTGGAGCAAAATGATGCTGTTGATGTGAGCAATGACCAGTCTTTCAAAGCACTTCATGGCTACCGACATGAGTGCTATGGGGCGGTAATCATTTAGGCAGGTTACATGTTTTTACATCGCTTCCTTGTTCACAAGGACTATGGGGGTCTGCTTGAAACATGTTGGTATTACAGACTCGGTCAGGGAGAGGTTGAAAATGTCAGTGAAGACACTTGCCAGTTGGTCAGCACATGCTCGGAGTACACGTCCTGGTAATCCGTCTGGCCCCGCGGCTTTGTGAATGTTGACCTGTTTAAAGGTCTTGCTCACATCGGCTACCGAGAGCGTTATCACACAGTCGTTCGGAGCAGCTGGTGCTCTCATGCATGCTTCAGTGTTGCTTGCCTCGAAGCGAGCATAAAATGCATTTAGCTTGTCTGGTAGGCTTGTGTCACTGGGCAGCTCGCGGCTGTGCTTCCCTTTGTAGTCTGTAATAGTTTTCAAGCCCTGCCACATCAGACAAGCGTCAGAACCGGTGTAGTAGGATTCAATCTTGGTCCTGTATTGACGCTTTGCCTGTTTGATGGTTCGTCGGAGGGCATAGCGGGATTTTTTATAAGCGTCCGGGTTAGAGTCCCGTTCCTTGAAAGCGGCAGCTCTAGCCTTTAGCTCAGTGCGGATGTTTCCTGTAATCCATGGCTTCTGGTTGGGATATGTACTTACGGTCACTGGGGACGATGTCGTCGTTGTACTTATTGATGAAGCCGGTGACTGAGGTGGTATACTCCTCAATGCCATTGGATGAATCCCGGAACATATTCCAGTCTGTGCTAGCAAAACAGTCCTGTAGCGTAGCATCCGCTTCATCTGACCACTTCCGTATTGAGCGAGTCACTGGTACTTCCTGCTTTAGTTTTTGCTGTAAGCAGGAATTAGGAGGATAGAATTATGGTCAGATTTGCCAAATGGAGGGTGAGGGAGAGCTTTGTACACGTCTCTGTGTGTGGAGTAAAAGGTGTTCTATAATTTTTTTCCTCTGGTTGCACATGTGACATGCTGGTAGAGATTAGGTCAAACGGATTTAAGTTTGCCTGCATTAAAGTCCCCGGCCGCTAGGAGCTTCAATTTTTGTGGGCTGCAATTTCTGAGGCTGTTAACTCTAATGAACTTATCCTCTGCAGCAGAGTTAACTTTGGGTCTTCCAATCCTGTGGCGGTCCTCATGAGAGCCAGTTTCATCATTGCGCTTGATGGTTTTTGCGACTGCACTTGAAAAAACGTTCAAAGTACTTGAATTGTTCCGTATTCACTGACCTTCATGTCTTAAAATAATGATGCACTGTCATTTCTCTTTGCTTATTTGATAATAATATGGACTTGGTCTTTTACCAAATAGGGCTATCTTCTGTATACCTTGTCACAACACAACTGATTGGCTCAAACACATTAAGAAGGAAAGAAATTCCACAAATTAACTTTTAAGAAAGCACACCTGTTAATTGAAATGCATTCCAGGTGACTACCTCATGAAGCTGGTTGAGAGAATGCCAAGAGTGTGCAAAGCTGTCATCAAGGCAAAGGGTGGCTATTTGAAGAATCTCAAATCTAAAATGTATTTTGATTTGTTTAACAGTTTTTTGGTTACTACATGACTCCATATGTGTTATTTCATAGTTTTGATGTCTTCACTATTATTCTACAATGTAGAAAATAGTAAAAATAAAGAAAAACCCTTGAATGAGTAGGTGTGTCCAAACCTTTGACTGGTACTGTATGTAAATATGGTATTTTTGTTTTCTAAAAACCTGTTTTCGCTTTGTCATTATTGGGTACTGTGTGTAGATTGATGAGGGGAAAAAATCATTTAATCAATTTTAGAATAAGGCTGTAACATAACAAAATGTGGAAAAAGTAAAGTGGTCTGAATACTTTGTTTATCTGCTGTACTTGCTGTATGTGAAGTAGATTTCCATGTGTTTACTATAGAGAGCCTGGAATAACTGAGATAAGCATTGGGTTACCTAGGGAAATGTCACTGTTTGCGGTAGAGTACACACACACACACACACACACACACACACACACACACACACACACACACCAAGACACACTGACTGTCTGTATATTGAGGGAAACTCAAGAAGTATAACACGTTCTAGAAGTATAACACATTCTAGAAGTATAACACATTCTAGAAGTATAACACATTCTAGAAGTATAACACGTTCTAGCAGTATAACACATTCTAGAAGTTTAACACATTCTAGAAGTTTAACACATTCTAGAAGTATAACACATTCTAGAAGTATAACACATTCTAGAAGTATAACACGTTCTAGAAGTATAACACGTTCTAGAAGTATAACACGTTCTAGAAGTATAACACATTCTAGAAGTATAACACGTTCTAGGAGTATAACACATTCTAGAAGTATAACACGTTCTAGAAGTATACAGTGTTTGGCCACCTGCTGCCTGCTGAAGGCTAGTGTCAGGCTTGGATTTGGAACAAGCTACTTGTCTTTCTCTTCCATTTCTCTGTCCCCATTCCCTCTCTCCCCTCCCCACTCTGTCATTCCCACCTGATTGAACTTACACAATGAAAACAATTCATTTTAGGTCTCACTGTGACCCCCTCCTCTCTCAATTCAATTCAATTCAATTTAAGGGCTTTATTGGCATGGGAAACGTGTGTTAACATTGCCAAAGCAAGTGAAGTAGATAATAAACAAAAGTGAAATAAACAATAAATATTAACAGTAAACATTACACTCAGAAGTTCCAAAAGAATAAAGACATTTCAAATGTCATATTATGTCTATATACAGTGTTGTAATGATGTGGAAATAGTTAAAGTACAAATGGGAAAATAAATATTGGTTGTATTTACAGTGGTGTTTGTTCTTCATTGGTTGCCCTTTTCTTGTGGCAACAGGTCACAAATCTTGCAGCTGTGATGGCACACTGTGGTATTTCACCCAGTAGATAAGGGAGTTTATCAAAATTGGATTTGTTTTCGAATTCTTTGTGGGTCTGTGTAATCTGAGGGAAATATGTGTCTCTAATATGGTCATACATTTGGCAGGAGGTTAGGAAGTGCAGCTCAGTTTCCACCTCATTTTGTGGGCAGTGTGCACATAGCCTGTCTTATCTTGAGAGCCAGGTCTGCCTATGGTGGTCTCTCTTAATAGCAAGGCTATGCTAACTGAGTCTGTACATAGTCAAAGCTTTCCTTAAGTTTGGGTCAGTCACAGTGGTCAGATATTCTGCCACTGTGTACTCTCTGTTTAGGGCCAAATAGCATTCTAGTTTGCTCAGTTTTTTTGCTAATTCTTTCCAATGTGTCAAGTCAAGTTTTCTCATGATTTGGTTGGGTCTAATTGTGTTGTTGTCCTGGGGCTCTGTGGGGTCTGTTTGTGTTTGTGAACAGAGCCCCAGGACCAGCTTGCTTAGGGGACTCTTCTCCAGGTTCATCTCTCTGTAGGTGATGGCTTTGTTATGGAAGGTTTGGGAATCGCTTCCTTTTAGGTGGTTGTAGAATTTAACTGCTCTTTTCTGGATATTGATAATTAGCGGGTATCGGCCTAATTCTGCTCTGCATGTATTATTTGGTGTTTTACGTTGTACACTGAGGATATTTCTGCAGAATTCTGCATGCAGAGTCTCAATTTGGTGTTTGTCCCATTTTGTGAGTTCTTGGTTGGTGAGCGGACCCCATACCTCACAACCACAATCTCTCTCTCTCTCTCTCTCTCGTCCTGTGACCCCCTCCCCCTCCCCGCTCTCTCTCTGATTTCACGCCCCAGCTGTCTCTTTCTTTTCTCTCTCTCTCTCTCTCTCTCTCTCTAGAGTTCTCTCTGTCCCTGCAGGCTAACTAACTACTGGCAACAATACCACCAGCAATGTGTTTGTGTGTTGTGTTTGACCCACTTGATGATGACAGAGTCACGAACGCATCGTGAGTTAGCTTTTTTTTCGAAAGTGTGTGTGTTTTTTTTGTTGTTTGTTTTTGTGTGTGTGTGTCCAATGCTTTATGACTTGTGTTTTGGTTGACCTATAAACCCAGTAGAACATTCTTCTCCCCCTCGCTCCCTCCTTCTCTCCCTCTTTCTCCCTCCATCCCCCTTCTCTTCCTCTCTCTCCCTCTCTCTCTCTCTCTCTCTCCAGAGTGTATTCAGACTGTAGATGGTATCAGCACGGGGACAGGGGAGACTGTTGTCATAATGCCCCCGACGGAATGGGAATGTTGTGATGTCATAATGAGTCATGCATGTCACATTCTATTTCTATGGTAATCAGATACTCTCATTATACAGCATGACATCATTTTTTATCATTCATATTTCCAAGGGACATTACAGTAACAGTTTCATCTGTTTGGGGCAGATCTGTGATCTCACAACAGGAGAGGAGGGGAGGGATGGAAGGAGTCGGGGTTGGGGGTCAATTGGAATTGAAGGCAGTCAATTCAGTAAGCAAACTGAATCACTGAAAAAAAGGGCATCTATTTTCAATGTCTTCTCAATAAACTGAAAAAGAGAAGCTATTTATTTCAAAAGTGGTTACATGTTTTATTTAAAATTCAAATCACTTATTGGAAATGACTTGACTTCAATTCGAATTGACCTCAACCCTGGAGGGAGTAATCTGTCACATAATGCATCATTGACATCATTTGCAAGGAGCGTTGGTAAAAGCTTCATTCAGCAGCACCATGACAACAGTAGTTGTTGGAGATCAGGAAGGGAAGGAAAGAGTAGAGGTCTGTAATACTGCATGAGATCACCATTAACGACATCCATTAGTTCTATCGTCAGGCCTATCAGTCCATGAGAAGTGAACAGTTGTATAAAGAGTTAGCTAACAGATGAAGTGTCACCCTGTTTGACAGTTATATTACATAATGCCAGGTCAGTGTACACAATTCCAGATGACTTTATAACCCTACAGCTCATATATAATAAACCCTCATAACATATAGTAACCATCTGTTATATCTACAGCTGGATCAATATTGTCTTAGTTTAATGGGTATTTAAACTACAGTTGGCTTGTTCTTATATAGCCTAACTTTATCATTTGCTGATCAGTTTTAGTGAGAGAAAGACAGAGAATGCCTGCTGCTGCTCTCTCTCTCTCTCTCTCTCTCTCTCTCTCTCTCTCTCTCTCTCTCTCTCTCTCTCTCTCTCTCTCTCTCTCTCTCTCTCTCTCTCTCTCTCTCTCTCTCTCTCTCATTCTCTCTCTCTCTCTCTCTTCTCTCTCTGTCTCTCTCTCTGTCTCTGTCTCTCTCTTTCTCTCTCTCTCTCTCTCTCTCTCTCTCTCTCTCTCTCTCTCTCTCTCTCTCTCTCTCTCTCTCTCTCTCTCTCACTCTCTCTCACTCTCTCATTCTCTCTCTGTCTCTCTCTCTCTGTCTCTGTCTTTCTCTCTCAATTCAATTTCAATTTAAGGGCTTTATTGGCATGGGAAATGTGTGTTAACATTGCCAAAGCAAGTGAAGTAGATAGTAAACAAAAGTGAAATAAACAATAAATATTAACAGTAAACATTACACTCAGAAGTTCCAAAAGAATAAAGAAATTTCAAATATCATATTATGTATATATACAGTGTTGTTACAATGTCTCTCTCTGTCTCTGTCTCTGTCTCTGTCTCTGTCTCTGTCTCTGTCTCTGTCTCTGTCTCTGTCTCTGTCTCTGTCTCTGTCTCTGTCTCTGTCTCTGTCTCTGTCTCTCTCTCTCTCTGTCTCTGTCTCTGTCTCTGTCTCTCTCTCTCTCTTTTCACACTTTCTTTTTCTCTCTCTCCCTCTCTTTCTTTATTTTTCTCTTTCTGTCTTCTTTCTCTTTTTCTCCTCTTCTCTTTCTGTTTCTCTCTTTCTTTCTCTCTTTCTTTCTCTCTCTCTCTCTCTCTCTCTAACGGCACTGTGCTTTCAATATAACCTCACAGCTGCTGGTTGAAGTGGCAGTGTGGACTGGGACTGGCATATGAGTCAGCTTCTGTACACTAAGCATGTGTGTTTCCGCCTGTTTTTAATAATTGACGGGAAACGTTATGATTCCTGTAAAAACTGAAATGAGGTCTGTTCAAGTGTGTAATTGTGATTCTGGTAAAAGCTGTAATGACAGGTCTGGGAATGGATCTAAGGCTATAGTATGTGTGAAACGTGTTAGAGATATGAGTAATAATGTATAACCATGGCTCCCAAGATCTAACTTCTAGTGTTGCACGGTATACCCAAACTTCTGTGCTTTTTTCTATACTAGAACATGAAAACCTTTTTCCGGTGCTAGAATTTTTGTTACATCTGTCAAATGCTTCTCACTTCGTCTACTGATTGAGAGAGGATCAAGTCTGTCTATCAGCGAAGCCGATATCCTTTTTACAGCCCTGCTACTCGACAGCCATCGGACATGCGGCATTGCTGTCAGCCTTTGAAATCAATGAAAAGTTGCTATACTGCCCAACGTCAGTAGTTTTTCATCATTTTATGTGACGTCGGAGCTCCGCCCACACTAGTCGACGATCAACTCCATCGTGTATTGTGGAGTTGAGTTTAATCGGCTAATGCTAACGCTAGCCTGTCCCGAGGATTCACCGCACTGACTGGGAGACTGGCTGCATCACCACGCTGCACAGAAGTTAACACACTTGAATAATGCAACACGGCGTGTAGAAACTGTTCATTACTGTTCGCAAAACACTGTCTATACAGGCTAGAAGACTTTACAATGCAAGAAGATACCGGTAAAAATGCACCAAATTCTTTTTTAAATTATTCAACATAGAAATGCTACCAAAAATAATTCACCCATGATTCACCAAATGATATCTTGAAGGAGGAAACAAGTTACTTTAAGCATATGTTTTCGTTTCAGTCGCCTCCATCTTCTCTAACTAAAGCTAATTGTAGGGATTTTTTTTCTATTGATAATGTAAAATTAACAGCCACACAGAAAGACTCATGTGAAGGTGAAATTACAGAGGAGGAACGTCTGGATGCAATTAAAGACTTTAAGTCCGGGAAAACTCGAGGGTTGGATGGCATACCAGTCGAGGTATACCAAACCTTTTTTGATATACTCAGAGGACCGTTATTAGCATGTTTTAACCACTCCTATGTAAGTGGTAGATTATCAGACACTCAAGAAGAAGGTCTGATTTCATTATTACTGAAACAGGATACAAGTGGGAAATATAAAGATCCAGTCCATTTGAAAAATTGGAGGCTCCTTACACTTCAGTGTTGTGATGCAAAAATTCTAGCAAATGCATAGCACATAGAATTAAAAAGGTATTGTCGGACATTATTAATTCTAATCAGACAGATTTTTTACATGGAATATACATTGGAGATAATATAAGGCAAGTATTGGAAACAATAGAACACTATGAAAAATATGGGAAACCAGGCCTGCTATTCATAGCAGACTTTGAAAAGGCATTTGATAAAGTACGACTGGAGTTATATATAAATGTCTGGAGCATTTCAATTTTTGAGAATCTCTTATAAAATGGGTTAAAATCATGTATAGTAACCCTAGGTGTAAAATAGTAAATAATGGCTATTTCTCAGAAAGTTTTAAACTGTCAAGAGGAGTAAAACAAGGTTGTCCACTATTGGCACATCTATTTATTATGGCCATCGAGATGTTAGCTATTAAAATCAGATCCAACAATAATATATTAGAAATCCAGGGCTTAAAAACAAAGGTGTCATTGTACGCTGATGATTCATGTTTTCTTTTAAATCCACAACTAGAATCCCTCCACAGCCTCATAGAGGATCTAGATACATTTTCTAACCTCTCTGGATTACAACCAAATTATGATAAATGTACTATATTACGTATTGGATTACTAAAAAATAAAAAATGTACCATGAAGTTTACCAATAAAATGGTCTGATGGTGATGTGGATATGATGGTCTCACTCCAATAGATTTTAATAGAAAGTTAGCAAAAATAGATACGATCTTACTACCTTTACTAAGGTAAATACCTGTCTATTTGTGGAAAAATCACCCTGATTAACTCTTTAGTATTATCCCAGTTTACCTATTTGTTTATGGTCTTGCCTACGCCTAGCGAACAGTTTTAAAAATTATATGAGAAAAAAAGATAAAATTTTATTTGGAACGGTACGCTAGACAAAAGTAATCGTGCCTATTTATATAATGAATATGAATTCGGAGGACAGAAATGATTAAATATTAAAGCATTAGACCTCTCACTAAAAGCTTCAGTCATACAAAAGTTATACTTAAATCCGAACTGGTTCTCTAGCAAATTAGTAAGATTGTCTCACCCAATGTTCAAGAATGGCCTTTTTCCCTTTATTCAGATTACAACCTCTCACTTTCAGTTATTTGAAAAGGAAATCATCTCCCAAATATCACAATTTCTAAAACAAGCCATAGAAAGTTGGTTGCAATTTCAATTTAATCCTCCAGAAACGACAGAACAAATAATACAACAAATATTGTGGTTAAACTCAAATATACTAATTGATAAAAAAACATTATTTTTTGAAAACATGTTTAAAAAAGGTATAATCTTCGTAAATGATATCATCGGTAGGACTGATGGAGTTATGTCGCACATGCAGCTAACAAAAACATATGGAAATGTCTGCTCTACCCAAAATTACAACCAAATAATCATTAGATCATTTCATTCCAGTTCTCTGCTGCCAATGACTGGAACGAATTGCAATAAATCACTCCTAGGCAAATCCCCGTCTTATCTTAGATCACTGGTCACCATAGCAACACCCACCCGTAGTCTGCGCTCCAGCAGGTATATCTCACTGGTCATCCCCAAAGCCAACCCCTCCTTTGGCCGCCATTCCTTCCAGTTCTCTGCTGCCAATGACTGGAACGAACTGCAAAAATCTCTGAAGCTGGAGACACTTATCTCCCTCACTAACTTTAAGCATCAGTTGTCAGAGCACCTTACCGATCACTGCACCTGTACTCAGCCCATCTGAAATTAGCCCACCCAACTAGCTCATCCCCATATTGTTATTTATTTTGCTCATTTGCACCCCAGTATCTCTATTTGCACATCATCTCTTGCACATCTATCATTCCAGTGTTAATACTAATTGTAATTATTTTGCACTATAGCCTATTTATTGCCTTACCTCCATAACTTACTATATTTGCACACACTGTATATATATTTTCTGTTGTATTTTTGACTTTATGTTTTGTTTTACCCCATATGTAACTCTGTGTTGTTGTTTTTATCGCACTGCTTTGCTTTATCTTGGCCAGGTCGCAGTTGTAAATGAGAACTTGTTCTCAACTGGCTTACCTGGTTAAATAAAGGTGAAAAAAAAAAAAAAAAAAAAAAAAAAGGAATGGCTGAAGGATTGCAATATTTACCTGGAGCTAACCCTGCAGATAGCACTACTGGGTGATCTGAAAAGTCATAGTCAATCGATCAATAATATAATAATACTTTTAGCAAAAAAAATTATTTTCAATTTACAATCTGTAGAAACAATGAGAATAGAAGGGTTCAGAACTTTTGTGAAACATCACAGTACAGTTGAAAAATATATGGCAAATAGAAATCCAATATGGATGGTGTTAAGAGATAGATGGGAGGTGTTGAATGGAGCTGAAGGATGGGACTAATAACAACAAGACAACTAATGTAAAGCATACTGTGTCCATAATACGTATATAGGTTATAGGTTAAGAACTTTTGTGAAAGAGCACAGTTAGAAAGATATGGCATATAGAAGCAAACCGGATGGACATCATGAAAATGACCGGAGAGGTTGAGGGTAGAAGAAGTTCAGGAGAAAGAACAAACAAAATGTAATTATTGTAAAATTGACTGTGTCCATAAAATGTAAATAGTATGTATAAGCTGGAAGTAGAGCTAATCATTGTTGTTCACTAGTTTACTCCAATTAGGGAAGAGGTGGTTGGGTTGGAAAGTAATAAAGGGAAATATATTTGAAAAAAGGAAATGTATATGTATTTATATGTATGTATATGTGTATATATACAGTTGAAGTCGGAAGTTTACATACACTTAGGTTGGAGTCATTAAAACTCGTTTTTCAACAACTCCACAAATTTCTTGTTAACAAACTATAGTTTTGGCAAGTCGGTTAGGACATCTACTTTGTGCATGACACAAGTAATTTTTCCAACAATTCTTTACAGACAGATTATTTCACTTATAATTCACTATATCACAATTCCAGTTGGTCAGAAGTTTACATACACTAAGTTGACTGTGCCTTTAAACAGCTTGGAAAATTCCATAAAATGATGTCATGGCTTTAGAAGCTTCTGATAGGCTAATTGACATCATTTGAGTCAATTGGAGGTGTACCTGTGGATGTATTTCAAGGCCTACCTTCAAACTCAGTGCCTGTTTGCTTTACATCATGGGAAAATCAAAAATAATCAGCCAAGACCTCAGAAAAATAATTGTAGATCTCCACAAGTCCGGTTCATCCAATTTCCAAACGCCTGAAGGTACCACGTTCATCTGTACAAACAATAGTATGCAAGTATAAACACCATGGGACCACGCAGCCGTCATACCGCTCAGGAAGGAGACACGTTCTGTCTCCTAGAGATGAACGTACTTTGGTGCGAAAAGTGCAAATCAATCCCAGAACAACAGCAAAGGACCTTGTGAAGATGCTGGAGGAAACAGGTACAAAAGTATCTATATCCACAGTAAAACGAGTCCTATGTCGACATAACCTGAAAGGCCGCTCAGCAAGGGAGAAGCCACTGCTCCAAAACTGCCATAAAAAAGCCAGACTACGGTTTGCAACTGCACATGGGGACAAAGATCGTACTTTTTGGAGAAATGTCCTCTGGTCTGATTAAACAAAAATAGAACTGTTTGGCCATAATGACCATCGTTATGTTTGGAGGAAAAAGGGGGTAGCATGCAAGCCGAAAGGACACCGTCCCAACTGTGAAGCACGGGGGTGGCAGCATCATGCTGTGGGGGTGCTTTGCTGCAGGAGGGACTGGTGCACATCACAAAATAGATGGCATCATGAGGAATGAAAATTATGTGGATATATTGAAGCAACATCTCAAGAAATCAGTCAGGAAGTTAAAGCTTGGTCGCAAATGGTCTTCCAAATGGACAATGACCCCAAGCATACTTCCAAAGTTGTGGCAAAATGGCTTAAGGACAACAAAGTCAATGTATTGGAGTGGCCATCACAAAGCCCTGACCTCAATCCTATAGAACATTTGTGGGCAGAACTGAAAAAGCGTGTGCGAGCAAGGAGGCCTACAAACCTGACTCAGTTACACCAGCTCTGTCAGGAGGAATGGGCCAAAATTCACCCAACTTATTGTGGGAAGGTTGTGGAAGGCTACCCGAAACGTTTGACCCTAGTTAAACAATTTAAAGGCAATGATACCAAATACTAATTGAGTGTATGTAAACTTCTGACCCACTGGGAATGTGATGAAAGAAATAAAAGCTAAAATATATCATTCTCTCTACTATTATTCTGACATTTCACATTCTTAAAATAAAGTGGTGATCCTAACTGACCTAAGACAGGGAATTAAATTTCAGGAATTGTGAAAAACTGAGTTTAAATGTATTTGGCTAAGGTGTATGTAACATTGTAGGATTTTTAATGAATTTATTTCCAAATTATGGTGGAAAATAAGTATTTGGTCAATAACAAAAGTTTCTCAATACTTTGTTATATACCCTTTGTTGGCAATGACACAGGTCAAACGTTTTCTGTAAGTCTTCACAAAGTTTTCACACACTGTTGCTGGTATTTTGGCCCATTCCTCTATGCAGATCTCCTCTAGAGCAGTGATGTTTTGGGGCTGTCGCTGGGCAACACGGACTTTCAACTCCCTCCAAAGATTTTCTATGGGGTTGAGATCTGGAGACTGGCTAGGCCACTCCAGGACCTTGAACTGCTTCTTACGAAGCCACTCCTTCGTTCGTTGCCCGGGCGGTGTGTTTTTGGGATCATTGTCATGCTGAAAGACCCAGCCACGTTTCATCTTCAATGCCCTTGCTGATGGAAGGAGGTTTTCAATCAAAATCTCACGATACATGGCCCCATTCATTCTTTCCTTTACACGAATCAGTCGTCCTGGTCCCTTTGCAGAAAAACAGCCCCAAAGCATGATGTTTCCACCCCCATGCTTCACAGTAGGTATGGTGTTCTTTGGATGCAACTCAGCATTCTTTGTCCTCCAAACACGACGAGTTGAGTTTTTACCAAAAAGTTCTATTTTGGTTTCATCTGACCATATGACATTCTCCCAATCCTCTTCTGGATCATCCAAATGCACTCTAGCAAACTTCAGATGTGCCTGGACATGTACTGGCTTAAGCAGGGGGACACGTCTGGCACTGCAGGATTTGAGTCCCTGGCGGCATAGTGTGTTACTGATGGTAGGCTTTGTTTCTTTGGTCCCAGCTCTCTGCAGGTCATTCACTAGGTCCCCCCGTGTGGTTCTGGGATTTTTGCTCACCGTTCTTGTGATCATTTTGACCCCACGGGGTGAGATCTTGCGTGGAGCCCCAGATCGAGGGAGATTATCAGTGGTCTTATATGTCTTCCATTTCCTAATAATTGCTCCCACAGTTGATTTCTTCAAACCAAGCTGCTTACCTATTGCATATTCAGTCTTCCCAGCCTGGTGCAGGTCTACAATTTTGTTTCTGGTGTCCTTTGACAGCTCTTTGGTCTTGTCCATAGTGGAGTTTGGAGTGTGACTGTTTGAGGTTGTGGACAGGTGTCTTTTATACTGATAACAAGTTCAAACAGGTGCCATTAATACAGGTAACGAGTGGAGGACAGAGGAGCCTCTTAAAGAAGAAGTTACAGGTCTGTGAGAGCCAGAAATCTTGCTTGTTTGTAGGTGACCAAATACTTATTTTCCACCATAATTTGCAAATAAATTCATTAAAAATCCTACAATGTGATTTTCTGGAAAAAAAAATCTCAATTTGTCTGTCATAGTTGACGTGTACCTATGATGAAAATTACAGGCCTCTCTCGTCTTTTTAAGTGGGAGAACTTGCACAATTGGTGGCTGACTAAATACTTTTTTCCCCCACTGTATTTGGTACAGAAACCTTTGTTTGCAATTACAGAGATCATACGTTTCCTGTAGGTCTTGACCAGGTTTGCACACACTGCAGCAGGGATTTTGGCCCACTCCTCCATACAGACCTTCTCCAGATCCTTCAGGTTTTGGGGCTGTCGCTGGCCAATGCGGACTTTCAGCTCCCTCCAAAGATTTTCTATTGGGTTCAAGTCTGGAGACTGGCTAGGCCACTCCAGGACCTTGAGATGCTTCTTACGGAGCCACTCCTTAGTTGCCCTCGCTGTGTGTTTCGGGTCGTTGTCATGCTGGAAGACCCAGCCACGACCCATCTTCAATTTTCTTACTGAGGGAAGGAGGTTGTTGACCAAGATCTCGCGATACATGGCCCCATCCATCCTCCCCTCAATACGGTGCAGTCGTCCTGTCCCCTTTGCAGAAAAGCATCCCCAAAGAATGATGTTTCCACCTCCATGCTTCACAGTTGGGATGGTGTTCTTGGGGTTGTACTCATCCTTCTTCTTCCTCCAAACACGGCGAGTGGAGTTTAGACCAAAAAGCTCTATTTTTGTCTCACCAGACCACACGACCTTCTCCCATTCCTCCTCTGGATCATCCAGATGGTCATTGGCAAACTTCAGACGGGCCTGGATTTTTGTTTTAGATTCCGTCTCTCACAGTTGAAGTGTACCTATGATAAAAAATTACAGACCTCTACATGCTTTGTAAGTAGGAAAACCTGCAAAATCGGCAGTGTATCAAATACTTGTTCTCCCCACTGTATATTGATAAAAGTCACCTTGTCCGAGAGAGATTTACATGGTTATCAAAACGTCAACGCCAGGGTAAGCCTACACGAAACACAGCCCTTATTTTAAGTGTTTCCAAAATCCCTTAGCGGAAACACGACTGGAACCATTTCCCCGTTTGACTGCTAGGTTTTATGGGTATTATTTGCGAGAAATAAAAACACACATGGGGGATTGGAAGTGATGCAGACAATTACATTGATGGAAGTTACAACCCTAACCCTATATGCAATATTAAAGCTGAGACAATAAAAAAAGAAGATACCGGTTGCCTCCAGCGTTGTAGGCTATCTTTCCTTGCTAGCTTACAGCTGAAGCTAATGTCAACTCACTACCCTAGTACCTTGTTTGCAATAATATGCAAACCATAACGCAAAATATTGCTGATTTCAAAGCTGATTGTCTCCAAAAAAACTGTTATTCATTCACTTCATCTCCCCTGCCTCATGTCTTTCCCAGTCAGGGTCCTCGAACTGACTGGGTCTTAAAGAGACAGCGCACACTTTTATTTAAAAAAAGAGATTGCTCGTTCTATGCAAATGTTGTTCATCAGTGTAATAAATTGAGTCCCTTAGGGGAAACAGATAGTTTTTCATCTGTAGCCCCATGAAGTCAGCCAAAAGCTCAATAACTCAATGCATGCACACACTCCTATTGAATAATATGCATTCACCTGTATTGTGGATAGACCCAGTCTACATCTTGATTTACCCAGTTTATCAATACAGATTTACCATTCAAATCAATGATTACCATTATGTTGTTATGTAGTTAGATTGGTAAAAACAAAGTATTTGTATAATTGATACATTAATGCATACATTCAAAAAATGTAATGATAATGAACTCAAAAGATGCCCAACGATTGAGTTTATCTGTCTGGATCAAGTGCCATTCTGTAACTTTGGTTAATATGCCTTTATTTGCTGTGGTATCGTTTTGGTATTGAGTATCGTGATGGTATCAAGTATTGTGATGGTATGGAGTATTGTGATGGTATCGAGGATTGTGATTGTCTCGAGCATCGTGATGGTCTCAAGCATCGTGATTGTCTCGATGATTGTGATTGTCTCGAGGATTGTGATGGTATCGAGGATTGTGATGGTATCAATTATCGTGACGGTTTCGAGGATCGTGATGGTATCGAGGATCGTGATGGTATCAAGGATCGTGATGGTATCGAGGATCGTGATGGTATCGAGGATCGTGATGTATCGAGGATCGTGATGGTATCGAGTATCGTGATACTAAACCTGGTATCTGTATCGAAGTTGAAATTCTGGTATGACACTGCTCACTTCAGTATTCAACGTTTGTCCAGGGAGGGATAAATGTCAAAACTGGGCGGCAGGTAGCTTAGTGGGTAAGAGCGTTGTGCCAGTAACCGAAAGGTCGCTGGTTCTAAACCCCGAGCCGACTAGGTGAAAAATCTGTCGAAGTGCCCTTAAGCAAGGCACTTAACCCTAATTGCTCCTTTAAGTCGCTCTGGATAAGAACATCTGCTAAATGACTAAAAATGTAAATGTAAATGTAAAAACTCGATAAAGTTTAGGCATTCATTCCGCCAGGTTAAGGTTTGGGATAGGGTTAAAAACAGAAAAAATGTAATGAGTGCCTAGCACTGGGATTGAATTTACTAGATGGTAATAGGGGCTCACGTTGCCCCTAGTGGACAGTATTGAAGACATCTCCCTACTAGATGGTAATAGGTGATCACTTTGCCCCTAGTGGACAGTATTGAAGACATCTCCCTACTAGATGGTAATAGGGGCTCACGTTGCCCCTAATGGACAGTATTGAAGACATCTCCCTACTAGATGGTAATAGGTATTCACGTTGCCCCTAGTGGACAGTATTGAAGACATCTCCCTACTAGATGGTAATAGGGGCTCACGTTGCCCCTAGTGGACAGTATTGAAGACATCTCCCTACTAGATGGTAATAGGTATTCACGTTGCCCCTAGTGGACAGTATTGAAGACATCTCCCTACTAGATGGTAATAGGTGCTCACGTTGCCCCTAGTGGACAGTATTGAAGACATCTCCCTACTAGATGGTAATAGATGCTCACGTTGCCCCTAGTGGACGGTATTGAAGGCATCTCCCGACGTCCTGGGGACCTGGACAAACGTTGAATACTGAAGTGGATCTGGTGTGAGTCGCTCTCTCTCTCTCTCCTCCCTCCTCTCTCTCTCCAACTTCTCTCTCTCTCTTCTCCCTCTTCTCTCTCTTCTGTTCTCTCGCTCTCTCTCTCTGACATGCCGGTCCGGCTCAGAGGGTGTCATGCCTGTTTCTGCTGACTTTGAGCTTTGCACACACACACACACACACACACACACACACACACACACACACACACACTCCAGCTGTTGAAGAGGGCATTTTATTAGATTGCAGGTGTCCTGTCAAAGAAGAAAAGTAAATGAAAAGAAAGAGAGAGAGAGAGAGAGAGAGGAAGGAAGGAAGGAGAAATGAAGGGGAGAACGTATGAAGGAAGGGCAAGACGGAGAAAGTCAGGAAGAGGGTTAAGAGGAGGAGCGTAGGAAACAAAGGAGGATGTGATGAAGGTGAAAATATAAGGTAAAGAGGAGAGAGAGGAGATAGGAGAGAAAGAGAGACAGACAGAGAGGAGAGAGAAGAGAGAGAGAGAGAGACAGAGAGAGGAGAGGAGACACAGAGAGGGGGGAGAGAAAGAGAGAGAGAGAGAGAGGAGAGGAGACACAGAGAGGAGAGACAGAGAGGAGACACAGAGAGACAGACAGAGAGAGGAGAGACAGAGAGAGAGGAGAGAGAGAGACAGACAGATGAGAGAAGGAGAGACAGAGAGAGGAGAGACTGAGAGAGAGGAGAGAGAGAGACAGACAGAGAAGAGAGGAGAGACAGACAGAGAGGAGAGAAGGAGAGACAGACAGAGAAGAGAGAAGGAGAGACAGACAGAGAGACAGACAGAGAGGAGAGAGAGACAGACAGAGAGGAGAGAGAGACAGACAGAGAGGAGAGAGGAGAGACAGAGAGAAAGAAGGACAGACAGAGAGAGAGAGGAGAGAGAGACACAGAGAGACAGACAGAGAGGAGAGACAGACAGAGAGGAGAGACAAAACGAGAAGGAGAGAGAGAGAGGAGAGAGAAGAAGAGAGGGAGAAGGGGAGAGAGAAGGACAGACGGGGAGAAGGAGAGACAGAGCAAGGATGCTGTTACAGTCAAAATGGAGGAGAGGGAAGAGTATAATAAGAAAGAGATGGAGGAAGGGAGAGAAGAGGGAGGAAGGAAGAGAAGAGGGAGGAAGGGAGAGGAGAGGGAGGTTGGCGGAGGGAGGAAGGGAGAGAAGGGAGGGAGAGAAGAGGGAGAAGGAAGAGAGGGAGGAAGGGAGAGAAGAGGGAGGAAGGGAGAGGAGAGGGAGGAAGGGAGAGGAGAGGGAGGTTGGCGGAGGGAGGAAGGGAGAGAAGAGGGAGGTTGGCGGAGGGAGGAGGGGAGAGAAGAGGGAGGTTGGCGGAGGGAGGAAGGGAGAGAAGAGGGAGGTTGGCGGAGGGAGGAGGGGAGAGAAGAGGGAGGTTGGCGGAGGGAGGAAGGGAGAGAAGAGGGAGGTTGGCGGAGGGAGGAGGGGAGAGAAGAGGGAGGTTGGCGGAGGGAGGAAGGGAGAGAAGAGGGAGGTTGGCGGAGGGAGGAAGGGAGAGAAGAGGGAGGTTGGCGGAGGGAGGAAGGGAGAGAAGAGGGAGGTTGGCGGAGGGAGGAAGGGAGAGAAGAGGGAGGAAGGGAGAGAAGAGGGAGGAAGGGAGAGAAGAGGGAGGAAGGGAGAGAAGAGGGAGGAAGGGAGAGAAGAGGGAGGTTGGCGGAGGGAGGAAGGGAGAGAAGAGGGAGGTTGGCGGAGGGAGGAGGGGAGAGAAGAGGGAGGTTGGCGGAGGGAGGAAGGGAGAGAAGAGGGAGGTTGGCGGAGGGAGGAGGGAGAGAAGAGGGAGGAAGGGAGAGAAGAGGGAGGTTGGCGGAGGGAGGAGGGAGAGAAGAGGGAGGTTGGCGGAGGGAGGAGGGGAGAGAAGAGGGAGGTTGGCGGAGGGAGGAAGGGAGAGAAGAGGGAGGTTGGCGGAGGGAGGAGGGGAGAGAAGAGGGAGGTTGGCGGAGGGAGGAAGGGAGAGAAGAGGGAGGTTGGCGGAGGGAGGAAGGGAGAGAAGAGGGAGGTTGGCGGAGGGAGGAAGGGAGAGAAGAGGGAGGTTGGCGGAGGGAGGAAGGGAGAGAAGAGGGAGGTTGGGCGGAGGGAGGAAGGGAGAGAAGAGGGAGGTTGGCGGAGGGAGGAAGGGAGAGAAGAGGGAGGTTGGCGGAGGGAGGAAGGGAGAGAAGAGGGAGGTTGGCGGAGGGAGGAAGGGAGAGAAGAGGGAGGTTGGCGGAGTGAGGAGGGAGAGAAGAGGGAGGTTGGCGGAGGGAGGAAGGGAGAGAAGAGGGAGGTTGGCGGAGGGAGGAAGGGAGAGAAGAGGGAGGTTGGCGGAGGGAGGAAGGGAGAGAAGAGGGAGGTTGGCGGAGGGAGGAAGGGAGATAAGAGGGAGGTTGGCGGAGGGAGGAAGGGAGAGAAGAGGGAGGTTGGGCGGAGGGAGGAAGGGAGAGAAGAGGGAGGTTGGCGGAGGGAGGAGGGGTGTCCTTGGGATGACAGGAACGAACAATAACACATCATTTACATTATACACAGTAGAGAGAGGGAGAGGGATGGATGGCTAGCTGGGAAGGAGAAAGAGAGAGATGGTCAGAGAGAATAATAAAGTAAGGACAAAAAGAACAGTGGCTGAACAACAGAGCAGAAAGAACAGTGGCTGAACAAAGGGCAGAAAGAACAGTGGCTGAACAACAGGACAGAAAGAACAGGGGCTGAACAATAGGGCAGAAAGAACAGTGGCTGAACAACAGGGCAGAAAGAACAGTGGCTGAACAACAGGGCTGAAAGAACAGTGGCTGAACAACAGGGCTGAAAGAACAGTGGCTGAACAACAGGAGTGATGCAAGGGAATGTCCTCTCTCTCTCTCTCAATTCAATTCAATTTAAGGGCTTTATTGGCATGGGAAACGTGTGTTAACATTGCCAAAGCAAGTGAAGTAGATAATAAACAAAAGTGAAATAAACAATCAATATTAACAGTAAACATTACACTCAGAAGTTTCAAAAGAATAAAGACATTTCAAATGTCATATTATGTATATATACAGTGTTGTAACGATGTGCAAATAGTTAAAGTACAAATGGGAAAATAAATAAACATAAATATGGGTTGTATTTACAATGGTGTTTGTTCTTCACTGGTTGCCCTTTTCTTGTGGCAACAGGTCACAAATCTTGCTGCTGTGATGGCACACTGTGGTTTTTCACCCAGTAGATAAGGGAGTTTATCAAAATTGGGTTTGTTTTCTAATTCTTTGTGGGTCTGTGTAATCTGAGGGAAATATGTGTCTCTAATATGGTCATACATTTGGCAGGAGGTTAGGAAGTGCAGCTCAGTTTCCAATCCATTTTGTGGGCAGTGTGCACATAGCCTGTCTTCTCTTGAGAGCCAGGTCTGCCTACGGCGACCTTTCTCAATAGCAAGGCTATGATCACGGAGTCTGTACATAGTCAAAACGTTCCTTGATTTTGGGTCAGTCACAGTGGTCAGGCTCTCTGTTTAGGGCCGAATAGCATTCTAGTTTGCTCTTTATTTTTACTTTTTTTATAAATTCTTTCCAATGTGTCAAGTAATTCTCTTTTTGTTTTCTCATGATTTGGTTGGGTCTAATTGTGTTGTTGTCCTGGGGCTCTGTGGGGTCTGTTTGTGTTTGTGAACAGAGCCCCAGGACCAGCTTACTTAGGGGACTCTTCTCCAGGTTCATCTCTCTGTAGGTGATGACTTTGTTATGGAAGGTTTGGGAATCGCTTCCTTTTAAGTGGTTGTAGAATTTAACGGCTCTTTTCTGGATTTTGATAATTAGCGGGTATCGGCCTAATTCTGCTCTGCGTGCATTATTTGGTGTTTTACGTTGTACACAGAGGATATTTTTGCGGACCCCAGACCTCACAACCATAAAGGGCAATGGGTTCTATAACTGATTCAAGTATTTTTTGCCTGATCCTAATTGGTATGTCGAATTTTATGTTCCTTTTGATGGCATAGAAGGCCCTTCTTGCCTTGTCTCTCAGATCGTTCACAGCTTTGTGGAAGTTACCTGTGGCGCTGATGTTTAGGCCGAGGTATGTATAGTTTTTTGTGGACTCTAGGGCAAAAGTGTGTAGATGGAATTTGTATTTATGGTCCTGGCAACTGGACCTTTTTTGGAACACCATTATTTTTGTCTTACTGAGATTTACTGTCAGGGCCCAGGTCTGACAGAATCTGTGCAGAAGATCTAGGTGCTGCTGTAGGCCCTCCTTGGTTGGTGACAGAAGCACCAGATCATCAGCAAACAGTAGACATTTGACTTCAGATTCTAGCAGGGTGAGGCCCGGTGCTGCAGACTGTTCTAGTGCCCTCACCAATTTTTTTGATATATATGTTGAAGAGGGTGGGGCTTAATCCCTGTCTCACCCCACAGCTGCCAATTTTAACTGCACACTTTTTGTTTGTGTACATGGATTTTATAATGTCGTATGTTTTTTCCCCCCAACCCCACTTTCCATCAATTTGTATAGCAGACCCTCATGCCAAATTGAGTCAAAAGCTTTTTTGAAATCAACAAAGCATGAGAAGACTTTGCCAATTAGGGTGTGCAGGGTGAATACGTGGTCTGTCGCACGGTAATTTGACATTTGCATAGTACATTGTTTTCATTGAGGAAATATACAAGTCTGCTGTTAATGATAATGCAGAGGATTTTCCCAAGGTTGCTGTTGACGCATATCCCACGGTAGTTATTGGGTTCAAATTTGTCTCCACTTTAGTGGATTGGGGTGATCAGTCCTTGGTTCCAAATATCGGGGAAGATGCCAGAGCTAAGGATGATGTTGAAGAGTTTAAGTATAGCCAATTGGAATTTGTGGTCTGTATATTTTATCATTTCATTGAGGATACCATCAACACCCACAGGCCTTTTTGGGTTGGAGGGTTTGTGTTTTGTCCTGGAGTTCATTCAAAGTAATTGGAGAATCCAGTGGGTTCTGGTAGTCTTTAATAGTTGATTCTAAGATTTGTATTTGATCAGGTATATTGCTGTTTTCTCTCTCTGTCTCTGTCTCTGTCCTCTGTCTCTGTCTCTGTTCTCTCTCTCTCTCTTCTCTCTCTCTCTCTTCTCTCCTCTCTCTCTCTCTTCTCACTCTCTCTCTCTCTCTCTCTCTCTCTCTCTCTCTCTACATGCTGGGAGTGTTTGGTTGCAGCTGGAATTGTGTGAGTGCGAGTTAGATCACCTGTGTTTAGGCGGATATATATCTTTTTTATGTTTATGTTTTCTAGTGAGGGTACAGAGCGTATTGATGTATTTATCAAATAAAGGAACCTTATGGAGACAGTGTGACCAAGCAAGATGGGTGTATGGTTTTCAGGGGGGACTGAACTGTACAGTGAATTTTACTGTTGATCGCACCGCTGAAGAACCTCCCCCTGCGGTCAGCAATTTGTCTGTCTGGTCTATTAACTGAGTTTGAGCTTTCTGATGTGTGGCGAGTAAAGGAATGCAAAAGTTTAGGCAGTACATGGCTAAAAGTGTAATGAAGGTCATGTCAGTGCAGCAAGGTTAGACAGGTTTGTATGTATCTGAGCAATACTGTGGTGAGGGTGGAAGGACATCCTCCTGTGGGTTTCTCCTCTATCCCCATATTGTCACTGTTGATAATTCTCATTGTCCTGTCCCACGAAGGTCATCATCTTATTGGCTATTTTAATGTTAAGTTATTACATGACGCCATGTTTTGTGAAAAGTTTTTGTTGTTTGGGGACAAATTGAGGGTTATTAAAATTGATTTTTAGTCCTTGAGACAATGGTGGGAGGTGGGGAAGGCCAAATACGGGTGTTTTGTCAACAGTATACTGGCTCTCTCTAGTACTGAGTTAAAGAGACTATCAGGGCCCTTGAATCAGGCACATCAAATCTATGCTCATTCAGATGACCCCGACTAGTCAATGAACTTACAGGAACAGGAGACATTGACTGAGGTTGTTTTTACAGTAAAGATTTGAAGGTCCTCTGTAGCTCAGCAGCTGGTAGAAGCACGGCGCTTGTAACGCCATGGTAGTGGGTGTTCGATCCCCGGGACCACCCATACGTAAAATGGTATGCACTTGCTGACTGTAAGTCGCTTTGGATAAAATCGTCTGCTAAATGGCTTATTATTATTATATTATTTATCTTCTCATTATATTAGGTCTCGTTTCAAGGACATGGATGCTCTCCTAGCGCTTTATTTTAAAACCTAGAGGGCAGTCGATCAACATTCAGTCAATCACCATATTGTGACTGTTGATATTCACTTCCCTGTCAACTGAAGTCATCGCCTTATTGGGCCCTTGGACTCTGACATCACTCTGCAGGAGTTATGCAGGCTTCTCATCAGGCATCGAATGGTTACCATCTGATTTTCTATAAGCCTTTTTGGGGGCCTGTTTTTTTTTGTTTGTTTTTTATGATGTAGTATGTGAATCTTTCCATGAGGTTCTCTTCCTGTAATCCTGTCAACGTGCTGGGCTTTCATTGTTTGCAAAAATGTGGCTCTTTAAAAAAAAAAACTGCCTGACCTGTTGCATTGCTGTGTGCGCAATATACAATTATAGTGTCTCTCAAACAGGTTGAAGAATATCTCTTTTCTCTCTCTCTCTCTCTCTCTCTCTCTCGCTCTCTCTCTCTCTCTCTCTCATCTCTCATCTTCTCTCCATTCTCTCTTCTCTCCATGTCTCTCTGTCTCTTCTCTCTCTCTCTCTCTCTCTCTCTCTCGTCTCTCTCTCATCATCTCTCTCGTCTCTCTCTCTCTCTCTCTCTCTCTCTCTCTCTCTCTCCTGCCTCTCTCTCTGTTCTCTCTCTCTCTCTGTCTCTCTCTCTCTCTCTCTCTCTCTGTCCTCTGTCTCTCTCTCTCTCTCTCTCTCCTCTCTGTCTCTCTCTCTCTCTCTCGCGTTCTCTCTCTCGCATCTCTCTCTCTCTACATCTCTCTCTCTGTCTCTCTCTCTCTCTCCATCTGTCTCTGTCTCTGTCTCTCTCTCTCTCTGTGTCTCTCTCTCTCTCTCTGTCATTCTCTCTCTCTGTCTCTGTCTCTCTCTCTCTCTGTCTCTCTCTCTCTCTCTCTGTCTCTCTCTCTGTCTCTCTCTCTCTCTGTTCATCTCTCTCTCTCTCTGTCCTCTCTCTCTCTCTCTGTCTCTCTCTCGTCTGTCTCTCTCTCTCTCTGTCTCTCTGTCTCTCTCTGTCTCTCTATCTCTCTCTCTCTCCCTCTCTCTCTCTCTCTCTACTCTCTCTCTGTTAATGTCATGTGTCTAAATAGTACTTTATAGTTATAGCTGTGTAATATACATCACCAACTCTCTCACACAACATTGCACGCACACACACAGGCACACCGATGCATGCAGAGCACATTTTACTTTACATTTTAGTCCATTTAGCAGACGCTCTTTATCCCAGAGCGACTTACAGTTTTAGTGAATACATTTTTTATATATATTTTTATTTTTTCATACTGCCCCCCGTGGAATCGAACCCACAACCCTGATGTTGCAAACGCCATGCTCTATCACTGAGCTACATCCCTGCCGGCCATTCCCTCCCCTACCCTGGACGACGCTGGGCACACACACACACATTTGACCAGTATTACAGGCAATTCATGTTTAGGTTTTAATATTTAATCAAATAACTTATTTTTCTCCCTGCTCTGGGGAGGAAGGGAGAGAGGAAATCTGACCATGACAGACTGAAAGACAATACAAGACCTCTTCAACTTTACCTTGACTGTTACCTGACCTTTCTGTTGTACAGACACATACCATCTAGTGTGTGTTCTTGCGTGTGTGTGTGGTGTTTCTGCATCCCTTGTGACTTTATTTTTTAAGTCTTTCTTTTGTCATAAATGTTCATTCTTTCTCCCCACTCTCTCAGCTCTCGTCGTCCGGGCCGGCCTCCCAAGCGCTCTGTTGGGGGAGGGATTCAAGAAAGCTCCAGGCTTCTCCATCCTGGGGTTCACGGCCTGCTGTCACCTGGCATGCTCTCTCACCCAGGTAAGACTGGGAGGTGTGTGCGTGCGTGCAGGTGGGCGACTTTGTAGCCCTGGTTAATTGATGAAGGTTAAAATATTGACTGGATGATATATCTCTTTTTAGTGAGAGAGTGAGCAAGGGGAATGGATGGGGAAGAGAGGGAGAGAGGGAGAGAGACGGAGAGGGAGAGAGACGGAGAGGGAGATAGAACATAGAGACTGAGAGGGAGAGGGATAGAGAGAGAAGAGAGAGAGGGAGGAGAGACGGAGAATGGAGAGAGGACGGAAGGGAGAGAGACGGAGAGAGACGGAGAGAAGCCGGAGAGAAGAGGAGAGAGAGAGAGAGAGAGTAGAGAGAGAGGAGAGAGAGAGGATAGAGAGAGAGAGAGAGAGGAGAGAGAGAGGAGAGAGAGGAGAGAGAGAGAGAGAGAGAGAGAAGAGGAGAAGAAGAAGAGAACAATGGGGGACCCCCGGCCCTGTCTTCTCACAGCAATATGAGGGGCTACAAAACATGAGGGTCTCTCTCTCTCTCTCTCTCCCCCAAACACAATAATCTTTGGGGCAGCAAACGGGGCGGAGAAAACACACACCAAACACGACACCGACACACCACACAACCTACTTATAAAAATGAAGGGTTTTGTGTACTGTTTTCCTCTCCCAAAACAGAGAAACCTTTGTGGCATGAAGAGGGTGGGTTTACCCAAAAAAAACCCCCAAATAATTCCCAAAAAAAATCCCAAATTTGGGGAAACCCCATATTTTTCTCTGGGGGAAATACCCCAAATGTGCCTCCCCAAATTTGGGGACCTGTTCCACAAAAAAGAGGGCAACTAGTGAAAAACAAACACTTGTAAATACAACCCCATTTATGTTTATTGGGGAGAAGAGAGAGAGAGGAGAGGAGAGAGAGAGAGGAGGAGAGAAGAGAGAGAGAGAAGAGAGAGAGAGAAAGAGGAAGAGGAAAGATAGGAAGAGAGAGGAAGCACTAGGCCTATTTTTTTGCCTTACCCCCCCTTTAACTTGCTACTTTGCAACCAAATGTTATAATTTTTTTATTTTGTTTTTGACGAATGTTTTTTTTTTTCCTTAATCATAACATAAAATTGGCTTTAGCAGACCTTTTATCCCAAAACCTTACGTCATTTGGGGATACATTTTTACGTATGGGTGGGCCCTTGGGTCAACCCAACCCCGGCGTTACAACCCATCTCTCCAATTGAGCTACAAGAAAGGAGATATTGTAATGCATTGGAGTGGGGGGGAGAATAGGGGGAGAAGGAGAGATAAAAGAAGGGAAAAGGGACAAAACGACAATGTGGGGGCACTAGGCGTTGTTGCATTTCCCGCCCAAAAAACAGTGGGAAAGAGGGGGAGGGAAAAAAAGGAGGGGGGGAGAGAAAAGGGGGGGGAAAGAAAAAAAAAGGGGAGACATCTCAATACTGCCCCAACTGTTCAACCTTTTGCTTTTGTGGGTTCAATGTCAAAATGGTTTCTATAAAACTCTTTACATTTTACATTGCTTGCGCTGCATGTGGGGTGTTTCTCGTTGAAAGCTAGCTGACTACTTTTTCTACTACTGGGTTGGGCTTTCTTTACTTTACTTTTTGTCATTTAGCGCGCTTTAACCAAACGACTTACAGGGGCTTAGGGTTTAAATGCCCTTTCTCGGGGACTTAACTCATTTAAGCAACGCTCTTTCCAGAGCCCTCAAATTGGTGCGTTCCCCCCTATAGCCATGGGGAAACCCCTTTACAAAATTTGGGGGGGGGGGGGGGTTAAAAGGAATACTTTAGCCTATCCCGTATCCTTAAAGAGGGGGGGTTTCAAAAGTCCCGGAAGGTGTGAGTGCTCCGCGGGGCCGGGGGTCGTGAGGGAGCTTGTTTCCCCCATTTGGGGGTGCCAGAGCACAACATTTTTTTACTCGGGGGGGAGCTGTGCTTCCGCAGAGGAAGGGAGCCCCCAGGGGAGAGGTGGTGAAAGCAATGTCCCTCGTTTTTGGGGGTAGGGCTGATCGAGCCGGGAAATAAGGGGTGCCGTTCCCCCTTCCTGCTCCAAGGCAAAACACCATGGCCTTGTAGCGGTCGAGCTTCAATTGGAAGCCGTGGGTGTGGGGGGGGGGGGTGACGTGGGGGAATTGGAAGGTTTAACCCAACGGGCTGCTGCATTCGGGGTGAGTTTAGGGTTTAATGCACAGCAGGGACCCAGCCAAAAGCGAGTTGCGTAGTCCTATGTACTCTGTGGTTGTTTTTATCGCACGCTTTTCTTTTCTTGGCCAGGTCGCAGTTGTAAAATGGAAAATTGTTCTCAAAATGGGTTTCCCGGGTTTAAAAAAAAGGTGAAATAAAAAAATGAAAAAAAAAACCACAACAGAGAAAATAAAAATATTATTATTATTGTTGTGTGTTCGTTCCCCTTTACCAGGGAGCTGCAATCCTCATTTGCTTGTTAAATTTCCTCCATTTTCTCTCTGGTCTGCGTTTCACACCACACTGCTCGTTTCAATTAAATGTTCTCAATCGGGCCTCTTCAAAAGTGCCTCTCAAGGCCCCTTTTAGGCAACTACCTGGCCCTTTAGGGGGGGAGGGAGGGGGAGAGAGAGGGGGAATGGGGCAAAATTTGCCCCATTAAGTACCGTGCTATGCACACAAAATAACATATTCCCCCCAACCCAACTGACAAACAAACAAACAAAAAAGGCAAAATCTTCTCATCTTTGTTGTTTTTAAAAAAACTTTTGACTCAATTTGGCATAGGTCGCTAACAAATTGGTGAAAAATGGTGTTTGGGGGTAAACATACGAATTATAAAAACCATGTACCCAACAAAAAGTTGCGGGTTAAAAATTTGGGAAAAAAAAAACTTTCTTTTTCCCAGGGGCCCTGGGGGGGGG
>CM072221.1:3196029-3224083 GCA_036851935.1 Coregonus suidteri
TGTTTGTCCCATTTTGTGAATTCTTGGTTGGTGAGCGGACGCCCCAGACCTCACAACCATAAAGGGCAAATGGGTTCTATAACTGATTCAAGTATTTTTAGCCAGATCCTAATTGGTATGTCGAATTTTATGTTTTCCTTTGATGGCATAGAAGGCCCTTCTGCCTTGTCTCTCAGATCCGTTCACAGCTTTGTGGAAGTTACCTGTGGCGCTGATGTTTAGGCCGACGGTATGGTATAGTTTTTTGTGTGCTCTAGGGCAACAGTTGTCTAGAGGAATTTTGTATTTGTGGTCCTGGCAACTGGACCTTTTTTGGAACACCATAATTTTTGTCTTACTGAGATTATAATCAGGGCCCAGATCTGACAGAATCTGTGCAGAAGATCTAGGTGCTGCTGTAGGCCCTCCTTGGTTGGGAACAGAAGCACCAGATCATCAGCAAAACAGAAGACATTTGACTTCAGATTCTAGTAGGTTGAGGCCGAGGGGTGCTGCATCCCTGTCTCACCCCACGGCCCTGTGGGAAAGAAATGTGTGTGTGTTTTTGCCAATTTTAACCTCACACTTGTTGTTTGTGTACATGGATTTTATAATGTTGTATGTTTTTCCCCCAAACACCACTTTCCATCCATTTGTAAAGCAGACCCTCATGCGAATTGAGTCAAAATCTTTTTTGAAATCAACAAAGCATGAGACGACTTTGCCTTTTGTTTTGGTTTGTTGTTTGTCAATTAGGAAGTGTGCAGGGTGAATACGTGGTCTGTCGTACGATAATTTGGTTAAAAAGCCCAATTTGACATTGCTCAGTACATTGTTTTCACTGAGGAAAGGAAATGTACAAGTCTGCTGTTAGTGATAATGCAGAGGATTTTCCCAAAGTTGCTGTTGACGAATATCCCACGGTAGTTATTGGGGTAAAATTGTCTCCACTTTGTGGATTGGGGTGATCAGTCATTGGTTCCAAATATGGGGAAGATGCCTGAGCTAAGGATGATGTTAAAGAGTTTAAGTATAGCCAATTGGAATTTGTGGTCTGTATATTTTATCATTTCATTGAGGATACAATTAACCACATGCCTTTTTGGGTTGGAGGGTGTGTATTTTGTCTTGTAGTTCATTCAATGTAATTGGAGAATCCAGTAGGTTCTGGTAGTCTTTAATAGTTGTATTTGATCAGGTATATTGCTGTTTTCTCTCTCTTTCTCCTTGAGTGCGAGTTAGATCACCTGTGTTTAGGCGGATATTATTATTATATATATAGGTATATATAAGGTTTGTATTTGATCATGTATATGCAACTTCTTCCTGAATGAATCTAGGGGTTCAGTCAACTTCTTAGTGAATGAATCTAGGGGTTCAGTCAACTTCTTAGTGAATGAATCTAGGGGTTCAGTCAACTTCTTACTGAATGAATCTAGGGGTTCAGTCAACTTCTAGTGAATGAATCTAGGGGTTCAGTCAACTTCTACTGAATGAATCTAGGGGTTCAGTCAACTTCTTACTGAATGAAACTACAGTGCAGTCGGGAAGTATTCATACCCCTTGACTTTTTCAACATTTTGTTACGTTACAGCCTTATTCTAAAATGGATTAAATATAAATTTTGTTCTCATCAATCTACACACAATACCCCATAATGACAAAGCAAATGTAGATTTAAAAAATATATATATATATATATCACATTTACATAAGTATTCAGACCCTTTACTCAGTACTTTGTTGAAGCACCTTTGGCAGCGATTACAGCCTTGAGTGTTCTTGGGTATGACGCTACAAGCTTGACACACCTGTATTTGGGGAGTTTCTCCCATTCTTCTCTGCAGATCATCTCAAGCTCTGTCAGGTTGGATGGGGAGCGTCGCTGCACAGCTATTTTCAGGTCTCTCCAGAGATGTTCGATCGGGTTCAAGTCCGGGCTCTGGCTGGGCCACTCAAGGACATTCAGAGACTTGTCCCGAAGCCACTCCTGCATTGTCTTGGCTGTGTGCTTAAGGTTGTTGTACTTTTGGAATGTGAACCTTTGCCCCAGTCTGAGGTCCTGAGCGTTCTGGAGCAGGTTTTCATCAAGGATCTCTCTGTACTTTGCTCCATTCATCTTTCCCTCAATCCTGACTAGTCTCAGAGTCCCTGCCACTGAAAGACATCCCCACAGCATGATGCTGCCACCACCATGCTTCACCATAGGGATGGTATTGGCCAGGTGATGAGCGGTGCCTGGTTTCCTCCAGACGTGACTCTTGGCATTCAGGCCAAAGAGTTCAATCTTGGTTTCATCAGAACAGAGAATCTTGTTTCTCATGGTCTGAGAGTCCTTTAGGTGTCTTTTGGCAAACTCCAACCCGGCTGTCATGTGCCTTTTACTGAGGAGTGGCTTCCGTCAGGCCACTCTACCATAAAGGCCTGATTGGTGGAGTGCTGCAGAAATGGTTGTCCTTCTGGAAGATTCTCCCATCTCCACAGAGGAACTCTGGAACTCTGTCAGAGTGACCATCGGGTTCTTGGTCACCTCCCTGACCAAGGCCCTTCTCCCCTGATTTCTCAGATTGGCCAGGTGGCCAGCTCTAGGAAGAGTCTTGGTAGTTCCAAACTTTTTACATTTAAGAATGATGGAGGCCACTGTGTTCTTGGGGACTTCAATGCTGCAGAAAGATTTTGGTACCCCTTCCCAAATCTGTGCCTCGACATGATCCTGTCTCGGAGCTCTACGGTCAATTCCTTCGACCTCATGGCTTGGTTTTTGCTCTGACATGCACTGTCAACTGTGGGACCTTTATACAGTGGGGAGAACAAGTATTTGATACACTGCCGATTTTGCAGGTTTTCCTACTTACAAAGCATGTAGAGGTCTGTAATTTTTATCGTAGGTACACTTCAACTGTGAGAGACGGAATCTAAAACAAAAATCCAGAAAATCACATTGTATGATTTTTAAGTAATTAATTTGCATTTTATTGCATGACATGAGTATTTGATCACCTACCAACCAGTAAGAATTCCGTCTCTCACAGACCTGTTAGTTTTTCTTTAAGAAGCCCTCCTGTTCTCCACTCATTACCTGTATTAACTGTACCTGTTTGAACTCGTTACCTGTATAAAAGACACCTGTCCACACACTTAATCAAACAGACTCCAACCTCTCCACAATGGCCAAGACCAGAGAGCTGTGTAGTGACATCAGGGATACAATTGTAGACCTGCACAAGGCTGGGATGGGCTACAGGACAATAGGCAAGCAGCTTGGTGAGAAGGCAACAACTGTTGGCGCAATTATTAGAAAATGGAAGAGGTTCAAGATGACGGTCAATCACCCTCGGTCTGGGGCTCCATGCAAGATCTCACCTCGTGGGGCATCAATGATCATGAGGAAGGTGAGGGATCAGCCCAGAAACTACACGGCAGGACCTGGTCAATGACCTGAAGAGAGCTGGGACCACAGTCTCAAAGAAAAACCATTAGTAACACCACTACGCCATCATGGATTAAAATCCTGCAGCGCACGCAAGGTCCACCTGCTCAAGCCAAGCACATGTCCAGGCCCGTCTGAAGTTTGCCAATGACCATCTGGATGATTCCAGAGGAGGAATGGGAGAAGGTCATGTGGTCATGATGAGACAAAAATAGAGCTTTTGGTCTAAACTTTCCACTCGCCGTGTTTGGAGGAAGAAGAAGGATGAGTACAACCCCAAGAACACCATCACCAACTGTGAAGCATGGGGAGGTGGAAACATATTCTTCGGGGATGTTTTTCTGCAAAGGGGACAGGACGACTGCACCGTATTGAGGGGAGGATGGATGGGGCCCATGTATCGCGAGATCTTGGCCAACAACCTCCTTCATCAGTAGAGGCATTGAAGATGGGTCGTGGCTGGGTCTTCCAGCATGTAACAATGACCCCAAACACACAGCCCAGGGCAAACTAAGGAGTGGCTCCATAAGAAGCATCTCAAGGTCCTGGAGTGGCCTAGCCAGTCTCCAGACCTGAACCCAATAGAAAAATCTTTGGAGGGAGCTGAAAGTCCGTAATGCCCAGCGACAGCCCCGAAACCTGAAGGATCTGGAGAAGGTCTGTATGGAGGAGTGGGCCAAAATCCCTGCTGCAGTGTGTGCAAACCTGGTCAAGACATACAGGAAACGTATGATCTCTGTAATTGCAAACAAAGGTTTCTGTACCAAATATTAAGTTTTGCTTTTCTGATGTAATAAAATACTTATGTCATGCAATAAAATGTAAATTAATTACTTAAAAATCATACAATGTGATTTTCTGGATTTTTTGTTTTTAGATTCCGTCTCTCACAGTTGAAGTGTACCTATGATAAAAATTACAGGACCTCTACATGCTTTGTAAGTAGGAAAACCTGCAAAATCGGCAGTGTATCAAATACTTGTTCTCCCCACTGTATAGACAGGTGTGTGCCTTTCCAAATCAAGTCCCAATCAATTGAATTTACCACAAAGTGGACCCAATTCAAGTTGTAGAAACATCTCAAGGATGATCAATGGGAACAGGATGCACCTGAGCTCAATTTCGAGTCATCATAGCAAAAGGGTCTGAATACTTATGTAAAATATTTTTTTATTTGAATTTCTAAAAACGTGTTTTCGCTTTGTCATTATGGAGTATTGTGTGTAGATTGACGAGGGGAGGAAATTATTAAATCCATTTTAGAATAAGGCTGTATGGTAACAAAATATGGAAAAAGTAAAGGGGTCTGAATACTTTACGAAGGCACTGTAGGTGTTCAGTGATCTTCGTAGTGAATGAAATGTGATCACTTTCATAACATTTATCATCTGTTGTTCTGCTTGTGGCTCTAATGTATAAAGAGACATAACATAATATATACTATGAGGGGTCTCAACTGCTATGAGGGTTGAGCCACTGCTATGAGGGTTCATTATACCTGGATGCTTTAAGACAGGTGTTACCATAGTTGTGATCAAAGTTATGTCCATATTTCACATCTGGATGAGAAACAATTGAATGAGCTCCTGACCAGTCAGTGGTCTCCTGTAATATCTGTTTCATGGAAGTTCCCCCCTGTGTGTCTGTTTTTCTCCCCAGGAGGGAGTGCGTGTTCCTGGGATAAGGAGAGGCTGGGGGGACAACAGGGTCTTAACCACCAGATGAACTCACTACAGCAACATCAGCAACAACTACTGGCCAGCCGTGAGTACTAAAGGATATAACATATTTGTTTAATATTATTTATCATCTGTCCTCCTCTCCTTCTTTTCTTGTTCTGACTACATTTAGAACGGGATAATGTCCTCCTCTCCTTCTTTTCTTGTTCTGTCTATGCATTGGTCTAAACACTAAAACAACTGTCATTACTACATGGAGAGACAGATAAGATATTTCTCCCCTATCCTCCTTTCACGTATCTCACCCTCTCCTATCCCAAGAAGACGAAAGAGGAGCAAAGGGTCCCACGCCTCTCCTTCTCCCCACCCGAAAAAACGAAGCTCTCTCTCGTCTCCTCTCGAAAAAAGGAAGAGAGAAGAGAAGAACTCTTCTCCAAGAAAGAAGCTCCTCTCTTTCTCTCCACCTCTCCTCTCCTATCTAAGAAGACCTCTCCTCTCGAAACAGGAGTCTCCTTCTCGAAGAAAGAGAGTCTCTTCACCCCATCCTCTCTCCTCCTCTCCTCTCTCCTCCACCTCTCCTCTCTCCTCCACCTCTCCTCTCTCCTCCACCTCTCCTCCTCTCCCCTCTCCTCCACCCCTCTCTCCTCCTCCTCTCCTCTCTCCTCCACCTCTCCTCCTCTCCCCTCTCCTCCACCCCTCTCTCTTCCTCCTCTCCTTTCTTTGCGCTCATTCTCAATAACACTCCAGTAGATGGATTAATCAATAACACTTTAATAAATAAAATAATTTATCAACACCTCGTTCCGGACTTAGAGAGATGATTTTATCTGTCATGTTGTTATGACAGTGTTATTGTCCTCTCTCCAGGTCTCCAGGACATCCCCTTCATGATGATGCCCCACCGTTTACTTCCTGTCCGGTTGCCCCCGGCTTCGGTTGCCATGGCGATGTCGCAGATGAACCACCTCAACACCATCGCTAACATGGTGGCCGCCGCGCAGATACACACACACACACACCAGGCCCCCATCATCAAGGTACTCACACACACACCAGGCCCCCATCATCAAGGTACTCACACACACACACACACACCAGGCCCCCATCATCAAGGTACTCACACACACACACACACACCAGGCCCCCATCATCAAGGTACTCACACACACACACCAGGCCCCCATCATCAAGGTACTTGCACACACACACACAAACACACACACACACACACACACACTAACACCACACAAACACACACACACACACACACCAGGGTTGGGGTCAATTCCAGTCAATTCAGGAAGTACACTGAAATTGGAATTTGGTTTACTTTCTGAATTGATTAGAATTTAAATTTAACTGTCACACACACACCTCATAAAAAAACACTTCCGTTATATCAGGGCCGTCATAGTGGAGTGTTACAGTATATGTAGTATGTCTACTTTACTAACTACTCTCTCTCTCTCTCACTCTCTCTCTCCTCTCTCTCTCTCTCTCTCTCTCTCTCTCGCTCTCTCTCTCTCTCTTTCTCTTTCTCTTCTCTTTCTCTCTCTCGCTCTGTCTCTCTCTATCTCTGTCTCTCTCTCTCGCTTTATCTCTCTCTCTCTCTCTTTATATTATCTCTCTCTCTTTCTCTCTCTCTCTCTGTCTCTCTCTCGCTCTCTCTCACTCTCTCGCTCTGTCTCTCTAGCTCTCTCTCCTCTCTCTCTCTCTCCTCTCTCTCTCTCTCTCTCTCTCTCTCTCTCTCTTTCTCTTTCTCTCTCTCTCTCTCTCTCTCTCTCTCTCTCTGTCTCTCTCTCTCCCCCTCTCTCTCTCTCTCTCTCTCTCTCTCTCTGTCCTCTCTCTCTGTCTCTCTCTCTCTCCTCTCGCTCTCTCACTCTCTCTCTCACTCTCCATCTCTCTCGCTCTCTCTCTCTCTCGCTCTCTCTCACTCTCTCGCTCTGTCTCTCTCTATCCTCTCTCTCTCTCCTCTCTTCTCTCTCTCTCTCTCTCTCTCTCTCTCTCTCTACTCTCTCTCTCTCTCTCTCTCTGTCTCTCTCTCTCCCCTCTCTCTCTCTCTCTCTCTCTCTCCTCTGTCTCTGTCTCTCTCTCTCTCTCTCTCGCTCTCTCTCACTCTCTCTCATCACCTTCCATCTCTCTCGCTCTCTCTCTCTCTTCTCTCTCTCTCTCTCTGTAGGAGCGTGGTGTGTGTACAGTCCATCCCCATCTCCTTCTGTGGATGACATACACACTCCTCTCCTGTCCCAGCACTCCTCACCACCCAGCTCTTACAGCATCCAGCTCACCAGGACCGTCCGACTCTCGATAGAGATGTTACTGAAGAGAAATATTAGTACACATGAATAAAATAGGAAAGCGTGAAAGGTGAGTCTCTATCTCTCCCACACACACACCCACCCTACTGTAGAGCCTACCAGCCTGCTAATGTTACGCATGAGTCATACAGTTGCTATCAACACCTGCTATCACACACACTAACACACACACACACACACACACACACACCAGGCCCCCATCATCAAGGTACTCGCGCGCACACACACACACACACACACACCAGGCCCCCATCTTTAAGGTACTCGCAAAAACACACACACACACACACCAGGCCCCCAAAAGTCTCTGTTGTTGATCATTGCTAGACAGCCATTTTCAAGCTGATTTAAGTCAAAACTGTAACTAGGTCATTCAGGGCATTCAATGTCATCTTGGTAAGCAACTCCAGTGTATATTTGGCCTTGTGTTTTAGGCTATTGTCCAGCTGAAAGGTGAATTCATCTCCCAGTGTCCGTTGGAAAGCAAACTGAACCAGGTTTTCCTCTAGGATATTTGTCTGTGCTTAGCTCTATTCCGTTTCTTTTTATCCTAAAAAAAACTCCCTAGTCCTTGCCGATTACAAGCATACCCATAACATGATGCAGCCACCACCATACTTGAAAATATGAAGATTGGTACTCAGTGATGTGTTGTTTTGGATTTGCCCCAAACATAAGACTTAGTATTCAGGGCATAAAGTTAATTTCTTTGCCACATTTCTTGCAGTTTTACTTCAGTGCCTTATTTCAAACTGGATGCATGTTTTGGAATATTTTTTATTCTGTACAGGCGTCCTTCTTTTCACTCTGTCATTTAGGTTAGTGTTATGGAGTAACTACAATGTTGTTGATCCATCCTCAGTTTTCTCCTATCACAGCCATTAAACTCTCTAACTGTTTTAAAGTCACCATTGGCCTCATGGTGAAATCCCTGAGCGGTTTCCTTCCTCTCCGGCAACTGAGTTCGGAAGGACGCCTGTATCCTTGTAGTGGACTGGGTGTATTGATACACCATCCAAGTGTACTTAATAACTTCACCATGCTCAAGGGATATTCAATGTTACCAATCTACCAAATAGGTGCCCTTCTTTGCAAGGCATTGGAAAACCTCCCTGGTCTTTTGTGGTTGAATCAGTGTAATGAAATTCACTGATCGACTGAGGGACCTTACAGATAATTGTATGTGTGGGATGAGGTAGTTATTCAAAAATCATGTTAAACACTATTATTGCACACAGAGTGAGTCCATGCAATTAATTATGTTAATTTTTACTCCTGAACTTATTTAGGCTTGCCATAACATAGGGGTTGAATATTTATTGACTCAAGACATTTCAGCTTTTAATTTGTTATTAATCTGTAAAAATGTCTACAAACAAAATTCCACTGACATTATGGGTTGTTGTGTGTAGGCCAGTGACCCAAAATTTCAATTTAATTCATTTTAAATTCAGGCTGTAACAACAACAAAATGTGGAAAAAGCCAAGTGGTGTGAATAGGGCTGTGGCGGTCATACATTTTTGTCAGCTAGTTATTGTCATGCAACAGACTGCCGGTCTCACGGTAATTGATCGTTAATTAACATAAACACATTCAGCATCTCCAGGCCTCCATGCATACAGGCCCCTGATGCACAATAGGCTGTGACTATATGGTATGTGACTATAGGCTGTATGGTGTGACTATAGGCTGTATGTATGTGACTATAGGCTGTATGGTGTGACTATAGGCTGTATGGTGTGACTATAGGCTGTATGATGTGACTATAGGCTGTATGATGTGTGACTATAGGCTGGCTGTATAGGCTGTATGTGTGACTATAGGCTAGGCTGTATGGTGTGACTATAGGCTGTATGGTGTGACTATAGGCTGTATGGTGTGACTATAGGGCTGTATGGTGTGACTATAGGCTGTACTATGCTGTATGTGTGTGACTATAGGCTGTATGGTGTGACTATAGGCTGTATGGTGTGACTATAGGCTGTATGGTGTGACTATAGGCTGTATGGTGTGACTATAGGCTGTATGGTGTGACTATAGGCTGTATGGCTGTATGTGACTATAGGCTGTATGGTGTGGACTATAGGCTGTATGGTGTGACTATAGGACTATAGGTATGGTGTGACTATAGGCTGTATGTGTGACTATAGGCTGACTATGCTGTATGATGTGACTATAGGCTGTATGTGACTATAGGCTGTGATGTGACTATAGGCTGTATGGTGTGACTATAGGCTATATGGTGTGACTATGGGCTGTATGGTGTGACTATAGGCTGTATATGATGTGACTATAGGCTGTATGGTGTGACTATAGGCTATATGGTGTGACTATAGGCTGTATGGTGTGACTATAGGCTGTATGGTGTGACTATATATGGTGTGACTATAGGCTGATGTGACTATAGGCTGTATGGTGTGACTATAGGCTGTATGGTGTGACTATAGGCTGTATGGTGTGACTATAGGCTGTATGGTGTGACTATAGGCTGTATGATGTGACTATAGGCTGTATGGTGTGACTATAGGCTGTATGGTGTGACTATAGGCTGTATGGTGTGACTATAGGCTGTATGATGTGACTATAGGCTGTATGATGTGACTATATAGTGACTATAGGCTGTATGGTGTGACTATAGGCTGTATGGTGTGACTATAGGCTGTATGGTGTGACTATAGGCTGTATGATGTGACTATAGGCTGTATGGATGTGACTATAGGCTGTATGGTATGAGGTGTGACTATAGGCTGTATGGTGTGTGAGGCTGTATGTGTGACTATAGGCTGTATGGTGTGACTATAGGCTGTATGGTGTGACTATAGGCTGTATGATGTGACTATAGGATGTATGATGTGACTATAGGCTGTATGGAGTGTGACTATAGGCTGTATGGGTGTGACTATAGGCTGTATGGTGTGACTATAGGCTGTATGATGTGACTATAGGATGTGACTATAGTATGTATGTGACTATAGGCTGACTATAGGCTGTATGGTGTGACTATAGGCTGTATGGTGTGACTATAGGCTGTATGGTGTGACTATAGGCTGTATAGGCTGTGTGTGACTATAGGCTGTATAGGCTGTATGGTGTGACTATAGGCTGTATGATGTGACTATAGGCTGTATGGTGTGTAGGCTGTATGGTGTGACTATAGGCTGTATGGTGTGACTATAGGCTGTATGGTGGACTGTAGACTATAGGCTATAGGCTATGGTGTGACTATAGGCTGTATGGTGTGACTATAGGCTGTAGGTGTGACTATAGGCTGTATGGTGTGACTATAGGCTGTATGATGTGACTATAGGCTGTATGGTGTGACTATAGGCTGTATGGTGTGACTATAGGGCTGTATGATGTGACTATAGGCTGTATGGTGTGACTATAGGCTGTATGATGTGACTATAGGCTGTATGGTGTGACTATAGGCTGTATGGTGACTATAGGTGTGACTATAGGCTGTATGGTGTGTAGGCTGTGACTATAGGCTGTATGGTGTGAGGCTATAGGCTGTATGATGTGACTATAGGCTGTATGGTGTGACTATAGGCTGTATGGTGTGACTATAGGCTGTATGGTGTGACTATAGGCTGTGGTGTGACTATAGGCTGTATGGTGTGACTATAGGCTGTATGGTGTGACTATAGGCTGTATGTGTGACTATAGGCTGTATAGGCTGTATGGTGTGACTATAGGCTGTATGATGTGACTATAGGCTGTATGGTATGTGTGACTATAGGCTGTGACTATAGGCTGTATGGTGTGACTATAGGCTGTATGATGTGACTATAGGCTGTATGGTGTGACTATAGGCTGTATGGTGTGACTGTATGATGTACTATAGGCTGTATGGTGTGACTATAGGCTGTATGGTGTGACTATAGGCTGTATGGTGTGACTATAGGCTGTATAGGCTGTATGTGACTATAGGCTGTATGGTGTGACTATAGGCTGTATGGTGTGACTATAGGCTGTATGGTGTGACTATAGGCTGTATGCTGTATAGGTGTATGGTGTGACTATAGGCTGTATGGTGTGACTATAGGCTGTATGGTGTGACTATAGGCTGTATGGTGTGACTATAGGCTGTATGGTGTGACTATAGGCTGTACTATAGGCTGTATGGTGTGACTATAGGCTGTATGGTGTGACTATAGGCTGTATGATGTGACTATAGGCTGTATGGTGTGACTATAGGCTGTATGGTGTGACTATAGGCTGTATGTGTGTGACTATAGGCTGTATGGTGTGACTATAGGCTGTATGGTGTGACTATAGGCTGTATGGTGTGACTATAGGCTGTATGGTGTGGTGTGACTATAGGCTGTATGGTGTGACTATAGGTATGTGTATGGTGTGACTATAGGCTGTATGGTGTGACTATAGGCTGTATGGTGTGACTATAGGCTGTATGGTGTGACTATAGGCTGTATGGTGTGACTATAGGCTGTATGGTGTGACTATAGGCTGTATGACTATAGGTGACTATAGGCTGTATGATGTGACTATAGGCTGTATAGGCTGTATGGTGACTATAGGCTGTATGGTGTGACTATAGGCTGTATGGTGTGACTATAGGCTGTATGGTGGACTATAGGCTTTGATCTTGTCTCATCGCTGCAACTCCCCAACAGGCTCGGGAGGCGAAGGTCGAGGCATGCGTCCTCCGAAACATGACCCGCCAAACCGCGCTTCTTAACACCCACCCGCTTAACCCGGAAGCCAGCCGCTCCAATGTGTCGGAGGAAAACACTGTTCAACTGACGACCGAAGTCAGCCTGCAGGCGCCTGGCCCGCCACAAGGAGTCGCTAGAGCGCGATGAGCCAAGTAAAGCCCCCCCTACCAAACCCTCCCCTAACCCGGACGACGCTGGGCCAATTGTGCGCTGCCCTATGGGACTCCCAATCACGGCCGGTTGTGATACAGCCTGGAATCGAACCAGGGTGCCTTAGACCACTGCGCCTTTCGGGAGGCCCCCAAAGATATCTTGAATCAGTATTTTTTAAATGTTTTTCTGCCATGTGTAATATGCGGTATGCTATGTATTGTATAACGGCGCAATAATGTTAATTCAGGTTTTTTGGGGGCCTTGGGCTCATATACAGTGGGGAGAACAAGTATTTAATACACTGCCGATTTTGCAGGTTTTCCTACTTACAAAGCATGTAGAGGTCTGTAATTTTGTATCATAGGTACACTTCAACTGTGAGAGACAAAAATCCAGAAAATCACATTGTATGATTTTTAAGTAATTAATTTGCATTTTATTGCATGACATAAGTATTTGATCACCTACCAACCAGTAAGAATTCCGGCTCTCACAGACCTGTTAGTTTTTCTTTAAGCCCTCCTGTTCTCCACTCATTACCTGTATTAACTGCACCTGTTTGAACTCGTTACCTGTATAAAGACACCTGTCCACACACTCAATCAAACAAACTCCAACCTTTCCACAATGGCCAAGACCAGAGAGCTGTGTAAGGACATCAGGGATAAAAGTGTAGATCTGCACAAGGCTGGGATGGGCAACAGGACAATAGGCAAGCAGCTTGGTGAGAAGGCAACAACTGTTGCCCCAATTATTAGAAAATTGAAGAAGTTCAAGATGACGGTCAATCGCCCTCGGTCTGGGGGCTCCATGCAAGATCTCACCTCGTGGGCATCAATGATCATGAGGAAGGTGAGGGATCAGCCCAGAACTACACGGCAGACCTGGTCAATGACCTGAAGAGAGCTGGGACCACAGTCTCAAAGAAAACCATTAGTAACACCACTACGCTGTCATGGATTAAAATCCTGCAGCGCACGCAAGGTCCCCCTGCTCAAGCCAGTGCATGTCCAGGCCCTGTCTGAAGTTTGCCAATGACCAATCTGGATGATCCAGAGGAGGAATGGGAGAAGGTCATGTGGTCTGATGAGACAAAAATAGAGCTTTTTGGTCTAAACTCCACTCGCCGTGTTTGGAGGAAGAAGAAGGATGAGTACAACCCCAAGAACACCATCCCAACCATGAAGCATGGAGGTGGAAACATCATTCTTTGGGATGCTTTTTCTGCAAAGGGGACAAGACGACTGTACCGTATTGAGGGGAGGATGGATGGGGCCATGTATCGCGAGATCTTGGCCAACAACCTCCTTCCCTCAGTAAGAGCATTGAAGATGGGTCGTGGTGGGTCTTCCAGCATGACAACGACCCGAAACACACAGCCAGGGCAACTAAGGAGTGGCTCCGTAAGAAGCATCTCAGGTCATGGAGTGGCCTAGCCAGTCTCCAGACCTGAACCAATAGAAAATCTTTGGAGGGAGCTGAAAGTCCGTATTGCCCCAGCGACAGCCCCGAAACCTGAAGGATCTGGAGAAGGTCTGTATGGAGGAGTGGGCCAAATCCCTGCTGCAGTGTGTGCAAACCTGGTCAAGACCTACAGGAAACGTATGATCTCTGTAATTGCAAACAAAGGTTTCTGTACCAAATATTAAGTTCTGCTTTTCTGATGTATCAAATACTTATGTCATGCAATAAAATGCAAATTTAATTACTTAAAAATTCAATACAATGTGATTTTCTGGATTTTTGTTTTAGATTCCGTCTCTCACAGTTGAAGTGTACCTATGATAAAAATTACAGACCTCTACATGCTTTGTAAGTAGGAAAACCTGCAAAATCGGCAGTGTATCAAATACTTGTTCTACCCACTGTATAGGCCTATGTGTATGCATAAACTCTAATATGCATATATTTTTTATTTTTTTTATTTCACCTTTATTTAACCAGTAGTAAGCCAGTTGAGAACAGGTTTCTCATTTACAACTGCGACCTGGCCAAATAAAGCAAAGCAGTGCAATAAAAACAACACAGAGTACATATGGGGTAAAAACACAAAGTCAGAAATACAACAGAAAATATATATACAGTGTGTGCAAATGTAGCAAGTTATGGAGGTAGGCAATAAATAGGCTATAGTGCAAAATATTACAATAGTATTAACACTGGAATGCTAGATGTGCAAGAGATTATCCCCCTCAGCTATTCCCCCTCAGGAGACTAAAAAAGATTTGGCATGGGTCCCTCAGATCCTCAAAAATTCTACAGCTGCTGCACCATCGAGAGCATCCTGACTGTTGCAATCACCGCCTGGTATGAGCAACTGCTTGGCCTCTGACCGCAAGGCACTACAGAGGGTAGTGCGTACGGCCCAGTACATCACTGGGGCAAAGCTCCCTGCCATCCAGGACCTCTATACCAGGGCCGGTGTCAGAGGAAGGCCCTCAAAATTGTCAAAGACTCCAGTCACCCTAGTCATAGACTGTCTCTCTCTGCTACCGCACGGCAAGCGGTACCGGAGTGCCAAGTCTAGGTCCAAAAGACTTCTCAAACAGCTTCTACCCCAAGCCATAAGACTCCTGAACAGCTAATCATGGCTACCCGGACTATTTGCACTGCCCCCCCACACCCATCTTTTTTACGCTGCTGCTACTCTGTTAAGTATTTATGCATAGTCACTTTAACTCTACCCACATGTACATATTACCTCAACTACCTCAACTAGCCGGTGCCCCCGCACACTGACTATGCAACGGTACCCCCCTGTATATATAGCCTCCCTACTGTCACTTTATTCTAATGTATATATAGCCTCCCTACTGTCACTTTATTTTTTACTTTCTGCTCTTTTTTTCTCAACTTTTTTTTGTTGTTGTTTTATTCTTACTTTTTTGTTTAAAATAAATGCACTGTTGGTTAAGGGCTGTAAGTAAGCATTTCACTGTAATGTCTGCACCTGTTGTATTCGGCGCATGTGACCAATACAATTTGATTTGATTTGATTTGATTTGATTTGATTATGTGCAAATGGAGATACTGGGGTGCAAAAGAGCAAAATAAATAACAATATAGGGATGAGGTAGTTGGGTTGGCTAATTTCAGATGGGCTTGTGTACAGGTGCAGTGATCGGTAGTTGCTCTGACAACTGATGCTTAAAGTTATTTGAGGGAGATAAGAGTCTCCAGCTTCAGAGATTTTTTGCAATTCGTTCCAGTCATTGGCAGCAGAGAACTGGAAGGAATGGCGGCCAAAGGAGGTGTTGGCTTTGGGAATGACAACCAGTGAGATATACCTGCTGGAGCGCAGACTATGGGTGGGTGCTGCTATGGTGACCATGAGCTAAGATAAGGCGGGGGGATGGGGGGGATGGGGGCGGGGATTTGCCTAGCAGTGATTTATAGATGGCCTGGAGCCAGTGGGTTTTTGACGACGAACATGTAGTGAGGGACCAGCCAACAAGAGCGTACAGGTCACAATGGTGGGTAGTTTATGGGGCTTTGGTGACAAAACGGATGGCACTGTGATAGACTAACTACATCCAATTTGCTGAGTAGAGGTTGGAGGCTATTTTGTAAATGACATCGCCGAAGTCAAGGATCGGTAGGATAGTCAGTTTTACGAGGGCATGTTTGGCAGCATGAGTGAAGGAGGCTTTGTTGCGAAATAGGAAAGCCGATTCTAGATTTAACTTTTGGATTGGAGATTCTTTATGTGAGTCTGGAAGTTGAGTTTACAGTCTAACCAGACACCTAGGTATTTGTAGTTGTCCACATACTCTAGGTCAGACCCATCGAGAGTGGTGATTCTAGTCGGGTGGGCGGGTGCCAGCAGCGTTCGATTGAAAAGCATGCATTTATTTTTACTAGTGTTTAAGAGCAGTTGGAGGCTAATGAAGGAGTGTTGTATGGCATTGAAGCTCGTTTGGAGGTTTGTTAAACACAGTGTCCAATGAAGGGCCAGATGTATACAAAATGGTGTCGTCTGCGTAGAGGTGGATCTGAGAGTCACCAGCAGCAAGAGCGACATCATTGATATACACGGAGAAAAGTGTCGGCCCAAGAATTGAACCCTGTGGCACCCCCATAGAGACTGCCATAGGTCCAGACAACAGGCCCTCCGGCTAGTTTTAGAAAGAAAGGGGTCCAGATTGTCTAGCCCAGCTGATTTGTAGGGGGTCCAGATTTTGCAGCGCTTTCAAAACATCAGCTGTCTGAATTTTTGTGAAGGAGAAGCGGGGGGGGGGCATGGGGCAAGTTGCAGCAGAGGGTGCAGAGTTGGTGGCCGGGGTAGTGGTAGCCAGATGGAAAGCAATGGGCCAGCTGTAGTACAAAATGCTTGTTGAAATTCTCGATTATTGTAGATTTATCGGTGGTGATAGTGGTTTCCTAGCCTCAGTTGCAGTGGGCAGCTGGGAGGAAGTGCTCTTATTTCTCCATGGACTTTACAGTGTCCCAAAACTTTTTTGGAGTTAGTGCTACAGGATGCAAATTTCTGTTTGAAAAAGTTAGCCTTTGCTTTCCTGACTGCTTGTGTATATTGGTTCCTAACTTCCCTGAAAAGTTGCATATTCGCGGGGGCTATTTGATGCTAATGCTGTACGCCACAGGATGTTTTTGGTGCTGGTCAAGGGCAGTCAAGTCTGAGGAGAAACCAGGGGCTATATCGGTTCTTAGTTCTGTATTTTTTGAATGGGGCATGTTTATTTAAGATTGAGAGGAAATTGCGTGTTTTGGATTAATCATCACCTTAGAAAGAGCTAATTATATTAGGCTTTGAAACAACATCCACAACGATCATGTTTTCAACTCAGTTTCAACCTGCTGTTGAACTTCACAGTGACGTGTGTACATACTGTTTTGACGATAAGTGTTTGATGTGATTTTCTATTGCATTTGCATTGATGTCAGAGTGGTCAGAGGGACAATAGAGCCCTGAGTACCAGGCCATCAGGACCAGATGGTTAGAGGGACAATAGAGCCCTGAGTACCAGGCCATTAGGACCTGATGGTTAGAGGGACAATAGAGCCCTGAGTACCAGGCCATCAGGACCTGATGGTTAGAGGGACAATAGAGCCCTGAGTACCAGGCCATCAGGACCTGATGGTTAGAGGGACAATAGAGCCCTGAGTACCAGGCCATCAGGACCTGATGGTTAGAGGGACAATAGAGCCCTGAGTACCCAGGCCATCAGGACCTGATGGTTAGAGGGACAATAGAGCCCTGAGTACCAGGCCATTAGGACCTGATGGTTAGAGGGACAATAGAGCCCTGAGTACCAGGCCATCAGGACCTGATGGTTAGAGGGACAATAGAGCCCTGAGTACCAGGCCATCAGGACCTGATGGTTAGAGGGACAATAGAGCCCTGAGTACCAGGCCATCAGGACCAGATGGTCAGAGGGACAATAGAGCCCTGAGTACCAGGCCATCAGGACCAGATGGTTAGAGGGACAATAGAGCCCTGAGTACCAGGCCATCAGGACCAGATGGTTAGAGGGACAATAGAGCCCTGAGTACCAGGCCATCAGGACCTGATGGTTAGAGGGACAATAGAGCCCTGAGTACCAGGCCATTAGGACCTGGTGGTTAGAGGGACAATAGAGCCCTGAGTACCAAGCCATTAGGGACCTGATGGTTAGAGGGACAATAGAGCCCTGAGTACCAGGCCATTAGGACCTGATGGTTAGAGGGACAATAGAGCCCTGAGTACCAGGCCATTAGGACCTGATGGTTAGAGGGACAATAGAGCCCTGAGTACCAGGCCATCAGGACCTGATGGTTAGAGGGACAATAGAGCCCTGAGTACCAGGCCATTAGGACCTGATGGTTAGAGGGGACAATAGAGCCCTGAGTACCAGGCCATTAGGACCTGATGGTTAGAGGGACAATAGAGCCCTGAGTACCAGGCCATCAGGACCTGATGATCATTGGCTAGTTGTGTTCTACCAAGGCATGTCCAGAGTGCATAAGAGAAGATTTGAGTCACGTAGAATTTTACTGCGGTCATGACTCATGACTGCCGGTTTGGCAGTAATACGGTCACCTCAACAGCTCTATGTGTGACTACTGTCTGAAGGGACTGTATATAAAACGTTTCTACTATACTCTCTCTCTCTTATAGAATACTCTTCATTGGCTCTCCCCATGGTGAAGCCTTCATTTGATAGGCTGTCTTCAAGCCAGGCCCTGTCACCTGGCTACCCTGCTCCGTTCTTATTTGCTGATGGCATTTCCTCTGTTGAGACTCTACTCACTAACATACAGGTAATGCAATTACTTAGAATTAGTTGAAGTCTCTATCGAAAGCCAATTGAAGTCACTGTCATTCATGTAATTAGTTTCCTACAATTTTATAAACGTTTCTCAGTTATTTATTGCCAAAGTGATGTCAAGTTCTCACACTCGCTCTCACTCTCTCTCCCTCGCTCTCGCTCGCTCGCTCTCTCTCGCTCTCTCTCTCTCTCTCTCTCCCTCTCGCTCTCTCAGGGCCTGCTGAAGGTGGCTGTAGAGAATGCCCGTGTCCAGGACAATCAGATCCAGGCTGAGAAGAGAGAACTGAAGATGGAGCTGTACAGAGAGAGAGAGATGAGAGAGAGTCTGGAGAGACAACTCACCTCTGAGTTACAGAGCAGAGGTGGGAATAGTGAGGTCATTTCAGCAAGCCATGGCACCCATCTCAGATTATTCTGAAAACATTTATGTATTTAGAATAGGATAAGATAAGCATTCCTGCAACAGTGTTTTGTTGAAATATACTTTGATCTCTGAGAAATTAATCTAATTGATTCCACCTAAATTGTACATATGAATGTATAGGAGTGTTTACTACAGGTCTATACTATGGACCAACCGTAACCTGAGTAACGATCTGTTTATCTTACCCTCTCCTTCTCTTTTTCTCTCTCTCTCCCTCATGCCCCTCCCTCATCCCCCTCCCTCATCCCCCTCTCTCATCCTCCTCCCTCATGCCCCTCCCTCATCCTCCTCCCTCATCCCCCTCTCTCATCCCCCTCCTCATGCCCCTCTTCATGCCCCTCCCTCTCATCCCCCTCCCTCATCCCCCTCACCTCATCCCCTCTCTCATCATCCCCCTCCCCTCCCCTCATCCCCCTCCCTCATCCCCCTCCCTCATCCCCCTCTCTCATCCCCCTCCCTCATCCCCCTCCCTCATGCCCCCTCCTCATCCCCCTCCCTCATCCCCCTCCCTCATCCCCCTCCCTCATCCCCCTCCCTCATCCCCCTCTCTCATCCCCCTCCCCTCCCTCATCCCCCTCCCTCATCCCCCTCCCTCATCCCCCTCCCTCATGCCCCTCCCCTCATCCCCCTCCCTCATCCCCCCTCCCTCATCCCCCTCCCTCATCCCCCTCTCCTCATCCCCCCCTCCCCTCCCTCATCCCCCCCCCTCATCCCCCTCCCTCATCCCCCTCTCTCATCCCCCTCCCTCATCCCCCTCCCTCATCCCCCTCCCTCATCCCCCTCCCTCATCCCCTCCCTCATCCCCCTCCCTCATCCCCCTCTCTCATCCCCCTCCCCTCCCTCATCCCCCTCCCTCATCCCCCTCCCTCATCCCCCTCCCTCATCCCCCTCCTCATCCCCCTCCCTCATCCCCCTCTCTCATCCCCCTCCCCTCCCTCATCCCCCTCCCTCATCCCCCTCCCTCATCCCCCTCCCTCATCCCCCTCTCTCAGCCTCCATTCAGAAGCGATTAAAGAAAGAGAAGAAAGCTAAGAGGAAGCTTCAGGAAGCGTTGGAGTTTGAGTCCAAACGGAGGGAGACATTGGAGCGTTCTCTCAAACACTCCGCCTCCCCCCCTCCCCCCTCCTCCCCCTCTCCTCCCCCCTCCTCCCCCTCTCCCCCCTACACACTACACACCAGCAGCAACGGTGAGACTCCTCTGTTTCTAGTCCTCCTCCTCCTCCTCCTCTTCCTCCTCCTCCTCCTCCTCCTCCTCCTCCTCCTCCTCCTCCTCCTCCTCCTCCTCCTCCTCCTCCTCCTCCTCCTGGTGATGTCCACATGTGTTAGGATGGTATTATAATATCTCATTGTGATTTGAAAGACTTTTGTTTTCAGGAGTGTAACCAGCTGTTTACAGTGAATGCGGTGTCGACATGTATTCACAGTGTAACGAGGTTCTTTCTTCTCGACCACAGATATGATTCCACCAGAAGATTAACCAGAACTGAAGGGAAACCAGGACGAGACAATCCCGTTGTTCACGGTACGGAATGCTGTTAATAATGTTAATCATCTGTGCAGATGTTACCATGTGATGGTAACATTTTGGACAGGGAAAGAAGAGTGGAATTTCATGTGAGAATTTTCATGTTTTTCATGAATGCAGTAAGTATTATATTTGGAAGAGTATTAGTAGCTATAAATGCAATCCATGACTCTTAAGCCTTTAATATTTTCCCTCTTTCCCTCTTTTCCCTCTCTGTTCCATCTCTTCCGTCCTACAGTCCCATGCGTTCCTGAAGATCTACCTACCGTTCCGATGACCTCAACCTGACCTCATCAACGGAACACCAGCCCGTTGCCACGACAACCTAGACAGCGGAACTCCGGAACCCCTTCTCATCCCAACGACTGACTATCGTACGGCCTCAGGACCCAGAAGAAAGGATGTGGAAAAAAGTGTAAAGAAATAACTGATGAACTAAAAAGAGGAGAGAGAGAGAGACTACGTCAGTGTTCTGTTGTTCATTCCTTCATCCCCCTCTGTACTTGGACTGATAGCGTGGGAAGCTTTTATTAAGTTCTTATTTCGTCTCACTTTAAAACTTTTATCTCTGTCTGTCTATTTCTGACTCTCTCTCCTCTCTCTCTCTCTCCTCTTCTCTCTCTCTCTCTCTCTCTGTCTCTCTCTCTCCTCTCTCTCTCTCTCTCTCTCTACCTCCTCTCTCCCCTCTCTCCTCTCACCCTCTCCTCTCTCTCTCTCTCTTCCCCTCTTAATTTCCTTGGGGAAATATTGATTTAGGAAAGAAGAGGCATGTCCTGCATTTTGTCCACCATTCTGTTCCTCACCCCTAAACCCTGACCTTGGCCCTATCAGAGTGAGGACTGTTGTGTTTGCCGTTATGTTTGTTTTTCCTATAGTTGTATCACAGCTGAGAGACTGAAATGAGGACTATGAAGAAAAGCCCTGTAGATAACTAGTACTGGGGTTCCGTCCCAAATGGCGCGCCGTTCTAATGACCTCACCCTGACCTCATCACGGGACACCAGCCCGTTGCCACGGATACCCTAGACAGCGGAACTCCGGAACCGGAACCCTTGGTGAAAGAATAGGCGGGATAAACTCTGATCGCCGGTCGCGGTGAAAGCAGTGGCGCTCATTATACTTTAAATGGATTGGGGTAAAATGTTTTTTTATGGCTAGTAGTACACTACAGGGGATAGGATGCCATTTTTGAGATGCTGTCTGGTTTTTACTCTTTGACTGTATCGAGTTTGAGGCCTGACTAGAAATACAATATTATAATACCCAGACCTTTCTGTCTCTCGCCTTCTTTGCTCACGGCACTCACTGTCACACAAATACACACAGTCACACACAAGGTTCCATTTAGTGTGTATATTTACTCAGCATTATAGGGTTAATGAGGTGAGACCTTCCCTCTTTCATCTCTAATGACTGTTTCCATCTCGTCTCTTTCTTTCTCTCTCTCTCCTCTCTTCATTCTCGCTCCCCTTTACTCTCTCCCCTTCTCTCTCTCCCCTCTCTCTAAGCCCCCTCTCCTCTCTCCTCTCTCTTCTCTCTCTCTCTCTCCATCCCTCCATCTCTAATTTGTTCATGGAGTGAAATTATGTAATTTTCCCCGTGGCTGGTGTTATCATCTGAAGACAGAAAGAAAGAACAGGGAGAGGCTGTTTTTTGTTTGAAGTTTTCTTTACAATAAAATAAACTGTGGTTACTGCTCTTATGGAGAGATGGAGAGAGAGAGAGAGAGAGAGAGAGAGAGAGAAGAGGAGAGAGAGAGAGAGAGAGAGAGAGAGAGAGACGAGAGAGAGAGAGAGAGAGAGAGAGAGAGAGAGAGAGAGAGAGAGAGAGAGAGAAGAGAGAGAGAGAGGAGAGAGAGAGAGAGAGATGAGAGAGAGAGAGAGACAGAGAGAGAGAGACAGAGAGAGAGAGACAGAGACAGAGACAGAGACACAGAGACACAGAGAGAGACAGAGACCAGAGACAGAGAGAGAGAGAGAGAGGAGAGAGAGCAAGACTGCGAGAGAGCGAGAGAGAGAGAGAGACAGTAGAGAGAGAGAGAGAGAGAGAGAGAGAGAGAGAGAGACTAGGGGGATAGAGAGAGAAGACTAGGGGGGAGAGAGAGAGAGTGAGAAGACTAGGAGAGAGAGAGAGAAGACTAGGGGGAGAGAGAGAGAGTATATGTCGGTGTTCTCCCTTTCAGTGATGACAACTCCTCAGTACCTCTTCCTCTCTCTCCTTCCTCCCTCCCCCTCTCCTCTCCTCCTCTTCCTCTCTCCTTCCTCCTCCTCTCCTCTCCTTCCTCTTCCTCTCTCTCCTTCCTCCCCCTCTCCTCTCCTCAACCTCTTCCTCTCATGTCTCCTTCCTCCCTCTTCCTCTCTCCTCCCTTCCTCCTCCTCTCTCTCCTTCCTCTCCCCCTCTCCTTCTCCTTCCCTCCTTCCTCTTCTCTCTCTCCTTCCTTCCCCCTCTCCTCTCCTTCCTCTCTCTCCTTCCTCCTCGTCTCTCTCCTTCCTCCTCGTCTCCTCTCCTTCCTCCTCGTCTCTCTCCTTCCTCCTCGTCTCTCTCCTTCCTCCCCTCGTCTCTCTCCTTCCTCTTCCTCTCTCTCGTCTCTTCTCCCTCTCCCCTTCCTCTTCCTCTCTCTCCTTCCTCCTCGTCTCTCTCCTTCCTCCTCGTCTCCTCTCCTTCCTCCTCGTCTCTCTCCTTCCTCCTCCTCTCTCTCCTCCCTCCTCGTCTCCCTCCTTCCTCTCGCTCGTCTCTCTCCTCCTTCCTCTCCTCCTTCGCTCTTCCTCTCTCTCCTTCCTCCTCCTCCTCTCTCTTCCTTCCTCCCCCTCCCTCCTCTCCCTTCGCTCTTCCCTCTCTCTCCTTCCTCCTCGTCTCTCTCCTTCCTCCCCCTCTCCTCTCCTCCTCTTCTCTCTCTCCTTCCTCCCCGTCTCCTCTCCTTCCTCCTCGTCTCTCTCCTTCCTCCTCGTCTCTCTCCTTCCTCCTCGTCTCCCTCCTTCCTCCTCCTCTCCTCTCCTTCACAACCCCCACTGAACTGAACATAATAAACACATGTTTTTTAAAAAGCCGCACCTTGTTTATTCCAGAGGGATTGTTTGTGTCCTATCGTCCTGGTGTGCTGACCCATCTGCCTTCTCTCTGAGGAAATGTACACACACACTCTCTCCCTTAATGTACATCCACACACACTCTCTCCCTTAATGTACACTACTGTTACACACACCACATCATCCTCCCTTAATGTACACTACTGTACACACACACACACACACTCTCTCCCTTAATGTACACTACTGTACATCACACACACTATCTCCCTTAATGTACACTACTGTACACACACACACACACACTCTCTCCCTTAATGTACACTACTGTACACACACTACACTCTCTCCCTTATTCCAATCTCTCTCTCTTTCCCTCTGACTCTATTTTTCTCTGAAGCGACCGCTGTCCTCACGTGGTTTTCCAATAATACAGAATATCATTGTTCACCGAGAAAGTCAATGAAGAGATTAACTAAATAAATACACACTGCTCATTTCATGTCCTTGCTATTTTCTATTCTTCAGTCTGCATTGTATTTTTATGTTGTAAAACAGGACGATTGTACCAGTGTGTGTTCACAGAGATCTATTTGCATTTCGAGGGGGACTTCGGACAGATACTCCCAAAGACCCAAGCATGTGACACATGCTTTCTTCTCACTCAATTGAATTTTTTACAACCAGTTATTTTTAAGCTCTGTCTCTTTTCTCACGTCTCCCAGTCAACAAGTCTCTCTACCAAGATAAATACACAGAACGGATTCTAATATGTTATGACTCATAAGAAAATAGAGAGCGTGTGTGTCTCACATGCATTCTCATAAGATGTGACCCATTTCCCACCCATGAAGTGAGGAGAGAGAGACCAGAGAGAGAGAGAGAGAGAGAGAGAGAGGAGGGGGAGAGAGAGAGAGAGAGAGAGAGACAGAGAGAGAGAAACCACAGAGGAGAGAGAGGGAGAGAGAGAGAGCGAGAGAGAGAAAGAGAGAGAGAGAGAGGAGGGAGAGTAGAGAGAGAGAGAGGGAGTAGAGAGAGAGAGAGGACAGAGAGAGAGAAACACAGAGAGAGAGAGAGAGAGTGTGTGTGGATAGAGATAGAGAGAGGAGGGTAGAGAGAGAGAAGAGAGAGGCAGAGGGAGAGATAGAGGGAGAGTGAGAGGGAGAGATAGAGAGAGACAGAGATAGAGAAACACAGAGAGAGAGTGATGGGGAGAGAGAGAGAGGAGATCTCTTGAGACGAGAGGGAGGTATCGAGAGAGAGAGAGAGAGGGAGAGAGAGAGAGAGAGAGACTCAATTTGGCAATGAGGGTCCTGCTATACAAATTGATGGACAGTGGGGTTGGTGGGAAAACATACATAGGACATTAGAAAATCCATGTACACAAACAACAAGTGTGCGGTTTAAAATTGACAAAAAACACACACATTTCTTTCCACAGGCCGTGAGGTGAGACAGGGATGCAGTTTAAGCCCCATCCTCTTCAACATATATATCAACTAATTGGTGAGGGCACTAGAACAGTCTGCAGCACCCGGCTCCTCACCCTACTAGAATCTGAAGTCAAATGTCTTCTGTTTGCTGACGATCTGGTGCTTCTGTCACCAACCAAGGAGGGCCTACAGCAGCACCTAGATCTTCTGCACAGATTCTGTCCAGACCTGGGCCCTGACAGTAAATCTCAGTAAGACAAAAATAATGGTGTTCCAAAAAAGGTCCAGTTGCCAGGACCACGAATACAAATTCCATCTAGACCACCATTGTCCTAGAGCACACAAAAACCTATTACATACCTTGGCCTAAACATCAGCTGCCACAGGTAACTTTCACAAAGCTGTGAACGATCTGAGAGACAATGCCAAGAATGGCCTTCTATGCCATCCAAAGGAACATAAAATTCAACATACCAATTAGGATCTGGCTAAAAAATACTTGAATCATTTATAGAACCCATTGCCCTTTATGGTTGGTGAGGTCTGGGGTCCACTCACCAACCAAGAATTTCACAAATGGGACAAACACCAATTGAGACTCTTGCATGCAGAATTCTGCAAAAAAATCTCCTCTGTGTACAATGTTAAAACACCAAATAATGCATGCAGAGTAGAATTAGGCTGATATCCGCTAATTATCAAAATCCAGAAAAGGAGCCGTTCCAATTCTATAACCACTTAAAAGGACTCGATCCCAAACCTTCCATAACAAACGCTCATCCCTACAGAAGCTGAACCTGGAGAAGAGTCCCCTAAAGCAAGCTGTCCTGGGGCTCTGTTTCAACAAACACAAACAGACCCCACAGAGCCCCCAGGAAAGCAACACAATTAGACTCAACCAAATCATGAGAAAACAAAAAAGATAATTACTTGACCCATTACAGAGTAGCTTTACACAAACATTAGACTGATAAACTAGAATGCTATTTTGGCTCTAAACAACAGTACACAGTGCAGAATACCTGACCACTGTGACCAGACCCAAAATTTAAGGAATCTTTGACTATGTACAGACTCAGTGATCATAGCCTTGCTATTCAAATGCCATCGTAGGCAGACCTGGCTCTCAAGAGAAGTGACGGCTATATGCACACTGCACCTGTTACCACAAAAAAGGCAACCAGTGAAGTTTAACACCATTGTACAATACAACCCATATTTATGTTGATTTATTTTGTCCCATTTGTACTTTTAAACTATTTACACATCATTACCAACACTGTAATAGACATAATATGACATTTTGAAATGACTTTATTATTTTTGGAACTTCGTAGTGAGTGTAATGTTTACTGTTATATTTATTGTTTATTTCACTTTTTTTATGACCTATTGCACTTGCTTTGGCAATGTTACACATACGTTTTCCCATGCCAATAAATCCCTTTGACTTGAATTGAAATTTAATTGAATAAAAGCAAATATGGTGAACACGATCTGTCGACTTCGGGGAGTTTTATAACCCTCACCACTCCCTCACCACTCCCTCACCTCTCCCTCACCACTCCCTCACCTCTCCCTCACCTCTCCTCACCACTCCTTCCTCACCACTCCCTCACCTCTCCCTCACCTCTCCCTCACCCCCTCCCTCCCTCTGCCCTCCCTCTCCCTCCACCCTCTCCCTCATTCCTCCCTCACCACTGTTCCCTCCCTCCACCTCTCATCACCACTTGACCCTCCCCCTCTCCCTCACCTCTCCCTCTCACCCCTCCCTCACCCCCCCTCCTCCCCTCTCACTCACTACTCCCTCACCACTCCCTCCACCCCTCCCTCACCCCCCTCAACCTCCCCCATCCCTCCCTCCACCACTCCCTCACCTCTCCCTCCCCTCTCACTCACCTCTCCCTCACCACTCCCTCACCCCTCCCTCAGCCAATCTCCTTCACTCTCTAACTCCACCTCTCCCTCACCTCTCACTCACCCCTCTCCCTCACCACTCCCTCACCTCTCCCCTCACCCACTCCTCACCCACTCCCTCACCTCTCCCTCACCTCTCCCTCTCACCATTCCTCACCCCCCCCTCACCACCCCCCTCACCTCTCCCCTCACGCACTCCCCCGTCACCACTCACTCACCTCTCACTCCCCCCCTTCCCTCACCTCTCCCTCCCCACTCCCCATCACCGATACCCCCCCCTACCCATCTCCCACCTCCCTCAACCTCTCCCTCACCACTCACTCACCACTCCCTCACCTCTCCCTCACCTCTCCCTCACCTCTCCCTCACTTCTCCCTCACCTCTCCCTCACCACTCCCTCACCACTCCCTCACCACTCCCTCACCTCTCACTCACCTCTCCCTCACCACTCCCTCACCACTCCCTCACCTCTCCCTCACCACTCCCTCACCTCTCACTCACCTCTCCCTCACCTCCGGACTCAGACACTCTTCATCTTTACTGCTGCTACAACTCAAATAAAACTTTATCAAGCACACCCAGACTCATACAGGTAAAATTCAAATAAAACTTTATCAAGCACACCCAGACACACGCAGATAAAATTCAAATAAAACTTTATCGAGCAAACGGAGAAACCAACAGGTAATGGAGGAGTGAGAGCAGAGAAGAACAATCCCTGTTGTAGTGAAGTCACCGTCTGGACAGACACACTGTCTAGACTAGAGCATTTCCTCTCTTCTCTTCCTCATCAGCTTATTTTCCTTTCTCTTGTGCTTTTCTGTAATAATAGGACTAATTAAGATTCAGGAGGTGTGTGCCGTCTCAGACCTACTGACATGAAGCCTTTAAAGTTCCTCTCTTTCCCCTCTCTCTCTACCACATTAACGTTCCTCTCTTTCCCCTCTCTCTCTACCACATTAACGTTCCTCTCTTTCCCCTCCTCTCTCTACCACATTAAAGTTCCTCTCTTTCCCTCTCCTCTCGTACCCGATTAAACGGTCCCTCTCGTTTCCATATCCCTCTCTCCTCTCTACCAACATTAACGTTCCTCTCTTTCCCCCTCTCTCTCTCTACCACATTAACGTTCCTCTCTTTCCCCTCTCTCTCTACCACATTAACGTTCCTCTCTTTCCCCTCTCTCTCTACCACATTAACGTTCCTCTCTTTCCCCTTCCCCCTCCCTTT
>CM072221.1:3224583-3239583 GCA_036851935.1 Coregonus suidteri
AAGCCTCACATCACAAGGACAGTAAAACAAGGACAATTCTGACAACTAGGGTCATTTCGCTGGTCCCCACAAGGAAAAAAAGCTTATTTAGGCTTAGGGGTTAGGTTTAGGGTTAGGGTTACAATTTAGGTTTAGGTTTAGGGTTAGGAGATAGGTTTAAGATTTTGGGGTTAAGGTTAAAGTTAGGTTAGGTTAAGGGTTAGGTTTAGGGTTAGGGGTTAGCGAAAATAGGATTTTTTATGTTTGGTCCTCACAAGGATAGTAAAACAAACGTGTGTGTTTCTTCATCTTTGGTCTCAATGTGTGTGTATGTGTGTGTGTCTGTGTGTGTGTGTGTGTGTGTGTGTCTGTGTGTGTGTCTGTGTGTGTGTCTGTGTGTGTGTGTGTGTGTGTGTGTGTGTGTGTGTGTGTGATGCTGTTTGTTTAAGGAAATCATTCATAGAGGTGTTTGTTGAGGTGAGAGTGTCCGCAGTCCAATATCACAACGTAAATACTAGATATGACACACACACACACACACACACACACACACACACACACACACACACACACACACACACACACAAACACACATCGAGACCGAAGAAACCAACACACACTCACACACACTCAAACACACACACATACACACACACACACACACACACACGCACACCTTATCATGCCAAAGATGAGATAACAAAACAAACTGTGAACGAGGGATATGGTACCACAGGAAGAGAGGAAGATACAATTGGACAGTTTATCTTAGTGAGAGGTGTGAGAAGCCTAGTCATATTGAGAGACACTGCAGTATGCTAACATGGGAGGCTACTACCACTTTTACACAATTATTTATAAAGTAAACCAACATTATGAATTAGGACAAGAATGGGGGTAGTAAAACATAATAAATGGTGTACACCTTTTATATCTGATCACTTTCTTCTCCTGCCCTCCCTTTCTGTCTCAGTCAGTGTTCAGACTACACACCTGGTCTCCAGGTATCCATTAAGGGTAGTAGCTACACACCTGGTCTCCAGGTATCCATTAAGGGTAGTAGCTACACACCTGGTCTCCAGGTATCCATTAAGGGTAGTAGCTACACACCTGGTCTCCAGATGTCCATTAAGAGTAGTAAATACACACCTGGTCTCCAGGTATCCATTAAGGGTAGTAGCTACACACCTGGTCTCTCTCTCTATTCAATTTAAGGGCTTTCTGGTCTTTATTGGCATGGGATACGTATGTTAACATTGCCAAAGCAAGTGAAATAGTTAATAAACAAAAGTGAAATAAACAATATAAAATAAACAGTAAACATTACACTCAGAAGTTCCAAAGGAATAGAGACATTTCAAATGTCATAAATATGGGTTGTATTTACAGTGGTGTTTGTTCTTCACTGGTTGCCATTTTCTTGTGGCAACAGGTCACAAATATTGCAGCTGTGATGGCACACTGTGGTATTTCACCCAGTAGATAAGGGAGTTTATCAAAATTGGATTTGTTTTGGAATTCTTTGTGGGTCTGTGTAATCTGAGGGAAATCTCTCTCTCGCTCTATCTCTCTCTCACACACACAAACACACACAACAGGAGTCAATGGATCAATACTTGAGTTATGCTGCCGTCTAGTGGCCAATGTGTGATGCATAGAATTAGGAATAGGATTATTTATGGCGCTTTAGTTGTGTTCTGTGTTCCCCCTCGCGCTTCCCGCCTTTTATCACAAAGTCACGAGCCCTGTAATAATGACAATAGTTACAAGGCCCCCTCGCGCTTCCCGCCTTTTATCACAAAGTCACGAGCCCTGTAATAATGACAATAGTTACAAGGCCCCTTCGCGCTTCCCGCCTTTTATCACAAAGTCACGAGCCCTGTAATAATGACAATAGTTACAAGGCCGACGAGACGTTTGATTGTCAGTTAGCTAGCAAGTATTTGCCTTTCCCCTGCCGCTTTTCAGAGATGTGCATCTTTGTGAATTGTAAGTACCATAACAATGTTAGTTTATACCAGAATATATCTCTTTAGATTCATTCAGACCCTGTACTTTGTGAAAAAACATGATTTATTCCACCGTTTGTATTTACATGGATGATTTCTAGCCAAAAGGTATCTAGCTAGCTAGGCAGTGAACGATATTTTTTATTGAGGCATACCTGACGTAATTGCACATCTTTAAAATGAAAAAGGATGGCCCTCCCCCCGAGGAAAATATATTTTTACCTGGCCCTCCGAGCGTTTGAATAAAAAAACACGTAACCCTCCCCCTCCATAATTATAATTAAAACCAAATAGCAGGGAACATTAAATCCCTTTTTGGTAGGCTATCAATGTTGCAGTCATGATTTCTGTCAAATCAATCCGTGGCTGAGAACCACTTCTGTAGTCATACCATATTCATGTTATTGTAATGACCTGACTAGATCATAAAATAACAACTGTCCAGACAGAGGATTGAGTTTACGAATGGACGGTTTATTAAACCAACTTTACACAGGCTACTGTTTGGCCGTAGCCCACGCCAAATAAATGAAAGATAACCCACAAGCCAATCGTGACCTTCTCTTGTGAAGCCCAGACGTAAAAGAGAGAACAAAGGCTAAACCTGGTCTTAACTTCCAATGCTCCATCCCCCTGCCCAACCCCCCTCCACGCCACTCCGCCAACCGCCAGGATGCCCGGCATCAGAACATTCCAGGCATTCCCGTGATTGGCAGATAGCAGGTTGATTGACATGTCGGACCCCCGCGAACACTGGGTACTGGTAGGTACAACACAACCATCTACTAGCCTAACACATAACACACAGCTGTCTGTGCGGGTCGCTACATTATGTTATCCTCTAGAGGGCGGCATTTACCAATTTAAGCATAAGGGCAGTCCACACAAGGACGATAACTATACTGAACAAAAATATAAACGCAACAATTTCAAAGATTTTACTGAGTTACAGTTCGTATCAGAAAATCAGTGAATTTAAATAAATTCATTAGGCCCTAATCTATCGATTTCACATGGCTGGGAATACAGATATGCATCTGTTGGTCACAGATACCTTTAAAAAAAAGGTATGGGTGTGGATCAGAAAACCAGTCAGTATCTCGTGTGGCCACCATTTGACTCATGCAGTGTGACACATCTCCTTCGCATACAGTTGATCAGGCTGTTGATTGTGGCCTGTGGAATGTTGTCCCACTCCTCTTCAATGGCTGTGCGAAGTTGCTGGATATTGGCGGGATCTGGAACACGCTGTCATACACAGCCTTTATCTTTTTTTGTCAACCGTTTTACTTATACAGTGCCTTCACAAAGTATTCACACCCCTTGACGGTTTCCACATTTTGTTGTTACAGGCTGAATTTAAAATGGATTACATTTAGATTTTTCGCCACTGGCCTACACACAATACCCCATAATGTCAAAGGGGAATTATGTTTTTTGAAATTTGTACAAATTAATAATAATGAAAAGCTGAAATATCTTGAGTCAATAAGTATTCAACCCCTTTGTTATGGCAAGCCTAAATAAGTTCAGTGGTACCAATGTGCCTAACAAGTCATAATAAATTGCATGGACTCACTCTGTAATAATAGTGTTTAACATGATTTTTCAATCTCCGTACCCAACACATACAATTATCTGTAAGGTCCCTCAGTCGAGCAGTGAATTTCAAACACAGATTCATCCACAAGGACCAGGGAGGTTTTCCATCTATTTGTAGATGGGTAAGAATAAAAAAGCAGAGATTGAATATCCCTTTGAGCATGGTGAAGTTATTAATTACACTTGGTTTGGTGTATCAACACACCCAGTCACTACAAAGACACAGGCGGCCTTCCTAACTCAGTTGCTGGAGAGGAAGGAAACCGCTCAGGGATTTCACAATGAGGCCAATGGTGACTTTAAAACAGTTACAGAGTTTAATGGCTGTGATAGGAGAAAACTGAGGATGGATCAACAACATTGTAGTTACTCCACAATACTAACCTAAATGACAGAGTGAAAAGAAGGAAGCCTGTACAGAATAACAAATATTCCAAAGCATGCATCCTGTTTGCAACAAGGCACTAAAGTAATACTGCAAAAAATGTGGCAAAGCAATTAACTTTTTGTCCTGAATACAAAGTCTTATGTTTGGGGCTAATCCAATACAACACATTACTGAGAATAACTCTCCATATTTTCAAGTATAGTGGTGGCTGCATAATGTTATGGGTATGCTTGTAATCGTTAAGGACGGGAGTTTTTCAGGATAAAAAATAAACAGAATGGTGCTAAGCACAGGCAAAATCCTAGAGGAAAACCTGGTTCAGTCTGCTTTCCAACAGACACTGGGAGATGAATTCACCTTTAAGCAGGACAATAACCTAAAACACAAGGCCAAATCTACACTGGAGTTGCTTACACAGTGAATGTTGCAGAGTTACAGTTTTGACTTAAATCTACTGGAAAATCTATGGCAAGACCTGCAAATAGTTGTCTAGCAATGATCAACAACCAATTTGACAGAGGTTGAATAATTTTGAAAAGCAATAATGGGAAAATCTTGCACAATCCAGCTGTGGAACGTTCTAGAGACGTAGTACCGAGAAAGCTGCCAAAGGTGCTTCTACAAAGTATTGACTCAGGGGTGTGAATACTTATATAAATTGAATATTTCTGTATTTCTTTTTCAACACTTTAGCAAACATTTCTAAAAACATGTTTTCACTATGACAGATTTGACTTTATAAAAATAAATACAAAGATTCTTCACATTAAGTTAATCATAAATTAATCTAATAATTCTCAGAAACTTTGACAACAAAACTCAACATTTAAACAAACTGTACCAAACTACACTTTCATTTGAGTCCAAAATAGTTTAGAAATTAATATTACTGCAGGCAAGAGTATGAGTTTGAATTAGTACACAAATTATTAGGGATGTAACGATTCACCGATAAGCATCGGTCCCTGGTTCAAATGTTTAAAATATCAGTGCATCGGTCTGCGGGACACAAAACGATCCAAATGTAGCAGGCATCAGTTAAAAAAATCAAATCGCCGGTTTTCAAAAAATGTTTGCTCAAATTAGGCCTACTTTCTTTCTACCTTCTGAAAATACCTCATCTTTTGTGACAGCTGCGTCCTCTTCTTCAGTGTCGAATTAAGCATGTTATTAGTTTACAGTCATTTAGGCGAACAACCCCAGGCAATATCAGTAGTCAAACTGCAGCTTCACGAGCCGAACAACCCCAGGCAATATCAGTAGTCAAACTGCAGCTTCACGAGCCGAACAACCCCAGGCAATATCAGTAGTCAAACTGCAGCTTCACGAGCTGACCAACCCCAGGCAATATCAGTAGTCAAACTGCAGCTTCACGAGCCGAACAAACCCCAGGCAATATCAGTAGTCAAACTGCAGCTTCACGAGCTGACCAACCCCAGGCAATATCAGTAGTCAAACTGCAGCTTCACGAGCCGAACAACCCCAGGCAATATCAGTAGTCAAACTGCAGCTTCACGAGCTGACCCAACCCAGGCAATATCAGTAGTCAAACTGCAGCTTCACGAGCTGACCAACAAGAGGCACATCTGCAAATATTTTTTTTTTTTAGTCATTTAGCAGACGCTCTTATCCAGAGCGACTTACATGAGCAATTAGGGTTAAGTGCCTTGCTTAAGGGCACATCGACAGATTTTTTCAACCTAGTCGGCTCGGGGATTAGAACCAGCGACCTTTCGGTTACTGGCACAACGCTCTTACCCACTAAGCCACCTGCCGCCCCACATCACCTTCAGCATTCAAATGTTAGTAAAATGGCTTGCGTAATATTAGGATTTATTAGTTGAGCGACAACCAATGTAATTTGCTAGGTGCTTTTTATTTTATTTTATCAAATGTGCTGTTAATAATGGTGTTTTACTGGAATAAAAGTAGCCTAAGCTAAGCTACCGCCAGAGACACAACTCTCACCTGGCTACGTGCTGATCGAGGCTTGCACATTATATTTGATTTAGATTGTTAACCCTAAACCCCTAACTCTTAACCTTTAGGCTAAAATATAATTTGAACAAATTCAGGACATGAAGTCCACTTTTCAACAACAACAACAAAAAAAATCCTACCTTGTTAGGACATTCTGGTGACTTGTCAGAAAAGGGGGATACCTAGTCAGTTGTACAACTGAATGCATTCAACTGAAATGTGTCTTCCGCATTTTACCCACAACCCCTCAATCACATTCTGGTCCTGATAATGCAGGAAAACATGTACACGGACAGATCCCCAGCTCAGAGGCCCAGCTCAGAGGCCCAGCTCATGAGCTCAATCTGCAGCAGATTTGAATTTAGAATGGGAAATGAATGTGTTTATGCAACACATGTTAGTGATTCGAATCGATTCGTTGCTCTAATCAAACCGAATCGCTTCAAACTAAAACGTATCGTATCCCGTGTATGTAGTCATGTATCCACTTACCTGTGCCTCAGTGATGCAGTCCGAGAAGGAGAGAGAGAGAAAGTGTGCAACTGGTTTTATACAGCCCATCTGACAAGCCGTCTCAGGTGAAGAGATTCCTGCTTCTCCCCCACTAGTCGGCTGATTTTATTTAAAAGAAAACAAAGACATTTCTTCAGCAGAGGCCCAGTCCTTATATCACAGTGAATAAGACAGGCACCACATATACAAGTTAGACTTTAGTAACTCAATAAAACTCAATACTTTACAAAAGGGTTTTCAACAGCAGTAGTTTTATTGAAACACCTTGACGTTTGACTGGTCTGTTAACAGTTCAGTTAGATCACCCAGAACACACAGTCAACAATCCTATTAGTTGCACACACACACCACACACACACACACACACACACACACACACACTAATGAATAGCAGCTTCATACAGTGGTGACACATAACAAAAACACACAACTCTTCAAAACAACAAAAAGTCCAGAAACTGAAATCCAGCAGTCTACTACAACAATAATTCAAAGACAAAAAGAGGCTCAAATAAATCTACATTAAAAGGTTATTCTCTATTTAAAACATTTCACATTTGATCAAAAATCTTACTGAACATTCTGGTTGATACATATTGTACCAATATATTGCTTAACTTCATGACCAGTTGGTTGTCTGTTAAAATTCTAAATACAAAAATCTTAAAAAGTAAATCTCCTTTCAGTAGGGAGACAGAGCCATTGAAAAGCAATGCCTTCTCTTTTCAAATAAAAAAAGGGCATATTATTATTTGTATAGACAAATCCACATGTAACAAAAGCATGTTTAAAAACAACAAGAATGTGACACATGAACACACACGAGACCATATATTCAGTAGTATTGTCAATACTTCAATACCGATAGTTCCATCCAGAACGACCATAGGTTCAGAGCTATTGTCAATACCGATAGTTCCATCCAGAACGACCATAGGTTCAGAGCTATTGTCAATACCGATAGTTCCATCCAGAACGACCATAGGTTCAGAGCTATTGTCAATACCGATAGTGCCATCCAGAACGACCATAGGTTCAGAGCTATTGTCAATACCGATAGTTCCATCCAGAAAGCTTCAGACTAATAAGACTGACCAAAGGTTAAGAACAGCTAACAGGAGAAAATATGTAATGATGATGGAAAAACAAAGACGGGAGGAAGAGGAGAAGGGGTGGGAAACTCAAAATCAAGTAATCACCTCAAGCTAAAATGGAGGGAAAGTGGAAAGATGGGTCCTGTATGCCGCCTTTCCACTCCCTCGGTCATCCAGCGTCCAAAATGGCACCCTATTCCCTATTTAGTGCACTACTTTAGACCAGGGCCCCATTGGGGCCAAAAGTAGTGCACTATATATGGAATAGGGTGACATTTGGGACACAGTACAAGGTTCCGTCCCTACATCCATCCAGGGTCTCACAGCTCTGTGTTCTTCCCAGGCAGAGCCACCTTTCTCTGGATGTCGTCGTCTGACGAGACCCCCTCCCTCTCCTTCTCTGCTGACACCGCCTTTGCCTTCTTCATTACCCTCTCCTTTTTCTTCATGGTCTTCTCTCCGTCACTGCCTCCTCCTCCTCCTCCTCCTCCTCCCACGTCTTTGCTCTTCGTCCCCTTCTTTCCTCCTCCCTTCTTCTTCTTCTTCTTCCTCTCCTCGGCAATGGCTGCCGCGTCTCCCTTCTTCTTGGAGTACTCCTCTTTCAGGCAGGCTGAAGAAGAGGAGGAGGTGAGAAGAGGAGGAGAGGGGGAGAACAAGAGTTCTTAAAAAAATACTTTTTGATAACAATAACATTCCAAACTATTTCATCAGTTTCAGTGTGTGTGTGTGTGTGTGTGTGTGTGTGTGTGTGTGTGTGTGTGTGTGTGTGTGTGTGTGTGTGTGTGTGTGTGTGTGTGTGTGTGTGTGTGTGTGTGTATCTGTGTTATCTCAGTGTGTCCATTACCGGTGTCCTGTTCCTACATACAGTGCCTCCAGAAAGTATTCACACCCCTTGACTTTATCCACATTTTGTTGTGTTACAGCCTGAATTTAAAATGCATTAAAATTGAGATTTCGTGTCACTGGCCTACACACAATACCCCATAATGTCAAAGTGTAAGTATGTTTTTAGAAAGTTACTTTATTTTATTTTATTAATAATAAAAAAATGAAAAGCTGAAATGTCTCGAGTCAATAACTATTCAACCCCTTTGTTATGGCAAGCCTAAATAAGTTCAAGATTATTTTTTTACTAAACAAGTCACATAATAAGTTGCATGGACTCACTGTGTGCAATAATGGTGTTTAACATGATTTTTGAATGAATACCTCATCTCTGTACCCCACACATACAGATAATTGTCGAGCAGTAAATTTTAAACAGATTCAACCACAAAAACCAGGGAGGTTTTCCAATGCCTTGCAAAAAGGGCATCTAATGGTAGATATATTTAAAAAAAAAAAAAAAACAGACATTGAATATCCCTTTGAGCATGTTGAAGTTATTAATTACATTTCAAGATGGTGTATAAAAATATTCCAAAACATGCATGGTGGTGGCTGCATCATGTTATGGGTATTGCTTGTCATCGGCAAGGACTAGGGAGTTTTTTAAGACAAAAGGAAACGGAATAGAGCTAAGCACAGCCAAAAATCCTAGAGGAAAACCTGGTTCAGTCGGCTTTCCAACGGACACTGGGAGACAAATTCACCTTTCAGCAGGACAATAACCTAAAACACAAGGCCAAATCTACACTGGAGTTGCTTACCAAGACGACGTTGAATGTTCCTGAGTGGCCTAGTTACAGTTGACTTAAAATCAGATAAAACAATCTATGGCAAGACTTGAAAATGGCTGTCTAGCAACGACCAACAACCAACTTGGTTGAAGAATAAAAAAATATATAAAATAAGAATAATGTGGAAATCTTGTATAATCCAGGTGTGCAAAGCTCTTAAAGACTTACCCAGAAAGACTCACAGCTGTAATCGCTGCCAAAGGTGCTTGTACAGGGTTGTGAATACTTATCTAGTGAATACTTATGTAAATGAGATATTTCTGTATTTCATTTTCAATACATTTGCAAACATTTCTAAAAACATGTTTTCACTGTCATTATGGGTTATTGTGTGTCGATTTAATCAATTTTTAAATTCAGGCTGTAACAACAGCATGTGGAATAAGTCAAGGGGTATGAATACTTTCTGAAGGCGCTGTATATCTGTGTTAGGTGTGTGTGTGTGTGTATATCTGTGTTAGGTGTGTGTGTGTGTGTGTGTGTGTGTATCTGTGTTAGGTGTGTGTGTGTGTGTATCTGTGTTAGGTGTGTGTGTGTGTGTGTGTGTATCTGTGTTAGGTGTGTGTGTGTGTGGTGTTAGGTGTGTGTGTGTATCTGTGTTAGGTGTGTGTGTGTGTGTGTGTGTGTATCTGTGTTAGGTGTGTGTGTGTGTGTGTGTGTGTGTGTATCTGTGTTAGGTGTGTGCGGTCGTGTGTATCTGTGTTAGGTGTGTGTGTGTGTGTATCTGTGTTAGGTGTGTGTGTGTGTGTGTGTATCTGTGTTAGGTGTGTGTGTGGTGTGTGTGTGTGTGTATCTGTGTTAGGTGTGTGTGTGTGTGTGTGTATCTGTGTTAGGTGTGTGTGTGTGTGTGTGTGTGTGTGTATCTGTGTTAGGTGTGTGTGCGGTCGTGTGTATCTGTGTTAGGTGTGTGCGGTCGTGTGTATCTGTGTTAGGTGTGTGTGTGTGTATCTGTGTTAGGTGTGTGTGTGTGTATCTGTGTTAGGTGTGTGTGTGTGTATCTGTGTTAGGTGTGTGTGTGTGTGTATCTGTGTTAGGTGTGTGTGTGTGTGTGTATCTGTGTTAGGGTGTGTGTGTGTGTGTATCTGTGTTAGTGTGTGTGTGTGTGTGTGTGTGTGTGTGTGTGTGTGTGTGTATCTGTGTTAGGTGTGTGCGGTCGTGTGTATCTGTGTTAGGTGTGTGCGGTCGTGTGTATCTGTGTTAGGTGTGTGCGGTCGTGTGTATCTGTGTTAGGTGTGTGTGCGGTCGTGTGTATCTGTGTTAGGTGTGTGTGTGTATTACCGGTGTCCTGTCCCTTCAGAACGTGTTTCTCACAGAGGTACGTGGTGAGGTCTTCCTCCTGACTGCCTTTGTACCAGTCCTCAATAACCTCCTCATACTTCTCTACCATCACGTCACACTGAGACAGAGAGACACATAAACAAGACACAGGCACACAGGAGAATAAAACAACAAAACAAAATGTATTTGTGAATAATATAAAATACATTTCTAAAACATTGACTGATCCTCACCTGCTTCTTGAGATCGGCGACCTCTGCGGAGGTTTCGTTCCAGAGTTCATAGGGGATGTCCATCACGACTTTTACCCCCTTATGGACCAGACCATGGAGGGTAGAGAATGTCTCGGACATACCCTGGGGAGGGGGACATGACCTATATTACACACTTTCAACTATAACTAACCCCGGAGAGAGCAGATCCATTGACTAAGTTTATTTTACAAAAAAATTTACATTTACAGACAGTACATACATTTTTTTCAACTTGTCAATAAAGTAAATGCGGTCCATTAGAGAACGCAAGAGAGGGGTGAGGGCGGGATGGAGGGAGGAGGGGAGAGAAAGAAGGAGAGAGATGATCTGTGTTATATTTGTTAAACATCATTGTCCTTGTTAGTCTGTACTCCGTGAGCCTGCCGACACACACACATACAGACACACACCCACACAACACTGACCTTGGCAAAGCGGTTGCTGCCCTCCCTCTCCTTGTGTAGGTTATAGCCAGAGAGCCTCTGACACACATTCTCCACAACCTCAATGAAACGGATATCTCTATAGATAGAGATAGAGAGAGAGACAGAGAGACAGAGAGAGAGACAGAGAGAGAGAGAGACAGAGAGAGAGAGAGAGAGACAGAGAGAGAGAGAGACAGAGAGACAGAGAGAGAGAGAGAGAGACAGAGAGAGACAGAGACAGAGAGAGGATAGAAAATTAGGAAGAAAAAAGATGCAGGCTGGTTTTGAAAAAGTATACACTATTTAATTTAGCCTTTCTTCAAACATTCACAAGTCATGACTAACAACCTCCCATCACATAGAGATTCCTATTTATAAAGGCTAGGCCGCCTCCCACAGGAAGTGTACCGGACTAAGTTCTTGTCCCCTGCTACCATAGCAGCCTTGCTATCTCCACGGCGACGACAGAGAGAAAACAGGCACCGCTCCATCTCAAGTCGAGCACTTCTATCTACAGCGAAAGCTTCTAAAGCTAGTGAACAAAGGCTGTGGGTAGAAGTGAGAGGTTAGGCCTAGATCTAGGATCAGTTTTACCAGACCCTACCTAACCTTAACCCTAATGTGGGGAAGACATCAAACTGGTCTCGGATCAGTGTCTAGTAGCATTTTTATCTCCTATAGATGCACTGTCCATTAGAGATAAATTGCACCCTATTTCCTATATAGTGCACTACTTTTGACCAGGGCCCATAGGGATGCACTATGCATATCTGATTTGGGACGCACCCATTGAATGCTCAAATCATACTACAGCTAGGGCTGGGCGATATGGCCTAAACATCATCTTGTTGTAAAAGATCAGAAGGTCAATACACTGCATTTCAAACAGTCAGCAATAATCTACATCTAATTAATCTAATTACTCCAATTAGGGAAGGGGTGGTGGGGTTGGAAAGTAATACAGGGAAATATATATTTTTAAAGGATATATATATTTTTAAAGGATATATATATATATATATATATATATATATATATATATATATATATATATATATATATATAATATATATATATATATATATATACACACACACACACACACACAGTGGGGAAAAAAAAAGTATTTAGTCAGCCACCAATTGTGCAAGTTCTCCCACTTAAAAAGATGAGAGAGGCCTGTAATTTTCATCATAGGTACACGTCAACTATGACAGACAAAATGAGGGAAAAAAAAATCAAGAAAATCACATTGTAGGATTTGTAATGAATTTATTTGCAAAATTATGGTGGAAAATAAGTATTTGGTCAATAACAAAAGTTTCTCAATACTTTGTTATATACCCTTTGTTGGCAATGACACAGGTCAAACGTTTTCTGTAAGTCTTCACAAGGTTTTCACACACTGTTGCTGGTATTTTGGCCCATTCCTCCATGCAGATCTCCTCTAGAGCAGTGATGTTTTGGGGCTGTCGCTGGGCAACACAGACTTTCAACTCCCTCCAAAGATTTTCTATGGGGTTGAGATCTGGAGACTGGCTAGGCCACTCCAGGACCTTGAAATGCTTCTTACGAAGCCACTCCTTCGTTGCCCGGGCGGTGTGTTTGGGATCATTGTCATGCTGAAAGACCCAGCCACGTTTCATCTTTAATGCCCTTGCTGATGGAAGGAGGTTTTCACTCAAAATCTCACGATACATGGCTCCATTCATTCTTTCCTTTACACGGATCAGTCGTCCTGGTCCCTTTGCAGAAAAACTGCCCCAAAGCATGATGTTTCCACCCCCATGCTTCACAGTAGGTATGGTGTTCTTTGGATGCAACTCAGCATTCTTTGTCCTCCAAACACGACGAGTTGAGTTTTTACAAAAAAGTTATATTTTGGTTTCATCTGACCATATGACATTCTCCCAATCCTCTTCTGGATCATCCAAATGCGCTCTAGCAAACTTCAGACGGGCCTGGACATGTACTGGCTTACTTAAGCAGGGGGACACGTCTAGCACTGCAGGATTTGAGTACCTGGCGGCGTAGTGTGTTACTGATGGTAGGCTTTGTTACTTTGGTCCCAGCTCTCTGCAGGTCATTCACTAGGTCCCCCTGTGTGGTTCTGGGATTTTTGCTCACCGTTCTTGTGATCATTTTGACCCCGCGGGGTGTGATCTTGCGTGGAGCCCCAGATCGAGGGAGATTATCAGTGGTCTTGTATGTCTTCCATTTCCTAATAATTGCTCCCACAGTTGATTTCTTCAAACCAAGCTGCTTACCTATTGCAGATTCAGTCTTCCCAGCCTGGTGCAGGTCTACAATTTTGTTTCTGGTGTCCTTTGAGAGCTCTTTGGTCTTGGCCATAGTGGAGTTTGGAGTGTGACTGTTTGAGGTTGTGGACAGGTGTCTTTTATACTGATAACAAGTTCAAACAGGTGCCATTAATACATGTAACGAGTGGAGGACAGAGGAGCCTCTTAAAGAAGAAGTTACAGGTCTGTGAGAGCCAGAAATCTTGCTTGTTTGTAGGTGACCAAATACTTATTTTCCACCATAATTTGCAAATAAATTCATTAAAAATCCTACAATGTGATTTTCTGGATTTTTTTTTTTCCTCAATTTGTCTGTCATAGTTGACGTGTACATATGATGAAAAATTACAGGCCTCTCTCATCTTTTTAAGTGGGAGAACTTGCACAATTGGTGGCTGACTAAATACTTTTTTCCCCCCACTGTATATATATATATATATATATATATATATATATATATATGCGAGAGAAAAAAAACACATGGGGGATTGGAAATGATGCAGACAATTACATTGATGGAAGTTACAATCTATCTGCAATATTAAGCTGTATATTAAAGCTGATCTACCCCCTAAAGAAAAAAAGAAAAGAAAAATACATTCTAATGAATTCAGGGCTTGTAAAATTATACCTAGGCTAAATATAAATCTTTATATTTCAAGTTTAGCCAATTTGGATCTATTTGCTACCTAACAAGGCAGAACAGTTGAATTGTTATGAACACACCCTTCTGTCCGTCTCCAACTGTTTGAACAGCATGCTAGCCTGTCCACTTTGTTCAGATGTTGAAATCAAGTGACCTACCTTATTTCTCAGAATGAGTTGCCAATTCCTTATATAATTGTGTTTTATGCTTATTGCACATTTACAAAACACAGACTAGACAGCTGGTATAACAGTCTTTGGCTAAAATGCTGCTAGCGTTACATGGTACCGCAATGCCATGTGCGACAAACTGAGAATACATTTTCCTGAATTAATGTTCATTGATCCTTCCGTTTTAGTAGTGTCTGCTCTGCGTACAATTTGAGGAGTTGAGACATAAAAAGGATTTCGTTAAAAGGTTAACTTCTCTTCTATTACAGTAAAACAATGTCTCAATGTGTTTCGGTGTCCATATGACCCGAATCTGTTGGACCAAACCTCAAATGCAAATAGTGAGTTGAAACCGCTTGTCAGAGAGGAAGATGTGATCTCTCATCTTTGTTGTTGTGATTGGCAGGGGGAGGGGCTTGGTGTGTGGGTGTAAACAGAGAGGAAGAGGCGAAGCGAGAGGTTTCACTCTCGCCAAAATATCTCCAAAATAAGCCAATGCGTTTCTATGGGCTTATTTTGGACAATGACTCCCATTGTTAGGGCAGAGATGTGAGCATCTCGTCATTATACACAGATCTCTGGTGTAAATAGGAAGGTGCACAGAAGGAGTGAAGGAGATGAGACCAAAAAGACAACATGAGGACATAACTGCTCAAAAATAAAAATAAACGTGTTTCTTGCGA
>CM072221.1:3242083-3249583 GCA_036851935.1 Coregonus suidteri
TTGGAGACAAAACGGATGGCACTGTGATAGACTACATCCAATTTGCTGAGTAGAGTGTTGGAGGCTATTTTGTAAATTACATCGCCGAAGTCAAGGATCGGTAGGATAGTCAGTTTTACGAGGGCATGTTTGGCAGCATGAGTGAAGGAGGCTTTATTGCGAAATAGGAAGCCGATTCTAGATTTAACTTTGGATTGGAGATTCTTTATGTGAGTCTGGAAGTTGAGTTTACAGTCTAACCAGACACCTAGGTATTTGTAGTTGTCCACATACTCTAGGTCAGACCCGTCGAGAGTGGTGATTCTAGTCGGGTGGGGCGGGTGCCAGCAGCGTTCGATTGAAAAGCATGCATTTAGTTTTACTAGTGTTTAAGAGCAGTTGGAGGCTACTGAAGGATTGTTGTATGGCATTGAAGCTCGTTTGGAGGTTTGTTAACACAGTGTCCAATGAAGGGCCAGATGTATACAAAATGGTGTCGTCTGCGTAGAGGTGGATCTGAGAGTCACCAGCAGCAAGAGCGACATCATTGATATACACGGAGAAAAGTGTCAGCCCAAGAATTGAACCCTGTGGCACCCCCATAGAGACTGCCATAGGTCCAGACAACAGGCCCTCCGATTTGACACACTGAACTCTATCTGAGAAGTAGTTGGTGAACCAGGCGAGGCAGTCATTTGAGAAACCAAGGCTATTTAGTCTGCCAATAAGAATGCGGTGGTTGACAGAGTCGAAAGCCTTGGCCAGGTCGATGAAGATGGCTGCACAGTACTGTCTATTATCAATCGCGGTTATAATATCGTTTAGGACCTTGAGCGTGGCTGAAGTGCACCCGTGACCAGCTCGGAAACCGGATTGCATAGCGGAGAAGGTACGGTGGTATTCGAAATGGTCGATGATCTGTTTGTTAACTTGGCTTTCGAATACTTTCGAAAGGCAGGGCAGGATGGATATAGGTCTGTAACAGTTTGGATCTAGAGTGTCACCCCCTTTGAAGAGGGGGATGACCGCGGCAGCTTTCCAATCTCTGGGGATCTCAGACGTTATGAAAGAGAGGTTGAACAGACTAGTAATAGGGGTAGCGACAATTTCAGCGGCTAGTTTTAGAAAGAAAGGGTCCAGATTGTCTAGCCCAGATGATTTGTAGGGGTCCAGATTTTGCAGCGCTTTCAAAACATCAGCTGTCTGAATTTGTGTGAAGGAGAAGCGGGGGGGGCATGGGCAAGTTGCAGCAGAGGGTGCAGAGTTGGTGGCCGGGTTAGTGGTAGCCAGATGGAAAGCATGGCCAGCTGTAGCAAAATGCTTGTTGAAATTCTCGATTATTGTAGATTTATCGGTGGTGATAGTGTTTCCTAGCCTCAGTGCAGTGGGCAGCTGGGAGGAAGTGCTCTTATTCTCCATGGACTTTACAGTGTCCCAAAACTTTTTGGAGTTAGTGCTACAGGATGCAAATTTCTGTTTGAAAAAGCTAGCCTTTGCTTTCCTGACTGCTTGTGTATATTGGTTCCTAACTTCCCTGAAAAGTTGCATATCGCGGGGGCTATTTGATGCTAATGCTGTACGCCACAGGATGTTTTTGTGCTGGTCAAGGGCAGTCAAGTCTGAGGAGAACCAGGGGCTATATCTGTTCTTAGTTCTGTATTTTTTGAATGGGGCATGTTTATTTAAGATTGAGAGGAAATTACTTTTAAGGAACAAGGATTGTTGTCAGTGTTCCCACACGGCCATTTCTCCATGTTACAGTGCTTGCTTATGGAAGACAGACTGAAGACCACCTGTGCTAAGCTATATAGCGTGCTCGAATACCTGTGTGTAAGTGACTGGGGGAGGAAGTGTAGTTCGTCGGCTGGAGGAAACCTGTAAACCTGCTACAGTAAGTGTATCTTTTTTTTTATTTTAAAGATTATTTTCTCGCGAAATATGCTTGACAGGGAGAGAAGCTCCGGGTTGTATTTATTTTGGATTTAGGGTTGTACCTGGTAGGTTCGTTGATAATTTGTGTGAGATTGAGGGCATCTAGTTTAGATTGTAGGATGGCCGGGGTGTTAAGCATATCCCAGTTTAGGTCACCAAGCAGTACGAACTCTGAGGATAGATGGGGGGCAATCAATTCACATATGGTGTCCAGGGCACAGCTGGGGGCTGAGGGGGGGTCTGTAGCAAGCGGCAACAGTGAGAGATTTATTTCTGGAAAGGTGGATTTTTAGAGGTAGAAGCTCAAACTGTTTGGGCACAGACCTGGATAGTATGATGGAGCTCTGCAGGCTATCTCTACAGTAGATTGCAACTCCACCCCCTTGGGCAGTTCTATCTAGACGGGAAATGTTATAGTTGGGGATGGAAATTTCAGAATTTTTGGTGGCCTTCCTAAGCCAGGATTCAGACACTGCTAGAACATCAGGGTTGGCGGAGTGTGCTAACGCAGTGAATAACTCAAACTTAGGAAGGAGGCTTCTGATATTTATGTGCAGAAAACCAAGACTTTTACGGTTACAGAAGTCAACAAATGATAGCGCCTGGGGAGTAGGAGTGATACTGAGGGCTGCAGGGCCTGGGTTAGCCTCTACATCACCAGAGGAACAGAGGAGGACTAGAATAAGGATACGGCTAAAGGCTTTAAGAACTGGTCTTCTAGTGCGTTGGGTACATAGAATAAAGGGGGGGCCGTTCTCTGGGCGTTGTAGAAAAGATTCAGGGCATTATGTACAGAAAAGGATATGGAAGGATATGAGTACAGTTTCAGGTAACCCTAAGCGTTGGGTAACAATGAAAGAGATAGCGTCATTGGAGGCACCGATTGAGCCGGTCTCGGCGTGTATGGGGGGTGGAACAAAGGAACTATATGAGGCAGTTTGAGAGGGACTAGGGGTTCTACAGTGAAATTGTATAATAAGAACTAACCCAAACAGCAATAGGCTAGGCATATTGACATGGGAGAGAGGCATAAAGCAGTCACAGGTGTTATTACATTTTTACATTTTACATTTTAGTCATTTAGCAGACGCTCTTATCCAGAGCGACTTACAGTTAGTTATTAGAGAGAGCTAAGACAACAACTGGAAATAGCGATAACGTTTGGGCTAAGACTAAACAGAATAAACAGGACAGGGTACCGTGTAAAGGAACAGTCCAGCAGGCATCAGCTGTGCAGCTGAGTGATCATAAGGTCCAGTGAACAGCAATATGTGAGTCCGAGAGCAGTTCAAATTGGTGCTTCAGCACAGCTAGCAGGGAGCACAGTTGTAGTTTGCGTGTGCTAGCGGGCCGGGGCTGGCAGATGGATCTTCGTGGTCGTCGCAACTGGAAGCCTGTTGAAACCACATCAGACTATTTCGTCGGCAAACCAGTCGTGTTGGATCGGCGGGGCTCAGTGTCAACACTAGGAGGTCCCGTCCGGTTGACAGAGAGGTAGATAGTCGGGAGATGGGCCTGAGGCTAGCTCAGGGCTAACTGGTGCTTGCTATAGGGCAATGGTAATCAGCCAACAACAGGTTGCAGCTAGCTAGCTGGTTGTGATGATCCGGCGCTAGGGTCCAGTGATTCCGGCAGAAAGTCCAATAAGCTCTGGGTCGATAGCACGCTGTGCAGACTGGCCGACGAATTGTCCAGGCTAGAGCTAGAGCTGGCTGGTGGATAGTGTAGGCCACGGTCAGTGGTGAAGACGCTAACGGTGACTAATAGTAGGTAGCCATTCAGCTTACGGTTCTTGATGAAAGTTATAAAGAAATAATAGAATCCTTTCCACGTTGGGTGAGGCGGGTTGCAGGAAAGTATATTTAGTTAAAGGATGAAAAGTAAAAATTGAGAGAAAAAATTTGAGAGATATATACAAAATAGACAAAAAAAACAAGAAACGGGATATTTACACAAGGACGATGAAATAAAAGCGACCGCACTGCTACGCCATCTTGGATCAATGTATAAAGTATAAACCTAACCACGTGTAACATATGGATTTGCATTAGTATACGCATCAAGTCCCAATGCAAAGTCAGTTAAACCTCACTTTCCTATTTCTCGAGAGCAACTATTAGGCTATCAGGTTATCAGGGATAACAAAATACATAATGCAACTCGTTCTAGCTAATAGAATCAATGATCTCGCCATCACGGTTGACAACTCCGTTGTGTCCTCCTCCCAGAGTGCGAAGAACCTTGGCGTGACCCTGGACAACACCCTGTCGTTCTCCGCTAACATCAAGGCAGTGACCCGATCCTGCAGGTTCATGCTCTACAACATTCGGAGAGTACGACCCTGCCTTACACAGGAAGCGGCACAGGTCCTAATCCAGGCACTTGTCATCTCCCGTTTGGATTACTGCAACTCGCTGTTGGCTGGGCTCACTGCCTGTGCCATTAAACCCCTACAACCTATCCAGAACGCTGCAGCCCGTCTGGTGTTCAACCTTCTTAAATTCTCTCATGTCACCCCCGCTCCTCCGCACACTCCACTGGCTTCCAGTTGAGGCTTGCATTTACTACAAGACCATGGTGCTTGCCTATGGAGCTGTGAGGGGAACGGCACCTCCTTACCTTCAGGCTCTGATCAGTCCCTACACCCAAACGAGGGCATTGCGTTCATCCACCTCTGGCCTACTTGTCCCCCTACCTTTACGGAAGCACAGTTCCCGCTCAGCCCAGTCAAAGCTATTCGCTGCTCTGGCACCCCAATGGTGGAACAAGCTCCCCCACGACGCCAGGACAGCGGAGTCACTCACCCCCTTCCGGAGACACTTGAAACCCCACCTCTTTAAGGAATACCTGGAATAGTATAAAAGTAATCCTTCTACCCCCCTCCACCAAAAAAAAAAAAAGTGGTTGTCCCACTGGCTATAATAAATTGAATGCACCAATTTGTAAGTCGCTCTGGATAAGAGCGTCTGCTAAATGATGTAAATGTAAATGTAATGAAAATGAATGAAATATGCTTATAGCTTTCAAAATGGAACGAATGAACAGCATCGTTCCTGTCCTTCTCGGGCAAAGGATAGCCAATAATTCTCAACTCCAACCTGATCGTGGAGTGGCTACTATTATCAGGGTATTGCATGCCTAGATTTCAAAGACATAATAAAATACAAGCTATCTTTATTTGGGGTTTTCCAAATGGAGTTAATGAATAGCATCGTTCTTGGTCTTCCTACCTTCACATTTATTGGGGAGATTAACCCATTCGTCATCTCCCTCTTTCTTCGCTCCTTCGACCAACGCGCTCAGCAAAAACACCGTCACGCAAGTAAACAAAATCATTCTGAGTAACTGTTGTTGTTGTTGTCTAGTAATTAATACAACAACAACAAAAAAACGTCTATAGTATGTGAGACCGTTAGATTCACTTCTTCACATTTCGCACTCAACCTGGTACTGGTTTACGTTTCACGAGTGGCTTCACTTCCGCCTTGTGCAGCGCTACAAACCACAGCTGGGCCGCTCTGGACCAATCACAGGCCGAAAAGTAGCGCCGCTCGACCAATCAGGGAAGGAGACGAGAGTGGTCGTAGCCCTTACTCATTGGTTATTTACGCATGGCTCTAGGATCGGTTTGCGTGCAATCACGTAGAACATCCGACAGAGGGCGCCATTCTCTTATTTTTACACAGCGTAATTTATTTTATTTTACCTCCAGACAGTACATTATACAGTATGTACTACGTCCTCTCTGTTACAGCTCCCCAGAAAGTATACTGTCCAAAATATACTGGCCAATTATCAATCAAGTTGTCCCGATAACCACTGAGACAACATCCCCCAGATCCAGATCCATGCAGTTAGAAATTCCATATTCATGGTTATCGAGGTAATCTGATACTAGATCTGTGGGTAAGGGCTACTTCAAACCTCAAGCCTCTTTCTATCCATCCCTTTCGATCACTGCATCAATATTTAATCACTCATCATTCCACCTCTCCATCCATCCATCCATTCATTCACTCACCCGTGATTAGCTATGGACCACTTAACTACTGCTTACAGTGTAATACAGTCTGTGGATGCATCCCAAATGGCTCCATATTCCCTACATAGGTCCGTATAAACGTGGGGCGGCAGGTAGCTTAGTGGTTAAGAGCGTTGTAGCCAGTAACCGAGAGGTCGCTGGTTCTAATCCCCGAGCCGACTAGGTGAAAAAAATCAGTTGATGTGCCCTTGAGCAAGCCACTTTTGCTCCTGTAAGTCGCTCTGGATAAGAGCGTCTGGTAAATGTATACGGGGCCCTGGTCTAAAGTAGTGCACTACATAGGGAATAGGGTGCCATTCTCTGGTCTAAAGTAGTGCACTACATAGGGAATAGGGTGCCATTCTCTGGTCTAAAGTAGTGCACTACATAGGGAATAGGGTGCCATTCTCTGGTCTAAAGTAGTGCACTACATAGGGAATAGGGTGCCATTCTCTGGTCTAAAGTAGTGCACTACATAGGGAATAGGGTGCCATTCTCTGGTCTAAAGTAGTGCACTACATAGGGTGCCATTTGGGATGTAGGCTATATGTCAGTGTCGTTACTAACAATAATGAATAGATTGGTTTTATATCTAGTTGTGTGGAGTACTCTGATGACCCCAGTCCTGTGTGTTTGGTTTTACCATCCTTATGGGGACCAGAAGTCCTCACAAGGATAGTAAAACAAGGAAAATTCGGACAAGTGTGGACATTTCGCTGGTCCCCACAAGGAAAAAGGCTATTTTAGGCTTAGGGGTTAGGTTTAGGGTTACAATTAGGATTATAATTAGGGTTAGGGGTTAGGTTTAGGGTTTGGAGTTAGGGTTAGGTTTAGGGTTAAGGTTAAGGTTAGGTTTAGGGAAATTAAATGAATCAATTGTTTGGTCCCCACAAGGATAGTAAAACAAACGCGCGTGTGTGTGTTTGTGTGTGTGTGTGTGTGTGTGTGTGTGTGTGTGTGTGTGTGTGTGTGTGTGTGAATGAATGAATTACATTTTATTTTCATGTCAAATCGCCAATTGGCAACCCATCCCTAATGGGATTAACTGACACAAACAAACATTACAACAATTCACTGTGGTAATTAAATGATAATTCTTATTCCGGTGCATTGCACATCGCATAAAGAGTGAAAAAATGTAAGGTAAAAATCAATACATAATAGTAAATAAGGTTATCCAAACAATAATGAAATCCATAGAGCAGTAAAATGAGAGAGAGAGAGAGAGAGAGAGAGAGAGAGAGAGAGAGAGAGAGAGAGAGAGAGAGAGAGAGAGAGAGAGAGAGAGAGAGAGAGAGAGAGAGAGAGAGAGAGAGAGAGAGAGAGAGAGAGAGAGAGAGAGAGAGCATGTGCAACTGAGACAGTAGATTGCAAGCGTGTTCCTAAACACAGATGTGAAATTCCTTATCTGGCCAAGAGGGGGACTCAGTGAGGCTAGTCTGGGTTGCAGTGGACTCTGCATGAGGAGATTTCATTGAAATGTGCCCTAACAATCTAATAAACACCACTTCTTGTGGGACCGTTCACCAAGACTCACTGACCGTTCACCAAGACTCACTGACCGTTCA
>CM072221.1:3254583-3257083 GCA_036851935.1 Coregonus suidteri
CTTCATTTGTTTGGTCTGTCTAACTTGGTGGGATGTAGTTACTTCGTGTTTAGTAGGTGTGTGCATGTTTTTGTTTCTGTTTGTCAATAATGGTTTATGTTGTTTGTCAAACTTCACGCAGAAGTCATAATTATACCGTACACACTGTCATCTCTGGACGTACACACTGTCATCTCTGGACGTACACACTGTCATCTCTGGACGTACACACTGTCATCTCTGGACGTACACACTGTCATCTCTGGACGTACACACTGTCATCTCTGGATGTACACACTGTCATCTCTGGACGTATAAATAAGGTCAACAGAACGTGAGCATTTACCAATCCATGAACATTGTCTGGATACAGAGCAATAGTTACATATGTATGTAGTGAAATATGTGACTGGACTCAAAGTAGTAGTGAAAGCCATAGATGGAGTGATCTGATTTTTGTGTTAGTTCTGTAGTGAAAGCGTTAGATTGATCTGAGTTTGACGTGAGAGAAGACAGTTGTGGTTCACTTTTGCTCTGTCTGGCTTTCTCACAGAGCTCAGACCTGTCAGTGTGTCTCTTCTTTCACATGGGATCATTCCTGTACCAAATCAGTCATAAAAAAAAAAACGGTTGATATAGATGAACCTGAGGATAATGAGGAGGATGAACCCTTTGACGCAAGATAGGCCTGCTCTTTGAGAAGACAAAGAAAACCTAGCTTTGAATGTCTGACAAAAAGTCACCAGCCAAAAAGACTAGCATCCCAACATAAAGGCAAGCATACTACAGTACTGTGGCCTCCCGAGTGGCGCAGTGGTCTAAGGCACTGCATCGCAGTGCTAGCTGTGCCACTAGAGATCCTGGTTCGAATCCAGGCTCTGTCGTAGCTGGCCGCGACCGGGAGACCCATGGGGCGGCGCACAATTGGCCGCCAGGGATGTGGGTTCGATTCCCACAGGGGGCCAGTATGAAAAATATATATAATGTATGCACTCACTTAACTGTAAGTCGCTCTGGATAAGAGCGTCTGCTAAATGACGTAGAAATTTACTACTCCTGTATTATCGGGCGGATACAGCCATCTGCAGCGCCCCCGTCCCCAAACATCTTCCCTCGGCTATGAGAACAGGAGTTCAGATAGGGATTGCTTGTCAAAAACTCAGTCCAGTCTCCTATACCAGTGTTTCTCAAACTCCAGTCCATGAACCTGTGTCGGTCTGTGGGATGTTGCCTGCACCAATCCCTGAGATGGTTAACTCAAGGGTTTTTCAAACTGGGGACTAGGGGTACTGCAGGTGGTCCGCATTTTATGTCGTGAAAAATAATTATTTTGATTAATATCGCTAGCTACAACAGAATACCATTGTGGATACCATTTTTTATGGTCTCTGTGTCCAATATGAAGGAAGATAGTTTCACGAGGTAGTTTCACAAGCCAACGCTAACTAGCGTTAGCACAATGACTGGAAGTCAAGGGAACGGTTAGCATGCTAGGGGAAGTAGATGAATGGCTTCATTGTCAAAATCTCGGGACTATACCTTTTAAGATGGAGGAAATGACAGTCATTGGAGCTAATTACAGGGTTTTTCTGTCTAGAACATTCTTAGGCGGCCCATCTGAGGGGTAATATTGGGGATGTAAAAAGCATGCAGAAAAGAGATTGAACTATATATATATATTTTTTTTTTGAATACCATCTTTGAAAACTAACAATCGAATAAAAACTAGACAGTCAGGGAGAAGAATAAAATAAAATACAAAAAGGGTATTCAGTGCACATGCCCGTTGATTCTGCTATAGGCAGACTTCTTGTGTGTCCTCTGGACGACTTGGAAAGAGGCTAACAGGACAGTGTGTTCTGGAGCAGTGTCAGTGACTCAGAGTCCCAGACTGCAGACGTGGGGAAAGGTCTTTGTGATGCAATACGATTTTATTCAATTCCAACTATGTGGGCAGAATGTTTGAATGACTAGAATTGGAATCGATTCAATTTAGTCATACGGTTTAAATGTTACCCAGCAAACTAACACACAGGACTCATTTTAGTTTAGTTTAAGTTCAGTGACAGAAGCCACAGAGAATAGAGACAGACACAGTGATACAAGTTAGAGAGACAGTTTTATGAGTGTGGGAGGAATGGAATAATATGCTGTATACATTTACATTAGATCACCAACCACTCAACCCCTTGTCTGTTAGACATCTCTAAGGTAAACAGATCACCAACCACTCAACCCCTTGTCTGTTAGACATCTCTAAGGTAAACAGATCACCAGCCACTCAACCCCTTGTCTGTTAGACATCTCTAAGGTAAACATTAGATCACCAACCACTCAACCCCTTGTCTGTTAGACATCTATAAGGTAAACATTAGATCACCAACCACTCAACCCCTTGTCTGTTAGGCATCTATAAGGTAAACATTAGATCACCAACCACTCAACCCCTTGTCTGTTAGACATCTCTAAGGTAAACAGATCACCAACCACTCAACCCCTTGGCTGGTAGGCATCTCTAAGG
>CM072221.1:3262083-3347083 GCA_036851935.1 Coregonus suidteri
GTGTTTTACAGTGCTCTGTTCTCCATGTTGTTATGTGACCTGCTCTGCTCCACCTGTTAGTTGTTAAAAAATACACAGAGTTCCATAGAAAGCTCTGCAGTTCCATAGAGTTGCATTTAGATCCATAGAATGCTCTGCAGTTCCATAGAGTTGCATTTAGATCCATAGAATGCTCTGCAGTTCCATAGAGTTGCATTTAGAGCCATAGAATGCTCTGCAGTTCCATAGAGTTGCATAGAAGGCTCTAAGGCTATATAAGGCATTTTCACACCTCATTGTTCTCAGCCCCAGGCTAGGACTGGCCCTGGGCTAGTTTATCCCATATCCACGCAAGCATTTGTTAACCCTGAGCTCTGGGCTAAGGATTCACACTTGTTGTATCCAAGTCCAGGGCTAACGGACAAACACAACACCCGACCAATGTCGCCTGCAGGGGCATTACATTTAAGCTCTACCCATACCCGCGACATTCAGGCCCTGCCCGAACTCAAAATCAGAAATACAGTATCTTCCTCCGTAAGTTAGCTGCTTGTCTCTTGTCTGTCCCTGACTCCTCACTGCCCCATGCACTGCGTGTGAGTAACCATAGCAACGGTTCTGTTTCGTACTGCCCCTTCAGTGAGAGAGCAGCTGTTAGCTGACATTAGCTAGCTACTTTCCGTCAGTCAAAACTCAGACAAAACTAATTTGAGATAATCTCTCCAATGTTTTGGTCTCTGGGGTAGCCTGAACAAGAACGTCAGGCGTCACGTGGGTATGTAAATTAAGTGAAAGTGCAGCTTTTGTTATTGGACAGTGGAAATTCTATGCGTTGTTCTTGACCCGTTTCACACTGGCTATTATGGCACCGTGTTTCTGGGGCTAACCTCTGAAAAGTCGTGTGCTTACCCTGCTCCAGAACAGGGCCAGCTAGCCCTGGGCTAAGGTCAGTGTGAACACGCCTATAGAGTCCCATAGAATGATTGACAGTTCTACACAGCCCCTCAGGGTTCCAGAGAATGATTGACAGTTCTACACAGCCCCTCAGGGTTCTAGAGAATGATTGACAGTTCTACACAGCCCCTCAGGGTTCCAGAGAATGATTGACAGTTCTACACAGCCCCTCAGGGTTCTGATTGACAGTTCTACACAGCCCCTCAGGGATCTAGAGAATGATTGACAGTTCTACACACCCCCTCAGGGTTCCAGAGAATGATTGACAGTTCTACACAGCCCCTCAGGGTTCTAGAGAATGATCTACACAGCCCCTCAGGGTTCCAGAGAGATTGACACACACAGCCCCTCAGGCAGCTATTCCATGGCCACGTTAACTAACTAACCAACTCCATTGTCTTTGAAGGTCAGCTGTATTTATGGTGGTCAAAATGGATCATAACTCATGACAAAACAGCCCCATGTATTACAGCGCAAAGAGACACATAATCTCAACAACTCAACACGGTATGAAGTTGTATAACTGAGTTGAATTGGTTTATTAACTGCATGTAACTCCTCAGCTTGAAATACAACAACTAGTGCCATCCATTTGCTAGCTTTTTGGTTGGGCAGCTGGCTAAGGTGTTGTCAAGAGGGTGTGTTTGCGAGACAGAGGACGCAAGATCAAAGACCGACGGCTAAAGATCTTCTCTTGCAATGTCGTTAATATTTGTCTCAGGTTCAATAATACAAGAGAAGAGATTATTTTCTGAGCACCAACCAATCAGGTCACGTTATCTTCCTTTAGTTCAGCCAAGCGTGAATAAGCTATCTGGGTCGGCCTATTCAACGCGTGTGAGTGTGCGTGGCTGCGTTCCCATTGTATGTTGAACATGCAGGACGTTCATCTGAGCCCATTCATTACCTTAACTATTAGGGAGAAACGACGAAACTGACCTATGAACAGTGTCTAGGGACAACTTCAGGAGTATTCTATTCAATCCAACTAAATTGATTAGTCTGGACAGGACTTCAATGAATGGACTTTTATCACACATTATATTATTTCTTGATCGTGTGTGTGTGTGTGTGTGTGTGTGTGCGCACAGGTGTGTGTCTATGTATGTGTGTGTGTACATGACTTCAATTAAACATCAACATTGTAGATGAGCGCATTTTGGAGGGCTTATTATGGTACTGTAGTGGGAGAGATAATGTGGTCAGAGTTTTAAGTTGTCCTAAAATAGAATATGGTTGTCTTGCTGAGCAGAGGGCAGTTGAAATGTTCCACATGGTGTTGAAAACCACCTCAGCGGAAAGAGAAACCTACACCAAATCAGCTGACCACACCCACCGTAGCTGGGCAGATAGCTAACTCTTCACTAACCCAGCTCTGCGTGAGGGGAACCTACACCAAATCAGCTGACCCGCACAGTAACTGTAAATATACTATGTTTCTCTTCGATAACACTAACCCAGCTCTGCAGGAGAGAAACCTACACCAAATCACAGTGAACACATAGACAGTAGCGGGGAAGATATTAGCTTTACTCTGAAGTTGCTACATCACTTTCTTAGTCCTTGTGAATCTTTTAGCACCAACAGAAATCTGTGAACATGTAGAACTTTGGACATGCAGAGATGCGATTCGCCACCTGGTTATCAGAAGGGGGAAAGGAGAAGATTAGTTGTGTATCGTCAGCGTAGCAATGATAGGAGAGGCCATGTGAGGATATGACAGAGCCAAGTGACTTGGTGTATAGGGAGAAAAGGAGAGGGCCTAGAACTGAGCCCTGGGGGGACACCAGTGGTGAGAGCACGTGGTGCGGAGACAGCTTCTCGCCACGCCACTTGGTAGGAGCGACCGGTCAGGTAGGACGCAATCCAGGAGTGAGCCGCGCCGGAGATGCCCAGCTCGGAGAGGGTGGAGAGGAGGATCTGATGGTTCACAGTATCAAAGGCAGCAGACAGGTCTAGAAGGACAAGAGCAGAGGAGAGAGAGTTAGCTTTAGCAGTGCGGAGAGTCTCCGTGACACAGAGAAGAGCAGTCTCAGTTGAATGACCAGTCCTGAAACCTGACTGGTTGGGATCAAGAAGGTCATTCTGAGAGAGATAGCAAGAGAGTTGGCTAAAGACGGCACGCTCAATAGTTTTGGAAAGAAAAGAAAGAAGGGATACTGGTCTGTAGTTGTTGACATCAGTGGGATCGAGTGTTGGTTTTTTGAGAAGGGGAGCAACTCTCGCTCTCTTGAAGACGGAAGGGACATGGCCAGCGGTCAAGGATGAGTTGATCAGCGAGGTGAGGTAGGGGAGAAGGTCACCGGAGATGGTCTGGAGAAGAGAGGAGGGGATGGGGTCAAGCGGGCAGGTTGTTGGGCGGCCTGCAGTCACAAGTCGCAGGATTTTATCTGGAGAGAGAGGGGAGAAAGAAGTCAAAGCATAGGGAAGGGCAGTGTGAGTAGGACCAGCAGTGTCATTAGACTTAGCAAACGAGGATCGAATGTCGTCAACCTTCTTTTCAAAGTGGTTGACGAAGTCATCCACAGAGAGAGAGGGGGGGGGGGGGGGGGGGGGGGGGGGGGGGGGGGGGGGAAGTAAGATTCAGCAGGGAAGAAAATGTGGCAAAGAGCTTCCTAGGGTTAGAGGCAGATGCTTGGAATTTAGAGTGGTAGAAAGTGGCCTTAGCAGCAGAAACAGATGAAGAAAATGTAGAGAGGAGGGAGTGAAAAGATGCCAGGTCGGCAGGGAGTTGAGTTTTCTTCCATTTCCGCTCCGCTGCCTGGAGCTCTGTTCTGTGAGCTCGCAATGAGTCATCAAGCCACGGAGCTGGAGGGGAGGACCGAGCCGGCCGGGAGGATAGGGGACACAGAGAGTCAAAGGATGCAGAAAGGGAGGAGAGGAGGGTTGAGGAGGCAGAATCAGGAGATTGGAGGGAGAAGGATTGAGCAGAGGGAAGAGATGATAGGATGGAAGAGGAGAGAGTAGTGGGAGAGAGAGAGCGAAGGTTGCGGCGGCGCATTACCATCTGTGTAGGGGCAGAGTGAGTAGTGTGGGAGGAGAGCGAGCGAGAAAAGGAAACAAAGTAGTGGTCAGAGACATGGAGGGGAGTTGCAGTGAGATTAGTAGAAGAGCAGCATCTAGTAAAGATGAGGTCAAGCGTATTGCCTGCCTTGTGAGTAGGGGGGGACGGTGAGAGGGTGAGGTCAAAAGAGGAGAGGAGTGGAAAGAAGGAGGCAGAGAGAAATGAGTCAAATGTGGACACAGGGAGGTTGAAATCCCCCAAAACTGTGAGGGGTGAGCCATCCTCAGGAAAGGAACTTATCAAGGCGTCAAGCTCATTGATGAACTCTCCAAGGGAACCTGGGGGGCGATAGATGACAAGGATATTAAGCTTAAATGGGCTAGTGACTGTGACAGCATGGAATTCAAATGAGGAGATAGACAGATGGGTTAGGGGAAAAAAATTGAGAATGTCCACTTGGGAGAGATGAGGATTCCTGTGCCACCACCCCTCTGACCAGATGCTCTCGGGGTATGCGAGAACACATGGTCAGACGAGGAGAGAGCAGTAGGAGTAGCAGTGTTTTCAGTGGTAATCCATGTTTCCGTCAGCGCCAGGAAGTCGAGGGACTGGAGGGTAGCATAGGCTGGGATGAAGTCAGCTTTGTTGGCGGCAGAACGGCAGTTCCAGAGGCTGCCTGAGACCTGGAACTCCACGTGGGTGGTGCGTGCAGGGACCACCAGGTTAGAGAGGCAGCAGCCACGCGGTGTGAGGCGTTTGTGTAGCCTGTGCGGAGAGGAGAGAACAGGGATAGGCAGAGGCATAGTTGACAGGCTGCAGCAGATGGCTACAAGAATGCAGAGGAGATCGGGATGAAATGAACTAAACATCAGGGAAAGGAGAGAGCAGGCCTCCCTCACCAAAAAAAAAAAAATATATATATATATAACTCTCCCAACTTCCACCTCAGAAACTATAATTGTTTCACTGAACCACCCGAGTAAAACTCTCCCAACTTCCACTTTAGAAATTAGAATTGTTGTAGACTACAGCAGACTTATCAGTAGCTGTGATTAAGTACAGCAGCTACCAACCACCTAACGTTAATGCCTCGGATGAGGTTAGAAAAACAGCTGAATGGTAGCAGCTAGCTGGCTCAATCACAGGTACTCCTAAGCATGAAATAACATTGGAAACAATTAACCACAGTTGCAAAAAGTTACCAGTAGCTACCCGCTAGCTAGCTAGCTAGCTAGCTTTGTTGGTCCAAGTAGTGGGTAGGTTAGCCTCGTGCTTCGCCGGAGTCCGCCGAATACAGTCCTTACCTACAATAATTACCTACAATAACCTTCAATAACTACCTGAGTAAGCTACCTATAATACCAAACTACAATACCTACCTACAATCTAAATACATGGTTTAAGCTTAACTCAACACCATATAAGAAGCCAAGCTTACCTTTCATAACGCAGCAAGGATTAAACGTTGGGTAGCTAGCACAAAGATATTGTATTTAGCTACCACAGTACAGCCAGCTGGTAGTGTTGGCTGGCTAGCAATGGCTACTGTGTTGACTTTGTTTGAAGAACGGCGTCGCTGCGAACGAATGTAGCTGGCGAAAGGGATATTGTTTTTAGTTGCAACCGTTGCTAATAGCAACTCGCCAGCTAATCCAGGAGGTGAGTTAGCTAGCTAGCTTCGTGCTACATCCGGCACCGCCGAATACAAAAGTAACCTACAATAACTACACAACAGCTACCCACAACAGCCCACGATGCCTACCTATACTACTTAATAATATACAGCCCACGATGCCTACCTATAGTACCTAACTACAATCTAAATACATAGCTTAAACCTTACTCGACAAAGCCCAAGCTATGTATAAAGCCAAACTGGCAGACTGCAATCAGTAGCCGAAATTAAGTACAGCAGCTACCAACCACCTAACGTTAATGATAATGAGGTTAGAAAAACAGCTGAAGGTGGTAGCTAGCTGGCTCAATTACAGGTACTCTTAAGCGCGACTTCATGGTCGAATTGCTGCAAAGAAACCACTACTAAAGGACACCAATAAGAAGAAGAGACCTGCTTGGGCCAAGAAACACGAGCAATGGACATTAGACCGGTGGAAATTTGTCCTTTACAACTATCTCTACAACCGGTTTGCCCTCTGGCATGAAAGCTATATGCCCATCCCCACATTGCACACCCTCTACCACACCCTATACCAAACGCTATACCACACCCTCTACCACACCCTCTACCACACCCTCTACCACACCCTATACCAAACGCTATACCACACCCTCTACCACACCCTCTACCACACCCTATACCACACCCTCTACCACACCCTATACCACACCCTCTACCACACCCTATACCACACCCTCTACCACACCCTATACCACACCCTCTACCACACCCTATACCACACCCTATACCACACCCTCTACCACACCCTATACCACACCCTCTACCACACCCTATACCACACCCTATACCACACCCTCTACCACACCCTCTACCACACCAAGTTCAGAGCAGAGCCCTGTGTGGGTGTCTGAGAGGTCCTCCCACATCATACACAAACTGGGCTGCCTAGGGGTCTTCACACAGACAGTGGTGAGGGACAGGAGGTAAGGGACCGTACGTTTTCATGAAGCCTAATTGGACTCCGTGCTAACCGGCCCCAAGAGGACCCTAGCGGATCACATAGCATGTCACACAGACGGACGGACAACTGATGCAACACAACCCTGAAAGGTGACGATTGACAGATCAGAGTGTCGTGTGGAGAAAGGAGGGGGTTAGAAAGGGGTGAGAAGGAGAGAGAGATAAGAGACCTGAGAGACATTGGTGACTGGAGAGAGAGGCAGAGAGAGAGAGAGAGAGAGAGAGAGAGAGAGAGAGAGGAGAGAGAGAGAGAGAGAGAGAGAGAGGAGAGAGAGAGGCAGAGAGAGAGAGAGGAGAGAGAGAGAGAGAGCGAGAGAGAGGCAGAGAGGAGAGAGGAGAGGAGAGTGAAAGTCTGAGTGGTGAGACCTGATCTAAACTCTGAAATCAGTCACCTGCTTACTTCAATGTGCGGGGGCACTGGTTAGTCGAGGTAATTGAGGTAATACAGTTGAAGTCTGAAGTTTACATACACCTTAGCCAAATACATTTAAACTCAGTTTTTCACAATTCCTGACATTTAGTCCTAGTAAAAATTCCCTGTCTTAGTTCAGTTAGGATCACCACTTTATTTTAAGAATGTGAAATGTCAGAATAATAGTAGAGAGAATTATTTATTTCAGCTTTTATTTCTTTCATCACATTCCTTGTGGGTCAGAAGTTTACATACACTCAATTAGTATTTGGTAGCATTGCCATTAAATTGTTTAAATTGGGTCAAATGTTTCGGGTAGCCTTCCACAACCTTCCCACAATAAGTTGGGTGAATTTTGGCCCATTCCTCCTGACAGAGCTGGTGTAACTGAGTCAGGTTTGTAGGCCTCCTTGCTCGCACATGTTTTTTCAGTTCTACCCACAAATGTTCTATAGGATTGAGGTCAGGGCTTTGTGATGGCCACTCCAATATCTTGACTTTGTTGTCCTTAAGCCATTTTGCCACAACTTTGGAAGTATGCTTGGTGTCATTGTCCATTTGGAAGACCCATTTGCGACCAAGCTTTAACTTCCTGACTGATGCAGAGCGACTTACAGTTAGTGAATTTTTTTTTTTTTATATACTGGCCCCCGTGGGAATCAAACCCACAACCCTGGCGTTGCAAACGCCATGCTCTATCAACTGAGCTACATCCCTGCCGGCCATTCCCTCCCCTACCCTGGACCAATTGTGCGCCGCCCATGAGTCTCCCGGTCGCGGCCGGCTGCGACAGAGCCTGGATTCGAACCAGGATCTCTAGTGGCACAGTTAGCACTGCGATGCAGTGCCTTAGACCACTGCGCCACTCAGGAGTGTTTGTACAGATGAACGTGGTACCTTCAGGCATTCGGAAATTGCTCCCAAGGATGAACCAGACTTGTGGAGGTCTACCATTTTTTTCCTGAGGTCTTGGCTGATTTCTTTTGATGTTCCCATGATGTCAAGCAAAGAGGCACTGAGTTTGAAGGTAGGCCTTGAAATACATCCACAGGTACACCTCCAATTGACTCGAATGATGTCAATTAGCCTACCAGAAGCTTCTAAAGTCATGACATCATTTTCTGGAATTTTCCAAGCTGTTTAAAGGCACAGTCAACTTAGTGTATGTAAACTTCTGACCAACTGGAATTGTGATACAGTGAATTCTAAGTGAAATAATCTGTCTGTAAACAATTGTTGGAAAAATTACTTGTGTCATGCACAAAGTAGATGTCCTAACCGACTTGCCGAGCAGTTGCCATACCAGGCGGTGATGCAATCAGTCAGGATGCTCTCGATGGTGCAGCTGTATAACTTTTTGAGGACCCATGCCAAATCTTTTCAGTCTCCTGAGGGGGAATAGGCTTTGTCGTGCCCTCTTCACGACTGTCTTGGTGTGTTTGGACCATGATAGTTTGTTGGTGATGTGGACACCACAGAATTTGAAGCTCTCAACCTGCTCCACTACAGTCCCGTCGATGAAAATGGGGGCGTGCTCGGTCCTCCTTTTCCTGTAGTCCACAATCATCTGCTTTGTCTTGATCACGTTGAGGGAGAGGTTGTTATCCTGTACCACCACACGACCAGGTCTCTGAACTCCTCCCTATAGGCTGTCTCATCGTTGTCGGTGATCAGGCCTACCACTGTTGTGTCGTCGGCAAACTTAATGATGGTGTTGGAGGCGTGCTTGGCCATGCAGTCATGGGTGAACAGGGAGTACAGGAGGGGACTGAGCACGCACCCCTGAGGGGCCCCTGTGTTGAGGATCAGCGTGGCAGATGTGGTGTTACCTACCCTTACCACCTGGGGGCGGCCCGTCAGGAATTCCAGGATCCAGTTGCAGAGGGAGGTGTTTAGTCCCAGGGTCCTTAGCTTAGTGATGAGCTTTGTGGGCACTATGGTGTTGAACACTGAGCTGTAGTCAATGAATAGCATTCTCACCTAGGTGTTCCTTTTGTCCAGGTGGGAAAGGGCAGTGTGGAGTGCAATAGAGATTGCATCATCTGTGGATCTACTGGGGCTGTATGCAAATTGGAGTTTCTGGGATAATAGTGTTGATGTGAGCCATGACCAGCCTGGTAGTCATTTAGGCAGGTTACCTTAGTGTTCTTGGGCACAGGGACTATGGTGGTCTTCTTGAAACATGTTGGTATTACAGACTCCGTCAGGGACAGGTTGAAAATGTCAGTGAAGACACTTGCCAGTTGGTCAGTGCATGCTCGGAGTACACGTCCTGGTAATCCGTCTGGCCCTGCGGCCTTGTGAATGTTGACCTGTTTAAAGGTCTTACTCACATTGGCTATAGAGAGCATGACCACACAGTCTTCCGGAACAGCTGATGCCCTCATGCATGCTTCAGTGTTGCTTGCCTCGAAGCAAGCATAGAAGTAATTTAGCTCATCTGGTAGGCTTGTGTCACTGGGCAGCTCACGGCTGTGCTTCCCTTTGTAGTCCGTATTAGTTTGCAAGCCCTGCCACATCCGACGAGCATCGGAGCCGGTGTAGTAGGATTCAATCGTAGTCCTGTATTGACGCTTTGCCTGTTTGATGGTTCGTCGGAGGGCATAGCAGGATTTCTTATAAGCTTCCGGGTTAGAGTCCTGCTCCTTGAAAGCGGCAGCTCTACCCTTTAGCTCAGTGCGGATGTTGCCTGTAATCCATGGCTTCTGGTTGGGGTATGTACGTACAGTCACTGTGGGGACGACGTCATCGATGCACTTATTGACGAAGCCAGTGACTGATGTGGTGTACTCCTCAATGCCATCGGAAGAATCCCGGAACATATTCCAGTCTGTGCTAGCAAAACAATCCTGTAGCTTAGCATCTGCGTCATCTGACCACTTCTGTATTGAGCGAGTCACTGGTGCTTCCTGCTTGAGTTTTTGCTCTGAAGCAGGAATCAGGAGGATATAATTGTGGTCAGATTTGCCAAATGGAGGGTGAGGGAGAGCTTTCTACGTGTGTGTGGAGTAAAGGTGGTCTAGAGTTTTTTTCCTCTGGTTGCACATTGAACATGCTGGTAGAAATGAGGTAGAACGGATTTAAGTTTCCCTGCATTAAAGTCCCCGGCCACTAGGAGCGCTGCCTCTGGATGAGCATGTTCTTGTTTGCTTATGGCCTTATACAGCTCATTGAGTGCGGTCTTAGTGCCAGCATCGGTTTGTGGTGGTAAATAGACAGCTACGAAAAATATAGATGAAAACTCTCTTGGTAAATAGTGTGGTCTACAGCTTATCATACTCTACCTCAGGCGAGCAAAACCTCGAGACTTCCACAGAGTTAAGCTGTAGGTTTACTGTAGAACCCTTCACACAGAGTTAAGCTGAAGGTTTACATCATCAAAGACAGACAGCCCTGGTCCCAATCATGGGATAACTGCATGATAAAACACTTGAAAACCCTGTCATGGTCATTAGATGTACAGCTTTCACATAAAGTGCCTTCGGAAAGTTTTCAGACCCCTTGAATTTTTCCACATTTTGTTTAGGTTACAGCCTTATTTCCTCATCAATCTACACACAATACCCAATAATGACAAAGCATTTTTTTGTGCTAGTGTATAAAAAATAAAAACATAAATATCACATTTACATAAGTATTCAGACCCTTTACTCAGTACTTTATTGAAGCACCTTAATGTGACTAGTTTCAGGAAACTAGGCATATGTCACAGATCACTACTTCACAGGAGAGCCATTTGAACGCTTTTTGTCAGAAATGCCTTCTGGAACATGTGAACTTTCATGTGCCTTAATAACAAACTTTGTATGCCATCTGTAAATACAAATAAAATTGTTAAATTACGAGCCTAGTTGGTTTAGCCACAGAAAAAGACAGCAACCTTCCCGCTAGCCATGATTGGCTGAGATAATGAGTGGGCTGGACATGCCGAGAGATGAGTTCGGATTGGTCTGCCATGTAGCACACTTCTGTCTATTTGAGCTGGTCAGTATGTGTAGGTAATCCTGTCTAACGGGGCATTTTTTAAAATATATTGCGTAGTAGAACTGCATAAGTGTTGCTCTCCACTTTCTGGAGGACCGAGTTTTGAAATCAGTGGAATTAGAGTATGATAGCTAAGGAGATGAGAAAACACCCGTCTCCGGATTACATCTTCAAACTAAGGGCAACCATGGCATCTGTGACAGAGAGTGAGAAGCGTCCATCCATTATGTATTTTGGTAAGATAGTCTAGCTAGCTACATTTTCAGATATTACACGTTTCTAATTTTGACAGAAAGTCATTTTCATTTCAAGTTAAAGTGTACTGCTAGCTAGCTAGCTAACGTTAGCTGGCTGACTCGCTAGCTAACGTTATGTGTATGATCTGTGTAGTAATATTATTTGTATCTCAGAGCCATTTCCTTTGCAAGTTATAGCCTAATGTTAGCTAGCTAACATTGAACCTGGTTGGTTAGCTACCTGCAGATTCATGCAGGGTAGTAACGTCATGAGTTGGGATTATGGTTCATTGTTTACCTAGCTCGCTAGCCACTATACAAGTAACCATTTCAATAGAATGTCACTGCGACAACTGTTGATAGACATAGCTGGTAAATTCGCTCTGGCTATCTACTCTGATTTCAGAGCACTCTCGTCTGAGTGTGCCAGAGCGCAGAATAACTGAACGCTCAACACCCGTTGAATATGGCCGGTGTCAATAAACGTTGGCAAAAAAGAGTAAATTGTTGCCAGCTACAGTTGCAGTCACCAACGCTCTGGATAACATAAAAACAGCCTAAGCAGCTCTGCTAGGGCGAGTAAAATGGTCAGTGAGCTGTTCTCTCATTTGTGTCTGGAAGTAGCTAGCCAACGTTAGCCAGTAAAGCTTAAGAGGGTGTGAACGATGCTGAATGGATGTAGACAAAGAAGAGCTCTCCATTGGGTACCAAAACATTCAAAGGCCATTTTCTCAAAGGTGAGGTTACAAGTTTATCAAATTTCAAAGCAGAATTACTTTCCCATTGTTCCTTAACTGTAGTGTATGATATACCATTTTCTAGCTCTGAGTCTCTACTTTTATCCAATGTAAAAAACACAATTTCAAATTTTGCTACATAAGACCGAATCGAGCCGGTCGGTCACCTTTGGCAACAATTACAGCCTTGAGTCTTCTTGGGTATGACGCTACAAGCATGGCACACCTGTTTTTGGGAGTTTCTCCCATTCTTCTCTGCAGATCCTCTCAAACTCTGTCAGGTTGGATGGGGAGCGTTGCTGCACAGCTATTTTCAGGTCTCTCCAGAGATGTTAGATCGCATTCAAGTCCGGGCTCTGGCTGGGCCACTCAAGGACATTCAGAGACTTGTCCCGAAGCCACTCCTGTGTTGTCTTGGCTGTGTGTTTAGGGTTGTTGTCCTGTTGGAAGGTGAACCTTCGCCCCAGTCTGAGGTCCTGAGCGCTCTGGAGCAGGTTTTCATCAAGGATCTCTCTGTACTTTGCTCCGTTCATGTTTGCCTCGATCCTGACTAGTTTCCCAGTCCCTGCCGCTGAAAACACCCCCACAGCATGATGCTGTAACCACCATGCTTCGCCGTAGGGATGGTGCCAGGTTTCCTCCAGACGTGACGCTTGGCATTCAGGCCAAAGAGTTGAATCTTGGTTTCATCAAACCAGAAAATCTTGTTTCTCATGGTCTGAGTCCTTTAGGTGTCTTTTGGCAAACTCCAAGCCGGCTGTCATGTGCCTTTTACTGAGGAGTGGCTTCCGTCTGGCCCCTCTACCATAAAGGCCTGATTGGTGGAGTGCTGCAGAGATGGTTGTCCTTCTGGAAGGTTCTCCCAACTCCACAGAGGAACTCTAGAGCTCTGTCAGAGTGATCATCAAGTTCTTGGTCACCTCCCTGACCAAGGCCCTTCTCCCCCGATTGCTCAGTTTGGCCGGGCGGCCAGCTCTAGGAAGAGTCTTGGTGGTTCCAAACTTCTTCCATTTAAGAATGATGGAGGCCACTGTGTTCTTGGGAAACTTCAATGCTGCAGAAATGTTTTGGTACCCTTCCCCAGATCTGTGCCTCGACACAATCCTGTCTCGGAGCTCAACGGACAATTCCTTCGACCTTATGGCTTGGTTTTTGCTCTGACATGCACTGTCAATTGACATGCACTGGAACTCATATAGACAGGTGTGTGCATTTCCAAATCATGTCCAATCAATTGAATTTACCACAGGGGGACTCCAATACATTTGAAGAAACATCTCAAGGATGATCAATGGAAACAGGATGCACCCGAGCTCAATTTCGAGTCTCATAGCAAAGGGTCTGAATACTTATGTAAATAAGGTATTTATTTAGTTTTTTTTTTATATAAATTTGCTAAAAACCTGTTTTTGCTTTGTCATTATGGGGTATTGTGTGTAGATTGCTGAGGATTTGTATTTATTTAATACATTTTAGAATAAGGCTATAACGTAACAAAATGTGGAAAAAGTCAAGGGGTCTGAATACTTTCCGAAGGCACTGTATGTAGCAGAACAGCTTGTCCAGTATAGTTTTACAGTTAAGGAAGGTCGTACAGCTGTATAGTTTTACTTTGCAATGTATAGGTTACAACTCGGCACGTCTGCCTACCAGTCAGCTCTATAGGTTACAGTGCATGGTTCGCTGGCTTATTTATCGTTCAGGTTGTGTTGTCGGCACGATAACGCAGAACCCTGGGACTCCAAGGATCCGAAGCCGTAACCTGACTCCCATGTCATGTGACGAGGGAGCTGTCAATCAAACAGGGAAATACCACTCACTCAGTCTGTGGTACATTCCAACATAGAGAGCTCAAAGTAGAAGCTTTCTCTAATCACGTGTGTGTGTGTGTGATTTGGTATGAGGTCATTCAGTGGTATGAGACATAGAGCCAGTGACAGTCTGACAGGGGACAGCGATGACAGACCAAAATAAAAACTGCCAACCCCCCCTCAACCCACACTCCTGCCCCCCCACCCCCCCCCCCCCCCCCCCACCCCAGCCCAGCCCAGCCCAGCCCAGCTGTCCCAGTGTGGTCGAGTGCAAAGCCTCTGTGATATGGAGTTAGCCTGCCACTCGTCCCCCTGGATAATAATTTAATCAACATACTGATTTATATCTGATAACAAACATCTGATAGCGGGATACTACCTAACTCTCCGAGTCCCATCAGAATGACAAAACCACGGCTGCGTTCCCAACACACACACACAGGGAGTCTGACAACACAGCTGATAGAGGAAGACTCTCTAACCTGCTGTTATAAACCCAAGGCAAAGTTTCAATTGGCATACTATCATATCGGATTACTGCTTAGGATGTGTGGCCACTGCCCAGCCCTAAACACTGCTTCATCCTAATGAAAATAGTATCTATCTATCTATCTTTTAGGAGCCATTATAAATCAAGGCTCCAATGGCCCATTGTGTTATATTATACTGCTTAGGGTGCTTGTCTACTGCCTAATACATAGTTAGTGGTTTTGCTAGTTTGGATATTGAAGAACAAACCCAGTGGCCTAAATCAGGAAATAATAATATTCTCCTCATCTTTTAATTGGTCATCAAAGTGTTCCGAACCTTTCATCTGTGATCCTGATTGGCTAATGAACGAGCTCTGCTCCACGTGGGTCTACAGTGACTTGCGAAAGTATTCATCCACCTTGGCGTTTTTCCTATTTTGTTGCATTACAACCTGTAATTTAAATGGATTTCTATTTGGATTTCATGTAATGGACATACACAAAATAGTCCAAATTGGTGAAGTGAAATGAAAAAAATTACTTGTTTAAAAAAATTCTAAAAAATAAATAACGAAAAATTGATGCGTGCATATGTATTCACCCCCTTTGCTATGAAGCCCCTAAATAAGATTGGGTGCAATCAATTACCTTTAGAAGTCACATGGGCCCCGTGTAGCTCAGTTGGTAGAGCATGGCGCTTGCAACGCCAGGGTTGTGGGTTCGATTCCCACGGGGGACCAAATAACTGTAAGTCGCTTTAGATAAGAGCGTCTGCTAAATGACTAAAATGTCAACAACAAAAAAACATAATTAGTTAAATAAAGTCCACCTGTGTGCAATTTAAGTGTCACATGATCTCAGTATATATACACCTGTTCTGAAAGGCCCCAGAGACTGCAACACCACTAAGCAAGGAGCGGCACCATGAAGACCAAGGAGCTCTCCAAACAGGTCAGGGACAAAGCTGTGGAGAAGTACAGGGTTGGGTTATTAAAAAAATCCCACGGAGCGCCATTAAATCCATTATTAAAAAATGGAAAGAATATGGCACCACAACAAACCTGCCAAGAGAGGGCCGCCCACCAAAACTCACGGACCAGGCAAGGAGGGCATTAATCAGAGAGGCAACAAAGAGACCAAAGATAACCCTGAAGGAGCTGCAAAGTGGAGATTGGAGTATCTGTCCATAGGACCACTTTAAGCCGTACACTCCACAGAGCTGGGCTTTATGGAAGAGTGGCCAGAAAAAAGCCATTGCTTAAAGGAGAAAAAACAAAAACACGTTTAGTGTTCGCCAAAAGGCATGTGGGAGACTCCCCAAACATATGGAAGAAGGTACTCTGGTCAGATGAGACTAAAATTGAGCTTTTTGGCCATCAAGGAAAACGCTATGTCTGGCGCAAACCCAACACCTCTCATCACCCCGAGAACACCATCCCCACAGTGAAGCATGGTGGTGGCAGCATCATGCTGTGGGGATGTTTTTCCATCGGCAGGGACTGGGAAACTGGTCAGAATTGAAGGAATGATGGATGACGCTAAATACAGGAAAATTCTTGAGGGAAACCTGTTTCAGTCTTCCAGAGATTTGAGACTGGGACGGAGGTTCACCTTTCAGCAGGACAATAACCCTAAGCATACTGCTAAAGCAACACTTGAGTGGTTTAAGGGGAAACATTTAAATGTCTTGGAATGGCCTAGTCAAAGCCCAGACCTCAATCCAATTGAGAATCTGTGGTATGACTTAAAGATTGCTGTACACCAGCGGAACCCATCCAACTTGAAGGAGCTGGAGCAGTTTTGCCTTGAAGAATGGGAAAAAATCCCAGTGGCTAGATGTGCCAAGCTTATAGAGACATACCCCAAGAGACTTGCAGCTGTAATTGCTGCAAAAGGTGTATCTACAAAGTATTGACTTTGGGGGGCGTGAATAGTTATGCACGCTGAAGTTTGTTTCACAAAAAAAAATATTTTGCATCTTCAAAGTGGTAGGCATGTTGTGTAACTCAAATGATACAAACCCCCCCCAAAATCCATTTTAATTCCACGTTGTAAGGCAACAAAATAGGCAAAATGCCAAAGGAGGGTAAATACTTTCGCAAGCCACTGTAGCAACAACCAAGCAGGACAACGTGGTCAGTTGGCCTGTGTATGATGGAGCAGTGTAGCAATTCAAAAATAACACACACACACACACACACACACACACACACACACACACACACACACACACACACACACACACACCCCATGTGAGGATGGGACTGTAGGTGCAACAGGATGGAGTAAGGAATACTCTCCCTCAGTCACTCTGGACAGCGCCAGTCAGTGCCAGTAAGGGAGACTGAAGACCACAGCTGTGTTCAAATATTCATACTAGCCACGCTAACCTATCACTATCACTATCACCACTAACTATCTCTACACTAACCTATCACTATCACTATCACCACTAACTATCTCTACACTAACCTATCACTATCACTATCACCACTAACTATCTCTACACTAACCTATCACTATCACTATCACCACTAACTATCTCTACACTAACCTATCACTATCACTATCACCACTAACTATCTCTACAATAACCTATCACTATCACTATCACCACTAACTATCTCTACACTAACCTATCACTATCACTATCACCACTAACTATCTCTACACTAACCTATCACTATCACTATCACCACTAACTATCTCTACACTAACCTATCACTATCACTATCACCACTAACTATCTCTACACTAACCTATCACTATCACTATCACCACTAACTATCTCTACACTAACCTATCACTATCACTATCACCACTAACTATCTCTACACTAACCTATCACTATCACTATCACCACTAACTATCTCTACACTAACCTATCACTATCACTATCACCACTAACTATCTCTACACTAACCTATCACTATCACTATCACCACTAACTATCTCTACACTAACCTATCACTATCACTATCACCACTAACTATCTCTACACTAACCTATCACTATCACTATCACCACTAACTATCTCTACACTAACCTATCACTATCACTATCACCACTAACTATCTCTACACTAACCTATCACTATCACTATCACCACTAACTATCTCTACACTAACCACACTATCACTATCACCACTAACTATCTCTACACTAACCTATCACTATCACTATCACCACTAACTATCTCTACACTAACCTATCACTATCACTATCACCACTAACTATCTCTACACTAACCTATCACTATCACTATCACCACTAACTATCTCTACACTAACCTATCACTATCACTATCACCACTAACTATCTCTACACTAACCTATCACTATCACTATCACCACTAACTATCTCTACACTAACCTATCACTATCACTATCACCACTAACTATCTCTACACTAACCACACTATCACTATCACCACTAACTATCTCTACACTAACCTATCACTATCACTATCACCACTAACTATATCTACACTAACCTATCACTATCCTATCACTATCACCTATCACCACTAACTATCTCTACACTAACCTATCACTATCACTATCACCACTAACTATCTCTACACTAACCTATCACTATCACCACTAACTATCTCTACACTAACCTATCACTATCACTATCACCACTAACTATCTCTACACTAACCTATCACTATCACTATCACTATCACCACTAACTATCTCTACACTAACCTATCACTATCACTATCACCACTAACTATCTCTACACTAACCTATCAATATCACTATCACCACTAACTATCTCTACACTAACCTATCACTATCACTATCACCACTAACTATCTCTACACTAACCTATCACTATCACTATCACCACTAACTATCTCTACACTAACCTATCACTATCACCACTAACTATCTCTACACTAACCTATCACTATCACTATCACCACTAACTATCTCTACACTAACCTATCACTATCACCACTAACTATCTCTACACTAACCTATCACTATCACTATCACCACTAACTATCTCTACACTAACCTATCACTATCACTATCACCACTAACTATCTCTACACTAACCTATCACTATCACTATCACCACTAACTATCTCTACACTAACATATACTATCACTATCACCACTAACTATCTCTACACTAACCTATCACTATCACTATCACCACTAACTATCTCTACACTAACCTATCACTATCACTATCACCACTAACTATCTCTACACTAACCTATCACTATCACTATCACCACTAACTATCTCTACACTAACCTATCACTATCACTATCACCACTAACTATCTCTACACTAACCACACTATCACTATCACCACTAACTATCTCTACACTAACCTATCACTATCACTATCACCACTAACTATCTCTACACTAACCTATCACTATCACTATCACCACTAACTATCTCTACACTAACCTATCACTATCACTATCACCACTAACTATCTCTACACTAACCTATCACTATCACTATCACCACTAACTATCTCTACACTAACCTATCACTATCACTATCACCACTAACTATCTCTACACTAACCTATCACTATCACCACTAACTATCTCTACACTAACCTATCACTATCACTATCACCCCTAACTATCTCTACACTAACCTATCACTATCACTATCACCACTAACTATCTCTACACTAACCACACTATCACTATCACCACTAACTATCTCTACACTAACCTATCACAATCACTATCACCACTAACTATATCTACACTAACCTATCACTATCACTATCACCACTAACTATCTCTACACTAACCTATCACTATCACTATCACCACTAACTATCTCTACACTAACCTATCACTATCACCACTAACTATCTCTACACTAACCTATCACTATCACTATCACCACTAACTATCTCTACACTAACCTATCACTATCACCACTAACTATCTCTACGCTAACCTATCACTATCACTATCACCACTAACTATCTCTACACTAACCTATCACTATCACCACTAACTATCTCTACACTAACCTATCACTATCACTATCACCACTAACTATCTCTACACTAACCTATCACTATCACTATCACCACTAACTATCTCTACACTAACCTATCACTATCACTATCACCACTAACTATCTCTACACTAACCACACTATCACTATCACCACTAACTATCTCTACACTAACCTATCACTATCACTATCACCACTAACTATATCTACACTAACCTATCACTATCACTATCACCACTAACTATCTCTACACTAACCTATCACTATTACCACTAACTATCTCTACACTAACCTATCACTATCACTATCACCACTAACTATCTCTACACTAACCTATCACTATCACTATCACCACTAACTATCTCTACACTAACCTATCACTATCACTATCACCACTAACTATCTCTACACTAACCTATCACTATCACTATCACCACTAAATATCTCTACACTAACCTATCACTATCACTATCACCACTAACTATCTCTACACTAACCTATACCTATCACCACTAACTATCTCTACACTAACCTATCACTATCACTATCACCACTAACTATCTCTACACTAACCTATCACTATCACTATCACCACTAACTATCTCTACACTAACCTATCACTATCACTATCACCACTAACTATCTCTACACTAACTTATCACTATCACTATCACCACTAACTATCTCTACACTAACCTATCACTATCACTATCACCACTAACTATCTCTACACTAACCTATCACTATCACTATCACCACTAACTATCTCTACACTAACCTATCACTATCACTATCACCACTAACTATCTCTACACTAACCTATCACTATCACTATCACCACTAACTATCTCTACACTAACCTATCACTATCACTATCACCACTAACTATCTCTACACTAACCTATCACTATCACTATCACCACTAACTATCTCTACACTAACCTATCACTATCACTATCACCACTAACTATCTCTACACTAACCTATCACTATCACTATCACCACTAACTATCTCTACACTAACCTATCACTATCACTATCACCACTAACTATCTCTACACTAACCTATCACTATCACTATCACCACTAACTATCTCTACACTAACCTATCACTATCACTATCACCACTAACTATCTCTACACTAACCTATCACTATCACTATCACCACTAACTATCTCTACACTAACCTATCACTATCACTATCACCACTAACTATCTCTACACTAACCTATCACTATCACTATCACCACTAACTATCTCTACACTAACCTATCACTATCACTATCACCACTAACTATCTCTACACTAACCTATCACTATCACTATCACCACTAACTATCTCTACACTAACCTATCACTATCACTATCACCACTAACTATCTCTACACTAACCTATCACTATCACTATCACCACTAACTATCTCTACACTAACCACACTATCACTATCACCACTAACTATCTCTACACTAACCTATCACTATCACTATCACCACTAACTATCTCTACACTAACCTATCACTATCACTATCACCACTAACTATCTCTACACTAACCTATCACTATCACCACTAACTATCTCTACACTAACCTATCACTATCACTATCACCACTAACTATCTCTACACTAACCTATCACTATCACCACTAACTATCTCTACACTAACCTATCACTATCACTACTAACTATCTCTACACTAACCTATCACTATCACTATCACTATCACCACTAACTATCTCTACACTAACCTATCACTATCACTATCACCACTAACTATCTCTACACTAACCTATCACTATCACTATCACCACTAACTATCTCTACACTAACCACACTATCACTATCACCACTAACTATCTCTACACTAACCTATCACTATCACTATCACCACTAACTATCTCTACGCTAACCTATCACTATCACTATCACCACTAACTATCTCTACACTAACCTATCACTATCACTATCACCACTAACTATCTCTACGCTAACCTATCACTATCACTATCACCACTAACTATCTCTACGCTAACCTATCACTATCACTATCACCACTAACTATCTCTACACTAACCTATCACTATCACTATCACCACTAACTATCTCTACACTAACCTATCACTATCACCACTAAACTATCTCTACACTAACCTATCACTATCACTATCACCACTAACTATCTCTACGCTAACCTATCACTATCACTATCACCACTAACTATCTCTACGCTAACCTATCACTATCACTATCACCACTAACTATCTCTACGCTAACCTATCACTATCACTATCACCACTAACTATCTCTACGCTAACCTATCACTATCACTATCACCACTAACTATCTCTACGGTAACCTATCACTATCACTATCACCACTAACTATCTCTACACTAACCTATCACTATCACTATCACCACTAACTATCTCTACACTAACCTATCACTATCACTATCACCACTAACTATCTCTACACTAACCTATCACTATCACTATCACCACTAACTATCTCTACACTAACCTATCACTATCACTATCACCACTAACTATCTCTACACTAACCTATCACTATCACTATCACCACTAACTATCTCTACACTAACCTATCACTATCACCACTAACTATCTCTACACTAACCTATCACTATCACTATCACCACTAACTATCTCTACACTAACCTATCACTATCACTATCACCACTAACTATCTCTACACTAACCTATCACTATCACTGTCACCACTAACTATCTCTACACTAACCTATCACTATCACTATCACCACTAACTATCTCTACACTAACCTATCACTATCACTATCACCACTAACTATCTCTACACTAACCTATCACTATCACTATCACCACTAACTATCTCTACACTAACCTATCACTATCACTATCACCACTAACTATCTCTACACTAACCTATCACTATCACTATCACCACTAACTATCTCTACACTAACCTATCACTATCACTATCACCACTAACTATCTCTACACTAAGGGGGAACAGCCATAGCATTATGACCCCCGGGATATCTGTCAGTAGGGGGAACAGCCATAGCATTATGACCCCCAGGATATCTGTCAGTAGGGGGAACAGCCATAGCATTATGACCCCCGGGATATCTGTCAGTAGGGGGAACAGCCATAGCATTATGACCCCCGGGATATCTGTCAGTAGGGGGAACAGCCATAGCATTATGACCCCCAGGATATCTGTCAGTAGGGGAACAGCCATAGCATTATGACCCCCAGGATATCTGTCAGTAGGGGGAACAGCCATAGCATTATGACCCCCGGGATATCTGTCAGTAGGGGGAACAGCCATAGCATTATGACCCCCGGGATATCTGTCAGTAGGGGGAACAGCCATAGCATTATGACCCCCGGGATATCAGTCAGTAGGGGGAACAGCCATAGCATTATGACCCCCAGGATATCTGTCAGTAGGGGGAACAGCCATAGCATTATGACCCCCGGGATATCAGTCAGTAGGGGGAACAGCCATAGCATTATGACCCCCGGGATATCTGTCAGTAGGGGGAACAGCCATAGCATTATGACCCCCGGGATATCAGTCAGTAGGGGGAACAGCCATAGCATTATGACCCCCGGGATATCTGTCAGTAGGGGGAACAGCCATAGCATTATGACCCCCGGGATATCTGTCAGTAGGGGAAACAGCCATAGCATTATGACCCCCGGGATATCTGTCAGTAGGGGAAACAGCCATAGCATTATGACCCCCAGGATATCTGTCAGTAGGGGAAACAGCCATAGCATTATGACCCCCAGGATATCTGTCAGTAGGGGGAACAGCCATAGCATTATGACCCCCGGGATATCTGTCAGTAGGGGAAACAGCCATAGCATTATGACCCCCGGGATATCTGTCAGTAGGGGAAACAGCCATAGCATTATGACCCCCGGGGAAATATAGAAATATGAGTGTGGCCAACTGACAATGAAAAGGTGGTGAGGCTCAGAAGCAAAGAGCTGAGATTGGAGTGTAGAAAGGCATGTTGTTTTTATAGTTTCAGTGGAGCAGATATAGATGTGCTTGGCCTGTGTGTCTGTCTGCCCTGTGATGGGAGGTAGTGGGTAGCACAGTGACGTCAGATGGCAGTAGACTTCAGCACATCATTCGCAACAGGATCATTTTACACACTAGACAGCTACTCCTACTCCTGGCAATGGGGTGAACACAGACGCTACGGACTAATAAAGTCTCACTTTGGCAATGGACTCATCTCATCCACCACACAAATCACCCCATCTGTTCATCTCCTTTCATCCTCCTCCTCCTCCTCCTCCTGCCACACCTCCACCTACATTTACATTTTAGTCATTTAGCAGACGCTCTTATCCAGAGCGACTTACAGGAGCAATTAGGGTTAAGTGCCTTGCTCAAGGGCACATCGACAGATTTTTCACCTAGTCGGCTCGGGGATTAGAACCAGCGACCTTTCGGTTACTGGCACAACGCTCTTACCCACTAAGCCACCTGCCGCCCTGGTGGATAACTCATCAGTGGTGCTGATTTGAACCTGGGGCCCTTCCTGCATGCATTAAAACTGTGTTAACCCTCTGAGCTAAAGCCTATAACATTAGCTTGAGGAGCTAACCCATACTTTATAACTTGGTCAGTTACTTCCTGTGAATTTGATGTTGTTCTAGGGCTTGGGCGCCCCCTTCTGGTGAAACATTTTAATGCAAGTTCTTCCTATCAACAGCTCTGTTTTTATTTGGCTGGGTCTGTGTGTTTTTTTATTTATTTTTTATTTCACCTTTATTTAACCAGGTAAGCCAGTTGCGAACAAGTTCTCATTTACAACTGCGACCTGGCCAAGATAAAGCATAGTAGTGCAATAAAAACAACACAGAGTTACATATGGGGTAAAAAACATAAAGTCAGAAATACAACAGAAAATATATATACAGTGTGTGCAAATGTAGCAAGTTATGGAGGTAAGGCAATAAATAGGCTATAGTGCAAAATAATTACAATTAGTATTAACACTGGAATGCTAGACGTGCAAGAGATTATGTGCAAATAGAGATACTGGGGTGCAAAAGAGCAAAATAAATAACTGTCATGGGAGGAGTGAAATAAATGAATGTTTTAGTCAAGCCACAGATAGAACTATGAGGCAGATATTTCACCGGATGTGTAAATATGAAGCATTCGCTTGGCGTTTCCACTCACCACCAAATATGGAGTGAGTGGAGATTTTCTCATCGATGAAACATTTGATCTCAATACAGTTTTCTGTTTCCAAAACTAGAATCTGTTATGAACAGAGTGAACTACGTTTTGTAGACTTTACCCTTTGCCAAAGGTGTAAAAAAATTGCGTTGTTTAGGAGTGAAAAGGCGAATTGAGTTATTGCACACGCGCAATTCACCGAGTAGGCGTTCCCTAACGGAAATATGTAAACGTTAATAGATTGCGTATAGTCTTGTCTCCCACGGAAATATGTAAACGTTAATAGATTGCGTATAGTCTTGTCTCCCACGGAAATATGTAAACGTTAATAGATTGCGTATAGTCTTGTCTCCCACATGAATCTTCTCTTTGTGTCAGACTGGGTTAAAATGCCTTCTATTTCATTTTTCTGTATTTCTTCTGTATATGGTATGTATGTATGTATGTACAGTACCAGTCAAAGGTTTGAACATACATCCGGTGGTCCTCTGTAGCTCAGCTGGTAGAGCACGGCGCTTGTAACGCCAAGGTAGTGGGTTTGATCCCCGGGACCATCCATACACAAAAATGTATGCACGCACGACTGTAAGTCGCTTTGGATAAAAGCGTCTGCTAAATGGCCAGTGGCGGTTCTAGACACATTTTTACTAGGGGGGCCAAGGAGGGGCCAGTGTTTAAATCAGGGGGGCACACATAAAAAAACTGGCAACACATGATATTCAAAGATTATAAACTTTATTTTACTTTAAAATCATATGACATTTATTATAACACGTATTTTGTACAAGAGTGCAGATGCAAGAGAGATAGTGCCATAAAAATGAAAAAAAAAATTAAAAAAAAAATAAAAATAAAGTACAGGGTACAAATACAGGGTTCATATTCAATGTGAACAAAACTCCAGGATACAACAAAGGGTACAACAATGTGCCATTTCCTATTTATGGAAGCCCCACTACTGTGGACAGTTGATTCCACATTTTTGTTTTAAGAAAGAAAACTTTCTGAGTGATTTATAAACAAAACACACTACCCTGTATCCATTTAGGTAAAATAAACCAAATCAGAAAAGAAATTCAATTCAAAGAGGCTTTACTAGCATGACCATATTGACATACAGTATTGCTAAAGCACATAAACAGGGAAACGTGTTACACATTAACATCCAGTAGTCCAATAGGATGCAGACAATAAACATTAAGTTAACATTCGTTTAAAAGCAACAATCATGTCAACACAATGTAGCAATATGAACAACGCTGATGGATATCAGCAACAACATGAAAACAAGAATATTACAGGTGTCTGTGTGTGTGTGTGTGTGTGTGTCTGTGTCTTTGTGTACTTCACTGTCAGTTGATGAGCAGGTGTACAAAAAAAAGGCTTTACAACATATATGGGCAAGTCCATTTAGGACAGCACATTTTCCACCATAGTTCACATTAGGAAAAAATGACAGCATGAATGCTCACTAAACAAACATATACTACATATACCTTTTTATACACATTTTTTTTTCAGTCATTTTTTAAGAGTGAAAGGGAAGTAAGCAATCGCTCATCATAGGATCATACATATTTCAGTTACAATATTAGTTACAATATTAGTGTTAGTTAGATCATCATGTCAAAGCTGGACCTGCAAAGTCTGAACGACACAAGTGTGCAATGATTGGAGTGATTTTGTTTCTTTTTTTTCTTGCTTTGCTTGTTTTCAAAAGGAAAAATCATAGTTGGTAAAAAATATAAATAAACTTTCGTTGAAAGGTATCACACTGTATAATTTACAAATATCTAAAGAGGTTTAGTGGATGCCATAAAACATCTGTGGAGCTTGAAGATTTGTAGTACATAGATGTTTGGCAGAGATAATTCAAAAGGATAAAATCATAAACTCTATCTAACTTTTTTGTTTGCTGGGGCAAAAAATGACTTTATGTCCCTTCCTCGTTTCATGATAACTATTAGAAGAAGAAAAAAACGTAGGGGCATGCATTACATTTTGTTACCTAACCATCCCTCCCTACTTAACACTGGCAGATAACCTGTTGATTACTTTACTAAAAATGTATTTGTTATCGCGATGCAACAGCCAAGACGGATGAAGTTACGTGGTTAACATCACAACATTGTGTAGACCTAGCAAGGATAGCCTACTAACATTTGGATATTTGCTTCTGCTTCGATGAGTTTGCTTAGATATGATTACATTTCTAAACAAATCGAGACCAGACATTTAAAAACTTGATTTGATTTATGTGTGAGGAACAAAAGGAACATGTAGGCTATGTGCAAGAACAACAAGTCACTTATGATATTAAATCGTTTTGCTTACCTTCGACCTTCGGGTGCGCCACTCTAATTTACCCGTGTAGAACGTTGCCGTGTAGAGCGTTGCATTAGTTCCGCTTTTGGCGCTCGCGTGTAAAATAGTTATAAATTCATAATTTTTTATTTGGTCAGCACGGGGGGGCCACAGGGGTGGCCAGGGACATTTCCAGGGAGGCACGGGCCTCCCCCGGCCTCCGTGTAAAACCGCCACTGTAAATGGCGTATTATTATTATTAACACACCTACTCATTCCAGGGTTTTTCTTTATTTTTTTAACTATTTCCTACATTGTAGAATAATGGTGAAGACATCAGAACTATGAAATAGCACATATGGAATCATGTAGTAACCAAAAAAGTGTTAAACAAATCAAAATAAATGTTATATTTGAGATTGTTCAAAGTAGCCACCCTTTGCCTTGATGACCGCTTTGCACACTCTTGGCATTCTCTCAACCGGTTTCATGAGGTAGTCACCTGGAATGCATTTCAATTAACAGGTGTGCCTTCTTAAAAGTTAATTTGTGGAATTTCTTTCCTTCTTAATGCATTTGAGCCAATCAGTTGTGTTGTGACAAGGTAGGGTTGGTATACAGAAGATAGCCCTATTTGGTAAAAGGCCAAGTCCATATTATGGCAAGAACAGCTCAAATAAGCAAAGAGAAACGACAGTCCATCATTACTTTAAGACATGAAGGTCAGTCAATCCGGAAGATTTCAAGAACTTTGAACGTTTCTACAAGTGCAGTCGCAAAAACCATCAAGCGCTATGATGAAACTGGCTCTCATGAGGACCGCCACAGGAATGGAAGACCCAGAGTTACCTCTGCTGCAGAGGATAAGTTCATTAGAGTTACCAGCCTCAGAAATTGCAGCCCAAATAAATGCTTCACAGAGTTCAAGTAACAGACACATCTCAACATCAACTGTTCAGAGGGGACTGTGTGAGTCAGGCCTTCATGGTCGAATTGCTGCAAGGAAACCACTACTAAAGGACACCAATAAGAAGAAGAGACCTGCTTGGGCCATGAAACACGAGCAATGGACATAAGTTTGAAGTGTCGTGTGTGTCTCTTAGGAAGAGGTCACCCCTCAAAGGGGTTATATCTGGAGTCTCGTGGGAAGTAGATGTTGAAGAAATTAAAAATATTCCTGGAGTGATTGATGCACGTCGGATTAATCATGTGGTGAATGAAGAAAAAGTCTGTGTTCTTTAGTTTTTTTATATGGAGTCTCTCCCCACTCAAGTGCAGTTTGGGTATATTAACTACAGAGTCAGAGCATCTATCCCAAGACCAATGCAGTGTGATCACTGTAAAGCTTTTGGTCATGTTTCAAGTGTTTGCAGAAGGGAGAGGCCGAGATGTCCAAGTTGTGGAAAAGATCATATTATGTGTTATAAAAGTGATGAAAATGTGACATGTTGCAATTGTGGTGGGAACCATGAAGCCACATCTTTCGAATGCCCCACAAGGGTGAAAGAGAATGAGGTGGCCAAAGTCAGGGCTGTCCAGAGCATTTCTTATGCAGCAGCTGTTAAAAGGGTTGAGGGTTTGAATGGTGCTCCTGAAGAGTCCATGGTGGTGGATAGGCCTTCACTGCAGGCTGCAGGGGTTGCCTTTCACCAGCAGGATCCTGACATTTTAAAGGTTAAGAAGGTGGACTTTGTGGCCTTTATAGCTATGGTGATAAATGGCACTGCCAAGGTGGAGAGAAGGTCCAGGAAGATAGAAATCATTGTGGAAGCGGCGGAGCGGTTCCTGGGGCTGAAAGATTTATCTGCGAAGGAGTTACATGGAATATTGTCACAAGCCGTACCACCCCCTCAGGCCATAGAGCCTGAGAAGGGAGATATGGAGAATTGAAGGAAGAAGTGGGAGTTTTTGTTTTGTCAATGTAATATTTTTATTTGGGTGGATTAAGTTAGTTTCCCAATCAGGTATGGATTTTATTTTAACCTTGTTTTGGTTTCAACCCGTCCAGTTGGTGGCGGCATTACACCCTTTTGGGTTGTAGTCCGCCATTAAACACACAGAAGAAGAATAATCTTTGGTCAAGCGTCCGGGAGCCGCCGGAAGAGAGGAAAGTTCAGTAAACAACGAGATATCTACATAGAAAACAAACGAAAATAACGGAAGGTATGTTACAAAAATCTATTTCACAGGACAGAAGAGATGATTTGTTGTTCATATCTTTGATTTAAAACGGACAATACCGTTGTCTGGAAGTAGAAACTGTCGGTTTGGTCTCTGTAGAATACGGCGCTAATGCAACACGATACAGGAAATCCAAAATGGCGGCCTGATGTTTGCGGAAAGTTGAAGACGCAAGGCCAAGTAGCTAGCTAGCTAACTAAGCTATCACAGACTAGCCAACAACCAATGTTGTGGTTTCTGGATGATACATTACATATCTTTGGATGAGGGCCGGATGTATCGCGTACACATGATTGTTTGGCTAGCAATACTAGTTGGCTAACTGTTTGGCAGCCTGTAGAAAACGTGGCTACTACTAGCACTAGTTACTACGTTTCTGTTAAGTTTTCATGTTGGCAGAGTTTTCTGATATTTATGAATTTGGATGGATATCGACTCGGAATTTTTGTGGACTTAAAAGGCATTTTGCAAGTTGTATAGCTAGTTGGTCAGTCCCCTAGCTTAGGCCAAACGAGGAGCCCAGCAGGCTGGCTAGGTAACGTCTCTGACCTGACACTGTATCTTCGTCTGTCGGCTAGGACGACCAAGTCCACCCGCTGTTTTCCCCAAGAAACATATGGCGTTCTCAAAGGAGACACTACTTTTAGTTCCAGGTTTTTTATTTATTTATTTTTATCGATTTTGTGGAGAGAATAAAATCTCCAGCCAACGTTTTAGCTTCCAGGTGAACATGACATTTTAGCAGGTAAGCGATGGCTGTAGCCTGCTTGTTTTAACAAACGCAGCCATTACATTAGCTAAGGATTTCTCTATATATTTTCCACCATTTAATGCGATGCTGGCTGTTATAGAAATCGTCAGTTGTATCGCTTCATGTAGCCCTTGATCATGACTGTTCATGTGGTCCTCTGTAGCTCAGTTGGTAGAGCATGGCGCTTGTAACGCCAGGGTAGTGGGTTCGATCCCCGGGACCACCCATACACAAAAAATGTATGCACGCATGACTGTAAGTCGCTTTGGATAAAAGCGTCTGCTAAATGGCATATTATTATTATTGTTCCATTACATGACACATGTTCTCTCTGCTCTGGCATGGCAAGCAGAACATATGCACCAAGTCAAGGACCAAAAGGCTCCTGAACAGCTTCTACCACCAAGCCATAAGACAGCTAAACCACACGCTACACTGACACTCCAAAACACACGCATATTGAAGCCACACATACCAGCATACATTCACATTCCTTTACTCATCACATACGCTGCTGCTACTCTCTGTTTATTATCTATGCATAGTCACTTTACCCCTACCTAAGGTGGACTTTAACCATACCTGTTGTATTCGGCGCATGTGACAAATAACATTTGATTTGATGTCATTGGAGGAAGGCTACTTCTGTATGGGGGAGTTGTTTTCTTTTCTTGTTAAGAGCCCCGACCGACACTGTCTGACCATTAGGCCTTGACCAGACTGACATCAATGCAGCATAAAACATTCTGCAGTCAAACTTTTTTTCATTATGCAATCCATACATTCAACATTGACCTTTTTTACTACTGTTTCTTTAAGTCTACGCATGCATACGATGGGTAAATCCAACGTATGCACCACACAGAACGCACCGCAACTGCCTCTGCAACGCGATGCTGCTAATTGGTAGAGCATGGCGCTCGTAACGCCAGGGTAGTGGGTTCGATCCCCGGGACCACCCATACGTTAAAAAAATGTATGCACACATGACTGTAAGTCGCTTTGGATAAAAGCGTCTGCTAAATGGCATATTATTATTTATTATAAGTTCCATTGGAAATGAATGTACTTGAATGTACTTCTGGTGTTCCGTGACACCTTGTGCCACACCGGTTGCTTAAAACCGTATGCGTTCCGGGCAGAAGTTCATTTCATTGGGAGGCAAACCGCACCGCTTCGGCTCATCTGCTGGAATAGGTGGCAGTGTGTGTTGCATGCGTGTATATATATATATATATATTTTTTTTTTCAACTTGTGAGTTGGTTTTGCTGTGCGTACCAATAGTAAACAACCGAAGATGTTGCTAATGTGTAGCGGGATTCATTTTGTTGTGGATTGTGCAGAAATAACCTGTAACACGCATCGCTTGCGGTACGGTTTGGGAACTATATAAGGACCTTTTCATATCAGCAAGATTTTATTTTCTTCTAAAAATAAAAGGTTAAATTGATACACACCTTTTTTTATAGGGTTAGGGTTAAGGTACCCACACGGCCATATGTCCATGTTACGGCGCATGTTTACGGAAAACAGATAAATAAATAAATTAAATTAGTCATTTAGCAGACGCTCTTATCCAGAGCGACTTACAGGAGCAATTAGGGTTAAGTGCCTTGCTCAAGGGCACATCAACAGATTTTTCACCTAGTCGGCTCTGGGATTAGAACCAGCGACCTTTCGGTTACTGGCACAATGCTCTTAACCACTAAGCTACCTGCCGCCCCAGATGGCAGACAGAGTGGACTACCTGTGCAAACTAGCTATCTGCGTCTCCGAACACCTGTGTAAACGTGTTGTCACTGAAAAATACTGTCGTCTACAACTGTGATAAAGCCGGTTAAAACAGTGTACAGCAAGTGTTTATTTTTGCATTAGTGAAATTTATTTTTGATGTGATATGAAAAGGAGAGTGATTTATGTTTCTAGAACCGTACTGCAATTGAGAATCAATTCACTTTTAGATGGTGTATTTGGCTCTTTTTGGCTTCCAGAGCCAATTCACCTCTAAACAGAACATGCACGGTCCTTGGACTATAAGGAGTAACGTTAGTCCAGTATTGGGACGGTAGGTAGCTTAGTGGTTAGGAGCGTTGTGCCAGTAACCGAAGGTCGCTGGTTCTAATCCCCGAGCGAACTAGGTGAAAAATATGTCGATGTGCCCTTGAGCAAGGCACTTAACCCTTAACCTGTCTGCTAAATGACGTAAATGTAATGTATTGTGCTACGCTTAATATTAATAATACAATGTTTGTTGCTGAAAGATGTTGCTTTTTAAAATCATGCCTCGTTCCACTCACGATCACTGCAACATTGTAGAATAATGTATTGACATATAGTATTGTGTAACTGCCTAAATGTATTTATATAAACCTTTTACATTGCTATGCCAGTATTGGACTTGTTTTTGTTTTGTCAAATGCAGTAGTTTGGGGCATGCCATGTGGTCAGGTCTTTTATCATCAATGCATCTCTCTGCGTAAAAAAATTAAATAAAAATACTTCCTGAAAACTCTACAGCCTACCTATCAATATAGAATACCCCGATATGAAGCTTGATGAACATTATGATTTATATTCTAAGCCAACCACAGTAGTTGACTGCTTAAAATGCAAGCTCGGGTATGTTTTTTTGGGCGGCAGGTAGCTTAGTGGTTAAGAGCGTTGTGCCAGTAACCGAAAGGTCGCTGGTTCTAATCCCCGAGCCGACTAGGTGAAAAATCTGCCGATGTGCCCTTGAGCAAGGCACTTAACCCTAATTGCTCCTGTAAGTCGCTCTGGATAAGAGTGTCTGCTAAATGACTCAAATTTAAATGTAAATGTTTCTCCTTGCACCTACTTGGCTCCTGGCCAGTGGCCACTATTCTATCCACTATCTTTCTCTGCGGGTGATGGGTTCTCTCAAACAGTTTATTTTTATTAAATAGGTTTGAAGTTCAGCTTTCATGTCTCAAAGCTTTGCACCATGACTTTAACTGAAAATGTAGCTGGAAATAACATTTTAAGGTTATAATCTTGTCAGTATTGTCAGTAGTGTATTAGTGTGGTTTGGAGTCGTGGATTGGTTTAGCTGACTCCCAAGTGACTATACGACGTTCGAATCATTGTCTTGGGAAGTCCCATGAGATGTTATAAATAACCGACACCGTTGATTGATTATGCATCCACATAACCTTTCAAATGTGATTCCATCTTCATTCAATAATCAATAGCATACACCTAACCCTCTTAAAACGGATCCTTAACTGTTAATTTAAGTAAACTAGTAAACTGATACAAGCCCTGTTTCATTTCTGAATCAACCGTTTGTCTTAGGTTATCTTTTCCTTTTGGTGGATGCCACTATTATAGTATATTATAATATATTATATTAAGTATGACTCAATATCAGTTAATGTCTACCTTTTGTTAAAAAGCTGCTCGCCATCTTGCAAATGTCACTAAAGCTGTGCATTAAGTTTGTAAGATTGTATGTTTTTACGATGACCACCTCTCCCCCTCCTGTCTGTCCCCTGTTTGCTTGCATATATATATTTTTTTTCAGTGAAGACGCAGGAACAATCTTCTGCTCTGCTCTGTCTAGACCTAACCAACAGAAGCCCGATGCTGTTCTAGAACAGTTTGACCTGGATCGGAACTGATTTGAAAGTGTTTGTGTGAAACAGACTGGAAAGACTGGAAACTGACCAAACCGATCAATCCCAGAAATCCAGTCTGCTTTCCAGTTTGATTACTACTGTCTATAGCCCTGTCCCAGGGCGAACCATAGAGAAGACCAACCAGTAACCCTCCTCTTTGTGTCTTTCTCCTCTCCAACTCTTTCAGCTTTGCGTTGCTATTGGAGCGTTGTGCCGCTCCCCTTTCGAGCCCACTGAGTCTGATTAGAGGGCTGGGAGTTGGGATCCCGCCCCCGCAGCTCCTCTTAGGCCACACCTCCCTGCTTCTGGCCCAGTTCAAAGCACAGCTCGCTATCAATCAGCTCGTTGCTGCGAGAAACGTTGCCACCGCCACCAACCCCCCACTACCCTCCCCTCACCCCCATCCTCCTCTTGCTCTCCTCATCAACCTCCTCAAAGCGGCAGCCACCATCAATAACATGTACCGTCCCCTATATAACCCCTTAGGGGGTCAGTACTCTTCACAAGCCCAGAGAACGGCAGCCCAGATGGGGCCTTATGGACTCACACAAGCCCAGTCCGGAATGGACCCTCTGGTGGCCTCCCGCCTGGGTCTGGGCCCTGGGTCTGGTGGTTCCTCTGGTTCTTCCAGTCAGGGGGGCATGATGTCCTCAATGGTGTCCCAGCAAATGGGGTACAACCTGGGGCAGAGATCGGCCGGGATGACCCCGGAGATGGAGACCTCCATAGACCACCACATCCGCTGGGCCAGAGAGGATGTGAGGCTGCTCAGCCAGATGGTGCAGCAGAAACAGAACCAGCAGATCCAACTGGATGCCCGGATTCCTCGCCTGAGTCGTGACCCCAGGGACGAGCTCTTGTCTAGGGGAGGGATGGGTAGCTACACCCCTAGCCGGTCCTCCAACGGCCAGCAGAGCTCCATGGACTCCTGGCCTGGCTACTTGACCCAGTCTGCTTCCTCTAAACTCTTCTCCTCCCCCCTCCCTCAGTCCTCCCCTTCCCCCTCCCAGATGTACCAAAGCCAAACTTCTGGGTTTGGGGGTGCGGGAGAGCTGGGACCCACCTCAAGGGGTTCTGAGGCGTTCATGAGCGTCTCTGCCTCGTCTGCCGCCCCTTGTCCAGCCCGGTACACGTCAGAGTCCGCCAGCAGCATCCTGGCGAGTTTCGGCTTGTCCAACGAGGACCTGAAGCTCCTGAGCCACTACCCAGATGATCAGCTGACCCCAGACAACCTGCCCTTCATCCTCAGAGACATCCGCATCCGTAAGGCCAATAGAACCATGGATGTGGACCATCGGCCCCAGGCTAGCGGCAGACCCAGCCCAGGGTTGGACCACTTAGGTGGAGGACAGAGCAAAGTGATCGATTATGGACATATTGGTGCTACTAAATACGTTGGTTATGATAATGGTGATATCCGATCCGATAGTTACGGCGGGCGAGATCCGCTCACGAAAGAGGCGCTGAAATATGGCGTAGTCAGAGACTCGCCAAGCGGGAACACCGGGACGCCGTACAGCAGTGTTGGAGGTTCCGTGACCTCAGTCCTTTCCAAGCAACGTACCCAACAGCAGCAGACTCACGGCCCTGCCGTCCAGAGTCCCATCTCTCTCCCCGAGAAAGACACAGATGCTTGTGTCGGCCTTCCTCCGCCTTCCAGACTACCCCAAAAGACCCTCAAAACCCACGACTCATTTAAAGCAACACCCAAACCTATGAACATCCCTGTCCACGGCGGAGACCAAGGACTCGACCGACTCCTCGCATCACAGAATCGAGGCACTGCTCGGGGCCAGGCTCAGCCCCGGTCCGACCTGGTGGTTCTCAGTGGTGCTGGAGGAGTAGTAGGAGTTGGTACCGGGGTTCCAGGACTCAGGGTTGGAGGTGACCTAGTCGGGGTTCCTCCTCCCACGCCACCCCCCATGTGGCCTCCCTTATTCCCCATCATGAATCCATCGGTTCCCCCTCCCGGTCACGTTCCGGTGACTGGTCCGCCGCCCCGGATGGGTCCACCGCCGTCTATGTTCCAGCAGATGAATGTCCCGCCGCCGATGATGATGATGATGATGCCGAAGAGGTTGCCGACCCCGACCATGATGAGTGATTACTCCGCAGCTTCTCCCAGAATCTTTCCTCATACCTGTTCTCTCTGTAACGTAGAATGTGCCCAGCTAAAGGTGAGTTTTCGCCATACCATAACCTGTCTTGACCAGACCTGGGTTCAAATACTATTTGAAGTCGTTCAAATACTTTGAGCATTTTCTCTAGCCCAGGGCTGTTCAATTCTGGTCCTCAAAGGCAAAAACACTACAGTTTTTTTGCTTCTACCTGGTATCCCAGGTCTTAAATCAGTCCCAGATAATTAACTGGGTGTTTTGGCCCTCCAAGAACAGCCCTGCTCCAGCCTGCCTTGATTGCAGTTTCAGGAGTTCAATCAAGTACATATAAAGTATTTGGAATGTCAAATAGTATGTGAACCCAGGTCTGAACCTCCCCATACTGACAATTAGTTGTATCTTTTCAACCTCATGTATCTCAAGACTTCTCTTGTTGAAATGTGTTCCATTTGTTCATTCAAAAACACACGTCTAGCTATGCGATTATCACGTGTTGCCCCACAATGCACGGTGAGTTGAGATGTACTAAAATGGATGATGAAAAAAATAAGGAAATAAAGTGGGAAAATGCTTTTTAGAGTAAGATATTTGCAAATTACTTGAGTTGGCTCGAAATATGACTATATCGAATCCTGGATGCATTCAACATTATTCTATTGTCATTATTGAATACTAATATCATGTCATGAGATTTTTTTGTAGATGTATTTTTTTTTTTCCAAACCTCATTGAAATATTGTCATTTTTATTTGTTTTGTAAAGACCTTGTGTTGACCCTCCTTTTATAAGACATTCAGTTAAAATTGCAGTTTTATTTGTGACTTTCGATGACCATGATTTGCCTGAGGCAGACTGTTTTGACGACGAGACAACCAACCAGAAGAGGAGAAGCTGCCGGTGGGCCTCCATTTCCGACTCTGTATAAACAACTACCCTTGTTCTTTCAGTAGACCCTTTTACCATGGTCAAATTAATGGACGTTTTAGCCAACTACGCCACTAGAATACATTCTTTTTTTTTTTTTTACTCAAACCCCTGGATAATACATATCCCCTTATGTCATTACACTGTGTAAACCAATGACCATAACTTACCACACACTCCACTACTAACTAACTTTTCATACAATTTATTTAGTCACTTTGGGAAGTTACTTGTTTTTGGGAAGAAGATGGCTGCCGTGAGAGTGACGAGAGAATCCGTTCCAGAGAATCTACAGAGAAGACCCCAGAAGATTCCAGATGCTGCTTTTCCCATCATCCTTTGCCATACCTACCTAGTGTTTTTCTTGGTAGAACAGGCAGAGAGCGTAACTAGCCTATTTTTACCATTACATTTTTTTTTCTGACATTGAACTAACTCCTGCTATGAAAGCAGAGAAATGGACTTTGTGTTAAAAACACACTTTTCACTAGTTGCAAGGTGCAAAAAATGAGGGAAACCAAACGAATATTGAAAGGACTTGATGTAGAGGGGTTTGGGGAAAGTGGTGGTGATTTTGAAGACCCAGACTGACTGTCGTCTATGTCTTTTGCTGTTTTGATCAACAGAACTGGATCGAGCATCAAAACACCGGCCTCCACATCGAGAACTGCCGTCAGCTCAGGAAATCGTTAGTTATTTATCCTCTTTAACATCATTTCTGCCTGGCTCTTTGTCAATTTGATATTTTCTTCAATTCCTTGTGTCCTCTCATCTCCTCCTCAAAGCCCATTGGAGGAGAAAGTCATGGTGGAGGGACTTGATATCGTCTCCTCCAATACAGTTGAGAGGGAGGAGATGGGATGCGAGGAAAGACGAATTGAAATCTACGTCCAGTGATCACCATCACATTGTAGCTTGTGCTAATCACCGTTTCCTTCTTCCAGGTATCCCGACTGGAACGTGGAAACTGTCACTGTATCAAGGTGAGTCCCCTACCTGTCACTAACTGTCTCTGTATCAGGGTGAGTCCCCTACCTGTCACTAACTGTCTCTGTATCAGGGTGAGTCCCCTACCTGTCACTAACTGTCTCTGTATCAGGGTGAGTCCCCTACCTGTCACTAACTGTCTCTGTATCAGGGTGAGTCCCCTACCTGTCACTAACTGTCTCTGTATCAGGGTGAGTCCCCTACCTGTCACTAACTGTCTCTGTATCAGGGTGAGTCCCCTACCTGTCACTAACTGTCACTGTATCAGGGTGAGTCCCCTACCTCTCACTAACTGTCTCTGTATCAGGGTGAGTCCCCTACCTGTCACTAACTGTCTCTGTATCAGGGTGAGTCCCCTACCTGTCACTAACTGTCTCTGTATCAGGGTGAGTCCCCTACCTGTCACTAACTGTCTCTGTATCAGGGTGAGTCCCCTACCTGTCACTAACTGTCTCTGTATCAGGGTGAGTCCCCTACCTGTCACTAACTGTCTCTGTATCAGGGTGAGTCCCCTACCTGTCACTAACTGTCTCTGTATCAGGGTGAGTCCCCTACCTGTCACTAACTGTCTCTGTATCAGGGTGAGTCCCCCTACCTGTCACTAACTGTCTCTGTATCAGGGTGAGTCCCCTACCTGTCACTAACTGTCTCTGTATCAGGGTGAGTCCCCTACCTGTCACTAACTGTCTCTGTATCAGGGTGAGTCCCCTACCTGTCACTAACTGTCTCTGTATCAGGGTGAGTCCCCTACCTGTCACTAACTGTCTCTGTATCAGGGTGAGTCCCCTACCTGTCACTAACTGTCTCTGTATCAGGGTGAGTCCCCTACCTGTCACTAACGGTCTCTGTATCAGGGTGAGTCCCCTACCTGTCACTAACGGTCTCTGTATCAGGGTGAGTCCCCTACCTGTCACTGTATCAGGGTGAGTCCCCTACCTGTCACTAACTGTCTCTGTATCAGGGTGAGTCCCCTACCTGTCACTAACTGTCTCTGTATCAGGGTGAGTCCCCTACCTGTCACTAACTGTCTCTGTATCAGGGTGAGTCCCCTACCTGTCACTAACTGTCTCTGTATCAGGGTGAGTCCCCTACCTGTCACTAACTGTCTCTGTATCAGGGTGAGTCCCCTACCTGTCACTAACTGTCTCTGTATCAGGGTGAGTCCCCTACCTGTCACTAACTGTCTCTGTATCAGGGTGAGTCCCCTACCTGTCACTAACTGTCTCTGTATCAGGGTGAGTCCCCTACCTGTCACTAACGGTCTCTGTATCAGGTTGAGTCCCCTACCTGTCACTAACGGTCTCTGTATCAGGGTGAGTCCCCTACCTGTCACTAACTGTCTCTGTATCAGGGTGAGTCCCCTACCTGTCACTAACGGTCTCTGTATCAGGGTGAGTCCCCTACCTGTCACTAACTGTCTCTGTATCAGGGTGAGTCCCCTACCTGTCACTAACTGTCTCTGTATCAGGGTGAGTCCCCTACCTGTCACTAACTGTCTCTGTATCAGGGTGAGTCCCCTACCTGTCACTAACTGTCTCTGTATCAGGGTGAGTCCCCTACCTGTCACTAACTGTCTCTGTATCAGGGTGAGTCCCCTACCTGTCACTAACGGTCTCTGTATCAGGGTGAGTCCCCTACCTGTCACTAACTGTCTCTGTATCAGGGTGAGTCCCCTACCTGTCACTAACTGTCTCTGTATCAGGGTAAGTCCCCTACCTGTCACTAACTGTCTCTGTATCAGGGTGAGTCCCCTACCTGTCACTAACGGTCTCTGTATCAGGGTGAGTCCCCTACCTGTCACTAACTGTCTCTGTATCAGGGTGAGTCCCCTACCTGTCACTAACTGTCTCTGTATCAGGGTGAGTCCCCTACCTGTCACTAACTGTCACTGTATCAGGGTGAGTCCCCTACCTGTCACTAACTGTCACTGTATCAGGGTGAGTCCCCTACCTGTCACTAACTGTCTCTGTATCAGGGTGAGTCCCCTACCTGTCACTAACTGTCTCTGTATCAGGGTGAGTCCCCTACCTGTCACTAACGGTCTCTGTATCAGGGTGAGTCCCCTACCTGTCACTAACTGTCTCTGTATCAGGGTGAGTCCCCTACCTGTCACTAACTGTCTCTGTATCAGGGTGAGTCCCCTACCTGTCACTAACTGTCTCTGTATCAGGGTGAGTCCCCTACCTGTCACTAACGGTCTCTGTATCAGGGTGAGTCCCCTACCTGTCACTAACTGTCTCTGTATCAGGGTGAGTCCCCTACCTGTCACTGTATCAGGGTGAGTCCCCTACCTGTCACTAACTGTCTCTGTATCAGGGTGAGTCCCCTACCTGTCACTAACTGTCTCTGTATCAGGGTGAGTCCCCTACCTGTCACTAACTGTCTCTGTATCAGGGTGAGTCCCCTACCTGTCACTAACTGTCTCTGTATCAGGGTGAGTCCCCTACCTGTCACTAACTGTCTCTGTATCAGGGTGAGTCCCCTACCTGTCACTAACTGTCTCTGTATCAGGGTGAGTCCCCTACCTGTCACTAACTGTCTCTGTATCAGGGTGAGTCCCCTACCTGTCACTAACTGTCTCTGTATCAGGGTGAGTCCCCTACCTGTCACTAACTGTCTCTGTATCAGGTGAGTCCCCTACCTGTCACTAACTGTCTCTGTATCAGGGTGAGTCCCCTACCTGTCACTAACTGTCTCTGTATCAGGGTGAGTCCCCTACCTGTCACTAACTGTCTCTGTATCAGGGTGAGTCCCCTACCTGTCACTAACTGTCTCTGTATCAGGGTGAGTCCCCTACCTGTCACTAACTGTCTCTGTATCAGGGTGAGTCCCCTACCTGTCACTAACTGTCTCTGTATCAGGGTGAGTCCCCCTACCTGTCACTAACTGTCACTGTATCAGGGTGAGTCCCCTACCTGTCACTAACTGTCTCTGTATCAGGGTGAGTCCCCTACCTGTCACTAACTGTCTCTGTATCAGGGTGAGTCCCCTACCTGTCACTAACTGTCTCTGTATCAGGGTGAGTCCCCTACCTGTCACTGTATCAGGGTGAGTCCCCTACCTGTCACTAACTGTCTCTGTATCAGGGTGAGTCCCCTACCTGTCACTAACTGTCTCTGTATCAGGGTGAGTCCCCTACCTGTACTGTGTTCGAAAGTAGAAGATGAGAGAACTTCATCCCTATGATGAAGGTCATCGCCTGACTCAATGCTTAGCAGGTTAAGTCTTTAAAATGAGATCTAATTTATAGTTCAGAATCATCCAGAATAACTTAATCAGGCCTACTTCCTTTCTCTCCCTCTCCTCCCCCCCTTCTCTCCCTCTCCTCCCCCCTTCTCTCCCTTTCTCTTTCTCCCTCTTCCCCTCGCTCACCCCTTTCCTCCCCCTTTCTTTCTCCCCCTTACTCTCCTTCTCTCCCTCTCTCCCCCCTCCTCCTCTCTCTCCAGCCATGCTCCCAGTAGTAATGACATCAGCCAGTCGTCCTCCAAACGCCGTAAAACACGCTCCACCTCCCGTTCTCCATCCTGGTCTCGCTCTCCTTCTCCTCACCTCTCCTCTTACCACACCACTTCCTCCTCCGCTACTCGCCGCCCTCGATCCAGGGAACGATCCCGCTCCCGGGAACGTAGACACAACGCCACCACACGCCGTTCCCGGTCTCCTGGTTCACGCCGGGAGCGTGACCCTCCGGCGTCTTCTTCGCACTGGGATCGAGAACGTCGGCGTTCCCGCTCGCCCCGGACAACCTCTTCATCCCGGAGGTAAGATAACAACAGAACAAGTCAATAGACTGTTGTAGTGCTTTTTACATTTTATTTTACATTAAAAAAAGGATCTAAAATAAATGTGTTGTGTTCAGATGAATGAGGCTACTCTATGGATTTTAAATGTCTATATTTTATATCTGAATATTTGAATGTCTAATAAAATTCATTCAAGTAATCTAATGAATGAATTCATCCAGGTTGCGTTGTAGGAGCTATGAGCGGGAGACCAGGAGGAGCAGCCCTTCAGGAGGAGGTGGGAGGAGCAGACAGCAGAAGTCTAACAGTGCTGAGAGACTGGCCAAGAAACTACTGGAGTCATCTGGTGAGAGCGAGACACACACACACACACACACACACACTGGTAAGACCGAGAGAGAGGGAAACAATTATCGTGTTCACACTGCGCTTAGCCCGGGGCTAAGCGAGTGTTCACACTTGCACATTCTAAAGTGGGCTAGCACCGACCTTCACCCAGGGCTAGCTGGCCCTGCTCTGGAGCAAGGTAAGCACACGACTTTTCGGGGCCAATCAGAGTTCCATTGTCACCTAATTGAATATTCTACTCCAGAAAAGTGAACCCAGGGCCAGTCTTAGCCTGAAGGGGCTGATAATGCAGTGTGAACAGGTCCAATGAATCTCAATGGTATTTCCTTGATTCCTCTCACCTTCCAAAGCTCATTGGAGGAAAAGGTCAGAGGGGAGGAACCTCAGCTGGACTTTCTTTGACCACACCCTGACCCATGCCCATGTCTCCCCCTCTCCTTCTAACTGGCCTCTCTTTGACCACACCCTGACCCATGTCTCCCCCTCTCCTTCTAACTGGCCTCTCTTTGACCACACACACACTAACCCATCCCTTGGTATTTCCAGCTGGTCTCTCCCTGACTGAGAACACCAGTCACACTAACCCATCCCTTGGTATTTCCAGCTGGTCTCTCCCTGACTGAGAACACCAGTCACACTAACCCATCCCTTGGTATTTCCAGCTGGCCTCTCCCTGACTGAGAACACCAGTCACACTAACCCATCCCTTGGTATTTCCAGCTGGCCTCTCCCTGACTGAGAACACCAGTCACACTAACCCATCCCTTGGTATTTCCAGCTGGCCTCTCCCTGACTGAGAACACCAGTCACACTAACCCATCCCTTCGTATTTCCAGCTGGACTCTCCCTGACTGAGAACACCAGTCACACTAACCCATCCCTTGGTATTTCCAGCTGGCCTCTCCCTGACTGAGAACACCAGTCACACTAACCCATCCCTTGGTATTTCCAGCTGGCCTCTCCCTGACTGAGAACACCAGTCACACTAACCCATCCCTTGGTATTTCCAGCTGGCCTCTCCCTGACTGAGAACACCAGTCACACTAACCCATCCCTTGGTATTTCCAGCTGGACTCTCCCTGACTGAGAACACCAGTCACACTAACCCATCCCTTGGTATTTCCAGCTGGCCTCTCCCTGACTGAGAACACCAGTCACACTAACCCATCCCTTGGTATTTCCAGCTGGACTCTCCCTGACTGAGAACACCAGTCACACTAACCCATCCCTTGGTATTTCCAGCTGGCCTCTCCCTGACTGAGAACACCAGTCACACTAACCCATCCCTTGGTATTTCCAGCTGGTCTCTCCCTGACTGAGAACACCAGTCTAGAAGTTATGATGCAGTCCCTCGCCCCTGCGCTCCTGGCAGAGCTCGCCAAGAAGAAGGGTGCCACGTCCTCCAAGGGAGGTGCCAGCAGGAGGGGCCGCCCCTCCTCTCGGAAGACTGAAACGTCTAAGGGAAGCAAGGCAGGCACAGGATCTGGAAGGTCATCAACCAGGAAGTCCTCCTCGCCGTCCAAATCATCCAGCTCCGCTTCTTCCAAGGTATGTGTTTGTGTGATTTATAATTATTTTTTCTTCTGATTTTAAATAACTCTAGGACCCTCCACATAGTGAAGACATAAGAGATGTCATGATGTTGTCTTTGTGGTGGATGTTCTGAAGGGCTTACATTCACTCTCCTATTATTGAATGTTTAATATTAGCATCGCTGGGGGCGGCAGCTCTGTGCCTAAACATGACAATCTACTAACATAACTTAAGCACACCCGTCGTAGTAAAGGTCTAACTATGGTACGGACTACCCTGCGGCACAGCTGCGTCCCCGACGTAGCGTTTTCACCCCCTCTCCCGCCGCACACCTCCTCCCTTGTGCTTCTCTGCCTGTGTGCGTCACCGTTGCTGTGACTTCCGTTGACAGACAGCTTCTCCCGCTCTCGTTTGTGGCAGAATTGATTGGGAATAGTCGATTAAAATGCTATCAACACAATATAAACCTTTTGTCAACTCCCCAAAGGCAGCCTGAAAAGTAGCTGAATTTGTCGCTCAAATTTGTTACCAATAAAAGTCACTGGAGAGGTCTGAGTACTCTAAACGGCAACACTGGGTGATGTGCATTTGACTTTGGCTGAGTTGGCGCAAATTCACATTCGATCAGAAAACCGGGCCGGACCATCTTGGTAGGGGGGCGGCGGCCGTTGCCCATTGGTCAGCCAAATGCTCAATATAGATTATGACAACAGAGAAATGGCGCAAAAGTCATAAAAAAAAAAAATTCTGACCCCTTGAGTTTTCCCACATTTTGTCACGCTACAGCCTTATTCTAAAATTGACTTAAATGTTTTTTTTTTCTCATTAATCTACACACAATACCCCATAATGACAAAGCAAAAACAGGTTTTTAGAAATGTTTGCCAATTTCTTTTTTTTAAACCCGGAAATATCACAGTATTCAGTCCCTTTACTCAGTACTTTGTTGAAGCGCCGTTGGCAGCGATTACAGCCTCAAGTCTTCTTGGGTATGACGCTACAAGCTTGGCACACCTGTATTTGGGGTGTTTCTCCCATTCTTCTCTGCAGATCCTCCAAGCTCTGTCAGGTTGGATGGGGAGCGTTGCTGCACAGCTATTTTCAGGTCTCTCCAGAGATGTTTGATCGGGTTCAAGTCCGGGCTCTGGCTGGGCCACTCAAGGACATTCAGAGACTGGTCCCGAAGTCACTCCTGCGTTGTCTTGGCTGTGTGCTTAGGGTCGTTGTCCTGTTGGAAGGTGAACCTTCTCCCCAGTCTGAGATCCTGAGTGCTCTGGAGCAGGTTTTCATCAAGGATCTCTCTGTACTTTGCTCTATTCATCTTTCCCTCGATCCTGACTCCCAGTCCCTGCCTGAAAAACATCTCAACAGCATGACGCTACCACCTCCATGCTTCACCGTAGTGATGGTGCCAGGTTTCCTCTGGACGTAACACTTCAAGTTCGAGTTCAATCTTGGTTTCATCAGACCAGAAAATCTTGTTTCTAGGAAGAGTCTTGGTGGTTCCAAACTTCTTCCTTTTAAGAATGATGGAGGCCACTGTGTTCTTGGGGACCTTCAATGCTGCAGACATTTTTTGGTACCCTTCCCCAGATCTGTGCCTCGACACAGTCCTGTCTCGGAGCTCTACGGACAATTCCTTCAACCTCATGGCTTGGTTTTTGCTCTGACGTGCACTGTCAACTATATAGACAGATGTGTGTGTGCCTTTCCAAATCATGTCCAATGAATTGAATTTACCACAGGTGGACGCCAATCAAGTTGTAGAAACATCTCAAGGATGATCAATGGAAACAGGATGTACCTGAGATCAATATTGAGTTCCACAGACATGTGACTAACAAATGGAATGATGTGTACCTGAACAAAGGGGGGGAGGTCAAAATCAAAGTAACAGTCAGTATCTGGCCACCAGCTGCATTAAGTACTGCAGTGCATCTCCTCCTCATGGACTGCACCAGATTTGCCAGTTCTTGCTGTGAGATGTTACCCCACTCTTCCACCAAGGCACCTGCAAGTTCCCGGACATTTCTGGGGGGAATGGCCCTAGCCCTCACCCTCCAATCCAACAGGTCCCAGACGCGCTCAATGGGATTGAGATCCGGGCTCTTTGCTGGCCATGGCTGAACACTGACATTCCTGTCTTGCAGGAAATCACGCACAGAACGAGCTGTATGGCTGGTGGCATTGTCATGCTGGAGGGTCATGTCAGGATGAGCCTGCAGGAAGGGTACCACATGAAGGAGGAGGATGTCTTCCCTGTAACGCACAGCGTTGAGATTGCCTGCAATGACAACAAGCTCAGTCCGATGATGCTGTGACACACCGCCCCAGACCATGACGGACCCCCCACCTCCAAATTGATCCCGCTCCAGAGTACAGGCCTCGGTGTAACGCTCATTCCTTCGACGATAAACGGGAATCCGACCATCACCCCTGGTGAGACAAAACCGCGACTCGTCAGTGAAGAGCACTTTTTGCCAGTCCTGTCTGGTCCAGCGACGGTGGGTTTGTGCCCATAGGCGATGTTGTTGCCGGTGATGACCTGTCTTACAACAGGCCTACAAGCCTTCAGTCCAGCCTCTCTCAGCCTATTGCGGACAGTCTGAGCACTGATGGAGGGATTGTGCGTTCCTGGTGTAACTCGGGCAGTTGTTGTTGCAATCCTGTACCTGTCCCGCAGGTGTGTGATTCAGATGTACATGGAAGCCTTTAGCCTAGTGTATTTACTTTTTTACATTTTACATTTTAGTCATTTAGCAGACGCTCTTATCCGGAGCGACTTACAGGAGCAATTAGGGTTAAGTGCCTTGCTCAAGGGCACGTCGGCTCGGGGATTAGAACCGGCGACCTTTCGGTTACTGGCACAACGCTCTTAACCACTAAGCTACCTGCCGCCCACACCTACTTCACACAGTTGACAAAATTTAAAAGCACATGCATAATTGACACTGCTGACCTGCCCGAATGCGGTTAAGCCTAAAATAACGTGTGTCTCTTTTGAGCAGTCACAAATTTTGCATAGGCATGTCTGTCACAGACGAAGTCTGTTAGCATTTCCCCTCATGCCTCTGAATGATGTAGACTCGAGGCTGTAATCATTGCCAAAGGTGCTTCAACAAAGTACTGAGTAAAGGGTCTGAATACTTACGTAAATGTGATATTTCAGTTTTATTTTAAATAAAATGTCTAACCTGTTATTGCTTTGTCATTATGGGGTGTTGTGTGTAGATTGATGAGGGGAACCCCCCCCCCCCAAAATGTAATGAAATGTTGAATAAGGCTGTAATGTAACACAAATCTGGAAAAAGTGAAGGGGTCTGAATACTTTGCGACTGCTCTGTATTGGACCATGAATGTAGCCTATGCATGGTTCATAGTATCACCTATGCTGTTAGCAATGAGCATTATCACCTGTAGCCCCACTGGTGCAGCGAAGAGGCTATAGATAAATGGGATGAAGCAGGGGGTTGGCGATCTGCATGTACCCTGTTGGGCCAATCATTAGTAGAGTCCTGCATCGGGTCGTACACCCACGGTTCCCCACAGGTGGAATGATTTTTATATATATATATATATTTTTTTTTTTCTTCTCTCGAACCTTTTTCAAGATAATAGACTATTGGAAAAAACCTTATGTTCCCTCTCCAACACGTTGCCAAGTTTACTTTCCCAGGATAGCTGATGCAGAGACCAGAGAAATAAAAAAGATTACGATAAGGGAATAGACGACAACATCACCGTGGAAACCGGTGCTGCGCGGGTCAAATCCCCAGTTTGGAAGGACAACGCGGTAGATGGATACACAGCCTGCACAAAGGGCAGGTAGGCCTGATTTGTTTTCGATAATTCAGTGAATTATCAGTGAGTTATTACTTTAATTCAGGCTTCCGTTCATACGCAGGCCATATACAGTGTAAACCAGTGCAGCTGGTAATAGTTAGAGTAGTCTACTAAATAAATGTAGCCTCTTTTTGCGGCCTGTATTCCGTCATGGGAATTTCCTCCCTATGGCACTCGTGACTTGAATGCCGCCTCGGAATATTTCTCTCCCATAAAAACGTTACAACAACAACCCGACGAGGTAAATATATCAACTGTCCGATTGTTACTCGTTTTGTTTGCAGAGGAAGTCATGTGGAATGTTCCAGCTTCTTCAAAGTGCACCTCTGCAGATATTTGTGAAAAATAAAAATATAAAAAATATGTAAAATGTTATTTTGCCGTGGTGGCACAGCTAACTGATTGCAGCAGAAACACTGATGGACATTTGGAGCCTTGACAGACTGAGACTACTCAAGGACAATATAAAAACACTAACAACAAACAACTTCTTCATCGTCTCTCCTCTTTCTCTTTTGGCTTCAACCATTTGGAGATCATATAAAAGCTAACAATTCAAAATGTCTATTTTCCCAGACTAATAAGGGAGCCCCAGGGACATCGGCTCACTAACGAGACTATAGAATATCCCCCCCCCACACAGCTCACTAACGAGACTATAGAATATCCCCCCGACACACAGCTCACTAATGAGACTATAGAATATCCCCCCCACACACAGCTCACTAACGAGACTATAGAATATCCCCCCCACACACAGCTCACTAACGAGACTATAGAATATCCCCCCACACACAGCTCACTAACGAGACTATAGAATAGCCCCCCACACACAGCTCACTAACGAGACTATAGAATATCCCCCCACACACAGCTCACTAACGAGACTATAGAATATCCCCCCCACACACAGCTCACTAACGAGACTATAGAATATCCCCCCACACACAGCTCACTAACGAGACTATAGAATATCCCCCCCCACACACAGCTCACTAACGAGACTATAGAATATCCCCCCCCACACACAGCTCACTAACGAGACTATAGAATATCCCCCCGACACACAGCTCACTAATGAGACTATAGAATATCCCCCCGACACACGGCTCACTAACGAGACTATAGAATATCCCCCCGACACACAGCTCACTAACGAGACTATAGAATATCCCCCCCACACAGCTCACTAACGAGACTATAGAATATCCCCCCCACACAGCTCACTAACGAGACTATAGAATATCCCCCCACACACAGCTCACTAACGAGACTATAGAATATCCCCCCCCCACACAGCTCACTAACGAGACTATAGAATAGCCCCCCACTCACAGCTCACTAACGAGACTATAGAATATCCCCCCCCCCACAGCTCACTAACGAGACTATAGAATAGCCCCCCACACACAGCTCACTAACGAGACTATAGAATATCCCCCCACACAGCTCACTAACGAGACTATAGAATATCCCCCCGACACACAGCTCACTAATGAGACTATAGAATATCCCCCCCGACACACAGCTCACTAACGAGACTATAGAATATCCCCCCACACACAACTCACTAATGAGACTATAGAATATCCCCCCCACACACAGCTCACTAACGAGACTATAGAATATCCCCCCGACACACAGCTCACTAACGAGACTATAGAATATCCCCCCGACACACAGCTCGCTAACGAGACTATAGAATATCCCCCCACACACAGCTCACTAACGAGACTATAGAATATCCCCCCGACACACAGCTCACTAACGAGACTATAGAATATCCCCCCGACACACAGCTCACTAACGAGACTATAGAATATCCCCCCCACACAGCTCACTAACGAGACTATAGAATATCCCCCCGACACACAGCTCACTAACGAGACTATAGAATATCCCCCCGACACACAGCTCACTAACGAGACTATAGAATATCCCCCCGACACACAGCTCACTAACGAGACTATAGAATATCCCCCCGACACACAGCTCACTAATGAGACTATAGAATATCCCCCCCACACACAGCTCACTAACGAGACTATAGAATATCCCCCCGACACACAGCTCGCTAACGAGACTATAGAATATCCCCCCCACACACAGCTCGCTAACGAGACTATAGAATATCCCCCCCCACAGCTCACTAACGAGACTATAGAATATCCCCCCCACACACAGCTCACTAACGAGACTATAGAATATCCCCCCCACACACAGCTCACTAACGAGACTATAGAATATCCCCCCACACACAGCTCACTAACGAGACTATAGAATATCCCCCCGACACACAGCTCACTAACGAGACTATAGAATATCCCCCCGACACACAGCTCACTAACGAGACTATAGAATATCCCCCCCACACACAGCTCGCTAACGAGACTATAGAATATCCCCCCCACACAGCTCACTAACGAGACTATAGAATATCCCCCCACACACAGCTCACTAACGAGACTATAGAATATCCCCCCCCCACACACAGCTCACTAACGAGACTATAGAATATCCCCCCCACACACAGCTCACTAACGAGACTATAGAATATCCCCCCACACACAGCTCACTAACGAGACTATAGAATATCCCCCCACACACAGCTCACTAACGAGACTATAGAATATCCCCCCGACACAGCTCACTAACGAGACTATAGAATAGCCCCCCACACACAGCTCACTAACGAGACTATAGAATATCCCCCCGACACACAGCTCACTAATGAGACTATAGAATATCCCCCCCACACACAGCTCACTAACGAGACTATAGAATATCCCCCCACACACAGCTCACTAACGAGACTATAGAATATCCCCCCACACACAGCTCACTAACGAGACTATAGAATATCCCCCCGACACACAGCTCACTAACGAGACTATAGAATATCCCCCCCACACACAGCTCACTAACGAGACTATAGAATATCCCCCCCACACACAGCTCACTAACGAGACTATAGAATATCCCCCCCACACACAGCTCGCTAACGAGACTATAGAATATCCCCCCCACACAGCTCACTAACGAGACTATAGAATATCCCCCCGAGACTATAGACACACAGCTCACTAACGAGACTATAGAATAGCCCCCCACACACAGCTCACTAACGAGACTATAGAATATCCCCCCCACACACAGCTCGCTAACAATAACTGTCTCCTCTTGCTCTTTTCTCGCTCTCTCTAGACTAAGAAGAAGGGAGCACCAGGGACCTCCGCACTGTTAAGACTGAAGAATATTCCCCAACACACAGCTCATGATGAGGTGGTCAAGGCCGTAGAACCCTTCGGAAAGATCAACAACGTCATCCAGCTCAAGCCCATACAGCAGGTATTCCATATAACCTGAGTCCCCCCCGAAACCCCCATCTTTCTTATAGTTCAATGTCCTGATTTTTCATTTTACTCAAGGCCATACACCAGGTATTTACAAACACCAGTCTTTCCACTTGCTGATGACCCCCAGTCGCTGTGCCCCGTCATCTCTAAATGCATAGACATTTAAGTCATTTAGCAGACGCTGTTATCCAGAGCGACTTACAAATTGGTGCATTCAACTTACACACAACTAATCATCCACAAATACATCTCTAAATGCATAGACGCCACAAATACATCTCTAAATGCATAGACGCCACAAATACATCTCTAAATGCATAGACGCCACAAATACATCTCTAAATGCATAGACGCCACAAATACATCTCTAAATGCATAGACGCCACAAATACATCTCTAAATGCATAGACGCCACAAATACATCTCTAAATGCCTAGACGCCACAAATACATCTCTAAATGCCTAGACGCCACAAATACATCTCTAAATTCATAGACGCCACAAATACATCTCTAAATGCATAGACGCCACAAATACATCTCTAAATGCATAGACGCCACAAATACATCTCTAAATGCATAGACGCCACAAATACATCTATTTTCCTTTCTCCCCCCCCACTCCTTCTCTTCATCTTCTATTTTTTGTCTTAATAAATGTAGCTCTCTCTCCGTTTGTCCTCCCTCCATCCCCCTCTCTCCAGGCGTCAGTGTTGTTTGAGAGGGAGGAGGATGCTAAGAAGCTGGCTAGCTGTACGAGCCTGACCATCAAAGGCCAGCCCATCACCATACTGATGGAGAAAGATGCTCTGCTGGAGGACTCAAAGGAACTGAACCAAACCAAGAAGTCTACTGCTGAAAAGTAAGAACATCAGCAACTCATTTCTTTATTTAATTAACTCTATATTACAGCATGATATAATTAGTTAAAAGTTGCACTGTGCAGAAATCACTCCACCATTTTCCTGGTTGCTAAAATTCATAGTTTGCCTAATTTTCAGTTTGTGACAGAAATAAGCTAGTGTAGGTGTAGAGAATCATTGTACCATCTAAACCGCTGTGAGATATATTTTCCATAAACAAAAATGTTGTTTCAGCTGTTTTGAAGCTGGTGTACAAAACCAAAAGTAAAAGACGCAAAAACAAAACTTAAGAACGGGAAGCACAGAAATAGAACACACAGAAATAGAACACACAGAAATAGAACACACAGAAATAGAACACACGGAAATAGAACACACGGAAATAGAACACACGGAAATAGAACACACGGAAATAGAACACACAGAAATAGAACACACAGAAATAGAACACACAGAAATAGAACACACGGAAATAGAACACACGGAAATAGTATTACAGAGGATATAATTAGTTAGCTCCAGCTCAACACACGGAAATAGAACACACAGAAATAGAACACACAGAAATAGAACACACAGAAATAGAACACATCTACCGCTTCTTAAACTTTGAAATTACATATTGCCACTAACTATATACAGTAGGATATAATTAGTTAGCTCTAGTATATACAGTAGGATATAATTAGTTGACATATAATATAATATGCCATTTAGCAGATGCTAAACATATACAGTATGATATAATTAGTTAACTCATACAGTGTATAATTAGTTAACTAGTATATTTTTGTGTCAAGAACTGCAACGCTGCTGGGTTTTTCACACGTGTATCAAGAATGGTCCACCAACCCAAGGACATCCAACCACCTTGACACAACTGTGGGAAGCATTGGAGCCAACATGGGACAGCATCCCATGTTTAGGAAGGTGTTCCTAATGTTTGGTATACTCAGTGTATATACAGTATGATATAACTAGTTAAAGTGCAATTTCACCCTAGGGGAATCTGGGCTTGTTATCATCATGTCTCGAGGCATTTCTAGGACAGTGAGATGTGTTTCACATGTAATTGCCCAGGAGGAAGGCAGGTCTGGGATTGGCACGCTGAAGGATACACCCTATGACGGCTTCCGGTGTATTGATGGGGGGAGAGAAAGCTCTAAAAATAAATGTAGTCCTGCTTTTGTGGCATTTCGCAAAGGCTTTGTGATACTGATCACACTAAACGTTTTTGTGGGTGTAGATATGGTTGTCCTTGTTCGATTTAGCCATCGTGCGTCTTCCAGCGATGTTCCTATCTGCGGATTCATTGCTAAATATACAAGCAGACAAAACATTTTCCAGTGTCTGAAAGACTACAGCTTGTGTTGGCCGGTGCTTGGTGCTCTGGCCACCGTCCCTCCGCCAAGGCGGGCTTTTTTAATGAAAAGGAGGTGGACACTAACAACATAATCCTTTGGGGAAAAACTGAAAGAACTGACCAGACCACAATGGCTTCAAGTGATTCCACTCATCAACACAAATTCGACCATGGAGCATTTAAAAAAAAATGTTCTATTAGCTACACGGTGACATTCAACCATACATGTTTCAACCGGGAATATAGCGAAGAGGATTGGAAAAACAAAGAGTTGGATTTAGCTAACGTTAGAAGATCAGCTACAGCCGATGCACCAAGAGGGCAGATGACAAATACGGTGCCTAGCTAAGTAAGTTATTTTTCCTGCAAGCCACCTAGCTAGCTAGCTAACTTTAGTTTATCTACTGAAAACCATATTGTGTATTGCTGGCTAACGTACTACTGTGTTACGGTGGGGGGGAAATGTAATTATGTTTCTGTTTGCTAACGTAGGTAGCGAAGTTAGCTTAACAACTACCGGTAGCCATATCTATAACTAAAAATAGAAAAGGTTTTACAATCAGATCTTTTGTATCGTAGATATGGCTACTAAACACCAAGCTACAACATTACAACAAGCCAACTAAAGCTAGGTTAACCAGCAAACATTAGCACGACTGGAATTGGGTAGCTAGTTAGCCTGGCGCCTGCTAAATGTGTTATGCGCCAAGCCTCGCGTTTGTAACATCGGCAACTTAATAATTTTACTAGCTAGCTATGTAACGTAATTGACGAGTTGACATTGAAATGCATCCACGGTAATAATCATTACCAATCGCACAAAATGATAGGATTCCAAACAGTATTGTATATCCAGTAAGCTAGCTAATTTTACTAGCAAACAGTGAGGAGAAACAATAATACCATTTATTGTTGTGAATATCTTAAACTGAAGCTGGCTTTACTATAAAAAAAATATTTGCCTAAGCATGCCAGCCATGTCTGTCTGCCTAGGTACATTTGTACGGTCTGGTCACTGCAAAAGATGAGTTATGCCACATTTTTATTAGGCCAGATATTGGTGATAAATGTTATCTATGTGCCTGCACATGCATGGTCAAGTAGTCTACCCTAATATTGATGTTATGCTGGCACATTAAACTGTCATTCAAACTACAACAGTAATGTTTATTTATTTGTGTCTTACAGACAATACCATGGTGCCTGGCCTTCCTCTTGGAGTGGATTCTAGATGCAGAAACAGAATTCCTTTGCCTGCGCGTCATTGTAGCAGAACTGTATCCCATGAACTGTATATCTTCTCGCGGGATTAGACATTATGCTGGATTTCAAGCAGACGAGGAGCTGAATGGCAGTTTGATCATGACAACACTACCATAGCTTTACAAGTATTCCCTGAACTTTACTCACACTGATCAATACTGTATGTTTCTTTGTGAATGGCAATTTCATCATGACCACCAGTTTTTTTTCTTAGTTACAGATTGTTACATTTGTTAATGTGATTTAACCAAATAATGTTGGTATCCATTGCTGGAAGTTACAGGATAGGTACTGTTTGGTGTAGCACGGAGAATTTTCGACCAACCTTAGTCCTCGATTCGGGGAAACAGGAGTCTCATAAGGGGATCAGTTTGAATTTAGAAAATGCTCCGTTATTTAAAAAAAAAAAATGTTTGCGCCATGAAGTAATCCAACAATGTTTACACTGCCATCTTGTCTATATCAAGATAGGTCTCTGTCATCATGACGTGGACACCCACCTGTCTCCATCAATGAGAGAAGAATTGAAATAGACAAGATGTCGGCAAATCTTTGGGTAAATCACATCTGGTGTAACAACCTGTAGCTACAGTTCTCCGCACCAGAGATGCACTCAGACACACTGAACTGTACATAAATGTTGTGTTACTTTCACCATAACGTTCTTGGTTAACCCTTGTGCTTTGCTGGAAAAAAATGACATCCATTATGTTACGGGTCAAATTGACCCGCACAGTTTAAACACACTCAAGACAGTCAAAGAATTAAGTAAAAACAGAAACAACTTTATTTTGTCTTATCAGACATTTCAGAAAGAAGAAATACAATACTTTTTATTTTTTTTAAACAATATTTAAGAACTATTTGTTAAACATATTTCCTTTCTCACAAACAAGATTTTTCAGTTTCCCCAAGTAGGTTTTTTCCCCCCCTATTGGTCCATATTATCCCTTCAGTCTTTCTCTCTACATGTTGAACACAATGTGTGTGTGTGCTTTCTGCAGATGTATTTATTGCATTCTACACAAGTGGTGCTTGTTTTACTGTCTTGTCGAGGGGGGCAGAGCTGGCATCTTTTCCGTTTCTTGCCACTGCCTGTATCCACTGGATCCATTTCTGGTTGATTGGAGGCATGTGTTGATGGTCCAGCTTGAATTTTCTGGACGGCAGATGCAGCTGCTGTCGACCGAGGAGGCCGGACTCTCCTCTGGATCTTGGGAGTGATGAGAGCTTTGCCGAGCTCCTCTAGGAAAAGCCGGCGTCGGTACAATTTGCCACCATTCCATTGCTGGTTGATTTCAGTCCACAGGACATAGGCATTGTAAGCAGACACATCCACAATGTTGTAGAAAATCACCAAAGGCCAGCGGGCAGTCATGCGCTGACAACTATATGTTGCTGTGACTTTATCCAAATTGTCAACTCCTCCTTTGGTGGAATTGTAGTCCAGTATTATTTGTGGCTTGATGTCCTCTCTTGCACTCAGCGATGCATCTTTGTGCATTGTGCTCATTACAAGAACATTCTTGTTCTTCTTTGGGCAGTATGAAACAACAGTTGCATTTTCAGAGAAAGCAAATTTAGAGGAATGCACAGTTCTGCCCTGCATTTTCAGAAGCTCACTGGGAAGTTCAGGTTTGTTTTTTCTGATTGTTCCAACCATGGTCAGCTTTCTCTTCTGTAGTTCAACACCAAGGCGGTAGGATGTGAAGAAGTTGTCACACGTGATGTTATGACCTTGCAGCCCTTCACTCATGTCCAGCACCACCCGCATCCCCTGGTTTTTCTCAGGCACTCCGCCGGGTGGCTTCCCAGTGTAAACTTGCATATTCCATGCATAGCTTGATGTGGCATCACATGCTGCCCATATTTTGATGCCACATTTTGCAGGCTTGTTTGGCATATACTGTCTGAAGGGACAACGTCCTCTGAATGGAACAAGGCGTTCATCAACTGTAACATGAGGACTGGGATTGTACAGTAACGGTAGAATTTCCACCCATTTATCCCATACATCTCTGATTGCAGCTAGTTTGTCTCTTTCACGTCGACCCGGTCTGGTATCACGGTTATCAAAGCGAATCACCCGAGAAATTATGTGGAATTCTTGTAGAGACATTGTTGCCCGAAATATTGGCCTTCCATTCTCTTCATTCCACAGGCTGGCCGTTGCTTCTCCGTTTTGACCGGTAGACTCCAGCTAATATGAGCAATCCAATGTATGCATGCAAGTCAATCCGATCCAGTGGCTTCCAGTTCTCTTGAAACACACGGCTCCCCTCCAAGTTGGTCATGTCCAGAACAATCTTCTCTATTGCTTGGGGTAAAAAGAGCTCAAAAGCTGATTGTATGTCATGGACTCGAGTGACAGCAAATCGTGTAGGTCCTGGAACCATTTTTATTACATTGGAAGCTGAGAGTCTACCTTGACCTCGTTGTGGTGACGGTGACCATTCAATATGACCATCTTTAGACTTCCATGTCTTCTCTTCTCTTGATGATGCTTGTTGCATGCTCTGTCTCTCATCTGATGTAGGGGATGGTACGGCAGACTCCTCCTCTGAATCCTCTTCAATGAAGACAAAATCTGGATCATCAACAGCATTGTCCTCTATCTCTGAAATATCCTCTGTCTCTGAAACCTCTTCTTCTTTTTCACTGTCACAGTCCAGAATTTGTGATAAGACTTCATTGATTGAAAAATCTTTTGGAGCTCATTTTTGAGTGTCTGTGTCAGGGACCTGCTGCTCTCACACTGAGGAGAAGCTTGGGAAAGCCCCTTTTAACCCAAACACAATTCTAAAAGTGCAACCAGGACCAGTCAAAACAAAATAAATCAAAGACTTTTTTTTGTTTTGCACCTGTGCAAATATATATACACATGAAAGCCTCCGGGTCAAAATGACCCACAACATCATGTTTGTATACAAAATGTACACAGACATTCCACAACACATCAGTGTGTCCACATTTTGCAGTTAGGTTCATGACCCTAAATGAGGAAAAGTCATGTAATTTCATGGCGAAAAAGAGTGGTTAACTAGTATTTTAGACAACGCAAAAGTGGAAAGATGGGTCAGAACACTGAACCCACAACATAATAGGAGGGTTAAATATTGTACAAACATTATTTTAATATCTAGCATATGTTTGATGCTACAGCTTATGTAAATATATTCTGAGTCCATAAAGGCAAGACATTTTGAAGATGGAAAATATCCATATTTATTTGATCTATGGTCGTTCTACATCAGGGCTCTCCAACCCTGTTCCTGAAGAGCTACCGTCAGGATTTCACTACAACCTTGATCTAGCACACCTGATTCCAATAATTAGCTGGTTGATAAGCTGAACCAGGTTAGAGTTGGAGTTAAAACCTACAGGAGGGTATCTCTCCAGGAACAGGGTTGGAGTTAAAACCTACAGGAGGGTAGCTCTCCAGGAACAGGGTTGGAGTTAAAACCTACAGGAGGGTATCTCTCCAGGAACAGGGTTGGAGTTAAAACCTACAGGAGGGTATCTCTCCAGGAACAGGGTTGGAGTTAAAACCTACAGGAGGGTATCTCTCCAGGAACAGGGTTGGAGTTAAAACCTACAGGAGGGTATCTCTCCAGGAACAGGGTTGGAGTTAAAACCTACAGGAGGGTATCTCTCCAGGAACAGGGTTGGAGTTAAAACCTACAGGAGGGTAGCTCTCCAGGAACAGGGTTGGAGTTAAAACCTACAGGAGGGTATCTCTCCAGGAACAGGGTTGGAGTTAAAACCTACAGGAGGGTATCTCTCCAGGAACAGGGTTGGAGTTAAAAACTACAGGAGGGTATCTCTCCAGGAACAGGGTTGGAGTTAAAACCTACAGGAGGGTATCTCTCCAGGAACAGGGTTGGAGACCCCTGTTCTACATGGTCTTATGCTGATCCACACTGGCTGCGTTTACACAGGCAGCCCAATTCTGATCTTTTCCCCCCACTAATTGGTCTTAATCACATCAGCTCTTATTGGTCAAAATACCAATTTAGTAGGGGGGGGGGGGAAAAGAATTGGGATGCCTGTGTTAAAGCAGCCATAGTCCTTTATCTGGCTTCGGGACACTGGTGTTGGCGTGGTGGGCAGGGGAAGCGGAGACTCTTTGTGCTTATGGCCTTGTCCTGTCTGCGGTGAACGGCCAGCTGGATCCGGAAGTGGTGTGGGGCGTCTTAACCACCAACTGTTTGGTCCTCTTGCAGAAGGTTTGCTGGTACTGCACGTCTCCTGGAAATACATGGTTGTGGTGTTACCATTTATGGAAGGGACGTAGGGGCAACACGCCTTTGTTGAAGACAGTTCTTACACAGTATGAATTGTTGTGTATGGGAAATTGAGAAATGGCACCTCAATCGCTCTTACACTTTTTTTTACATTTGAGTCATTTAGCGGACGCTCTTATCCAGAGCGACTTAGTGAGTGCATACATTTAAATACCGGAAAAGGGAGCCGCTCAACTCAATCGTAAATCGTGCCTAAAATACCAGTAGACCTTTTTAAAGGGCTGAAGAGGTGCAGTTACCACAAGTAAGCAGTAGGCTAGCAGAACAGAGAAAGGCTATGGCCGAGCTAGGCTAACGTTACATATGGGCGTTCAACCTGGACATTTAATTTGATTAATTAATCCGTTTAAAAAAAAAGTAGCCTAGTAACGTTATGCATCGACAGTTGCACATTAAAATTAATTTGTCGACGTACAATGTCAATATTTTAATCATGGTTTAGAACAAGTTAATATTTTTAAATCTCCAAAATAAAAATATTTGAAGCTAAAACCATTCATGCATGCTGTCATCTCGTTTGAAATATAGCTGTTTTTAAAACATCTGGTAGCGAGCTAGTTAGACAAGCCACAACAAAAAAAAATCCTGGTAAACTACCGCCATTTGAAACAAAAAACATGTGAAATAAACTGTGACCCCATTCAGCCCCTCAGGAGTTATCTGCTTGAAGCATAATGTCTAATCCCGCCAAAACCGAAACGTGCACACCTTTGAGTTTGGGAAACACTGGTTTAGACAGTACATGTATTACCTTCACCTTTGAGTTTGGGAAACACTGGTTTAGACAGTACATGTATTACCTTCACCTTAGAGTTTGGGAAACACTGGTTTAGACAGTACATGTATTACCTTCACCTTTGAGTTTGGGAAACACTGGTTTAGACAGTACATGTATTACCTTCACCTTTGAGTTTGGGAAACACTGGTTTAGACAGTACATGTATTACCTTCACCTTTGAGTTTGGGAAACACCAGTACATGTATTACCTTTGAGTTTGGGAAACACTGGTTTAGACAGTACATGTATTACCTTCACCTTTGAGTTTGGGAAACACTGGTTTAGACAGTACATGTATTACCTTCACCTTTGAGTTTGGGAAACACTGGTTTAGACAGTACATGTATTACCTTCACCTTTGAGTTTGGGAAACACTGGTTTAGACAGTACATGTATTACCTTCACCTTAGAGTTTGGGAAACACTGGTTTGACAGTACATGTATTACCTTCACCTTAGAGTTTGGGAAACACTGGTTTAGACAGTACATGTATTACCTTCACCTTTGAGTTTGGGAAACACTGGTTTAGACAGTACATGTATTACCTTCACCTTTGAGTTTGGGAAACACTGGTTTTAGACAGTACATGTATTACCTTCACCTTAGAGTTTGGGAAACACTGGTTTAGACAGTACATGTATTACCTTCACCTTTGAGTTTGGGAAACACTGGTTTAGACAGTACATGTATTACCTTCACCTTTGAGTTTGGGAAACACTGGTTTAGACAGTACATGTATTACCTTCACCTTTGAGTTTGGGAAACACTGGTTTAGACAGTACATGTATTACCTTCACCTTTGAGTTTGGGAAACACTGGTTTAGACAGTACATGTATTCCTTCACCTTTGAGTTTGGGAAACACTGGTTTAGACAGTACATGTATTACCTTCACCTTTGAGTTTGGGAAACACTGGTTTAGACAGTACATGTATTACCTTCACCTTTTGCAGAGCTAGGGATTAGAAGAGCATGTTGGTGGAATCAGATTCTGTACAACAAAATACACAATTTACCCACCCCACTAATTGTATAGATCTCTATTAGACTGGTTAGTTTACCATACATGGACATTTCAATATTGTCACTTTGCTGTCAGCTAGCGTCACTAAATTGGCAGTAAGATTACTATCCAGCTGAGAACCAACTCACCAACCATAGGCGATTTATGCACATTCATCATTGCTAATGTTACCAACACAGAGTGAGTTAGCTATATTGACAATTTTATTTTTTAGTAACGGAGTGCTTTCCAGACAAGGGTGGAGTAGCGGTAGGTAGTTTTGTGGTTAAGAGCGTTGTGCCAGTAACCGAAAGGTCGCTGGTTCTAATCCCCGAGCCGACTAGGTTGAAAAATATGTCTAGGCCCTTGAGAAAAATCTGTCGATGTGCCCATTTAGCAGGCTTTTTATCCAAAGCTTACAGTCCCATAATTTTTGCCCGGGGATCGAACCCACTACCCTGGCGTTACAAGCGCCGTGCTCTACCAGCTGATACAGAGCCACTTAACCCTAATTTCTCCTAATTGCTAAATGCTCTAGAAAAGCGTAAACTAAAAACGTGAGTAGATTGCTAGCCGATTTGCACTACACTTATTTGCTAACATTAGCTAGCTTACGTTAGCTAAAGTCAATCAAAGATAGAACGAACAAACATGTTTATCCTGCTGAAGGTAGTTACCAATCTAGCAGTGACTCGTGTGATGGCATGCATTGATTGACAGTGTGTATACCAAAAAAAAAAGATGGCTATATGATTTGTCTCGTATCGGATCACTTCTCAGCTGTCGTCGAAATGGATTCCCCATCAGCCCAGCCTGAAAATCTGATAGTCTTTGGTCACCATAAAGCGCATCATTCTTGATGGGGTAAATCTCTGGTAGGTAGAAATGTTAAAGATAACACATTTTCGCTCTTGTTTGTAATTAGCACAGGCATGATGACAATCGTAAGTGGAAAAACATTGTCCCCCCCAAAAAAAAGTATTGCTTACAGAAGTTGTTAGATTGCTGTGTGGTGGTCGTCCAAGTTGTGAGCATGCCCCATCTACAATGTATCCCGACCCCTTCAAGAATGATCAATGGAAACTGGATGCACCTTCTTCTTCGATTATGTTTAACGGCGGGTTGGCATCCAATTTTGTTGCATTACCGCCACCAGTGGACTGGAGTACAACTCCCTTATATATTCGCTTGAAAAATAAAATAAATACCCTACCATCTAACACTACACTCACAAATTCAAAAAATATTATTAATAATTAACACCACACTACTCCGCTATTTAAATATATTAATTCCTACCTCATGCCCTCAACCTGAAATGATGGAACATCACCACTTAACACTCCCTGTAACTCTTCTGATGTCAAGTCTCGCACACCCAAATACCTCTGCAGCTGCCACCGCAACCTCAATTTTCTTCGACTTACGTTCTATCCCTGCAGTACAATTAATAACCATTGGTATAAATGCTAAAAACCCAATCTTACTACTCACACCACTCCTCCTCCTTGACCCATCTTCCTCTACTTTCTTCCCTGCCTCAGCATATGACAACTTCTGCACTACTCTAACCCTGGAAACCTCAACCTGCCTCTCTGGCACGGGACATTTCTGATCCCCAAGCCCCATGGGCACCCCTACAATTAGCACATACCACTACTTACTCCAATGCTACACATTCCTTTGTCTCATGCCCTTCTGCACACTTCTCACACCTTGCTGCCACATGCCCATAAGTTTGACACCTGTAACATCGTAATGTTTTTGACACATAAGCTCGTACAGGATAACGTATATCCCCGTGTAGCTCAGTTGGCAGAGCATGGCGCTTGCAACGGCAGGATTGTGGGTTCGATTCCCACGGGGGGCCAGGGGGGCCAGTATGAAAATGTATGCACTCACTAACTGTAAGTCGCTCTGGATAAGAGCGTCTGCTAAATGACTAAAATGTAAATATCCTAACTTCACTTTGTCAGGCAAAGACTCAACTTCAAAAACTCAAAAGAACAGACAATGACTCTTCTGTTTCCCCACTCTCGCCACCCTGTTTGTGTCGCACCAAATGACGAGCATCACAAACACTGGGAATCTTCCCCTTCAGTTGGTCCACTTTTACATTTACTGCTACCCCAGTCATCACTCCTTTCAATGGCTCCCCTTTCTTGAGACAGGATGCACCTGAGCTCATTTTCGAGTCTCATAGCAAAGGGTCTAAATACTTATGTAAATAAGGTAACTGTTTTTTTTATTTTTATACATTTGCAAACATTTCTGAACCTGTTTTTGCTTTGTCATTATGAGGTATTGTGTGTAGATTGATGAGGAGGGGAAAAAGCAATTGAATCCATTTTAGAATAAGGCTGTAATGTAACAAAATGTGGGAAAGTACTTTCAGAATGCACTGTACCTTAACGGGTGGTATCTGCATTCGCTAGGAATGCCAGACTTTGTGGTTCACTATGAGCAGACGAATACACAGGAAGTTGAAACTTCACGATTCTACCGGTAAAATGAAAATGTGCTAGATTGTGGTTTGGATAATTAATGTTTATGAAAAAAAAAAATATGTTTATATATATATATATATATACTGAATAAAAATATAAACAACATGTAAAGTGTTGGCCCCATGTTTCATGAGCTGAAAGAAAAGATCCCAGAAATGTTCTTTACGCCCAAAATATTATTTCTCACAAATGTTGTGCACAATTTTGTGTACATCCCTGTTAGAGCATTTCTCCTTTGCCAAGATAGGTGGATGGATTGACAGGTGTGGCATATCAAGAAGCTGATAAAACAGCATGATCATTACACAGGTGCACCTTGTGCTGGGGACAATTAAAAGGCCACTTTTTTAAAAAAAAATGTGCAGTTTTGTCACACAACACAATGCCACAGATGTTTTGAGGGAGCTTACAATTGGTCCACCAGCGCTGTTGCCAGTCATAGAGCCTCAGTTAGGGCATATCTAATCAATGGAAGATGGAGTTAAAAGTTAAAGGAGAGGGATAGGTTACCATGACCAAAAGCCAACAGGTAGGCTGCTACGTTATATTCTGAATGGAGTTGTTGTTTGTAACTGTGTAGGACGAGAAAGAAAGCCCATGCAGCCTCAATTAGCCTAGCTAGATAGCTTATTTAGCTTCTCCCGGTTTGATGCTGTCAAGACCGGTTCTGCGTAATCATATTAGATAATAAATAACCTAGCTATGGCAGCTATTAGTCTACTATAGCGCGAGTCTGCTTGGTTGGTTGCGTCTCTCCCTCCCTGTTCCCTGTGTCACTCGCTCACACTCAGTAGCCTACACACACAGCACGGCCCCTTGCTAGAGTGTTACATCTCTCTCTCCCCTCCTCTCTCTCCTCTCCCTCCTCTCTCTCCTTCTCTCTCTCTCTCCCTCCTCTCCTCCTCTCTCCTCTCTCTCCTCTCTCCCCTCTCTCACCTCTCCTCTCTCTCTCACCTCTCTCTCTCTCTCTCTCTCTCTCCCTCCTCTCCCTTCTCTCTCTCTCTCCCCCCCCTCCTCTCCCTCTCTCTCTCCCCCTCCTCTCCTCTCTCTCTCCCTCCTCTCCCTCCTCTCCCTTCTCTCTCTCCTCTCTCTCTCCCTCCTCTCTTCTCTCTCACCTCTCTCTCTCCCTCCTCTCTCTCCTCCCCCTCCTCCCCCTCCTCTCTCCTCTCCCTCCTCTCTCTCTCTACCTCCTCTCCCTCGTGCTTTATCAGCTCCGGTTCATAAAGTAGATTAAAAATGGACTTTTCTGCTGTTTCCCTCACTGGGATTGGATCAGACTGGGTCTGGATCCCATCAGGTCTATATGGAGCGTGTCTAGTTGTCCTCGGGTCCGTTCAGAACGGGACTTTATATATATATTTTCATGATACCCCAGGTCCTGATGGGAAAGCCCCAGGTCCTGATGGGAAAGCCCCAGGTCCTTTTTGGACCCGTGAAGCCCTCTACTAGCCGTCTACATATGTCCCTGTTGGATACAACTAGGGCCCAGAGTTTTTCCTGTTCAGGGAACAACTCCTGGCCATTATGTTGTACTCCTACATTTAGACTGATAGACTTGGTGTGCATGTCAACGTCACTTACTTTAATTTATGCCTATTTGTGTCATTTCAGCACCAAAGCCAAGAAGAAGGCGGTCGAAGGCAAGAAGCCTGTAGCTAAAGGTGCGAACGAAAACAAGGAACCTACGGTTACCATGTCCTCTCCCGAGGAAGAGGTCGCCATGGAAACCCAGAGCAGCAACGGCGTCGTCTCGACCAACGAGATCACAGCTGAACCCAAACCAGTTCTAACTGAGGTCACACAACAGGGTAGTGGTGTCATTACAGCGGTCAATGAAACCATGATGACCGTGACCGCAACAGAACCAAGTCAAGTCAACATGGAACCTGTTGACCCGATGACAACCAACAACGGCCAAAGCCAAAACGTTGCTGTCATAGCCGCTAAACGGGATTGCAAGAATGGAGAAACCATAGCAACCGCTACCAATCACGCTGTTACCAACAATGTTGACGTTAATGATGTCATCAATCCCGTCGACTCTGACAGTGTTGCTGCTTCTGTACCAGCACAAACACCGGTAACTTCAGCCTCTGTCCCCGTAGCTCTCCCGGTGTCGGTAAAAGGTGAAGACAAACCGTTAGACTTCCCAACGGTAACTCAGGAGATCCTCAAGGCCCTGGAGGCAGCAGTGCACCAACACCGCATGGAGAGACTAGCTGAGGAACAAGGACAGAACCAGACACAGGACCAGGGAGAGGGGTGCCAGGCCAAGCCTCTATCCGACAAGAAGAGCCCCGTAGCTGGGGAGAAGGGGGAGACCAAGACCCCGGCTGGAGAACTGAACCAGGCCCCAGCTCAACCAGAGAAGAAGACCGTGACGCCAACGCAGACTCAAAAAGAGGAGAAAAATAGACCTGCGGTTTTCGACAAGAAAAAAAAGCCACAACCTGTGAAGTCACAGACAGATAAAAAGCCTCCAACCACACCAGCTAAGAAGACCACAACACAGACAGAAGGAGCAAAGAAACCACCTTCAGGCTCTGGACAACCAGAGAAGAACCAGGGGAAGTCCGAAGGCTATGGAGGAAGAGGCCGGCGCGGGGACCATTCTTCCCCAGAAAGGATAGACTCTTCCAGGCATAGAAGCAGGCGGGCGGCCTCCGAGGAAGAGCAGGGTCCTCCGACGTCGAGACACGGCAACTCCTCTAGCTCCTCTTCTGGCTCCCGCAGGAACAGCAGACGGGACGGCAGCCCCGCCAAGAAGAAGGGGAGGAGAGGGGAGGAGGGGAGGCGCAAAGTAAGAGGAGGAGGGTAGGGGGAGGAGCAGAGAGGAACAAAGTAGGAAGAAGGAGGGAGAGGAACAAAGTAGTAGGGGGGTAGGGGGAGGAGCAGAGAGGAACAAAGGAGAAGGAGGGGGTAGGGGGAGGAGAGAGAGGAACAAAGTAGGAGAAGGAGGGGTAGGGGGAGGAGCAGAGAGGAACAAAGTAGGAGAAGGAGGGTAGGGGGAGGAGCAGAGAGGAACAAAGTAGGAGAAGGAGGGTAGGGGGAGGAGCAGAGAGGAACAAAGTAAGAGGAGGAGGGTAGGGGGAGGAGCAGAGAGGAACAAAGTAGGAGAAGGAGAAATCAGGAGTGATGGTGGATGTATTTTTTATATTCAGATTATATCCTTAAGTGCAGGTATTGTTAAAAGTCTAAATGAGGTGTTGACATGATTTCTTTCTATTGCTGAGATGTAATGTTTCTGTTTGTCCCACAGAGCCACAGCAGTAAAACGAACCAGTCCTCTAGGAGTGAGTCTAGATATAAGGACGCTCCAGAGAGAAAGGTGAGCATAAGATTTATAAAAATACACCATTCAAATAGTAATGTACAGAGTCCAAACGACTGCAATCTGTTGTAGCAAGCTGTTGGATTTGGTTTTCATTTACGCATTGCTCTCTTACATACATCTGATTCAAACTACAGCACTTCTGTTGAACTTGGCGGAATAACGATCGATTGATTAATTCAATGGATTCACCATCCTCTCATACCACAGGGTACCGGCTACGTGGCGGATGAGTTCACGTCTGACGTCGTCCCAGGTGAAGCCAACCCCTTCGACCTGGACCAGTTCAACACGGATGAGTTTGTCACCGTGGACGAGGTGGAAGGGGACGAGGCTGACAACACCATCCCACCAGAGCCATCATCTCCATCACACAAGACCCAAGGTAGGGCCTCGGAAAGGTCGGAACGATCGTCCAAACGCAAGAGGGGTACCCCAGATACCCCAACTTCTACTAGGAAATGTAGCCGGGAGCAGGAGAAAGAGACACCTCCATCCAAAAGCACTCCCACCCCCTCCTCTTCTACCTCTACCCCCCCTGGCCAGAAGACTCCACGAAAAGACGCAGCAGCCGCCAAAATAACGCATGCGGCGAAACCTCAACCAACTGCCACCTCTGGACGCAAGACCAGGTCATCTGCCGCTTCTGCTGTTGTAGCAACCGAAGCCGCAGAAACCCAGGAAACTGTCGGCAACGATGACGCCACAGTCGAGGTGGAGGCGGAGCCTGTTCCCGTGGAGCTTCTGTCTCAGCCAATGGCCGAAGCATCCGCTGCTCAGTCGGTAGAGAAAGTAGTGGTCACAAAGGGAAGTGACACAGAGGGTGCATTACCGTCATCTGGCCACAAGGTGTCAGTGTTGGAAATTGCAGTGCCAGCGAACAAGGAAGGGGAAAGTGCTGGGTCAGAGAGCGATATGGAGACTACAGCTGAAAAACCTCCAGAGGTAGACGGGAGCGAGGAGAAGGCCCAGGCTGAAAAAGGTGCCTCAATTCTGGGTACCGAGGCTCAGAATGGAGCCTGTCCACTGGAGCTTGTTCGGACTGCTCCGTCTGCCCCAGCCAAGGAGCAAGACCTTCATAAGACCCTAGAACTACAAGAGGGGGAGACAGTGTCCGGTCACCAGGTGCCCCAATCACTTGTTGACAAAGTACCCGAAGAAGAAAATGGCGGTTTCCAGATACTCGACGAAACCGTGGATGACAGAGAAGAGTACAGCCAAGACACTCAAGAACAGTCTGGATCTCTATCTCTGGGTTACCAGGCGACTGCAGCCTCCGAATCTACGGGTTCCCAGGAGCTCCAAACTACTCTAGAGGAACGCCAAGACATATCCGAAGACGAAGAAGAATCTGCTTTCCACATACTGGACTCTGTAGAAGACACTGAAGACCGAAGAGATTCTCTACCCAGAGAGATGGATACGAAGGAAGCTCTGGACAACCATACTACTGAATCTAAGGGTACCTCAAAACCCCAAAAAGAGGGTTACAAAACGGGTAAGGGTAATATGACACTTCAAAAGAAGGATGGTAAGAAGATACCCCAAACCCATGAAAAGGTACAGACCCCCACAGTGGAGACAGAGTGGGGTACCCACAAAAAGACTAACCTTGTCACCTTGGATGAGGTGAGTGAGGAAGAGGAGAATTACCCTGACGACGCTGCCGAAGAGGAAGAGCTGATGAAGAAACAGAAACTAGTGAAGGAGAAACAGCGAGAGAGGGAACGGGAGAAGGAGAGAGGGAAGGAGAGAAGGAGGAGTAGAGAGCGGGAGAGGAGCAAGGAGAGGTGGAGGGAGAGGGAGAGGGGGAGGGAGAGGGTCGGTGCGGATACGGAAGGGTTGGTGACTCTGGACGAAATTGGAGGAGAGGGGGATGAGGGAGGAGAGGAGGGAGCGAGGGATCGGGAGAGCGGAATAACTGAGGCAGACCTTCAAGCATTGGTCACTCTGGATGAGATCGTTGGCGAGGAAGGAGGGGAGGGGCCTAGCCCGGAGGCACACCCCTTCAGCCAGGAGGACGAATCAGGAAACTCCTTCAACCCAGAGGTCAGGAAACATCTACTGCTTTCTTTTTGTCTGCTTGGATCTCGATCTATCTATCTCTCTCACTCACTCTCTCTCTCCCTCTCTCTCTCTCTCTCTCTCTCACACAAACATGCACTACATCCACATCCTTCAACCTCTCTCCTATCAGACTCTGGTCATCCTGGATGAGGCTGGAGGTGATGATGAGATGGAGGAAGAGCAGCCCCAGACGTTTCCTGAACCAGCACAGACCCAGCACACTGACAACACAGGTACAGGTGTCTGTTAGAACAGAGTGACTGTGTGTCTGTTAGAACAGAGTGACTGTGTCTGTTAGAACAGAGTGAATGTGTGTCTGTTAGAACAGAGTGACTGTGTGTCTGTTAGAACAGAGTGACTGTGTCTGTTAGAACAGAGTGAATGTGTGTCTGTTAGAACAGAGTGTGACTGTTAAAACAGAGTGTGTCTGTTAGAACAGAGTGACTGTGTCTGTCTGTTAGAACAGAGTGACGGTGTGTCTGTTTAGAACAGAGTGACTGTGTCTGTTAGAACAGAGTGACTGTGTCTGTTAGAACAGAGTGACTGTGTGTCTGTTAGAACAGAGTGACTGTGTGTCTGTTAGAACAGAGTGACTGTGTCTGTTAGAACAGTGTCTGTTAGACAGAGTGACTGTGTGTCTCTGTTAGAACAGAGTGAGTGTGTCTGTTAGAACAGAGTGAACAGAGTGTGTCTGTAAGAACAGAGTGACTGTGTGTCTGTTAGAACAGAGTGACTGTGTGTGTCTTAGAACAGAGTGACTGTGTGTGTCTGTTAGAACAGAGTGACTGTGTGTCTGTTAGAACAGAGTGACTGTGTGTGTCTTAGAACAGAGTGACTGTGTGTGTCTGTTAGAACAGAGTGTGACTGTGTGTCTGTTAGAACAGAGTGACTGTGTGTGTCTGTTAGAACAGAGTGACTGTGTGTCTGTTAGAACAGAGTGACTGTATGTCTGTTAGAACAGAGTGACTGTGTGTCTGTTAGAACAGAGTGACTGTGTGTGTGTCGGAACAGAGTGACTTGTCTGTTAGAACAGAGTGACTGTGTGTCTGTTAGAACAGAGTGACTGTGTGTCTGTGAACAGAGTGACTATGTGTCTGTTAGAACAGAGTGACTGTGAACAGAGTGACTTTGTGTCTGTTAGAACAGAGTGACTGTCTGTTAGAACAGAGTGACTGTGTCTGTTAGAACAGAGTGACTGTATGTTAGAACAGAGTGACTATGTGTGTCTGTTAGAACAGAGTGACTGTATTGTCTGTTAGAACAGAGTGAGTGTGTCTGTTAGAACAGAGTGACTGTGTGTCTGTTAGAACAGAGTGACTGTGTGTGTCTTAGAACAGAGTGACTGTGTGTGTCTGTTAGAACAGAGTGACTGTGTGTCTGTTAGAACAGAGTGACTGTGTGTGTCTTAGAACAGAGTGACTGTGTGTGTCTGTTAGAACAGAGTGACTGTATGTGTCTGTTAGAACAGAGTGACTGTGTGTCTGTTAGAACAGAGTGACTGTGTGTGTCTGTTAGAACAGAGTGACTGTGTGTCTGTTAGAACAGAGTGACTGTGTGTGTCTGTTAGAACAGAGTGACTGTGTGTCTGTGACTAGAAACAGAGTGACTGTCTGTTAGAACAGAGTGACTGTGTGTCTGTTAGAACAGAGTGACTGTGTGTCTGTTAGAACAGAGTGACTGTGTGTCTGTTAGAACAGAGTGACTGTGTGTCTGTTAGAACAGAGTGACTGACTTAGAACAGAGTGACTGTGTCTGTTAGAACAGAGTGACTGTGTGTCTGTTTAGAACAGAGTGACTGTGTGTCTGTTAGAACAGAGTGACTGTGTCTGTTAGAACAGAGTGACTGTGTCTGTTAGAACAGAGTGACTGTGTGTTGTTAGAACAGAGTGAGTAGTTAGAACAGAGTGTGTGTTAGAACAGAGTGACTGTGTGTCTGTTAGAACAGAGTGACTGTGTGTGTCTAGAACAGAGTGACTGTGTGTCTGTTAGAACAGAGTGACTGTGTGTCTGTTAGAACAGAGTGACTGTGTGTGTCTGTTAGAACAGAGTGACTGTGTGTCTGTTAGAACAGAGTGACTGTCTGTGTGACTCTGTTAGAACAGAGTGACTGTGTGTGTCTGTTAGAACAGAGTGACTGTGTGTGTCTGTTAGAACAGAGTGACTGTGTGTCTGTTAGAACAGAGTGACTGTGTGTCTGTTAGAACAGAGTGACTGTGTGTCTGTTAGAACAGAGTGACTGTGTGTCTGTTAGAACAGAGTGACTGTGTCTGTTAGAAAGAGTGTGTGTGTGTTAGAACAGAGTGACTGTGTGTCTGTTAGAAACAGAGTGACTGTGTCTGTTAGAACAGAGTGACTGTGTGTGTCTGTTAGAACAGAGTGACTGTGTGTCTGTTAGAACAGAGTGACTGTGTGTGTCTGTTAGAACAGAGTGACTGTGTGTCAGAGTGTGTAGAACAGAGTGACTGTGTGTCTGTTAGAACAGAGTGACTGTGTGTCTGTTTAGAACAGAGTGACTGTGTGTGTCTGTTAGAACAGAGTGAGTGTGTGTCTGTAGACTGTGTGTGTCTGTTAGAACAGAGTGACTGTGTCTGTTAGAACAGAGTGACTGTGTCTGAAACAGAGTGACTGTGTGTCTGTTTAGAACAGAGTGACTGTGTGTCTGTTAGAACAGAGTGACTGTGTGTCTGTTAGAACAGAGTGACTGTGTGTGTCGGAACAGAGTGACTTAGAACAGAGTGACTGTGTGTCTGTTAGAACAGAGTGACTGTGTGTCTGTTAGAACAGAGTGACTGTGTGTCTGTTAGAACAGAGTGACTGTGTCTGTTAGAACAGAGTGTGTGTCTGTTAGAACAGAGTGACTGTGTGTCTGTTAGAACAGAGTGACTGTGTGTCTGTTAGAACAGAGTGACTTTGTGTCTGTTAGAACAGAGTGACTGTGTCTGTTAGAACAGAGTGACTGTATGTTAGAACAGAGTGACTATGTGTGTCTGTTAGAACAGAGTGACTGTATGTCTGTTAGAACAGAGTGACTGTGTCTGTTAGAACAGAGTGAATGTGTGTGTCTGTTAGAACAGAGTGACTGTGTGTGTGTCTTAGAACAGAGTGACTGTGTGTGTCTGTTAGAACAGAGTGACTGTGTGTCTGTTAGAACAGAGTGACTGTCTGTGTTAGAACAGAGTGACTCTGTGTCTGTTAGAACAGAGTGACTGTGTGTGTCTGTTAGAACAGAGTGACTGTGTGTGTCTGTTAGAACAGAGTGACTGTGTGTGTGTTAGAACAGAGTGACTGTGTGTCTGTTAGAACAGAGTGACTGTGTGTCTGTTAGAACAGAGTGACTGTGTGTCTGTTAGAACAGAGTGACTGTGTGTCTGTTAGAACAGAGTGACTGTGTGTGTCTGTTAGAACAGAGTGACTGTGTCTGTTAGAACAGAGTGACTGTGTGTCTGTTAGAACAGAGTGACTGTGTGTCTGTTAGAACAGAGTGACTGTGTCTGTTAGAACAGAGTGACTGTGTGTCTGTTAGAACAGAGTGACTGTGTGTCTGTTAGAACAGAGTGACTGTGTGTCTGTTAGAACAGAGTGACTGTGTGTCTGTTAGAACAGAGTGACTGTGTGTCTGTTAGAAGAACAGAGTGACTGTGTGTCTGTTAGAACAGAGTGACTGTGTGTGTGTCTGTTAGAACAGAGTGACTGTGTGTCTGTTAGAACAGAGTGACTGTGTGTCTGTTAGAACAGAGTGACTGTGTGTGTCTGTTAGAACAGAGTGACTGTGTGTCTGTTAGAACAGAGTGACTGTGTGACTGTGTGTCTGTTAGAACAGAGTGACTGTGTGTCTGTTAGAACAGAGTGACTGTGTGTCTGTTAGAACAGAGTGACTGTGTCTGTTAGAACAGAGTGACTGTGTGTCTGTTAGAACAGAGTGACTGTGTGTCTGTTAGAACAGAGTGACTGTGTGTCTGTTAGAACAGAGTGACTGTGTGTCAGAGTGACTGTGTCTGTAGAACAGAGTGACTGTGTGTGTCTTAGAACAGAGTGACTGTGTGTGTCTGTTAGAACAGAGTGACTGTGTGTGTCTGTTAGAACAGAGTGACTGTGTGTGTCTGTTAGAACAGAGTGACTGTGTGTGTGGTCTGTTAGAACAGAGTGACTGTGTGTCTGTTAGAACAGAGTGACTGTGTGTCTGTTAGAACAGAGTGACTGTGTGTCTGTTAGAACAGAGTGACTGTGTGTGTCTGTTAGAACAGAGTGACTGTGTGTCTGTTAGAACAGAGTGACTGTGTGTGTGGTCGGAACAGAGTGACTGTGTGTGAGTGTTAGAACAGAGTGACTGTGTGTGTCTGTTAGAACAGAGTGACTGTGTGTGTCTGTTAGAACAGAGTGACTGTGTGTCTGTTAGAACAAGAGTGACTGTATGTCTGTTAGAGCAGAGTGACTGTGTGTCTGTTAGAACAGAGTGACTGTGTGTCTGTTAGAACAGAGTGACTGTGTGTGTCTGTTAGAACAGAGTGACTGTGTGTCTGTTAGAACAGAGTGACTGTGTCTGTAAGAACAGAGTGACTGTGTCTGTTAGACACATATGCTCCTGTGTGTGTGTGTCTGCTCCTGTGTGTGTCTGTGTGCTCCTGTGTGTGTGTGTGTCTGCTCCTGTGTGTGTGTGTGTGTCTGCTCCTGTGTGTGTGTGTGTGTGTGTGTGTCTGCTCCTGTGTGTGTGTGTCTGTGTGTGTGTGTGTCTGCTCCTGTGTGTGTGTGTCTGCTCCTGTGTGTGTGTGTGTCTGCTCCTGTGTGTGTGTGTCTGCTCCCTGTGTGTGTGTGTGTCTGCTCCTGTGTGTGTGTGTCTGCTCCTGTGTGTGTGTGTGTGTCTGCTCCTGTGTGTGTGTGTGTCTGTTCCTGTGTGTGTGTGTGTGTCTGCTCCTGTGTGTGTGTGTGTCTGCTCCTGTGTGTGTGTGTCTGCTCCTGTGTGTGTGTGTCTGCTCCTGTGTGTGTGTGTCTGTCTGCTCCTGTGTGTGTGTGTCTGATCCTGTGTGTGTGTCTGTCTGCTCCTGTGTGTGTGTGTCTGATCCTGTGTGTGTGTGTGTCTGCTCCTGTGTGTGTCTGTCTGCTCCTGTGTGTGTGTGTGTGTGTGTGTCTGCTCCTGTGTGTGTGTGTGTCTGTCTGTGTGTGTGTGTGTGTGTCTGCTCCTGTGTGTGTGTGTGTGTGCTCCTGTGTGTGTGTGTCTGCTCCTGTGTGTGTGTGTGTCTGCTCCTGTGTGTGTGTGTCTGCTCCTGTGTGTGTGTGTGTGTCTGCTCCTGTGTGTGTGTGTCTGCTCCTGTGTGTGTGTGTGTCTGCTCCTGTGTGTGTGTGTCTACTCCTGTGTGTGTGTGTGTCTGCTCCTGTGTGTGTGTGTCTACTCCTGTGTGTGTGTGTGTGTGTGTCTGCTCCTGTGTGTGTGTGTGTCTGCTCCTGTGTGTGTCTGTCTGCTCCTGTGTGTGTCTGTCTGCTCCTGTGTGTGTGTGTGTGTGTGTCTGTCTGCTCCTGTGTGTGTGTGTGTGTCTGCTCCTGTGTGTGTGTGTGTGTCTGCTCCTGTGTGTGTGTGTCTGCTCCTGTGTGTGTGTGTCTGCTCCTGTGTGTGTGTGTCTGCTCCTGTGTGTGTGTCTGCTCCTGTGTGTGTGTGTGTCTGCTCCTGTGTGTGTGTGTCTACTCCTGTGTGTGTGTGTGTGTCTGCTCCTGTGTGTGTGTGTCTACTCCTGTGTGTGTGTGTGTGTGTCTGCTCCTGTGTGTGTGTGTCTACTCCTGTGTGTGTGTGTCTGCTCCTGTGTGTGTCTGTCTGCTCCTGTGTGTGTCTGTCTGCTCCTGTGTGTCTGTCTGCTCCTGTGTGTGTCTGCTCCTGTGTGTGTGTCTGCTCCTGTGTGTGTCTGTCTGCTCCTGTGTGTGTCTGTCTGCTCCTGTGTGTGTCTGCTCCTGTGTGTGTGTGTGTGTGTCTGCTCCTGTGTGTGTGTGTCTGCTCCTGTGTGTGTCTGTCTGCTCCTGTGTGTGTGTGTCTGCTCCTGTGTGTGTGTGTCTGCTCCTGTGTGTGTGTGTGTCTGCTCCTGTGTGTGTGTGTCTGCTCCTGTGTGTGTGTGTCTGCTCCTGTGTGTGTGTGTGTCTGCTCCTGTGTGTCTGTCTGCTCCTGTGTGTGTGTCTGCTCCTGTGTGTGTCTGTCTGCTCCTGTGTGTGTGTGTGTCTGCTCCTGTGTGTGTGTGTGTGTGTCCCTGTGTGTGTGTGTGTGTCTGCTCCTGTGTGTGTGTGTCTGCTCCTGTGTGTGTGTGTCTGTCTGCTCCTGTGTGTGTGTGTGTCTGCTCCTGTGTGTGTGTGTCTGCTCCTGTGTGTGTGTGTGTGTGTGTGTGTGTGTCTGCTCCTGTGTGTGTGTGTCTGCTCCTGTGTGTGTCTGTCTGCTCCTGTGTGTGTGTGTGTCTGCTCCTGTGTGTGTGTGTCTGCTCCTGTGTGTGTGTGTGTGTGTCTGCTCCTGTGTGTGTGTGTCTGCTCCTGTGTGTGTGTGTGTGTCTGCTCCTGTGTGTGTGTGTGTGTCTGCTCCTGTGTGTGTGTGTCTGCTCCTGTGTGTGTGTGTCTGCTCCTGTGTGTGTCTGTCTGCTCCTGTGTGTGTGTGTGTCTGCTCCTGTGTGTGTGTGTGTCTGCTCCTGTGTGTGTGGCCATTTAGACTCACTGGAGCCAATTACACTCACTGGAGCCAATTAGACTCACTGGAGCCAATTAGACTCACTGGAGCCAATCACACTCACTGGAGCCAATTAGACTCACTGGAGCCAATCACACTCACTGGAGCCAATTACACTCACTGGAGCCAATTAGACTCACTGGAGCCAATTACACTCACTGGAGCCAATTACACTCACTGGAGCCAATCACACTCACTGGAGCCAATTACACTCACTGGAGCCAATCACACTCACTGGAGCCAATCACACTCACTGGAGCCAATTAGACTCACTGGAGCCAATCACACTCACTGGAGCCAATTACACTCACTGGAGCCAATTACACTCACTGGAGCCAATCACACTCACTGGAGCCAATCACACTCACTGGAGCCAATCACACTCACTGGAGCCAATTACACTCACTGGAGCCAATTACACTCACTGGAGCCAATTACACTCACTGGAGCCAATTACACTCACTGGAGTATCTGACATAGGCTTTGAAAATAGGCTACTGTTAGTTTCTGTGTCTAGTATTCTGTGGATTATTTCACTAAAGCTCATTGAAAAATTACTTCCCTTATGTCTTTACATCTCCCCCTCTCCCTCTCCCCCCTCCCCCTTCCGTCTCCCTCTCTCCCCCCCCTCCCTCCCTCTCTCTCCCTCCCTCCATCTCTCTCCAGAAATATTACCTGAAGCATCAGAAGCAACAAGCAGGAGGTTCTAGCCAAGGCTCCGCCTCCAAATGACCCCTGACCTCACCCTGGATCTGTCTCAAATGTGACCATTTTCCCAACATAGTGCACTACTTTGGACCAGACTCCATAGTGCTCTGGTTGAAATGGAATAGGGGGCCATTTGGGACACAGACCACACACCATATAATATGACAGAGATTTTAGTTTAATGGATTTGTTTGTTTGCTTTTTGGATTTGAATATCATTAAACTTCTGTTTAATTTAACCAGAGAAACTCAGTCAGCAGAGACAAGACATAATGTATGTATAAGGAGAAAATAATAAATTTGTTTTATTAAAAACACTATGTTGTCTGGTGGTCGGTCTTAAGAAGGGTGTCTGTTGGGGTGAATGGCTTGATGCAGGTTGTAGAAGGGTGTATGTTGGGGTGAATGGCTGCTAAGCGTTATTACATTTACATTTTAGTCATTTAGCAGACGCTGTTATCCAGAGCGACTTACAGTTTGTGAGTGCATACATACATTTATTTTATTTTTATTTTATTTTTTTGATACTGGCCCCCCGTGGGAAACGAACCCACAACCCTGGCGTTGCAAACGCCATGCTCTACCAACTGAGCTGACATGGCTACATCCCTGCCGGCCATTCCCTCCCCATACCGACGACGCTGGGCCAATTGTGCGTCGCCCCCAGGGGGTATCCCGGTCGTGGCCGGCTACGACAGAGCCTGGATTCGAACCAGGTGAAGTGGCGCAGCTAGCACTGCACTGCAGTGCCTTAGACCACTGTAACTCGGGAGGCCCTATAAATGTAACGAGTACTTTTGGGTGTCAGGGAAATGTATGGTGTAAAAAATACATACTTTTCTTTAGGAATGTAGTAAAGTAAAAGTTGTCTAAAATATAAATAGTAAAGTACAGATACCCCCCAAAAAACTACTTAAGTATTACTTTAAAGTATTTTTCCTTAAGTACTTTACACCACTGGTGCACATCATAGCAAAATGTTTCGCGACGGCAAACAAATCATGATCCTCCATCACTGAAGAGGAAATCAATGAGGGGAGGAAACTATACAGAGGAGCTTTTAGAGACATCAATAACTGTTACTAGGACTGAGTACTGATGATATAGCCGCTATGATGTAACATATCTGAGCATATCAGATGTAGGGGCTGAGGTAAAATGTAGCGTTCCATTGTTAATACCTATCCAATCCTCTCAGATTCACCGTAGCCTGGTGTCTACACCAGGGTTCTTCAATTCCGGTCCTGGAGGGCCGAAACACCTCTGTTTTTCATCCTCTCCTTCTAATCAGGGGCTAATTCAGACCTGGGACACCAGGTGAGTGCAATTAACTACCAGGTAGAAATAAAAAAAAACAGAAGTGTTTCGGCCCTCCAGGACCGGAATTGAAGAACCCTGGTCTAAAGGGGTAATGGGCCAGAGGTGGGTTTAGGAATAGACGGGCTTGCCTTCCAGTACACTGGGTCAATCTATTAATAGCTGGAGGATTGACAACTTGCACACACATTCACGCATACAAACTCCATGTCTGATGCCTCCATGAATGTTTTTTCTCCCATTTGCACTTTAAGAGTTCACTTCCTTAATTAGGGCCTGTTGCCTAGGCTACAGTAAACAGTTACGGTTGTCTGGGAAACGGCTAGCTAAACCTGATCACCGCTTCCTCAGATGGTTCTGAAATTCTCCTATAATGTGCTCCAGAACTCCTGCATGAGTTCTCTACGTTAGTCCCCCCTGGTCCCCCCCTGTGATACAGTGGGGAGAACAAATATTTGATACACTGCCGATTTTGCAAAAATCCAGAAAATCACATTGTATGATTTTTTAAGTAATTAATTTGCATTTTTATTGCATGACATTAGTATTTGATCACCTACCAACCAGTAAGAATTCCGGCTCTCACAGACCTGTTAGTTTTTTCTTTAAGAAGCCCTACTGTTCCCCACTCATTACCTGTATTAACTGCACCTGTTTGAACTCGTTACCTGTATAAAAGACACCTGTCCACACACTCAATCAAACAGACTCCAACCTCTCAATCACCCTCGGTCATGGCCCCATCCATCCTCCCCTCAATACGGTGCAGTCGTCCTGTCCCCTTTGCAGAAAAGCATCCCCAAAGAATGATGTTTCCACCTCCATGCTTCACGGTTGGGATGGTGTTCTTGGGGTTATACTCATCCTTCTTCTTCCTCCAAACACGGCGAGTGGAGTTTAGACCAAAAAGCTCTATTTTTGTCTCATCAGACCACATGACCTTCTCCCATTCCTCCTCTGGATCATCCAGATGGTCATTGGCAAACTTCAGACAGGCCTGGACATGCGCTGGCTTGAGCAGGGGGACCTTGCGTGTGCTGCAGGATTTTAATCCATGATGGCGTAGTGTGTTACTAATGGTTTTCTTTGAGACTGTGGTCCCAGCTCTCTTCAGGTCATTGACCAGGTCCTGCCGTGTAGTTCTGGGCTGATCCCTCACCTTCCTCATGATCATTGAAGCCCCACGAGGTGAGATCTTGCATTGAGCCCCAGACCGAGGGTGATTGACCGTCATCTTGAACTTCTTCCATTTTCTAATAATTGCGCCAACAGTTGTTGCCTTCTCACCTAGCTGCTTGCCTATTGTCCTGTAGCCCATCCCAGCCTTGTGCAGGTCTACAATTTTATCCCTGATGTCCTTACACAGCTCTCTGGTCTTGGCCCATTGTGGAGAGGTTGGAGTCTGTTTGATTGAGTGTGTGGACAGGTGTCTTTTATACAGGTAACGAGTTCAAACAGGTGCAGTTAATACAGGTAATGAGTGGAGAACAGGAGGGCTTCATAAAGAAAAACTAACAGGTCTGTGAGAGCTGAAATTCTTATTGGTTTGGTAGGTGATCAAATACTTATGTCATGCAATAAAATACAAATTAATTACTTAAAACTCATACAATGTCATTTTCTGGATTTTTTGTTTTAGATTCCGTCTCTCACAGTTGAAGTGTATCTATGATAAAAATTACAGACCTCTACATGCTTTGTAAGTAGGAAAACCTGCAAAATCGGCAGTGTATCAAATACTTGTTCTCCCCACTGTACAAAATATATATACATATATTACACATATATATATATATATATATATACACATACATACATATACATACATACAGTGGGGGAAAAAAGTATTTAGTCAGCCACCAATTGTGCAAGTTCTCCCCACTTAAAAAGATGAGAGAGGCCTGTAATTTTCATCATAGGTACACGTCAACTATGACAGACAAATTGAGAGAAAAAAAATCCAGAAAATCACATTGTAGGATTTTTATGAATTTATTTGCAAATTATGTTGGAAAATAAGTATTTGGTCACCTACAAACAAGCAAGATTTTCTGGCTCTCACAGACCTGTATCTTCTTCTTTAAGAGGCTCATCTGTCCTCCACTCGTTACCTGTATTAATGGCACCTGTTTGAACTTGTTATCAGTATAAAAGACACCTGTCCACAACCTCAAACAGTCACACTCCAAACTCCACTATGGCCAAGACCAAAGAGCTGTCAAAGGACACCAGAAACAAAATTGTAGACCTGCACCAGGCTGGGAAGACTGAATCTGCAATAGGTAAGCAGCTTGGTTTTAAGAAATCAACTGTGGGAGCAATTATTAGGAAATGGAAGACATACAAGACCACTGATAATCTCCCTCGATCTGGGGCTCCACGCAACATCTTACCCCGTGGGGTCAAAATGATCACAAGAACGGTGAGCAAAAATCCCAGAACCACACGTGGGGACCTAGTGAATGACCTACAGAGAGCTGGGGACCAAAGTAACAAAGCCTACCATCAGTAACACACTACGCCGCCAGGGACTCAAATCCTGCAGTGCCTGACGTGTCCCCCTGCTTAAGCCAGTACATGTCCAGGCCCGTCTGAAGTTTTGGTAGAGTGCATTTGGATGATCCAGAAGAGGATTGGGAGAATGTCATATGGTCAGATGAAACCAAAATAGAACTTTTTGGTCAAAACTCAAAGAATGCTGAGTTGCATCCAAAGAACACCATACCTACTGTGAAGCATGGGGGTGGAAACATCATGCTTTGGGGCTGTTTTTCTGCAAAGGGACCAGGACGACTGATCCATGTAAAGTAAAAGAATGAATGGGGCCATGTATCGTGAGATTTTGAGTGAAAAACCTCCTTCCATCAGCAAGGGCATTGAAGATGAAAGGTGGCTGGGTCTTTCAGCATGACAATGATCCCAAACACACCGCCCGGGCAACGAAGGAGGGGCTTCGTAAGAAGCATTTCAAGGTCCTGGAGTGGCCTAGCCAGTCTCCAGATCTCAAACCCCATAGAAAATCTTTGGAGGGAGTTGAAAGTCCGTGTTGCCCCAGCGACAGCCCAAAACATCACTGCTCTAGAGGAGATCTGCATGGAGGAATGGGCCAAAAAACCAGCAACAGTGGTGTGAAAAACCTTGTGAAGACTTACAGAAAACGTTTGACCTGTGTCATTGCCAACAAAGGGTATATAACAAAGTATTGAGAAACTTTTTGTTATTGACCAAATACTTATTTTCCACCATCATTTGCAAATAAATTCATTAAAAATCCTACAATGTGATTTTCCTGGATTTTTTTTCTAATTTTGTCTGTCATAGTTGACGTGTACCTATGATGAAAATTACAGGCCTCTCTCATCTTTTTAAGTGGGAGAACTTGCACAATTGGTGGCTGACTAAATACTTTTTTTTCCCCACTGTACATACATACATACCCTTTAAAAAATATATATATATTTCCCTTTATTACTTTCCAACCCCACCATCCCCTCCCTAATTGGAGTAAACTACCGTATTTTCCGCACTATAAGGCGCACCGGATTATATTAAATTACGGTAGTGAACAACAACGCTTAGGCCTCTACTTCATGCTTATACATACTATATAAAATTTTATGGACACAGTCAATAATATTATATTTGGTTTGTTTTTTACTCCCTGAACTTCCTCGATCATTTTCATGACGTCCATATCCGGTTTGCTTCTATATGCCATATCTTTCTAACTGTGCTCTTTCACAAAAGCTCACAATATATAACCTATATGCTTATTATGGACACAGCATGCTTTACACTAGTTATCTTGTTGTTATTAGTTGTTGTTATTAGTCCCATCCTTCAGCTCCATTCAACATCTCCCATCTATCTTTTAACACCATCCATATTGGATTTATATTTGCCATATATTTTTCAACCGTACTGTGATGTTTTACAAAAGTTCTGAACCATTCTCATTGTTTCTACAGTTTGTGAATTGAAAATAAACATCTTTGCTAAAAGTATTATTATATTATTGATCGATTGACTATGACTTTTCAGATCACCCAGTAGTGCTATCTGCAGTAGTGTTAAACACTATTATAGCACACAGAGTGAGTCCATGCAACTTATTATGTGACTTGTTAAGCCAAATTTACTCCTGAACTTATTTAGGCTTGCCATAACAAAAGGTTTGAATACGTATTGACTTAAGACCTTTCAGCTTTTTCATTTTTCATTAATTTGTAAAAATTTTGAAAACGTAATTCCACTTTGACATTATGGGGTATTGTGTGTAGGCCCCCCAGTGACACAACATGTCAATTTAATCATATTTTTAATTCAGGCTGTAACACAACAAAATGTGGAAAAAGTCAATGGGTGTGAATCCCTTTCTGAAGGCACTGTATATCAGAAAATATTCAAACATTCCATTGAAAACAATGCAGTCAATCCACAGTCATACACTGGCTGAAATCAGTTGATGATAGGACTAAGTTGTAAATGCAACAAGCACTGATAATGTATCATATGACAGCACTCACAGCTTTCCAAGAAAACAAACACGTTGACATTTATGGTCTGTTTACACTGAGTGTATAAAACATACCTGCTCTTTCCATGATATAGACTGACCAGGTGAATCCATGGGCTCTTATTGATGTCACCAGTTAAATCCACTTCAATCAGTGTAGATGGAGGGGAGGAGACGGGTTAAAGAAGAGGATTTTAAAAGCCTTGAGACATGGATTGTGTATGTGTCCAATTCAGAGGGTGAATGGGCAAGACAAAAGATTTCAGTGCCTTTTGAACGGGGTATGGTAGTAGGTGCCAGGCGCACCGGTTTGAGTTTGGAAGGAACTGCAACGCTGCTGGGTTTTTCACTCGCAAACAGTTTCCCGTGTGTATCAAGAATGGTCCACCACCCAAAGGACATCCAGCCAACTTGACACAACTGTGGGAAGCATTAGAGTCAACATGGGCCAGCATCCCTGTGGAACGCTTTCACCACCACCTTGTAGAGTCCATGCCCTGACGAATTGAGGCTGTTCTGAGGGCAAGGGGGGGGGGGGGGGGGGGGGGGGTACAACCAAACATTAGGAAGGTGTATATTATTACATATAAATGGTATAGAACCCATATAAATGGTATTTATAATTAATATGACAATATTTTAGATTCTATTACACAATTTCTGATATATGACATGCCTTTTATTTTCCTGCGTTAGTAAAATCATTAATTCCAATTAGACTGGTTTGGATTTCTCCCTGACCAATATGGCTGCCATTTTCACCCCCCCATTCTGGAACTTTGAGGGTTGATGACATTTCCCCTCTAGTGTTTAACAGGATATCTATGGTTTTAGCTAGCCACCGTCGCCATGACATCACCTACAAGCGTGATGGGGGATTTCTATTGGAGAATCCGTTTCTGCATATATTCACACTGTACTGTCATGACCATGCTCTTGTTGTGGTTATTCTGACCAAACATAATAGCTTAGCCTTTAGCATTAGACACGTCTCATGGAAAAGCTGGCCAGGAATAAAGATAGTTTGTTTTAGTTTGCTGTTGCAGTTTTTAGGCAGCTAGTGTGGCGCCTACTGCTTGACTGAGGCTATGGAAGAGCAAGAGGAAGAGAGGAGAGGAAGAGGAAGAGAGAGGAAAAAGTGATAGGAGGAAATGTAGAGATTTCCTTTGGGCCCGCAGGGTGTGACCCTGGAGCTGGGGGGGTAGTCCTAAGATAATGTGTGGTGAGAGAGGGAGAAGGAGATATCTTGACTCCGACTAGGGAAGCCAGAGAAAAACTCAACTTACATTATTTAGCACTCACTCTTATCCAGAGCGACTTACAGGAGCAATTAGGGTTAAGTGCCTTGCTCAAGGGCACATCGACAGAATTTTTTACCTAGTCGGGATCGGGGATTAGAACCAGCGACCTTTCGGTTACTGGCACTACACTCTTAACCACTAAGCTACCTGCCGCTTCCAACTTCAAACTTATCTTGGACTTTACTTATTAGCTACAACATTTGGACTATAGCTTATCATTTGGACTATAGCTTATCATTTGGACTATAGCTTATCATTTGGACTATAGCTTATCATTTGGACTATAGCTTATCATTTGGACTATAGCTTATCATTTGGATAGCTTATCATTTGGACTATAGCTTATCATTTGGACTATAGCTTATCATTTGGACTATAGCTTATCATTTGGTCTATAGCTTATCATTTGGTCTATAGCTTATCATTTGGACTATAGCTGATCATTTGGACTATAGCTTATCATTTGGACTATAGCTTATCATTTGGACTATAGCTTATCATTTGGACTATAGCTTATCATTTGGACTATAGCTTATCATTTGGACTATAGCTTATCATTTGGTCTATAGCTTATCATTTGGACTATAGCTCATCATTTGGACTTGGTGCCCAACACTACTTCACACACCTACACACACTCTGGAGAAGTTGTGTGAGATGTTCAGACAATCTTCTTGTCTGTGGGGAGCAGTACTAGTTTCATTTCCTGGGTTTCAATCATTACTAGGATCGTTGCTCGGGCCGTCGCCGGGTGTGTTGTTGGGCGCGTTGCCAGGGTAACACCATGTTGAGGTGTGTTGTCGAACGGGCTGACAACCTGAGGGAAAAGGATGGACGGCTTAGCGACCCTCTGTGCGGTGTGATCTTCAGAGGTAAGGGGTCAGAGGTTAGCGGTGAAAGGGCATGATGGGGCTCATATCTAGCTGAGCCTTGGGACCTGTCGTACTTCTTGTATTTTCTCCCTGCTAGTTAATTCATTCATTGATTTAATGTCACTGATTGGTCAGAGACTCCGCCAGGTCATTCCCTGTCTAGATGGGAAAGATGGAGTCCACCAACACCCAGAGTGGGTGAAAACGCGCTTTGGTGCTGAAATTTAACTTCCTTATGTTAAAAAAAATCCATTTTACCAAGACAAATATGATTCTTCATATTCTGAATCATTCAGTGGGTGGTGTTTCTCTAACACCATTAACATTACATCCAAAAAATTCGGATTTCAATACCTAAATCCGATAATAATCACCGAGCTCTGTTGACAGAGCATTGCTGCTTCGCGGGTCGCAAAAAAGCAAAATTAGCATGACATGAGCTGAATTAAATGTAAAAGGCTTTGAAAATAAAAAGGTTGTGGCACATACAATTATCTGTAAGGTCCCTCAGTCGATCAGTGAATTTCAAACACAGATTCAACCACAAAGACCAGGGAGGTTTTCCAACGCCTCGCAAAGAAGGGCTCCTATTGGTAGATGGGTCAAAATAAAAAAGCAGACATTGAATATCCCTTTGAGCACGCGAAGTTATTAATTACAGTTTGGATGATGTATCAATACACCCAGTCACTACAAAGATACAGGCGTCCTTCCCAAACTCAGTTGCTGGAGAGGAAGGAAACCACTCAGGGATTTCACCATGAGGCCAATGGTGACTTTAAAAACAGTTACAGAGTTTAATGTCTGTGATAGGAGAAAACTGAGGATGGATCAGCAACATTGTAGTTGCCTCCACAATACTAGCCTAATTGACAGAGTGAGAAGAAGGAAGCCTGTACAGAATGAAAATATTCCAAAACATGCATCCAGTTTTGCAACAAGGCACTAAAGTAAAACTGCAATAAATGTGGCAAAGCAATTCACTTTTTGTCCTGAATACAAAGTGTTATGTTTGGGGCAAATTCAACACAACACATTACTGAGTACCACTCTCCATATTTTCAAGCATAGTGTTGGCTGCATCATGTTATGGGGTATGCTTGTAATCGTTAAGGACTCGGGAGTTTTTTCAGATTAAAAAAAGAAACGGAATGGAGCTAAGCACAGTCAAAATCGTAGAGGAAAACCTGGTTCAGTCTGCTTTCCACCGGACACTGGGAGATGAATTCACCTTTCAGCAGGACAATAACCTAAAACACAAGGCAAAATCTACACTGGAGTTGCTTACCAAGACGACAGTGAATGTTCCGGAGTGGCCGAGTTACAGTTTTGACTTGAATCTACTTGAAAATCTATGGCAAGACCTGAAAATGGTTGTCTAGCAATGATCAACAACCAAATTTGACAGAGATGGAAGAATCTTGAAAAGAACAGTGGGTAAATGTTGCACAATCCAGGTGTGGAACGTTCTAGAGACTTACTCAGAAACACTGCAATCGCTACCAAAACATGATTCTACAAAGTACTGACTCAGTGTTGTGAATTCTTATTGAAAATTTAATTTAAAAACATTATTTATATTTATTATATTATTATTATATTTAAAAAAGTTCTAGGAACATGTTTTCACTTTGTCATTATGGGGTATTTTGTTGGGTGAGATATTTTTTATATTTAATCCATTTTTGATTCAGGGTTGTAAACACAACAAAATGTGGAATTAAGTCAAGAGGTATGATACTTTCTGAGGCTCTGTAGGAATGGAAATAGTGAGAATGGTTTTGCAAACCCAATGTTACTAGATATTTCCTTTCTCTCTCTCCTCATTCAATTCAATTTCAATTCAATTTTAAGGGCTTTATTGGCATGGGAAACCGTGTGTTAAACATTGCCAAAGCAAGTGAAATAGATAATAAACAAAAAGTGAAA
>CM072221.1:3352083-3359583 GCA_036851935.1 Coregonus suidteri
CTCTCCTCCTCTCTCCTCTCATCTCCCCTCTCTCCTCTCCTCCTCTCTCCCTCCCCATCCCTCTCTCCTCCTCCTCTCTCCTTCCCATCCCTCTCCACTCCTCTCTCCTTCCCATCACTCTCCCCTCCTATCTACTTTCCATCCCTCTCTCCTCCTCTCTCCTCTCAATCCCTATCTCCTCTCCTCCTCTCTCCTCCCATCCCTCACTCTCTCCTCTCCTCCTCTCTCCTCCCCATTTCTCTCTCCTCCTCTCTCCTCTCCATCCCTCTCACCTCTCCTCCTCTCTCCCCATCCCTCTCTCCTCTCCATCCCTCTCTAATCTCCTCCTCTCTCCTCTCCATCCCCTCTCTCCTCTCCATCCCTCTCTCCTCTCCATCCTCTCCATCCCCCTCTCTTTTCCATCCCTCTCTCCTCTCCTCCTCTCTCCTCTCCATCCCTCTCTCCTCTCCTCCTCTCTCCTCTCCTCCTCTCTCATCTCCATCCCTCTCTACTCTCCATCCCTCTCTCCTCTCCTTCCCTCTCTACTCTCCTCCTCTCTCTCCTCTCCTCTCCATCCCTCTCTCCTCTCCTCCTCTCTCCTCTCCATCCCTCTCTCCTCTCCTCCTCTCTCCTCTCCTCCTCTCTCCTCTCCATCCTTCTCTCCTCTCCTCCTCTCTCTCCTCTCCTCCTCTCTCCTCTCCATCCTTCTCTACTCTCCTCCTCTCTCCTCTCCTCCTCCATCCCTCTGTCCTCTCCTCCTCTCTCCTCTCCATCCCTCTCTAAAAAGCTCTCCTCCTCTCTCCTCTCCTCTCCTCTCCTAAAGGTCTCTCCATCCTCCTCTCCTCTCCTCTCTCCTCTCCATCCCTCTCTCCTCTCCCATCCTTCTCTCCTCTCCTCCTCTCTCCTCTCCTCCTCTCTCCTCTACAACCTCTCTCCTCTCCTCCTGTCTCCTCCCTATCCCTCTCTCCTCCTCTCTTCTCTCCATCCCTCTCTCCTCTCCTCCTCTCTCCTCTCCATTCCGTCGTCCTCCTCTCCTCCTGTCTCCTCTCCTCTCCTCCTCTCCATCCTCTCTCATCTCCATCCATCTTCTCCTCTCCTCCTCTTTTTTCCTCTCCTCCTCTCCAATCCTCACCTACTCCTCTCCTCCTCTCCATCCATCTCTACTCTTCTCCTCTCTCCTCTCCATCCCTCTCTCCTCTCCATCCTGCCTCTTTGTCTCCTCCTCTCCTCTTCTCCTCTTCTCTCCTCTCCATCCCTCTCTCCTCTCCATCCCGCTCTCCTCTCCTGCTCTCTCCTCTCCATCCCTCTCTCCCCTCTTCCATCCCCCTCTCTCATTTCCATCCCTCTCTCCTCTCCTCCTCTCTCCTCTCCATCCCTCCTCCTCCCTTCCTCTCATCCTCTCCATCCCTCTCTACTCTCCTCCTCTCTCATCCTCCTCCTCTATCCTCTACATCCCTCTCACCTCTCCTCCTCTCTTCTCCCCATCCTCTCTCCTCTCCTCTCCACCCTCTCTCCTCTCCTCTCCAGCCCTCTCTCCCTCCTCTCCTCTCTCCCTACATTCCCTCTCTCCCTCTCCTCTCCCATCCCTCTCTCCTCTCCATCCCCCTCTACTCTCCTACTCTCTTCCTCCTCCTCTCTACTCCTCTCATCCCTCTCTCCTCTCCATCGCTCTCCCTCCTCTCCATCCCTCTCTAATCTACACAAACGCCTCACACACCGCGTGGCTGCTGCCTCTCTAACCTGGTGGTCCCTGCACGCACCACTCACCTGGAGTTCCAGGGTCTCAGGCAGCCTCTTGGAACTGCCGTTCTGCTGCCAACAAGGCAGACTTCATCCCAGCCTATGCTACCCTCCAATCCCTCGACTTCTTTGCGCTGACGGAAACATGGATTACCACTGAAAACACCTGCTACTCCCTACTGCTCTCTCCTCGTCTGACCATGTGTTGGTTCTCGCATACCACCCGAGAGCATCTGTCAGGCGGGGTGGGGCACAGGAATCCTCATATCTCCCAAGTGACATTCTCAATTTTTCCCCTAACCCATCTGTCTATCTCCTCATTTGAACTTCCATGCTGTCACAGTCACTAGCCCATTTAAAGGCTTAATATCCTTGTCATCTATCGCCCTCACAGGTTCCCTTGGAGAGTTCATCAATGAGCTTGACGCCTTGATAAGCTCCTTTCCTGAGGATGGCTCACACCCCTCACAGTTTTGGGGGATTTCAACCTCCCTACGTCTACATTTGACTCATTTCTCTCTGCCTCCTTCTTTCCACTCCTCTCCTCTTCCTCTTTTGACCTCACCCTCTCACCGTCCCCCCCTACTCACAAGGCAGGCAATACGCTTGACCTCATCTTTACTAGATGCTGCTCTTCTACTAATCTCACTGCAACTCCCCTCCATGTCCTCCGACCACTACTTTGTATCCTTTTCTCTCTCGCTCACCTCCACCACTACTCACTCTGCCCCTACACAGATGGTAATGCGCCGCCGCAACCTTTCGCTCTCTCTCTCCCACTACTCTCCTCCTCTTCCATCCTATCATCTCTTCCCTCTGCTCAATCCTTCTCCCTCCAATCTCCTGATTCTGCCTCCTCAACCCTCCTCTCCTCCCTTTCTGCATCCTTTGACTCTCTGTGTCCCCCTATCCTGCCGGCCGGTCTCGGTCCTCCCCCTCCAGCTCCGTGGCTTGATGACTCATTGTGCGAGCTCACAGAACAGAGCTCCGGGCAGCGGAGCGGAAATGGAAGAAACTAAACTCCCTGCCGACCTGGCATCTTTTTCACTCCCTCCTCTCTACATTTTCTTCATCTGTTTTCTGCTGCTAAGCCACTTTCTAACCACTCTAAATTTTCAAGCATCTGCCTCTAACCCTAGAAGCTCTTTGCCACATTCTCCTCCCTGCTGAATCCTCCTCCCCCCCCCCCCCCCCCTCCTCCCTCTCTGTGGATGACTTTGAAAAGAATGGTTGACGACATCCGATCCTCGTTTGTTAAGTCTAATTGACACTGCTGGTCCTGCTCACACTGCCCTAACCCCTATGCTTTGACTTCTTTCTCCCCTCTCTCTCCAGATAAAATCTTTGCGACTTGTGACTGCAGCCGCCCAACAACCTGCCCGCTTGACCCCATCCCCTCCCTCTCTTCTCCCCTACCTCACCTCCTGATCACTCATCCCTTGACCACTGGCCATGTCCCTTCCGTCTTCAAGAGAGCGAGAGTTGCACCCCTTCGTCAAAAACCCCAACACTCGATCCCACTGATGTCTCACAACTACAGACCATGTATCCCTTCTTTCTTTTCTTCCAAACCTATTGAGCGGTGCCGTCTTTAGCCAACTCTCTTGCTATCGTCTCCTCCAAAAGACCTTCTTGATCCAAAACTATTCAGTTTTCAGGACTGGTCATTCACTGAAGACTGCTCTTCTCTGTGTCACGGAGGCCTCTCCGCACTGCTAAAGCTAACTCTCTCTCCTCTGCTCTTGTTCCTTCTAGACCTGTCTGCTGCCTTTGATACTGTGACACTCAGATCCTCCTCCTCTCCACCCTCTCCGAGCTGGGCATCTCCGGCGCGGCTCCACTCCTGGATTGCGTCCTACCTGACGACCGTCGCTCCTACCAATTGGCGTGGCGAGAAGCTGTCTCCGCACCACGTGCTCTCACCACTGTGTGTCCCCCCAGGGCTCAGTTCTAGGCCCTCTCCTATTCTCCCCATATACACCAAGTCACTTGCTCTGTCATATCCTCACATTGCCTCTCCTATCATTGGCTACGCTGACGATACACAACTAATCTTCTCCTTTCCCCCTTCTGATAAACCAGGTGGCGAATCGCATCTCTGCATGTCTGGCAGACATATCAGTATGGATGACGTATCACCACCTCAAGCTGAACCCTGGCAAGACGGCGCTGCTCTTCCTCCCGGGAAAGGACTGCCCGTTTCCATGATCTCGCCATCACGGTTGACAACTCCGTTGTGTCCTCCTCTCCCAGAGTGCGAAGAGCCTTGGCGTGACCCTGGACAACACCCTGTCTGTTTCTCCGCTAACATCAAGGCGGTGACCCGATCCTGCAGGTTCATGCTCTACAACATTCGGAGAGTACGACCCTGCCTTACACAGGAAGCGGCACAGTTCCTAATCCAGGCACTTGTCATCTCCCGTCTGGATTACTGCAACTCGCTGTTGGCTGGGCTCCCTGCCTGTGGGCCATTAAACCCCTACAACTCATTCAGAATGCCGCAGCCCGTCTGGTGTTCAACCTTCCCAAGTTCTCTCACGTCACCCCGCCGCTCCCCCCCCTCCGCACACTCCCACTGGCTTCCAGTTGAAGCTCGCATCTGTTACAAGACCATGGTGCTTGCCTATGGAGCTGTGAGGGGGAACGGCACCTCCGTACCTTCAGGCTCGATCAGTCCCCTACACCCAAACGAGGGCATTGCGTTCATCCACCTCTGGCCTGCTGGCTCCCCTTCCTCTGCGGAAGCATAGTTCCCGCTCAGCCCAGTCAAACACTGTTCGCTGCTCTGTCACCCCACACAAGCTCCCTCACGACGCCAGGACAGCAGAGTCACTCACCACCTTCCGGAGACATTTGAAACCCCACCTCTTTAAGGAATACCTACCTGGGATTGGATAAAGTAATCCTTCTACTAACCCCCCCCCCCCCCCCCCCCCCCTAAAAAAAATAAAAATAAAAAATAAATAAATTGTGAAGTGGTTATCCCCTGGCTAGAGGGTGAATGCACCAATTTGTAAGTCGCTCTGGATAAGAGCGTCGTCTAAATGACGTAAATGTAAATGTAAATGTAACTCTCCTCCTCTCTATCCTCTCCCATCCCTCTCTCTCTTCTCCATCCCTCTCTCCTCTCCTCTTATCTCCTCTCCATTCCTCTCTCCTCTCCATCCCTCACTCCTCTCCATCCCTCTGTCCTCCTCTCTCCTCTCCTCCTCTCTCATCTCCTCCTCTCTCCTCTCCATCCCTCTCTCCTCCCCTCTCTCCTCTCCTCCTCTCTCTTCTCCTCCTCTCTCCTCCCCTTCTCCGACTCTCCACCCCATCTCTCTCTCCTCTCCACCCTCTCTCCTCTCCATCCCTCTCTCCTCTCCATCCCCCTCTACTCTCTCCTCCTCTCTCTCCTCACCTCTTCTCTCCTCTCCATCCCTCTCTCCTCTCCATCCCTCTCTCCTCACCCCTCTCTCTCCTCTCCTCTCCTCCTCTCTCCTCTCCATCCCTCTCTCCTCTCCATCCCTCTCTCCTCTCCTCCTCTCTCCTCTCCTCCTCTCTCCTCTCCTCCTCCTCCTCTCGTCCTCTCCTCTCCTCCTCTCGTCCTCTCTCATCCCTCTCTCCTTTTCCTCTCTCCTCTCCTTCCCTCTCTCCTCTCCTCCTCTCTCCTCTCCATTCCTTTCTCCTCTCATCCTCTCTCCTTCCCATCCCTCTCTCCTCCTCTCTCCTCTCCATCCCTATCTCCTCTCCTTCCCTCTCTCCTCTCCTCCTCTCTCCTCTCATCCCTCTCTCCTCTCCATCCCTCTCTCCTCTCCATCCCTCTCTCCTCTACATCCCTCTCTCCTCTCCTCTCTCCTCTACATCCCTCTCTCCTCTCCTCCTGTCTCCTCCCCAACCCCTCCTCCTCCTCTCTCCTCTCCCATCCCATCTCTCCTTCTCTCTCCTTCCCATCCCTCTCTCCTCCTCTTTCCTCTCCATCCCCCTCTCTTTTCCATCCCTCTCTCATCTCCTCCTCTCTCCTCTCCATCCCTCTCTCTCTCCATCCCTCTCTACTCTCCTCCTCTCTCCTCTCCATCCCTCTCTCCTCTCCATCCCTCTCTACTCTCCATCCCTCTCTCCTCTCCTTCCCTCTCTCCTCTCCTCCTCTCTCCTCTCCATCCCTCTCTCCTCTCCATCCCTCTCTCCTCTCCATCCCTCTCTCCTCTCCATCCCTCTCTAATCTCCTCCTCTCTCCTCTCCATCCCTCTCTCTTCTCCATCCCTCTCTCCTCTCCTCTTATCTCCTCTCCATTCCTCTCTCCTCTCCATCCCTCTCTCCTCTCCATCCCTCTGTCCTCCTCTCTCCTCTCCTCCTCTCTCATCTCCTCCTCTCTCCTCTCCATCCCTCTCTCCTCTCCTCTCTCCTCTCCTCCTCTCTCTTCTGCATCCATCTCTCTTCTCCTCCTCTCTCCTCCCCATCCCTCTCTCCTCCTCTCTCCTCCCCTTCCCTCTCTCCTCTCCATCCCTCTCTCCTCTCCATCCCACTCTACTCTCCTCCTCTCTCCTCTCCTCTTCTCTCCTCTCCATCCTCTCTCCTCTCCTCCTCTCTCCTCTCCTCCTCTCTCCTCTCCATCCCTCTCTCCTTTCCCTCTCTCCTCTCCTTCCCTCTCTACTCTCCTCCTCTCTCCTCTCCATCCCTTTCTCCTCTCCTCCTCTCTCCTTCCCATCCCTCTCTCCTCCTCTCTCCTCTCCATCACTCTCTCCTCCTCTCTCCTCTCCATCCCTATCTCCTCTCCTTCCCTCTCTCCTCTCCTCCTCTCTCCTCTCATCCCTCTCTCCTCTCCATCCCTCTCTCCTCTCCATCCCTCTCTCCTCCCTCTCTCCTCTACATCCCTCTCTCCTCTCCTCCTGTCTCCTCCCCAACCCCTCTCTCCTCCTCTCTCCTCTCCATCCGTCTCTCCTCTCCTTCTCTCTCCTTCCCATCCCTCTCTCCTTCTCTCTCCTTCCCATCCCTCTCTCCTCCTCTCTTCTCCATCCCTCTCTCCTCCTCTTTCCTCTCCATCCCCCTCTCTTTTCCATCCCTCTCTCATCTCCTCCTCTCTCCTCTCCATCCCTCTCTCCTCTCCATCCGCTCTCCTCTCCTCCTCTCTCTTCTCCTCCTCTCTCCTCTCCTCCTCTCTCCTCTCCATCCCTCTCTCCTCTCCTCTCTTCTCCTCTCCATCTATCATCTCCTCTCCATCCCTCTCTCCTCTCCTCCTCCTCTCCTCTCTCTCCTCTCCTCTCCTCTCTCTCCTCTCCATCCTCCTCTCCTCTCTCATCCTCCTCTCTCCTCTACATCCCTCTCTCTTCTACATCCCTCTCTCCTCTCTCCTTTCCTCCTCTCTCCTCTACATCCTCTCTCTCCTCTCCTCGTCTCTCCTCTCTCTCCTCTCTCCTCTCCTCCTCTATCCTCTACTCCCTCTCATCCTCTCCTCCTCTCTTCTCCCCATCCATCTCCCCTCTCCTCTCCACCACCTCTCTCCTCTCCTCTCCAGCCCTCTCTCCTCTCCTCCTCTCTCCTCTCCATCCCCCTCTACTTCCTCCTCTCTCCTCTCCTCTTTCCTCTCCATCCCTCTTCTTTCTCCATCCCTCTCTACTCTCCTCCTCTCTCCTCTCCTCCTCTCTCCTCTCCTCCTCTCTCCTCTCCATCCCTCTCTCCTCTCCATCCCTCTCTCCTCTCCATCCTCGTCATCCCTCCTCTCCATCCGTCTCTCCCTCCTCCCTCCTCTATCGCCTCATCTCCCTCTCATCCCTCTCTCTTCTCCATCCCTCTCTCCACTCC
>CM072221.1:3364583-3377083 GCA_036851935.1 Coregonus suidteri
GGGAGAGAGAACCGATTAAGCTTTGGGGAAGAGGGTAGAGATGAGGACCTACTTAGGAGGGGGAGAGAGAACCGATTAGCTTTGGGAAGAGGGTAAGAAGATGAGGACCTACTGGAGGGGGAGATGAGAACCGATTAGCTTTGGGGAAGAGGGTAGAGATGAGGACCTACTGGAGGGGGAGAGAGAACCGATTTAGCTTTGGGGAAGAGGGGTAGAGATGAGGATGAGGATGGAGGGATGAGTGTTTTATTAATATGTTGTTCCTTATCACCAGGGGACTGTAACGGAGGACAAGAGTGATGACAAATCTGTGACGGCGACCTTTGGGGTCAACTGCCCCACCATTTCCTGCTTCTTCGACAGTAAGCACAACACATCTCTCTCTCTCTTTCTCTCTCTCTCTCTCTAGCTGGTTTATGGTGAGACAGATGTGGAAAGAGTTGTACCCCGCTTTTGGATGAAGATGTTATTTTTTCACATAAATAACATAGATATTAAACCCATGACAACCCAATTTCTATAAACCTAAAGGCAGATAAATGTTTATAGATGACAGAATGAATAAAGTTTGAAATAGAGATCTTCATCTTGATTCATTCACTCCCCCTCTCTCGCTCTCTCTCTCCCCCCCATCTGTCTTCCACCTGTGGTATAGTATATCTGAGAGATCTCTGGTTCCAATCGGGCACACCTGTCTCCCCTGGCAACACCCATAGAAACAGATGGTCACCATGGAAACCTCTAATTGGTTCCAGATATACAGTAACTAGACTGTGACTCTGAAGTGGAGGTGGAGGGGAGAATAGAGTAGAATGAGAATAAGGGTAGGATCTGGAATAGAAAATCATCATTAAATTCAATAGAGAGAGAAGGTCCTGAAGTACGAGGTGTTTTTTCACCCTCCATAAGGAAACATTTTCAGCAGTGATTCCTGTTTCAGGTGGGACTTGCTACCACCTGCGCTGTTACCTGTATCAAGCCAGAGTGCTGCTAGTCATGGTTACCTGCACCAAGCCAGAGAGCTGCTAGTCATGGTTACCTGTACCAAGCCAGAGAGCTGCTAGTCATGGACAGAGTACAACTTCTCCAGGTAAGTCACTGTTACCTGCACCAAGCCAGAGAGCTGCTAGTCATGGTTACCTGCACCAAGCCAGAGAGCTGCTAGTCATGGACAGAGACAACTTCTCAGGTAAGTTACTGTTACCTGTCACCAAGCCAGAGAGCTGCTAGTCATGGTTACCTGCAACAACTTCTCAGCTAAGTCACTGTTACCTGCACCAAGCCAGAGAGCTGCTAGTCATGGTTACCTGCACCAAAGCCAGAGAGCTGCTAGTCATGGACAGAGACAACTTCTCAGGTAATGTTACTGTACCTGTACCAAGCCAGAGAGCTGCTAGTCATGGACAGAGACAACTTCTCAGGCAAGTTACTGTTACCCTGTATCAAGCCAGAGAGCTGCTAGTCATGGTTACCTGCACCAAGCCAGAGAGCTGCTAGTCATGGTTACCTGCACCAAGCCCAGAGAGCTGCTAGTCATGGACAGAGACAACTTCTCAGGCAAGTTACTGTTACCTGCACCAAGCCAGAGAGCTGCTAGTCATGGACAAGAGACAACTTCTCAGGTAAGTTACTGTTACCTGCACCAAGCCAGAGTGCTGCGTCTGAGGTAAAAAGCATGGTTACTGAACTAAGAACTCTGATGTGGCTTCCTCTCTTCAACTAAAACTTTTGTGTGATACTCAGAACTACGGAATGTGGTACGTGTGTGCTAACATTCTCTTTGACAGCTAAATATTTCTGTCACTGTCCCTCTCAGAAAAAGAGATGGAGGGAGTGAGAGAGAAATGATATTGTTTTTCTTTAAGTGGAGATCATGGAAACTATAGCTACTGCTGCGTGTGTCTTCATATGAATCCTAACAAGGGGTGAGTGAATCCAACGCTGCAGTGATGTATCATTCTGCTCTGAGATCCAGGCTTTCTCTTCTCCTTTGTCCTTCGCTCTCTTTTCTTTTTCTCACAACATGAGGAGGAGATAGAGGAGAGAGAGAGCGAGCTAGAGAGGGGTGGATTTATTTCAGGATCATGTTCTTTAAGGGATCTGGTGTTTTCATTCTGTGGCTTCTGATTAAGACCTAATGCCTACCCAACCAACTGAAATAGCAGACCTTCGTAACGGCCCAGATGAGTTGATGGATGTATAAAGCAGTCTTACTGTGTCTGGGTCTTACAAGCCCTGCAGATAGATTAAACACATTTAAAGGATTTAACTTCTCTCTCTCCCCTCCCTCGCTCTCTCTCTCTCTCTCGCTCTCCTCTCTCTCTCTCTCTCTCTCTCTCTCTCTCTCTCTCCCTCTCTCTCCCCTCGCTCTCTCTCTCTCTCTCTCTCTCTCTCTCTCTCTCTCTCTATCTCTCTCTTCTCCCTCTCTCTCTCTCCGTCTCTCTCTCTATCTCTCTCTTGCTCTCCTCTCTCTCTCTCTCACCTCTCCCGCTCCATCTCTCTCTCTCTCTCCTCTATCTACTCTCTCCCCTCTCTCCCTCCCTCTCCATCTCTCTCCTCTCTCTCTCTCTCTCTCTCTCTCTCTCTCATCTCTCTCTCTCTCCTCATCTCTCTCTCTCTCTCCCCCATCCCTCGCTCTCTGTCTCTCTCTCTCTCTCTTCTCTCTCGCTCTCTCTCTCCCCCTCTCTCCCCTTCTCCCCTCGCTCATCTCTCTCTCTCTCATCTCTCTCTCTCTCTCTCTCTCTCTCTCTCCTCTCTCCTTTGTTCTCTCTCTTTTTATGTCTTTCTGTCTCTCTCCTTCCCCCTCTCTCTCTGCCTCCCCTCTTTGCCCCAGTGAACCCTGTGTTTGTTGAGGGTGACTACCCCCAACAGTTTTTCCCCTCTCCCCCCGTTTAGGGGTGTCTCCCATCCCCAGTCCTTACCCCCCATTCCTTAATTCCCAAATTTGTGAGTGTTTATTTACCCACTGATTCCTGATGGGGCCCTGGCTGACTGTGTGTGTGTGTTTGGAACGCTCCCTAAGGCTTGTTTATGCTGCTGTTGTAGAAGCTGTTACGGGATACAGGGGGGCGGGGGGGGGGCTGTTATTCCCTCTCTTGTGAGAAACCAACTTTCACTTCTATATTCCGGGGGGGCCCCCCCCCCCCCCCCCCCCAAGCGAGACGGAGTGACATCAACAACTTTGGAATGCCGAAACCTGGAGCGACAGCCACTTAAAGACCCTCGGAGGGATTGTTTCAGTTGGGAAAAAAACAGTAGCCGTAGAGCATTTTCCCATGCATTGATTAACCTCACCCCTGCACATGCACGCGCACACGCACACTGAAACACACACGCACACATACGGTACAGTATGCACACGTACACACAAACATGCACTCATTCACACTCACAAAGACAGCAGTTACACGCCGCTCTCAGTTCCAGTGGCTGTTCTCACATCTAACGTAAAGGTTGGAAGGTTGGGGTGTGTGTGTGTGTGTGTGTGTGTTTGCTATAAGGTTGGGGTGTGTGTGTGTGTGTGTGTGTGTGTGTGTGTGTTTGCGTTTGCCATAAGGTTGGTATCTCTGCTCATATTGCCTCTAGCTGGCTTGGTCATGCTAGTTACAATTCAACAGTCAAAACATACTATTATATCAAACCAGAGCAGAGCTAAAACATCTAGGTTTTATAAACAGTGAAAACAGACTGTTTATCCTCTGCCCTAACGTCTCTAAGTCTTCTCAAGATCAAAAAGCAACCGTTCTCTACCATTTACCAGAGCTAAACCCTGTTTCCCTGGTTATCCCTGGTTATCCCTGGTTATCCCTGTCTATCTTTACAGAAACACATGTATTATATTATTTAACATCTCTCTCTACTCCCTCTCTCCTTCCTCTCCTCTCTCTCCTCCCCATCCAGAGAGAACCTCCTCTCTCTCCCTCTCCCCATTCCTCTCTCTCCCTCCCTTTCCCTCCTCTACTCTCCATCCCTTCTCTCTCTCTCTCCCCCTCTCCCACTTTCTCTCTCTCCCCCCCTTCCCTCTCTCTCTCCCACTCCTCTTCCAACTCCTCTCTCTCTACATTTTAGTCATTTAGCAGACGCTCTTATCCAGAGAGCGACTTACAGTTAGTGAGTGCATTACATTATAATTATTTTCATATTGGCCCCCCATGGGAATCGAACCCACAACCCTGGCGTTGCAAACGCCATGCTCTACCAACGAGATACATCCTGCCTGGCATTCCCCTCCCCCTACCCTGGACGATGCTGGGCCAATTGTGCCGTTTGCCTGCGCCCCCGCCCCGCCATGGAGATAGCCCCACGCTCGTACCCCAACGATCTCTCGAGCTCCCTTCTCTCCCCCTTCTATCTCTCGCTCTCTCTCTCTTATCTATCTCCCTCTCTCTCTATCTCTCTCTCCGGCCCTCTCTCAAACACCCTCTATCCCCCCCGATCTAATCCAAGCCTCTCTGTCCCCTCTCGAGGTCCATCTCAAACTCCTGCCCTCTCTCTCTTCCCCCCTCTCTCTCTCACCCCCCCTTCTCTTATCCCCCCTCCTCTCCCCTCTCTCTCTCCCTCTCACCCTCTCCCTCTCTCTCTCTTTCCCCCCCGTCATCTCTAGCTCCCCACCCCTCTACTCTCTAGCCCCCCTCTCTCTCGATCCCTCCTCTCTCCCTCTCCCTTCTACCTCTCCTATTCTCTCTCACCCCCCAAATACCTCCCCTCTCTCCTCCAGATCCCTATGCCATAGTGTCATTCCTCCACCGGAGCCAGAAGACAGTGACAGTGCGTAACACGTTGAACCCCACCTGGGACCAGACACTCATCTTCTACGAGGTGGAGGTGTTTGGAGACCCTGTGTTCACAGAGAGAAACACTCCTAACATAGTGGGTGGAGCTGGTACGATCAGGATACATACGTGAGTGAAAATGGAATCCAATATTCATTAATTGACCATTATATAATGTAAGTAAGTAAGTAAGTAAATGATCCATCAATCATATCGATCGATCTATTATCCATGTCTTCCTGTATGTAACTGTCTTGTCATTCCCCTCCCATCCCGTAGGGGGCAGATTAGTTTCATGGGTTGCTGTGGTGTGTCAGCCTCCACCACCCCGCCCCCTCGACTGGCCTGGTACCAATCAGGAGATGAGACAAGAGTGCAGGAGAGAGCACCGGCTGCCTTTGAACTCATGCGACGAAAGAAGTTGTACGCCAGTGTGTGTGTGTGTGTGTGTGTGCGTGTGTGTGTGTGTGTGTGTGTGTCTGGTGTGTGTGTGTGTGTGTGGGTGTGTGTGTGGGTGGTGTGGGTGTGTGTGTGTGTGGTGTGTGTTTGTGGTTCCGTGTGTGTGTGTGTGTGTGTGTGTGTGTGTGTGTGTGTGTGTGTGTGGTGTGTGTGTGTGTGTGTGTGTGTGGTTTGTGTGCGGTGTGTGTTTGTGTGTGTGGTGTGTGTGTGTGTGTGTGTGTGTGTATGTTTGTGTGTGTGTTTGTGTGTGTGTGTGTGTGTGTCTGTGTGGTGTGTGTGTGTGTGTGTGTGTAGTCGTGTGTGGTGTGTGTGTGTGGAGGTGTGTCGTGGGTGTGTGTGGGTGTGGGGGGGGGGGGGGGGGGGGGGGGTATGGTGGGGTGTGTGTGTGTGTGTGTGTGGTGTGCTCTGTCCTAATCCCCCGTGAGCCGACTAGGTGAAAAAATCTGTCGATGTGCCCTTGAGCAAGGCACTTAACCCTAACTGCTCCCGTAAGTCATTCTGGATAAGAACGTCTGCTAAATGACTAAAATGTCAAATGTAAAATGTAGTAATGTAGGAAATACTTTATGTTTGATTCATTTTTCTGTTTTTGAGACAGAGACAGTTGGAGCCTGGATACTATCAGCCATGGTGTTTGTGGTGTGTGTGTGTGTGTGTGTGTGTGTGTGTGTGTGTGTGTGTGTGTCTTTGCGTGCATGTGAGTCCTAAAGTATTTTTGATGAGCAGAACTGTTTGTAAAAGCTGTTTGTAAAGAGTCTTTGATGAGCAGAGCGGTTTGTAAAGAGTCTTTGATGAGCAGAGCGGTTTGTAAAGAGTCTTTGATGAGCAGAGCTGTTTGTAAATAGTATTTTTGATGAGCAGAGTTCTTTGTAAAGTATTTCTGACGAGCAGAGGTCTTTGTAAAGGATTTTTGATGAGAATATATGTTTGTAAAGTATGTTTGCTAAATGATGTAAATGTAAATGTTTGATGAGTAGAGGTCTTTGTAAACAATTTTTGATGAGCAGAGCTCTTTGTAAAGTATTTGTGATAAGATATGTTTGTAAATCGTATTTTTGATGAGAAGAGCTCTTTATAAAGTATTTTTGACAGTTATTTGTAAAGCATTTCTGATGAGCAGAGCTCTCTGTAAAGTATATTTGATGAGCAGAGATCTTTGTAAAGTATGTTTGATGAGCAGAGCTCTTTGTAAAGAGTATTTTTGATGAGCAGAGCTCTTTGTAAATAGTATTTTTGATGAGCATAGCTGTTTGTAAAGTATGTTTGATGAGCAGAGCTGTTTGTAAAGTATGTTTGATGAGCAGAGCTGTTTGTAAAGTATTTCTGATTAACAGAGCTGTTTGTAAAGGGTATTTTCGATTAGCAGAGCTGTTTGTAAAGTATGTTTGATGAGCAGAGCTCTTTGTAAAGTATTTCAGATTAACAGAGCTGTTTGTAAATCATATTTTCGATGAGGAGAGTTCTTTGTAAAGTATTTTTGACAGAGCTCTTTGAAAAGTATTTTTGATGAGCAGAGGTCTTTATAAAGGATTTTTGATGAGAAGAGATCTTTGTAAAGTATGTTTGATGAGCAGAGCTCTTTGTAGTGTGTTTTTGATGAGCAGAGCTCTTTGTAAAGAGTCATTTTGATGAGCAGAGCTGTTTGTAAAGTATTTATGATTAGCAGAGCTGTTTGTAAATCATATTTTCGATGAGAAGAGATGTTTGTAAAGTATTTTGGACAGAGCTCTTTGTAAATTATTTTTGATGAGCAGAGCTCTTTGTAAATTATTTGTGATAAGATATGTTTGTAAATCGTATTTCAGATGAGCAGAGCTCTTTGTAAAGTATTTCTGATGAGCAGAGCTCTCTGTAAAGTATATTTGATGAGCAGAGCTGTTTGTAAATAATATGTTTGATGAGCAGAGCTCTTTGTAAAGAGTATTTTCGATTAGCAGAGCTCTTTGTAAAGAATATTTTCGATTAGCCAGAGATGTTGTAAAGTATGTTGGCATGAGCAGGAGCTGTTATGTAAAGTATGTCTGGAAATTAACATAGCTGTTTGTAAAATATGTTGGGAAATGTTTTCGATTAGCAGAGCTGTTTGTAAAGTATTAAGTGATGACAGTGGGCTCTGAAAAAAATGAGCAGAACGTATGAAATTAGTTCAGCCACCAATTGTGCAAGTTTCTCCCACTTAAAAAGAAAGAGGCCGATTTAGCAGAAAAAAAAAATAAAAAAAGTAGTTTGAACAAAAGCAGAAATTTTCATCAAGGTACATTGTCAATAGCTATTTTGACAGACCAAATTGAGTGATTTTTTTTTTTTTTTTTCTCCAGGTACAGGGGGGAAAAAAGGGGGGAGGGGGAGCGGGGGGAAAATCACATTTTGTAGGTTTTTTTTTTTTTTTTTTTTTTGCTGGGGAAGAAGAAATTGGCGGGGGGGGGTGAATTTTACAGAATAGGGGACGGGGGGGAGGGGAGTGACAGGGAAAAATTTTTTTTTTTATTTGTTTTTTTTATTTTTCAAGAAAATTATATTTGCAAAACATTTTTATGAATTGGGAAAGAAAAAATGGTGGAAAAAAGTATTTGGTCACCTTACAAACAAGCAAGATTTCTGGACTCTTACAGACCGGTAACTTCTTCTTTATTTAAGAGGCTTCCTCTGTCCTCCCACCGTTACCTGTATTAATGGCACCTGTTTGCAACTGTTATATCAGTATAAAAGACACCTGTCCACAACCTCAAACAGTCACACTCCAAACTTCACTTATGGAAAAGACAAAGAGCTGTCAAAGGACACCAGCAGAAACAAAATTGTAGACCTGCACCAGGCTGGGGAGGACTGAATCTGCAATAGGTAAGCAGCTATTTGGTTTGAAGAAAATCAACTGTGGGGAGCAATTTATTAGGAAATGGAAGGACATACAAAGACCACTGATAATCTCCTCGATCTGGGGATCCCCACGCAAGATCTCATCCCGTGGGGTCAAAATGATTCACAAGAACGGTGAGCAAAAATCCCAGAGAACCACACAGGCGAGGGAATCCTAGTGAATGACCTGCAGAGAGCTGGGACCCCCAAAGTAACAAAGCCTAAAATCAGTAACACACTACGCCGCCAGGGACTTCAAATCCTGCAGTGCAAGACGTGTCCCCCGCTCTGCTAAGCCAGTACATGTCCAGGTCCGTCACTCCCTGAAGTTTGCTAGAGTGCATTTGGATGATCCAGAAGAGGGATTGGGAGAATGTGCATATGAAGTCAGGATGAAACCAAAAATATAACTTTTTGGTTAAAAACCCAACTCTGTCGTGTTTGAGAGCGACAAAGAATGCTGAGTTGCATTCCAAAGAACACCATACCTACGGTGTGTTTGAAGCACTGGGGGTGGAAACATCATACTTTGGGGGCCTGTTCTTTCTGCAAAGGGGGGACCAGGACGACTGATCCGTGTTATTAAAGGGAAAGGAATGAATGGGGACATGTATTGTGAGATTTTGAGTGTTGAAACATTCCTTCCCATCAGCAAGGGCATTGAAGATTTAAAAACTGTGGTGGCCCTGGGTCTTCTTTCAGCATGACAATGATCCCAAAACACACCGCACCGGCAGACGAAGGAGTTAGTGTAGGGTGGCTTCGAGTAGAAGCATTTCAAAGGTCTGCTGGAGTGGCCTAGCCAGTCTCCAGATCTCAACCCATTAATAGACAAATCTTTGGAGGGGAGTTTTGAAAGTCTGTGTTGCCCAAGCGACCAGCCCCAAAACATCACTGCTCTTAGAGGAGGATCTGCATGGAGGAATGGGGCCAAAAATACCAGCAGCAACAAGTGATTGTGAAAACCTTTGTGAAGACTTACAGGAAAACGTTTGACCTGTGTCATTGCCAACAAAGGGTATATACAAAGTATTGAGAAAATTTTGTTATTGGTTATGACCAAATACTTATTTTTTATTTGCAAATATTAATTCATTAAAAAATCCTACAATGTGATTATCCTGGAGTTCTTTTCCTCATTTTGTCTGTCATTAGTTGACGTGTTACCTATGATGAAAAGTACATATGCCTCTCTCATCTTTTTTTTAAAGTGGCTGAGAACTTGCACACAATTGGTGGCTGACTAAATACTTTTTTGCCCCACTGTATGTGAAATCCTTCGATTATGGCCTAATGGATTTATTTCAATGGACAGTAAATCTGTTGAAATTGTTGTACTGTATGTTGCGTTGACATTTTTGTTCATTATAGAATCAACAACTGACTAATGACCTTCCTGTGTTTTATTTGTGGAATCAGTGTTATTCAACAATATGTTCTGGTCCTACAGTATGTCAATAAACGTTATCATTCACCAGAACAGAGAGACTGCATTTCTAATGTCAACAAAATGGAACCCTATTCCCTCTTTAGTGCACTACTTTTGACCAAAGCCTAATAGTGCCCTGTATAGGGAAAGGTGCTGCCTCAATTTGGGACACAGTCCTCATATTATTATTATTAGTATTATTTTTATTATTTTTATTTAACCTCCAGAGTTTACATAATGGGGGTTAAAACAAAACATAAAGTCAAAATACAACAGAAAATATATATCACAGTGTGTTGCGAATGTAGCAAGTTATTCATTTTACATTACAGTCATTTTAGCAGACGCTGCTCTATCCAGAGCGACATTACAGTTAGATGAAATTACATATTTTTTTATACTGGCCCCCCGACCGGTGGGAATCGAAACCCACAACCCTGGCATTGCAAAGTTGCCATGCCCTTATCAACTGAGCTACAGTCCTGCCGGCCATTCACTCCCCTTACCATAGGAACCGCAGGTAGCTTAGTGGTAATTAAAGGCGTTGTGCCCAGCTAACCGAAAGGTCGCTAGGTTATAATCCCAGGAGACGACCTATGGTGAAAAAAAATCTGTCGATGTGCCCTTGAGCAAGGCACTTAACCCTAATTAATTGGCTCCTGTAAGTCGCTCTGGATAAGAGCGTCTGCTAAATTGACCAATTACTTATATTTATTGATTATTTATTGTGCGACGCCCATGAGTCTCACGGTCGCGGCCGGGCCTCTTTGCGACAGAGCCTGGATTGGGGGATTCGAACCAGGATTCTCTTAGTGGCACCAGTTAGCACTGCGATGCTTGCGAAGTGCCTTAGACCACTGCGCCACCTCAGGAGAGTTGTGGAGCGGTAAGGCAACTAAATAGGCCATAGTGCAAAATAATAATTTACAATTAGTATTTTTACACTGGAATGGATAGATGTGCAATGAGATTGTGCAAATAGAGATACTGGGGTGCAAATGAGCAAAATAAATAACAATATAGGATGAGGAAAGTTGGGTGGGCTAATTTCAGAATGGCTGTGTTACAGGTGCAGTGATCGGGTAAGGTGCTCTGACAACTGATTGCTTAAAGTTAGTGAGGTGAGATAAGAGTCTCCAGCTTCAGAGATTTGTTGCAATATACGTTCCAGTCATTGGCAGCCAGAGAACTGGAAAGGATGTGGCGGACAAAGGAGGTGTTTGGCTTTTGGGGATGACCAGGAGATATTACCTGCTGGAGCGCATACTACGGGTGTGGTGTTGCTCTGGTGACCCATGAGCTAAGATAAGGCGGTGGGGATTTCCCTGGGCAGTGTTTTAAATGAGGCCGGGAAAGGGGGGGTTTTGAGGGAGGGAAACATGAGTGAGGCCCAGCCAACAAGACCCGTAAGGCCCACAGTGGGGGGTTTAGTGTAGGGGGTTTTGGAGACAAAACGGATGGCACTGTGATGGACTACATCCCATTTGCGAGAGAGTTTGGAGGTTTTTTGTAAATGACATCCCCAAAAGTAAAGGATCGGAAAGGATAGTCATTTTTAAGGGGGCCAGTTTTGGCCCCAAGGGAATTTAAAAGGAGGTTTTGGGTTGGAATCTAGATTTAACTTTTGATTATTATAGTTTTTCAGAGGAGAGAGAGGGAAAGGAGGGGAAAGAGGAAGAGAGGGGAAGAGAAGAGAGAGAGGAGGAGGGGGAAGAGATGAGGGACCCGGGGAAAGAGAGAAAAGAAAAGACAGAGGGACAGAAAAACAGAGACAGACAAGAGAAGCGAGGAGGAGAGGAGGAGAGAAAAGAAGGAGAGAAAAGAAGAGAGAGGGGAGAAGAGAAAAAATAGAAAATAGAGTCCTTTTAATTTGAAAACTCTTTTTACCCCAGCTCTGTCTCTAACGAGGGGGTTTTAATTATGTTTTGGGGTTTTCTTAAACGTTGATTTAATGAACTCGCCTCACTTGGAGATTACGTCCATGTTGAAAAAATCTCTTTTTAAACCAAAGGGGAACGACCGGAGGTTTTCCCAAGAGCTAAAACCAAATGTCGGAGTACAGCCCATAGGGTTTTACTGTAGATACAAGCTTTCGGTTTGGGCCCTAAAACAAATTTTTAAACCGGCATCCAAAAACTCTCCCTTTTGGCTCTTCTTTTTCTCTTCAGTTGACCCTCTAAAAAAAAGACAGCGATGGAGAATCAGGATGGTTTTTTAAAAAAGGGTTTTCTGGAAAAAATTTTTTTTTTTTTAAAAATTTTCCCGGTTTTTTTTTTTCCCGGTTTTTTTTTTTTAACCCTTAAAAAAAAAAAAAAAAAAAATTTAAAAAAAAAAAAAACCCCTTTTTTCCCCCCCCCCCCCCCCCCTTCCCCCTTTTTTTTTTTTTTTTTTTTTTTTTAAAACCCCCCCCCCCCTTTCCCCCCCCTTTTTTTTTTTCCAAAAAACCCCCCCTTTTTTCCCCCCCCCCCAAAAAACCCCCCCCCTTTTTTCCCCCCCCTTTTAAAAAAAAAACCCCCCCCCCCCCCCCCCCCCCCCCCCCCCCCCCCCTTAAACCCCCTTTTTTTAAAATTTTTCCCCCCCCCCCCCCCCCCAAAAAACCCCCCCCCCCCTCTACCCCCTTTTCCCCCTTTAAAACCCCCCCCCTTTTTTCCCCCCCTTTTTTTTTTCCCCCCCCCCCCCCCAAAAAAAACCCCCCAAAAAAATTTTTCCCCCCCCCCCCTTTTTTTCCCCCCCCCTTTCCCCCCAAAACCCCCCCCCCCTTTTTCCCTTCCCCCCTTTTTTCCCCCCCCTTTCCCCCCCTTTTTCCCCCCCCTTTTTTTCCCCCCCCAAACCCCCCCCCCCCCCCCCCCCCCCCCCCCTCCCCCCCCCTTTTCCCCCCCCCTCCTTTTCCCCCCCCCCCCTCTCCCCCTCCCCCCTCCCCTCCCTTTTCCTTCCCCCCCCTTTCCCCTCTCCCCCTCCCCCCCCCCCCCCCCCTTTCCCCCTTT
>CM072221.1:3379583-3384583 GCA_036851935.1 Coregonus suidteri
CCCCCCCAAAAAACCCCCCCCCTTTAAAAAAAAAACCCCCCCCCTTTTTTTTTTTTTTGGAAAAAAAAAAAGGGGGGGGCCCCCCCTTTTTTTAAACCCCCCTTTTTTTTTTTTTTTGGGGGTTTTTTTTTTTTCCCGATTTTCCCCAATTTTTTTTTTTTTTCCCCCCCCCCCCAAAATTTTTTAACCCCCCCGGTTTTCCCCCCCCCCTTTTTTTTTTTTCCCCCCCCGGGCCCCCCCCGGGGCCCCCCCCCCCCCCTTTTTTTTTTGGGCCCCTTTTTTTCCCTTTTTTTTCCCCCTCCGGCCCCCCCTTTTTTAAAATTTTTTCCCCCCCGGGAACCCAACCCCGGTTTTTTCCCCCCGTTTAAACCCCCCCCTTTTTTTTCCCCCCTTTTTTTCCCCCCCTTTTCCCTTTTTTTTTGGGGGGACCCCAAGGCCCCCCCCCCTTTTTTCCCCCCCCCCCCCCCCCCCAACCCCCCTTTTTACCTTTTTCCCCCGGGGGGGGTTTTTTTTAAAAAAGGCCCCCCCCTTGGGGGGTTTTCCCCCCCCCCCGGGGGGGGGGGGGGGGGGGCCCGGGCCCCCCCCTTTTTTTTGGTTTTTTTAAAAAAATGCCCCTGACCCTTTTCTAACCTCCTACCCGGGTTTCTAACCCCTGACCCTGGTTTATATCTCATACCCTTTTTCTATTCCTTCCGACCCCGGTTCAATTCCTACCCTGGTTCTATACTCATGACCCGGGTTCTTATCCCATGACCCGGGTTCTATATCCCCCATGCCCCGGGTTCTATACCCCCATGACCCTGGTTCTATACCCATGCCCCGGGTTTCAAATTCTCCATGCCCTGGTTTCTATACTCCATGCCCCTGGTTCTATATCTCCTGACCCTGGTCTATCCTCAATGACCCTTGTTTCGATATCTCCGTACCCTATTCTATATCTCCGTTACCCTTGTTCTATATCTCCATGATCCGGTTCTATATCCTCCTATCTTTGACCGTGGTTCTATATCTCCATGACCCTGGTTCTATATCTCCGTGACCCTAGGTTCTAAATCTCCATGACCTGGTTCTATCTCTCCCATACCCTGGTTCTATATCTCTGTTACCCTGGTTTCTATATCTCATGACACCTGGTTCTATATCTCCTGCCCTAGTTCTATTCCCTGACCCTGGTTCTATATCTCCATGACCCTGGTTCTATATCTCCATGACCCTGGTTCTATATCTCCATGACCTGGTTCTATATCTCCATAACCCTGGTTCTAATACCTCCATGAACCCTTCTATATCTCCATGAACCCTGGTTCTATATCTCCAAAATGACCCTGGTTCTATCTCCGTATGCCCTGGTTCTATTCCTCAATGACCCTGGTTCTATATCTCCATGACCCTGGTTCTATACCTCCATGACCCTGGTTCCCCCGAAGTGGGCCTTTGAGAGGTAGTTTCCTTTTTTAATGATGGAACCAAGTACATCATACCATTAGGCTTGAATGTGCTCATTTAGGCTGGACTGGGTTGGACTGGGCTGGGTTGGACTGGGTCGGGTACCTCGCCCAGACTGTCTATAAACTGGAATGTATTCCTGTTGGAACTCCAGAACTGGTATAACTGGACCCAGAGGTACCGGTGGTGTGACAATGTGACTGCAGCATTGTGTCATAGAACATAAAGTCTTGTTCTCTGAAGAGCAACCAGCGACACACACATTCTCTCTCTCTCTCAAACACAACTCTCTGGACGGAAAGTGAAAACAGTAAAGTGTGTCACTGCCAGAGAACCTGTCAATTCTCCAGCATGAGGACTGACTACAAATACCCCAAAATAAATAGAAACAAAATATCGGGAACGACAGAGGGGGGGAAAAAAAAAAAGAGAGATTTGGAGAAAAAATATTTGAGGGATTAAGGAGATTGGAAAATGGTTTCCATGTCCTTGTATTAACCCTCCTGTCTGTGTGTGTTTAAATCACTGGATGAAGAAAGAAGGGATGAAGAGAGAGAGAGAGAGAAACCATGGGGGTGTAGACTTGGGTTCTTTACTGTTAGAACGTGTGTGTGTGTGTGTGTGTGTGTGTGTGTGTGTGTGTGTGTGTGTGTTGTCTAACCTAGGGGTTTCTAACCAGGAGAACATTTTTAATAGGAGAAAAATGCACTGTCATCAAACTCTGGGTTTGGGGTTGTGGGACAAAAAAACTAAAACGGGGCTTTTTCCAACATGTTTTTGTGTGTTGAACTACACGCGCAAACAACAATTTACAGTAATGTATTGTAATGCACCCTCCAAACCCAGAGATCTCCAATATATACCATAACATACAGTAATGTGTTGTAATGGATTGTGTTGTAATGGATCCTGTTGTAATGGAACGTGTTGTATTGTGATATGCTGTAAAGCGTAATGGATTGTGTTGTATTGGATCGTATTGTATTGGATCGTGAGCAATCCAAGATGGCATAGCAGTGCGGTTGTGTATTACGTTGTGTCCTTGTGTAAATGGCCTGTTTTCTTTTTTTTCCCGTATATATTTCTCTATCTCACTTTCCATCCTTGACTAAATATACTTTCCTGCAACCCGCCTCACCCAATGTGGAACTGATTCTATTATTTCTTCATACCTTTTATCAAGAACCCACGGCTGAAACTAAGCCAGCTAGCCAGCTAACTAGCTACTTGCTATTAGCCACCGTTAGCGGTCTTCACCACTGTCTGTGGCCTGCACTACCTACCAGCCAGCTCTAGCCTGGACAATTATCGGCCAGTCTGCACAGCGTGCTATCGACCCAGAGCATTTAGGATTTTCTGCCGGAATCACTGAATCTCCAGTTGAAACTAGCTAGCCAGCTAACTAGCTACTTGCTATTAGCCACCGTTAGCAGTTTTCACCCAGAACATCGGATTTTCTGACGGAATAACTGAATCACTGGACCTTAACACCGGATCGCAACTAGCTAGCCGCAACCGAATGGATGTTGCTGTAGGCTAATCACCACTGCCCCCGAAGCAAGCACCAGTTAGCCTTGAGCTAGCCTCGAGCCAGGCCCATATCCCCAGCTATCTACCTCTTTGTCTTACCGGACGGGAGTAGCCAGCTAACTAGCTACATGCTATTAGCCACCGTTAGCGGTTTTTCACCATTGTCCGTGGCCTGCACTACCTACCAGCCAGCTCTAGCCTGGACTATTATCGGCCAGTCTGCACTGTCTGCACAGCGCGTTATCGACCAGAACATATCGGATTTTCTGCCGGAATCACTGAATCACTGGACCTTTAACACCGGATAATCGAAACTAGCTAGCTGCAACCAAATGGATGTTGTTGTTGGCTAATCAGCCTTGAGCTAGCCTTGAATCAGGCACATCTCCCAGCTATCTACCTCTCTGTCAACCGGACGGGACCTCCTAGAGTTGACATGGAGCCCCGCCGATCCATCACGACTTGGCTGCCGACGTAATGGTCTGTGGTTTCAACAGGCTTCCCGTTGAGACGACCACAAAGATCCATCTGCTAGCCCCGGCCCGCTAGCACACGCAAACAACAGCCGTGCTTCCTGCTCACTGTGCTGTAGCACCAATTCGAACTGCTCTCGAACTCTCCTATTGCTGTTCACTGGACCTTATGATCACTCAGCTGCACAGCTGATGCCTGCTGGACTGTTCCTTTACACGGTACCCTGTCTTGTTTATCTGTTTAGCCTCAGCCCAAACTTTCATCGCCATTACCAGTTGTTGTCTTAGCTCTCTCTAACACCTGTGATTGCTTTATGCCTCTCTCCCATGTCAATATGCCTTGCCTATTGCTGTTCCAGTCAGTTCTTATTATACAATTTCACTGTAGAACCCCAAGTCCCTCTCAAACTGCCTCAAATAGCTCCTTTGTTCCACCCCCCATACACGCCGAGACCGGCTCTATCGGTGCCTCCGGTGATGCTATCTCTTTCAGTGTTACCCAACGCTTAGGTTTACCTCCCCTGTACTCTTATCCTTCCATATCCTTGTCTGTACATAATGCCCTGAATCTATTCTACAACGCCCGGAAATTTGTCCCTTTATTCTCTGTACCCAACGCACTAGAAGACCAGTTCTTAAAGCCTTTAGCCGTATCCTTATTCTAGTCCTCCTCTCTTCCTCTGGTGATGTAGAGGTTAACCCAGGCCCTGCAGCCCCTAGTATCACTCCTACTCCCCAGGAGCTATTATTTGTTGACTTCTGTAACCGTAAAAGCCTTGGTTTTCTGCACGTTAACATCAGAAGCCTCCTTCCTAAGTTTGAGTTATTCACTGCGTTAGCACACTCCGCCAACCCTGATGTTCTAGCAGTGTCTGAATCCTGGCTTAGGAAGGCCACCCAAAATTTAGAAATGTCCATCCCCAACTACAACATTTTCCGTCTAAATAGAACTGCCAAAGGGGGTGAAGTTGCAATCTACTGTAGAGAGAGCCTGCAGAGCTCTATCATACTATCCAGGTCTGTGCCCAAACAGTTTGAGCTCTTACTTCTAAAAATCCACCTTTCCAGAAATAAGTCTCTCACTGTTGCCGCTTGCTACAGACCCCCCTCAGCCCCCAGCTGTGCCCTGGACACCATATGTGAATTGATTGCCCCCCATCTATCCTCAGAGTTTGTACTGCTTGGTGACCTAAACTGATATATGCTTAACACCCCGGCCATCCTACAATCCAAACTAGATGCCCTCAATCTCACATAAATTATCAAGGAACCTACCAGGTACAACCCTAAATCCGTAAACATGGGCACCCTCATATATATCATCCTGACTAACTTACCCTCTAAATACACCTCCGCTGTCTTCAACCAGGATCTCAGCGATCACTGCCTTATTGCCTGCGTCCGTAACGGGTCAGCGGTCAAACGACCACTCCTCATCACTGTCAAACGCTCCCTAAAACACTTTAGCGAGCAGGCCTTCCTAATTTACCTGGCCCAGGTATCCTGGATGGATATCGATCTCATTCCGTCAATAGAGGATGCCTGGTTGTT
>CM072221.1:3389583-3414583 GCA_036851935.1 Coregonus suidteri
CAACCAGAAGACCCACTAATAATTAAATTATTTATCGAAATAGTTTAACCTGCTTTTTTTTTGCAATAATCACTGATCTGGCTTTCAAGTCTGTCTGTGAAAATTTCCTTTTTATTAAATCAAATCAAATCAAATCAAATTTTATTGGTCACATGCGCCGAATACAACAGGTGCAGACATTACAGTGAAATGCTTACTTACAGCCCTTAACCAACAGTGCATTTATTTTAAACAAAAAAGTAAGAATAAAACAACAACAAAAAAGTGTTGAGAAAAAAAAAGAGCAGAAGTAAAAAATAAAGTGACAGTAGGGAGGCTATATATACAATAGAATAAAGTGACAGTAGGGAGGCTATATATACAGGGGGGTACCGTTGCATAGTCAATGTGCGGGGGCACCGGCTAGTTGAGGTAATATGTACATGTGGGTAGAGTTAAAGTGACTATGCATAAATACTTAACAGAGTAGCAGCAGCGTAAAAAGGATGGGGTGGGGGGGCAGTGCAAATAGTCCGGGTAGCCATGATTAGCTGTTCAGGAGTCTTATGGCTTGGGGGTAGAAGCTGTTGAGAAGTCTTTTGGACCTAGACTTGGCACTCCGGTACCGCTTGCCGTGCGGTAGCAGAGAGAACAGTCTATGACTAGGGTGACTGGAGTCTTTGACAATTTTGAGGGCCTTCCTCTGACACCGCCTGGTATAGAGGTCCTGGATGGCAGGGAGCTTTGCCCCAGTGATGTACTGGGCCGTACGCACTACCCTCTGTTATTACTAATGTAACCAGAAAACATGCATAGTGCACATCCACTAATAATGACTAACTTCTGTTAGCTGGCATTATAGAACATTTACACAGGTCTCATCAACAATCTGTCAAGCACAAGCCCACGTACTAGTGAGTAGCCAGCTAATCTTTATTTTCAAGTTTATCCAACTTGGCTCTAGTTGATCAGCCTGGTCTCATAAGAGTAGAATTAACATAGTAAATGTAAATCTGGGACAAATTAGTATGATATGTTATGTTTGGTATGGTATGGTCTTCGGTTACATAAGACAGATGGTTACTTATGGCAAAAACTAAAGTAGGGTGGTTGGTCGGGCGTCTAACGCCAACATATAAACCTAAAGGTTGCAAGTTCAAATCTCATCACGGACAATTTTAGCTAATTAGCTACTTTTCAGCTACTTACTACTTTTTTTTTAGCTACTTTGCAACTACTTAGCATGTTAGCTAACCCTTACCCTAACCCTAACCCTAACCCTTAGCTTGTTAGCTAACCCTTTCCCTAACCCTAACCCTAACCCTTAGCTTGTTAGCTAACCCTTTCCCTAACCCTAACCCTAACCCTGGATTAGTCCACTCAGACCTGAATCAGACAGGTGTCTGGATTAGTCCACTCAAACCTTAATCAGACAGGTGTCTGGATTAGTCCACTCAGACAGGCCTGAATCAGACAGGTGTCTGGATTAGTCCACTCAGACAGGCCTGAATCAGACAGGTGTCTGGATTAGTCCACTCAGACAGACCTGAATCAGACAGGTGTCTGGATTAGTCCACTCAGACCCTGAATCAGACAGGTGTCTAGATTAGTCCACTCAGACAGACCTGAATCAGACAGGTGTCTGGATTAGTCCACTCAGACAGACCTGAATCAGACAGGTGTCTGGATTAGTCCACTCAGACCTGAATCAGACAGGTGTCAGGATTAGTACACTCAGACCTGAATCAGACAGGTGTCTGGATTAGTCCACTCAGACCTGAATCAGACAGGTGTCTGGATTAGTCCACTCAGACAGACCTGAATCAGACAGGTGTCTGGATTAGTCCACTCAGACAGGCCTGAATCAGACAGGTGTCTGGATTAGTCCACTCAGACCTGAATCAGAGGGGTGTCTGGATTAGTCCACTCAGACAGACCTGAATCAGACAGGTGTCTGGATTAGTCCACTCAGACCTGAATCAGACAGGTGTCTGGATTAGTCCACTCAGACAGACCTGAATCAGACAGGTGTCTGGATTAGTCCACTCAGACCTGAATCAGACAGGTGTCTGGATTAGTCCACTCAGACCTGAATCAGACAGGTGTCTGGATTAGTCCACTCAGACAGACCTGAATCAGACAGGTGTCTGGATTAGTCCACTCAGACAGGCCTGAATCAGACAGGTGTCTGGATTAGTCCACTCAGACCTGAATCAGAGAGGTGTCTGGATTAGTCCACTCAGACAGACCTGAATCAGACAGGTGTCTGGATTAGTCCACTCAGACCTGAATCAGACAGGTGTCTGGATTAGTCCACTCAGACAGACCTGAATCAGACAGGTGTCTGGATTAGTCCACTCAGACCTGAATCAGACAGGTGTCTGGATTAGTCCACTCAGACCTGAATCAGACAGGTGTCAGGATTAGTCCACTCAGACCTGAATCAGACAGGTGTCTGGATTAGTCCACTCAGACCTGAATCAGACAGGTGTCTGGATTAGTCCACTCAGACAGACCTGAATCAGACAGGTGTCTGGATTAGTCCACTCAGACAGACCTGAATCAGACAGGTGTCTGGATTAGTCCACTCAGACCTGAATCAGACAGGTGTCTGGATTAGTCCACTCAGACCTGAATCAGACAGGTGTCTCGTGTGCCATATATATTTTTTAAATATATTTGCCACTGCTTGACTAAAAAAATCTCGGTCGACCAACAGCCTATCAACCAATCAATCGACCAGTCGATTAAATGGGGTCAGCCCTAATATTTATACTCCGGACTCCAACATTGCTTGTCCTAATATTGCTATATTTCTTAATTCCATTATTTTACTTTTTAGATTTGTTTGTATTGTTGTGAATTGTTAGATACTACTGCACTGTTGGAGCTAGGAACACAAGCATTTCACTACACCCACAGTAACATCTGATAAATATGTGTATGCGACCAATACAATTTGATTCGATTTGACCCTTAAACAGAACTCCTAAACTCAAACCAACCTTAACCTTAACCCCTAGCCTAGCTAACATTAGCCAGCTAGCTAATGTTAGCCACCTAGCTAGAATTCATAACATATCATACGAAATGTCTGATGGAACAGGTCCTCGGATTTACATACAGAATAATACGAAATGATCTGAGACCAGGTTGCAGCGCTAGCTAACAAGGCACAACAGTTTAATTGATATGAACATACCCTTCTGTCCGTCTCCAACTGTTTGAATAGCATGCTAGCCTGTCCACTTAGTTCAGATTTTGAAATCAAGTGGCCTACCTTGTTTCTCAGAACAAGAACGTTGCCAATACCTCATATAATTATGTTTTATGCTTATTGCAAATGTGGTCTAATTCACTTACTTATCAAGAGAACATCCCTGGTCATCCCTACTGCCTCTGATCTGGCGGACTCACTGAACATATGCTTCGTTTGTAAATTACAGTGCCTTGCAAAAGTATTCATCCCCCTTGGCATTTTTCCTATTTTGTTGCATTACAACCTGTAATTTAAATGGATTTTTATTTGGATTTCATGTAATGGACATACACAAAATAGTCAAAATTGGTGAAGTGAAATGAAAAAATTACTTTGTTTCAAAAATTCTAAAAAATAAATAACAGAAAGTGGTGCGTGCATATGTATTCACCCACTTTGCTATGAAGCCCCTAAATAAGATCTGGTGCAACCAATTACCTTCAGAAGTCACATAATTAGTTAAATAAAGTCCACCTGTGTGCAATCTAAATGTCACATGATATGTCACATGATCTCAATATATATACACGTGTTCTGAAAGGCCCCATAGTCTGCAACACCACTAAACAAAGGGCACCACCAAGCAAGCGGCACCATGAAGACCAAGGAGCTCTCCAAACAGGTCAGGGACAAAGTTGTGGAGAAGTACAGATCAGGGTTGGGTTATAAAAAAATATCTGAAACTTTGAACATCCCACGGAGCACCATTAAATCCATTATAAAAAAATGGAAAGAATATGGCACCACAACAAACCTGCCAAGAGAGGGCCGCCCACCAAAACTCACGGACCAGGAAAGGAGGGCATTAATCAGAGAGGCAACAAAGAGACCAAAGATAACCCATCCAACTTGCAGAAGAATGGGAAAAAACCCCAGAGGCCAGATGTGCCAAGCTTATAGAGACATACCCCAAGAGACTTGCAGCTGTAATTGCTGCAAATGGTGGCTCTACAAAGTATTGACTTTGGGGGGGTGAATAGTTATGCACGCTCAAGTTTTCTGTTTTTTTTGTCTTATTTCTTGTTTGTTTCACAATAAAAAATATTTTGCATCTTCAAAGTGGTAGGCATGTGGTGTAAATCAAATGATACACCCCCCCCAAAAAAATCAATTTTAATTCCAGGTTGTAAGGCAACAAAATAGGAAAAATGCCATGGGGGTGAATACTTTCGCAAGCCACTGTATGTTGGAGTGTGTCCCTGGCTATCTATAAATTAAAAAAACTACAAAATGTGGCCGTCTGCTTTGCTTAATATAAGGAATTTTAAATGATTTATTCTTGTACTTTTACTTTTGATACTTAAGTATATTTTAGCGATTACATTTACTTTTGATACTTAAGTATATTTAAAACCAAATACTTTTAGACTTTTACTCAAGTAGTATTTTACCGGGTGACTCACTTTTACTTGAGTCATTTTCTATTAAGGTATCTTTACTTTTACTCAAGTATGACAATTGGGTACTTTTTCCACCACTGCTAGCGATACGTGGTATCGACAAACTGAGCATTAATTTTCCAGAGTCAATGTTCATTGATACTCTCGTTTTAGTAGTGTCTGCTCTGTGTACCATTTCAGGAGTTGAGAGTTTAACTTCTCTTCTATTACAGTAAAATAATTTCTCAATGTATTTCGGTGTCCATATGACCCGAATCTGTTGGACCAAACCTCAAATGCAAATATAGCGAATTGAAACCACTTGTCAGAGAGGAAGAAGTGATCTCTCATCTTTGTTGTTACGAGTGGCAGGGGGAGGGGCTCGGTGTGTGTGTAAATGGGAAGGTGCACAGAAGGAGTGAAGGAGATGAGAACGAAAAAGACAACATGAGGACATAAATGCTCATAAAAAAATAATTTAAAAAACATGATTCTGGCAATAGTCAATATCTCGTTAAAACATACAATTATTATTAATTTTTTTACTAAGTCGTTCAAATGAGAATTACAAGAGTACTTTAAAAAATATATATATATATTTGTTTATTTACTAAAAAATAACTTGTGCTTGAAAATATTTACTGGTGTGTTTTTGCCATGTTTTATTTTATTTTATTTTATTTTACTATGAACCACTCCTCCCTTTTCATTATTAAGATATAATACAGTACGTCAACCGTGTGTTCACAATGGCAACAAGTGTCATGGTATTTTTATTTTAGCATCAATTCATTGAATGGAAACCACCTTCCATTTTTCCTCTCCCCTCCTCTTCCTCTCTCTTACAACGGCAACAATTACCTTTGTTATATTGCACAGGCAACGGCTCTCTGCTTTTCTCCTCCAGTCACAGTTGAATTAAGCAGTACGATGTCTGGCGGATCGGTGAACGTCATCAGATCTCCTATTAGTACAAGAGCCTATAATGTACCCCTTTGTTACGGTTTAGACTGGGTTTGGAGTGTGTGGGTGTGTATCACTGGTTTGTGTTAAGTTCAAGGAACTTGATTCGATAAAACGTTTGGCTGTTTGTTCAGTGTTAGTCGAATTTCCAATGAAATTACTGTGTCTGTGTGCGTGTGATTAGATTGATATGAGTGTAGATATGCAGGCCTGATTCGGGATAGTCAGAACTGAAGTCTGGTTTGTCCCATAACGGACCTATGATTTAACCCATGCCAGGCCTGAGGGCTAAAGATCTTCTTGGTCGCACTCACACGCACACACACACACACACACACACACACACACACACACACACACACACACACACACACACACACACACACACACACACACACACACACACACACACACACACGAAGATTGAGGTTTCTGGGTTTTGCAGACAAAGTTATTTATTTTATTAGAAACTATTCAAACCAGATGATCAGCTAGCTAAAGTCTATTTTCTGCTGCAGGCCAAAATAAATAGGGTTGTTAAAAGATCCTAACCGCATGTCACTAAGCCAGACCTCTCTGGGGAGGAGTGGGAGGAAGGAGGGGGGGGGGGGGAATGAGGGAGGAGAGAGAGAGGAGGGGGGGGGGGGGGGTAGGGAAAATGAAAGAGAGAAACAAATTCTAGAGAAAGAGAACAGACAGTCATGACATCTATCTTTCCATTCCAGCGGTCATTCAGTGATGACCTCATCATTATCAAATCAAATTTGATTTCTCACATGCTCTGAATACAACAGGTGTAGACTTCACCGTGAAACGCTGACTGACAAGCCCTCAACCAATAGTTGCAAAGTCAGAAACATTTGCGGAACAAAAAAAGGAAATGGAAACACAATTAAATAGTAACGAGGCTATATACAGGAAGTACCAGGTAGTTGAGGTAATAACGAGGCTATATACAGGAAGTACCAGGTAGTTGAGGTAATAACGAGGCTATATACAGGAAGGAAGTACCAGGTAGTTGAGGTAATAACGAGGCTATATACAGGAGTACCAGGTAGTTGAGGTAATAACGAGGCTATATACAGGAAGTACCAGGTAGTTGAGGTAATAACGAGGCTATATACAGGAAGTACCAGGTAGTTGAGGTAATAACGAGGCTATATACAGGAAGTACCAGGTAGTTGAGGTAATAACGAGGCTATATACAGGAGTACCAGTACTGAGTCAATGTGCAGGGGTACCAGTACTGAGTCAATGTGCAGGAGTACCAGTACTGAGTCAATGTGCAGGGGTACCAGGTAGTTGAGGTAAAATGTAAAAGTGACTAGGCAATCAGGATAGATAATAAACAGAGTGGCAGCAGCGCGTGTATGTGTGTGTGTGGTGTCAATATGCATGCGTATGTTTTTTGTGAGTGTGTGTGCGTATGTATGTGTGTGTTGGAGTGCCGGTGTGGGTCAGTGGAGGCTCCTCAGAGGAGGAAGGGGTGGACCAACCTCAGTGAATTTCATAAAAATTGTGAAACATTAAAAAAGTTGTCGTTTTTGGATAAATATACAGTATATTCACGTCACCAAATAATTGATTAAAACACACTGTTTTGCAAAGAAGGTCTACAGTAGCCTCAACAGCACTCTGTAGGGTAGCACCATGGTGTAGCCGGAGGACAGCTAGTTTCCGTCCTCCTCTGGGTACGTTGACTTCAATACAAAACCTAGGAGGCTCATGGTTCTCACCCCCTTCCCATAGACTTACACAGTAATTATGACAACGTCTGGAGGACGTTGTACTGCATGATTGTAGCGGGTTTTACTAACGCGTTAGTTCTAGTAGCTATGGTGACTATGACGTTAGCTAATATGGTGACAACGATGTGTAGCGGTTAGCTACAGGCTTGTAAAGTTATTTTTTTGCCTGGTCACAGACAGCTGTTGTGTTGTGCACTGAAGTCCACAATCGAAGGGAAAAGGTGAGAGGAGGAGAGCGCGTAGATGCGAGAAGGAATTATACAACGTGCAAAGTGATCAAGTTGTTTGTACGTGGGCTGCCATGAAAGTGAACCGTGTTCGCAGGTGAACTGTGTTCGCGTCTCCTGAGTGGCGCAGTGGTCTAAGGCACTGCATCGCAGTGCAAACTGTGCCACTAGAGATCCTGGTTCGAATCCAGGCTCTGTCGCAGCCGGCCGCGACCGGGAGACTCATGGGCGGCGCACAATTGGCCCAGCGTCGTCCAGGGTAGGGGGAGGGAAATGGCCGGCAGGGATGTAGCTCAGTTGATAGAGCATGCGTTTGCAACGCCAGGGTTGTGGGTTCGATTCCCCGGGGGGGCCAGTATATATAAAAAAAAAAAAAATATATATATATGTATTCACTAACTGTAAGTCGCTCTGGATAAGAGCGTCTGCTAAAATAACGTAAATGTAAATGTAAATGTGATCAAATATTCGTTCTGCCGATTCTGTTGAAAAAAACATTTCTTAAACGGAACCAAACGGGTATAAACATACCTGAATTTGTCCAATTTAAACTCTCATTTGCAAACTGTTGGACTAATGAATACACCCTTGATCAGCTAGATGCAGGCAGAGTGTGCAAGGTGGTACTGAATGTGTCACTGTCTGTCAGGGGGTCAGTGTGTAGCGGTAGGACGAAGTCAGGCGCAGGACACAGAGCTAATCGAAAACGTACTTTACTCGTAGGTAACGTAAATAGCATAACCTCCACGCAGGGAGGAACAAACCCGCTCACCAGACGACAACCAAACATGAACAAACACGCACAAAACCCAGTGGGAGCCAGAGGGTTAAATAGGGAAGAAATCAATACATAATGGGAACCAGGTGTGAACAATCAAGACAAAACAAGTAGAACACAGAAACATAGATCGGTAGCAGCTAGTACTCCGGTGACGACGAACGCCGAAGCCTGCCCGAGCAAGGAGGAGGATTCATATTCTTTTATTTTTTTACTTTCATTCATAGGCTAGGTTGTAGCAACCTCATGATGGGTATAGGGACAATTAGAGTATCATGTAGTATGGGCGGCAGGTAGCTTAGTGGGTAAGAGCGTTGTGCCAGTAACCGAAAGGTCGCTGGTTCTAATCCCCGAGCCGACTATGTGAAAAATCTGTCGATGTGCCCTTAAGCAAAGGCACTTAACCCTAATTGCTCCTGTAAGTCGCTCTGGATAAGAGCGTCTGCTAAATGACTAAAATGTAAATGTAAAAATGTAGTAGCCTAAACCTATCGATGTTACATTGAACTGGGTGAATGGAATATGAATGACAATCATCCAATATGTTGTAATAGAAATAAGGCCATGCTCATGAAAAACAGAATCATCCTCCCTCATCGTAATTGTCACCAACCGCTACAGGTGAGAGTCAGTGCAAAAAAAAGGGGTCAATGCAAGTAGTCCAGGTAGCCACTTGATTAACTGTTCAGCAGTCTTATGGCTTGGCGGATAGAAGCTATTCAGTAGCTTTATGGTCCCAGATTTGGTGCTCTGGTACCGCTTGTCGTGGGGTAGCAGAGAAAAGAGTCTATGACTTGGGTGGCTGGAGTCTTTGACCATTTTTAGGGCCTTCCTCTGACACCGCCTGGTATAGACGTCCTGGATGGCAGGGAGCTCAGCCCCTATGTACTGGGCCTTACACACTATCCCCTGTAGCGCCTTGCGGTCGGATGCCAAGCGGTGATGCAGCCAGTCAAGATGATCTCAGTGGTGCAGCAGTAGAACCTGGCCAAATATTTTCAACCTCCTGAGTGGGAAGAGGCGTTGTGTTGGTGTGTTTGGACCATTACATTTACATTTGAGTCATTTAGCAGACGCTCTTATCCAGAGCAACTTACAGGAGCAATTAGGGTTGAGTGCCTTGCTCAAGGGCACATCGACAGATTTTTCACCTAGTCGGCTCGGGGATTAGAACCAGCGACCTTTCGTTTACTGGCACAACGCTCTTAACCACTAAGCTACCTGCCGCCCAGGGCCTTCCGTGATAGGTCCTTAGTGATGTGGACACCGAGGAACTTGAAACTCTCGACCCGCTCCACTACAGCTCCGTTTCCTGTAGTCCACAATCAGCTCCTTTGTCTTGGTCACGCTGAGGGAGACGTTTTTTGTCCTGGCACCACACTTCCAGGTCTCTGACCTCCTCTCTATAGGCTGTCTCATCGTTGTCGGTGATCAGGCCCACCACCGTTGTGTCGTCTGCAAACTTAATGATGGTGTTGGAATCGTGATTGGCCATGCAGTCATGGGTGAACAGGGAGTACAGGAGGGGACTGAGCACGCACCCCTGAGGGGCTCCGTGTTGATGGTCAGCTTGGCGGATTTGTTTTTGTCTACCCTCACCACCTGGGGGCGGCCCGTCAGGAAGTCCAGGATCTAGTTGCAGAGGGAAGTGTTTAGTCCCAGGGTCCTTAGCTTAGTGATGAGCTTTGAGGGCACTATGGTGTTGAACACTGAGCTGTAGTCAATGAATAGCATTCTCACGTAGGTGTTCCTCTTGTCCAGGTGGGAAAGGGCAGTGTGGAGTGCAATAGAGATTGTGTCATGTGGATCTGTTGGGGCAGTATGCAAATTGGAGTGGGGTCTAGGGTTTCTGGGATAATGGTGTTGATGTGAGCCATGACCAGCCTTTCAAAGCACTTTATGGCTACAGATGTGAGTGCTACGGGGCGGTAGTCATTTAGACAGGTTACCTTGGAGTTCTTGGGCACTGGGACTATGGTGGTCTGCTTGAAACATGTAGACAGTGAAAACATGCCAGCTGGTCCTGGTCCTGGTCCTGGTAATCCGTCATAATGAGACCCTCCGAGTAGACATTGCCCATAGGCCCAGATCTAGGATCAGTTTGTCCCTCCTAATATTAACCTGAACCAACAGAGACAACATCACAAAACCTGCCTTAGATCAGTGTCTAGGATGAACTTCATCCTGACTCTGTCTCTCCTCAGATATTCTTCCCTCACTACCAGCTAGATGGGTTTTTACCCTTTAAACCTGATATCCTAAAACTGTAACTTCTTAAAGAGAGAGAAACCAAGCACCTGTGTGTGTGTGTGTGTGTGTGTGTGTGTGTGTGTGTGTATGCGTGTGTGTGTGTGTGTGTATGCGTGTGTGTGTATGTGTGTGTGTGTGTGTGTGTATGCGTGTGTGTGTGTGTGTGTGTGTGTCTGTGTGTGTGTGTGTGTATGCGTGTGTGTGTATGCGTGTGTGTGTATGCGTGTGTGTGTATGTGTGGTGTGTGTGTGTGTGTGTGTGTGTGTGTGTGTGTGTGTGTGTGTGTGTGTGTGCGTGTGTGTGTGTGTGTGTGTGTGTGTGTGTGTGTGTGTATGCGTGTGTGTGTGTGTGTGTATGCGTGTGTGTGTGTGTGTGTGTGTGTGTGTGTGTGTGTGTGTACAAGTGTCTGTCAGTGTGTGAGTGTGTGTGTTCAGAGAGAAACCCAGGACCATTGTGGGTTAGGGGTGACGTGGAATATTGGTTAGGGTTAGGGGTGACGTGGAATATTGGTTAGGGTTAGGGGTGACGTGGAATATTGGTTAGGGTTAGGGGTGACGTGGAATATTGGTTAGGGTTAGGGGTGACGTGGAATATTGGTTAGGGTTAGGGGTGACGTGGAATATTGGTTAAAGGTCTGGATCCCCCCGCCCCCCCCTCTCTCTCTCGCTCTCTCTCTATATATATACAGTACCAGTCAAAAGTGTGGACACACCTACTCATTCAAGGGTTTTTCTTTATTTTTTACTATTTTCTACATTGTAGAATAATAGTGAAGACATCAAAACTATGAAATAACACATATGGAATCATGTAGTAACCAAAAAAGTGTTAAACAAATCAAAATATATTTGAGATTCTTCAAATAGCCACCCTTTGCCTTGATGACAGCTTTGCACACTCTTGAGGTAGTCACCTGGAATGCATTTCAATTAACAGGTGTGCCTCCTTAAAAGTTAATTTGTGGAATATCTTTCCTTAATGCGTTTGAGCTAATCAGTTGTGTTGTGACAAGGTAGGGTTGGTATACAGAAGATAGCCCTATTTGGTAAAAGACCAAGTCCATATTATGGCAAGAACAGCTCAAATAAGCAAAGAGAAACCACAGTCCATCATTACTTTAAGACATGAAGGTCAGTCAATACTGAACATTTCAAGAACTTTGAAAGTTTCTTCAAGTGCAGTCGCAAAAACCATCAAGCGCCATGATGAAACTGGCTCTCATGAGGACCACCACAGGAATGGAAGACCCAGAGTTACCTCTGCTGCAGAGGATAAGTTCATTAGTTACAGTTGAAGTCGGAAGTTTACATACACTTAGGTTGGAGTCATTAAAACTTGTTTTTCAACCACTCCACAAATGTCTTGTTAACAAACTATAGTTTTGGCAAGTCGGTTAGGACATCTACTTTGTGCATGACACAAGTAATTTTTCCAACAATTGTTTACAGACAGATTATTTCACTTATAATTCACTGTATCACAATTCCAGTGGGTCAGAAGTTTACATACACTATGTTGACTGTGCCTTTAAACAGCTTGGAAAATTCCAGAAAATGATGTCATGGCTTTAGAAGCTTCTGATAGGCTAATTTACATCATTTGAGTCAATTGGAGGTGTACCTGTGGATGTATTTCAAGGCCTACCTTCAAACTCAGTGCCTCTTTGCTTGACATCATGGGAAAATCAAAAGAAATCAGCCAAGGCCTCAGAAAAAGAATTGTAGACCTCCACAAGTCTGGTTCATCCTTGGGAGCAATTTCCAAACGCCTGAAGGTACCACGTTCATCTGTACAAACAATAGTATGCAAGTATAAACACCATGGGACCACGCAGCCATCATACCGCTCAGGAAGGAGACGCGTTCTGTCTCCTAGAGATGAACGTACTTTGGTGCGAAAAGTGCAAATCAATCCCAGAACAACAGCAAAGGACCTTGTGAAGATGCTCGAGGAAACAGGTACAAAAGTATCTATATCCACAGTAAAATGAGTCCTTTATCGATATAACCTGAAAGGCCGCTCAGCAAGGAAAAAGCCACTGCTCCAAAACCGACATAAATAAGCCAGACTACGGTTTGCAACTGCACATGGGGACAAAGATCGTATTTTTTGGAGAAATGTCCTCTGGTCTGATGAAACAAAAATAGAACTGTTTGGCCACAATGACCATCGTTATGTTTGGATGAAAAAGGAGGTATCTTGCAAGCCGAAGAACACCCTCCCAACCGTGAAGCACAGGGGTGGCAGCATCATGCTGTGGGGGTGCTTTGCTGCAGGAGGGACTGGTGCACTTCACAAAATAGATGGCATCATGAGGAAGGAAAATGATGTGGATATATTTAAGCAACATCTGAAGACATCAGTCAGGAAGTTAAAGCTTGGTCGCAAATGGGTCTTCCAAATGGACAATGACCCCAAGCATACTTCCAAAGTTGTGGCAAAATGACTTAAGGACAACAAAGTCAAGGTATTGGAGTGGCCATCACAAAGCCCTGACCTCAATCCTATACAACATTTGTGGGCAGAACTGAAAAAGCGTGTGCGAGCAAGGAGGCCTACAAACCTGACTCAGTTACACCAGCTCTGTCAGGAGGAATGGGCCAGAATTCACCCAACTTATTGTGGGAAGCTTGTGGAAGGCTACCCGAAACGTTTGACCCAAGTTAAACAATTGAAAGGCCATGCTACCAAATACTAATTGAGTGTATGTAAACTTATGACCCACTGGGAATGTGATGAAAGAAATCATTCTCTCTACAATTATTCTGAAATTTCAAATTTTTCAAACAAAGTGGTGATCCTAACTGACCTAAGACAGGGAGTTTTTACTAGGATAAATGTCAGGAATTGTAAAAAACTGAGTTTAAATGTATTTGGCTAAGGTGTATATAAACTTCCGACTTCAACTGTACCAGCCTCAAATTGCAGCCCCAAAAAATGCTTCACAGAGTTCAAGTCACAGACACATCTCAACATCAACTGCTCAGAGGAGACTGTGTGAATCAGGCCTTCATGGTCGAATTGCTGCAAAGAAACCACTACTAAAGGACACCAATAATAAGAAGAGACCTGCTTGGGCCAAGAAACACGAGCAATGGACATTAGACCGGTGGAAATTTGTCCTTTGGTCTGGAGTCCAAATTTGAGATTATTGGTTCCAACAGCTGTGTCTTTGTGAGACGCGGTGTGGGTGAACAGATGATCTCCGCATGTGTAGTTCCCACCGTAAAGCATGGAGGAGGAGGTGTGATGGTGTGGGGGTGCTTTGCTGGTGACACTGTCTGTGATTTATTTAGAATTCAAGGCACACTTAACCAGCATGGCTACCACAGCATTCTGCAGCGATACGCCATCCCATCTGGTTTGGGCTTCGTGGTACTATCATTTGTTTTTCAACAGGACAATGACCCAACATACCTCCAGGCTGTGTAAGGGCTATTTTACCAAGAAGGAGAGTGATGGAGCGCTGCATCAGATGACCTGGCCTCCACAATCCCCTGACCTCAACCCAATTGAGGTGGTTTGGGATGAGTCGGACGGCAGAGTGAAGGAAAAGCAGCCGACAAGTGCTCAGCATATGTGGGAACTCCTTGCATTCCTTCAAGACTGTTGGAAAAGCATTCCAGGTGAAGCTGGTTGAGAGAATGCCAAGAGTGTGCAAAGCTGTCATCAAGGCAAAGGGTGGGCATTTGAAGAATCTCAATATAAAATATGTTTTGATTTGTTTAACACTTTTTTGATTACTACATGATTTTAAGAGTCAGAATGTCTTAATGTCTAATGACACAAATACAGACTGACTGGTCACAACCAGTAGACTCTGCTACTGCCAGTCTTTGTGAAACCACTTGTACAACACAAATCAATCTATCACCAACTCTCTGTGTGTGTGTGAGAGAGAGAAAGGACTGCATTTCAGCCCATCTCATCGGTTCTAAATCACACTGAAGGTCTCGGGTCACGACCCGAATGCACACCCTCACCACACACCCGGCTGATGACACCCTCACCACACACCCGGCTGATGACCCTCACCACACACCTGGCTGATGACCCTCACACACACACCCGGCTGATGACCCTCACCACACACCCGGCTGATGACCCTCACCACACACCCGGCTGATGACCCTCACCACACACCCCGGCTGATGACACCCTCACCACACACCCGGCTGATGACCCTCACACACACACCCGGCTGATGACCCTCACCCCACACCCGGCTGATGACCCTCACCACACACCCGGCTGATGACCCTCACCACACACCCGGCTGATGACCCTCACACACACACCCGGCTGATGACCCTCACACACACACCCGGCTGATGACCCTCACCACACACCCGGCTGATGACCCTCACCACACACCCGGCTGATGACCCTCACCACACACCCGGCTGATGACACCCTCACCACACACCCCGGCTGATGACCCTCACCACACACCCGGCTGATGACCCTCACCACACACCCATCTGCCCTAATAGCTGTGCCGCGTGGTGTTATTAATTCCAGATCCATGCCAAGCCTGGCGTCACACACAGAGAGACAGAGAGAGAGAGGAGGAAAACAGAGGAATTCCTATTTTATCCACAGTGACGGCAGTTGGGAAAAGGGCAACACCGGGGCCAGCTGGCTAAGAGTGACACATATACACACATCCTAGTGTTGTGGCGCCCCATGTCACCACTCACCATGTACGTCTGTGTGGTACCCTTTAACACATGCCAGCCATCCTATGTCCATGGAGTCTGGTTCCTTTAGGCTAAAATACAGAGAACTGCCATGAATCTGGCAATGTGTGAGTGTCGGCTCTGTGTGTGAGTGTCGGCTCTGTGTGTGAGTGTCGGCTCTGTGTGTGTGTGTCGGCTCTGTGTGTGTGTGTGCGTCTGTGCGTGAGTGTGTTTGAGTGTGAGAACAGGGAGAAAAGGTATCCTCATTCACACACATCCTGTGGAATGAGAGAGATCTTTGTTCTACACACACAGACACAGACAGACAGACACAGACACACAGACAGACAGACACAGACACACACACAAGGAAAGGCGGGTATTGTGTCAAAAAACTATTTATTTGACTTCTCTCAGCTGTTACAGTGGGTAAGTTGTGCTTGGTAACAAAGTCAAGTCTTGCTGGTGTATGAAGTATTTTTGCGTGTATCTTGTCGACTTGAAGATACGACACATTATCTCATAATGTTACAATAGATATGACAGTAGTCGAACTTCATGGCCGTCCTGTCACTCACACCCTTTGACCGTTACCCAAACCTTTGACTTCTGAGTGACCCCTATCATTTGAGGAGGAGGTGATGGTATAAGTTCTATCCTTCGACCAGAGAGAGGAACAAGTCTGGCAGCTACCTGGAGAAAGGATGCGACACACTACAGGTAGGAGTGCGTGAGCGTGTGTCCAGAGCGACTTACAGTGATCTGTGCACACATTTTCATATGGGTGGCCCCAGGCGGAATCGAACCCACGATCCTGGTGTTACAAGAGCCATGTTCTACGTCTGAACCATGTTCTACTAGACCGTCTGAAATATGTTCTACCGTCTGAAATATGTTCTACCGTCTGAACCATGTTTCTACCGTCTGAACCATGTTCTACCGTCTGAAATATGTTCTACCGTCCTGAACCATGTTCTACCGTCTGAACCATGTTCTACCGTCTGAACCATGTTCTACCGTCTGAACCATGTTTCTAACCGTCTGAGCCATGTTTCTACCGTCTGAACCATGTTCTACCGTCTGAACCATGTTCTACCGTCTGAACCATGTTCTAACGTCTGAACCATGTTCTAACCGTCTGAACCATGTTCTAAAACTACGTCTGAACCATGTTCTAACCGTCTGAACCATGTTCTAAACCGTCTGAGCCATGTTCTACCGTCTGAACCATGTTCTACCCGTCTGAGCCATGTTCTACCGTCTGAACCATGTTCTAACCGTCTGAACCATGTTCTAACTACCGTCTGAGCCATGTTCTACCGTCTGAAACATGTTCTACCGTCTGAACCATGTTCTACCGTCCGTGAACCATGTTCTAATCCGTCTGAGCCATGTTCTACCGTCTGAGCCATGTTCTACCGTCTGAACCATGTTCTACCGTCTGAGCCATGTTCTACCGTCTGAGCCATGTTCTACCGTCTGAACCATGTTCTAACCGTCTGAAACCATGTTCTACCGTCTACCATGTTCTACCGTCTGAGCCATGTTCTACCGTCTGAACCATGTTTCTACCGTCTGAACCATGTTCTACCGTCTGAGCCATGTTCTACCGTCTGAACCATGTTTCTACCGTCTGAACCATGTTCTACCGTCTGAACATGTTCTACCGTCTGAGCCATGTTCTAACCGTCTGAACCATGTTTCTACCGTCTGAACCATGTTCTACCGTCTGAGCCATGTTCTACCGTCTGAACCATGTTCTACCGTCTGAACCATGTTTCTACCGTCTGAACCATGTTCTACACCGTCTGAACCATGTTCTACCGTCTGAACCATGTTCTACCGTCTGAAATATGTTTCTACCGTCTGAACCATGTTCTACCGTCTGAACCATGTTCTACCGTCGTCTGAGCCATGTTCTACCGTCTGAACCATGTTCTACCGTCTGAACCATGTTCTACCCGTCTGAACCATGTTCTACCGTCTGAACCATGTTCTACCGTCTGAACCATGTTCTACCGTCTGAACCATGTTCTACCGTCTGAAACATGTTCTACCGTCTGAACCATGTTCTACCGTCTGAACCATGTTCTACCGTCTGAACCATGTTCTACCGTCTGAACCATGTTCTACCGTCTGAACCATGTTCTACCGTCTGAACCATGTTCTACCGTCTGAACCATGTTCTACCGTCTGAACCTGTCTAACCGTCTGAACCATGTTTCTACCGTCTGAACCATGTTTCTACCGTCTGAACCATGTTCTACCGTCTGAACCATGTTCTACCGTCTGAACCATGTTCTACCCGTCCGAACCATGTTCTACCGTCTGAACCATGTTCTACCGTCTGAACCATGTTCTAACCGTCCGAACCATGTTCTACCGTCTGAACCATGTTCTACCGTCTGAACCATGTTCTACCGTCTGAACCATGTTCTACCTGAACCAAACAGGACCACAGTATGTATACTTCACCTCTCTCCCACATTACCCACATTACCATACTTCACCTCTCTCCCACATTACCATACTTCACCTCTCTCCCACATTACCCACATTACCATACTTCACCTCTCTCCCACATTACCCACATTACCATACTTCACCTCTCTCCCACATTACCATACTTCACCTCTCTCCCACATTACCCACATTACCATACTTCACCTCTCTCCCACATTACCATACTTCACCTCTCTCCCACATTACCATACTTCACCTCTCTCCCACATTACCCACATTACCATACTTCACCTCTCTCCCACATTACCCACATTACCATACTTCACCTCTCTCCCACATTACCATACTTTACCTCTCTCCCACATTACCCACATTACCATACTTCACCTCTCTCCCACATTACCATACTTCACCTCTCTCCCACATTACCATACTTCACCTCTCTCCCACATTACCCACATTACCAACATTACCATACTTCACCTATCTCCCACATTACCATACTTCACCTCTCTCCCACATTACCCACATTACCATATTTCATATTATTTAAATTCCCACACCCTGCCACTTTGTGAGACACACACACACACACACACACACACACACACACACACACACACACACACACACACACACACACACACACACACACACACACACACACACACACACACACACACACACACACACAGGACACACACACACAGGACACACACACACAGGACACACACACACACATGACACACACCCACACACACACACACACACACAAATATATATTTAAGAGAAAAATGCTCTGACGTTCCTAAATTTCCCATGATTCCATGTGGGGAGTGCCGCAGGGGGATAGATAGGGAATGCCATGCCTCTAAGACGTCATCATTCTCAGACGCCAGACAGCCAGCCGCCCTCACCCCTCGACTCACCCGTTCCTCCCCCATCCCTCACCCCTGGTCTGGTCCGCCTGTGTTGTCCCTTGGTAGTGAGCAACTGTTTCCAGCACTCAAACCCTCCCTCCTCTCCTCTTTAACCCCTATCCCACCCTCATCTCAGCCCTCCCTCCCTCCCTCCTCTCCTCTCAGCCATCCCTCCCTCCTCTCCTCTCCTCTCAGCCCTCCCTCCCTCCTCTCATCTCAGCCATCCCTCCCTCCCTCCTCTCCTCTCAGCCCTCCCTCCCTCCTCTCCTCTGCTCCCTCCCTCCCTCCCTCCTCTCCTCTCAGCCCTCCCTCCCTCCCTCCTCTCCTCTCAGCAGCCCTCCCTCCCTCCTCTCCTCTCAGCCCTCCCTCCCTCCTCTCCTCTCAGCCCTCCCTCCCTCCTCTCCTCTCAGCCCTCCCTCCCTCCTCTCCTCTCAGCCCTCCCTCCCTCCTCTCCTCTGCTCCCTCCCTCCCTCCTCTTCTCTCAGCCCTCCCTCCCTCCTCTCCTCTCAGCCCTCCCTCCTCTCCTCTCAGCCCCCTCTCTGCAGCCTCCTCTCCTCTCAGCCCTCCCTCCCTCCTCTCCTCTCAGCCCTCCCTCCCTCCTCTCCTCTCAGCCCTCCCTCCTCTCCTCTGCTCCCTCCCTCCCTCCTCTCCTCTCAGCCCTCCCTCCTCTCCTCTGCTCCCTCCCTCCCTCCCTCCTCTCCTCTCAGCCCTCCCTCCCTCCTCTCCTCTCAGCCCTCCCTCCCTCCTCTCCTCTCAGCCCTCCCTCCCTCCTCTTCTCTCAGCCCTCCCTCCCTCCTCTCCTCTCAGCCCTCCCTCCTCTCCTCTCAGCCCTCCCTCCCTCCTCTCCTCTCAGCCCTCCCTCCCTCCTCTCCTCTCAGCCCTCCCTCCCTCCTCTCCTCTCAGCCCTCCCTCCCTCCTCTCCTCTCAGCCCTCCCTCCTCTCCTCTCAGCCCTCCCTCCCTCCCTCCCTCCCTCCCTCCCTCCCTCCCTCCCCTCCCTCCCTCCCTCCCTCCCTCCCCCTCCCTCCCTCCCTCCCTCCCTCCTCCCTCCCTCTCCCTCCCTCCCTCCCTCCCTCCCTCCCTCCCTCCCACCTCCCTCCCTCCTCCCAGCCCTCCCTCCCTCCTCTCCTCTCAGCCCTCCCTCCTCTCTCAGCTCCTCCCCCTCCTCCCTCCCTCCCTCCCTCCCTCCCTCCCTCCCTCCCTCCCTCCCTCCCTCCTCTCCTCTCAGCCCTCCCTCCCTCCTCTCCTCTCAGCCCTCCCTCCCTCCTCTCCTCTCAGCCCTCTCCCTCTCCTCTCACCCCTGGATTCCTCCCTCATCCTTTCTCCGAAGACCCTTACCAAGTCGGTTTCCATCCTCCATCCCTGTCAAACTAACATTGATCCAACTTATAGACCTTCTACTGCGTCTGTTAGAAGAGCGAGAGATACTTTGAGGGTGACCTTTGGCATCCTGAGTCTCCAAGCTTACGGACTAGCGTGTGACACACTCTGTCAGACCCACACTCTGTCAGACCCACTCTCTGTCAGACCCACTCTCTATCAGACCCACTCTCTGTCAGACCCACACTCTGTCAGACCCACTCTCTGTCAGACCCACTCTCTGTCAGACCCACTCTCTGTCAGACCCACTCTGTCAGACCCACTCTCTGTCAGACCCACTCTCTGTCAGACCCACTCTCTATCAGACCCACTCTCTGTCAGACCCACACTCTGTCAGACCCACTCTCTGTCAGACCCACTCTCTGTCAGACCCACTCTCTGTCAGACCCACTCTCTGTCAGACCCACTCTCTGTCAGACCCACTCTCTGTCAGACCCACTCTCTGTCAGACCCACTCTCTGTCAGACCCACTCTCTGTCAGACCCACTCTCTGTCAGACCCACTCTGTCAGACCCACTCTCTGTCAGACCCACTCTCTGTCAGACCCACTCTCTGTCAGACCCACTCTCTGTCAGACCCACTCTCTGTCAGACCCACTCTCTGTCAGACCCACTCTCCCACACAGACGACCTACTCTGCTGAATTCAGCAGTTATTTCTGTATATGATAGCTCCAACGAGAGAACATTTGTGTGTGTGTGTGTGTGTATGTGTGTCACAGTCAGTTGTCTCATGATTCGTGTAAAACAACACTGTGTTTATGAATGTGGCTCACAGTCTCCGGTGCGGCTAACACACACACGTTAGTGTGGAGTCATTATGGCACAGATGCAAAGAATGGCCCTCTCTCCACCTCTACTGTAGTATCACAGCCACACACCTGTCTAACTTAACCACTCTGAGCCATGCCAATTCATAGCTACGTCTACAGGCAACACCACTAGCTTACAGGGTAAACTATATGAACAAACACTTCTGCTATCTGACATTTGGCAAATTTATATATATTTTGAAATAGCGCTAAAATGTAAAACAATTGGGTACCTGATGGTAATAGCGCTCACCGTTACCCCTAGTGGCCGGTTTTGAAGTGATGTCCCGACGTCCTGGGTACCTGGACGATAGTTGAATATCGCCTTGGATGTCGAGTGACCTGGCTGCTTTGAGAGTGTGAATGTGTTTGGTGTCACTTTAAATCAGAGGACAGGCTCACGGTAATGGCAGGAAATGTCTTTATCATAGTATGAAAAATGTATGCACTCACTAACTGTAAGTCGCTCTGGATAAGAGCGTCTGCTAAATGACTAAAATGTAATCCTCTCTCCTTAGGTCTGGTGTGAACCAGTGGAGAGACCAGTTAAAGCCGTCTCGGCTGCTGGTCAAACTGTGTGAGAGGAGGACCTAAAGGAGAACAGTCTACAAACAGAACAGTCCTTTTCAGGGGACATGAATACACTGCTGCTGACCTGGGTGAGTGTGAGAGTGTGAGAGAAGGAGAGAGAGAGTGTGAGAGTGGAGAGAGAGAGAGAGAGAGAGAGAGAGAGAGAGAGAGAGAGAGAGAGAGAGCGAGGAGAGAGAGAGAGAGGAGAGAGAGAGAGAGAGAGAGAGAGAGAGAGAGAGAGAGAGAGAGAGAGAGAGAGAGAGAGAGAGAGAGAGAGAGAGAGAGAGAGACTGTGCGAGAGATTGTGAGAGAGAGAGAGAGAGAGAGAGTGTGAGAGAGATTGAGAGAGTGTGGAGAGTGAAAGAGATAGGAGAGATAGAGAGAGAGAGTGAGTGTGAGAGAGAGAGAGAGAGAGTGTGAGAGATAGTGAGAGAGAGGAGTGAGAGAGAGAGTGAGAGAGAGAGAGAGTGAGAGAGAGAGAGAGAGAGAGAGAGAGAGAGAGAGAGAGAGAGAGCAGAGAGAGAGAAGAGAGAGAGAGAGAGAGAGAGAGAGAGAGCGAGAGAGAGAGAAGAGAGAGGAGAGAGAGAGAGAGAGAGAGAGAGAGAGAGAGAGAGAGAGAGAGAGAGACAGAGAGAATGTTAAACATACAATAAAGCCCTTTGAATTGAGAGAGAGATTAAACAAATAGTTAATCCGCTGAGAAATAAATAAATATATATATATGGTCCGTGTGTGTCTGGTAGCTGTGTTAGTGGTAACACTGGGGCTGTGTAAACGTACAACGTCTCTGACACGTTGTGTAAATTCACAGTATACATATCACTGAACACCACGGCCTCAGCCTTCACTCTCTATCTCCCTATGTTCTCTCTGTCCTCTTCTCGTCCTTTATTGACTGTCAATTCTGTTGAGATGAGACCCCTCGACTCTAGCATCTTCCCTTTTAAAGTTGAAATACCAAGTTGTCCCCCCTCATTCCCCATTCCTCCCCCTCCTTCCTTTCCTCATCTTGTACTCTTCTCTGTGGTTTGACCCATACTCTGTGAGGTGGGACGTCATTCGTCTTACAGAGGTCATGGTTACCGTTTTGGTGATTTAGGGCAAAGCGTTGTGTCTGTGTGCCAACGACAACACCGCGGTGAGCTCCTCGGTTACAGTAGAATGCCGACGCTCTCCGTTTCCACCGTAGCCACGGTTACCAGTGCGTCAGACACTTGTCAATCAGCCATCTTGTTTTCTTCCTCCTCTCCTCTCTCTCTCTCTCTCTTCTCCTCTCTCTCTCTCTCTCTCTCTCTCTCTCTCTCTCTCTCTCTCCTCTCTCTCTCTCTCTCTCTCTCTCTTCTCTCTCTCTCCTCCTCTTTCCCTAAGAGAGGTGACTCTAGGTTCAAAACCATAAACTTTCTGTCTTGGATGTTTGGTTGTATTTAGAAGCAGTTAAGATTTTCCTCTCGGTCGGTCAGTCTGTGTGTGTGTGTGTGTGTGCGAGAGAGTGCGTTTGTCAGTCTGTGTGTGTGTGTGTGCGAGAGAGTTCGTTTGTCAGTCTGTGTGCTGTTTTAAACCAATGGATGATGGTCCTTTAGATTAACAATTTTAAATTAATGATTTCAAACACAACAGTCCATTTCTGCTCAATACGTCCTCTGTTTTTCCACTCTCTTCCCTGGGTCCTCCTGGACCTCCCTTCAACATCTCACCATGAAGTACGTAATCTTGAGATATCAATATCTGGAATACTACAAACCATAACTGGCCATTCTATAGATCCTTCATATGTACTTCATTCATTTTGATGGCTGCCTTCTGACGGTCCCTAACCTTCTGACGGTCCCTAACCTCTGACGGTCCCTAACCTCTGACGGTCCCTAACCTTCTGACGGTCCCTACCCTCTGACGGTCCCTAACCGCTGACGGTCCCTAACCTCTGACGGTCCCTAACCTCTGACGGTCCCTAACCGCTGACGGTCCCTAACCTCTGACGGTCCCTAACCTCTGACGGTCCCTAACCTTCTGACGGTCCCTAACCTCTGACGGTCCCTAACCTCTGACGGTCCCTAACCTCTGACGGTGACGGTCCCTAAACCGTGTGACGGAGTAAAAAACCTTCTGACGGTCCCTAACCGCTAACGGTCATAACTCTTTGAGGAACCTCTGACGGTCCCTAACCTCTGAAAATAAATCTGACGTCCCTAACCGCTACAGTCCCTACCCCCCCCCCCCCTACCCGCTGAAAAAACCTACTTATGTAGTACTTTCAAGTATTTTTTCTGAAAAGGGATACTTTGGGATTTTGGACAGTGAAATTGTCCGAAAATTTATCTATTTACCCAGATGGCATAAAACAGATAGAAATGTTTTGAGTGATACTCATTCTTTTAGTTTTCTGTGTGCATGTTTGAAAACAATTGGAAGTAGCTATCCAACATTAGCGCAATGAAGCTAACTAGCGACTAACTATCGCGCTTAATGAGAGGGTAACGTCTAGGTGCTAACCTGCTAGCAACTCTGTACCAGTAGATATGCCACATAGACTTCCAGCCATGGAAAAAGCTAAATTGTCTAGTAAAAGTAAAGAAACCTTAATAGCTGAGCGAAACCACCTCTAAAAAGTCTTATCCTGTCATACTGGTGGGACAAAGTACAGAGACTATACATCAAATGATATCCACGAGTAGAGCATCTGACTCCATGGTAGGGAGGGGATCACAGGCACGCTTCACTGCCAAAGTCCATTAATATATTAATTACTTTACACAACCAGAATGTGTTGTTTTTTTAACTAACGGACTGGAACAAACCCCTGCTCATTTACACTATTTATGTTTACAGCTCTCACAGGACGGGATCAGTGTTATATTTCTAATGTGCATTGGACCATAACAACGACAAGTCTGTACAAGTACCCAGTTTAGTAGAGTCTGTACCCACCCAGTTTTAAATAGTACAGTCTTGTCCCCACCCAGTTTAGAGTGTTGAAAAGAGGATAAATTTTTATCTCTGTGTTGCAGTTTGAAGGACAATGCCACTTAGCAATTTGGCAGCAAAACTAGCGTTTTGAGGTTTATGCTAACTGCTACATGCTAGTAGTGATGGAATACACATTGGCGCTAATCAAAACTACGCTTCCAATACTGGAACAGAGACAGTTGAATCTATGATTTCAATGACTCCAGGAGATCAAGGGCTTCACTGCCATTGTGTTCAATACGTTACACAACTGTGTTGTAGAACTGTGTGGTTGTCACATGGCTGTTTACAGTGTGTATCCCTGTGTGGTTGTCAAGTGGTGTTTTACGTTGTGTACCCACCCTGTGTGGTTGTCATGGGAGTAACTACGTTGTGTGGATCCCTGTTTGGTTGCCATGGTGTTTTTTAAGATACAGTGATAGGAATCCACATTGTGTGGAACGTCAGTTGTCAATGGTCCAACGTTTACATTGTGTTTGTGTATCCCTGTGTGGTTGCCATGGTGTTTTACGTTGTGTATCCCTGTGTGGTTGTGGTTGTGTCCCTGTGTGTTGTCACGTTGTTTATTGTGTATCCCTGTGTGGTTGTCATGGTGTTTACGTTGTGTATCCCTGTGTGGTTGTCATGGTGTTT
>CM072221.1:3417083-3422083 GCA_036851935.1 Coregonus suidteri
CTCTCTCTCTCTCTCTCCTCTCTCTCTCTCTCTCTCTCTCTCTCTCTCTCTCTCTCTCTCTCTCTCTCTCTCTCTCTCTCTCTCTCTCTCTCTCTCTCTCTCTCTTTCGCTCAGACTTTCTCTTTATCTCTCCTTTCGCTCAGACTTTCTCTTTATCTGGCTCTCTCATCCATCTGTCTCTCATCCATCTGGCTGTCATCCTCCACAGGTCTGTTAAATGCCCCATTAGTAATCTCTGACATGACAAGAGCAGAACCAGTAAAAAACACACTACTGATAGGAACCTGATGTGTGTGTGCATCTGTCTGTCTCACACGCTGCTACATGCTCAGTAGACAGTTCATCGCTGTGAAAACACTTTGTCTTTATCTCTCTCTGTGTGTGTGTGTGTCAGCCTACAGATGACTGATATAGATAACATATATCTTCTCAATGATTATTACTGCTGTGCTATTCTAATGCTGTCAGCACATTCTAAGGAAGGGAGTGATGTTAGTTTCTCTTCGATTTAGAGCCCTCCCTTCTGTCTTTCTATCTATGTCTCTCTCTCCCCTCACTCACTCCCGTCCCTCTCTCTCCTCTCCCCTCCCGTCCCTCCTCTCTCTCCCCTCTCTCCCGTCCCCCGTCCCTCTCTCTCCCCCCCTCTCTCTCTCCTCCCTCTCTCGTCCCCTCTCTCTCCCCCCCCCTTCTCTCCCCCTCTCTCTCCCCTCCCTCCTCTCTCTCCCCTCTCACTCCCCTCCCTCCTCTCTCTCCCCTCTCACTCCCCCTCCCTCCTCTCTCTCCCCTCCCTCCCTCTCTCTCCCTCTCCTCTCTCTCCCTCTCTCTCTCCCCTCACACCCCTCCTCTCCCTCTCTCTCCCCTCTCATTCCCTCCCTCCTCTCTCTCTCCCCTCTCTCTCCCCTCTCACTCCCCTCCTCTCTCTCTCCCCCCTCCCTCCCTCTCTCTCCCCTCTCTCCCCCTCCCTCCCTCTCTCTCTCCCCCTCACTCCCCTCTCACTCCCCTCTCACTCCCCTCTCTCCCCCCTCTCCCTCTCCCCTCTCACTCCCCTCTCACTCCCCTCCTCCTCTCCCTCCCCTCTCTCTCTCCCTCCACTCTCCTCTCCCTCTCCTCTCTCTCTCTCCCCTCCCTCCCCTCACTCCCTCCTCTCTCTCTCCCCTCTCTCCTCCCCTCTCCCCTCTCTCTCTCTCCCGTCTCTCTCCTCCTCTCTCTCCCCTCCCTCTCTCTCTCACCCTCTCACTCCCCTCCCTCCTCTCTCTCCCCTCTCACTCCCCTCTCCCCTCTCTCCCCTCCCCTCCCCCTCTCTCCCCTCTCACTCCCGTCCCTCCTCCTCTCTCCCCCCTCCCTCTCTGCTCTCCCCTCTCTCTCCCCTCCCCCTCTCCTCTCTCTCCCCTCTCACTCCCCTCTCCTCCTCTCTCTCCCCTCCACCTCCTCTCTCCCCTCTCTCTCCCCTCTCTCCTCTCTCTCCCCCTCCCTCCCTCTCTCTCTCCTCCCCTCTCCCTCTCCTCTCCCTCTCTCTCCCCTCTCACACTCCCCTCCCTCCTCTCTCTCCCCTCTCACCTAGTCCCTCTCCCCTCTCTCTCCCCTCCCTCCTCTCTCTCCCCTCTCACTCCCCTCTCCCCCTCTCTCACTCCCCCTCTCTCCCCTCTCTCCTCCCCTCTCACTCCCCCTCTCCCCTCTCTCTCCCTCTCACTCCCCTCCCTCCCTCTCTCCCTCCCCCCTCCTCTCTCTCCCCTCTCACTCCCTCCTCCTCTCTCTCCCCTCCCTCCCCCTCTCCTCTCTCTCTCCCCTCCCCCTCGCTCTCCCTCTCACTCCCTCCCTCCCTCTCTCCCCTCTCCTCTCACCCCCCTCTCCCTCCCTCTCTCCTCCTCTCACTCCTGTCCCCTCCCTCCTCTCTCTCCCCTCCCTCCCTCTCTCTCTCTCCCTCTCTCTCTCTCCCTCCTCACTCCTCTCCTCTCTCTCCCCTCTCACTCCCCCCTCTCTCTCCCCCTCCCTCCCCTCCCTCCTCTCTCTCCCCTCCCTCCTCTCCTCCCTCCCTCCCTCTCCCTCTCTCTCTCTCCCCCTCCCTCCTCTCTCTCTCCCCTCTCACTCCCGTCCCTCCTCTCTCTCTCTCTCTCTCACTCCCGTCCCTCCTCTCTCTCTCCCCTCTAAATCCCCTCCCGCCCTCTCTCTCTCTCCCCTCTCTCTCCCCTCCCTCCTCTCTCTCCCCTCTCTCTCCCCCCTCCTCTCCCGTCCCTCTCTCTCCCCTCTCACTCCCCCCCCTCTCACCCCCTCCCTCCTCTCTCTCCCCCTCTCTCTCCCCTCCCTCCCTCTCTCTCCCCTCTCACTCCCGTCCCTCCCCTCCCTCCTCTCACTCCCGTCCCTCCTCTCTCTCCCCTCTCACTCCCCTCCCTCCTCTCTCTCCCCTCTCACTCCCGTCCCTCCCCTCCCTCCTCTCACTCCCGTCCCTCCTCTCTCTCCTCTCTCCCCTCCCTCCCCTCTCTCTCCCCTCTCACTCCCCTCCCTCCTCTCTCTCCCCCTCTCTCACTCCCCTCCCTCCTCTCTCTCCCTCCCCTCTCACTCCCCTCCCTCCCTCCTCTCACTCCTCTCCCTCCTCTCTCTCCCCTCTCCCCTCTCCTCTCCTCCTCTCTCTCCCCTCCTCTCCCTCCCCTCTCCTCCTCTCACTCCCACTCCCGTCCCTCCCCTCCCCTCCCTCCCTCACTCTCGTCCCTCTCTCTCTCCTCCCTCCTCTCTCTCCCCTCCACTCCTCTCTCCTCTCTCCCATCTCACTCCCCTCCCTCCTCTCTCTCCACGATTCTCCATCCATACCTCCAATCTCCCCCCCCCCCCTCGCTCCCTCCCTCCCTGCTCCAACCTCTCCAACCTGTGTTTGTATGTGTTTTTTGCAGAAGTTGAATCTCCAATTGGACAATAAAGTCATCTTGTCTTCCTCCTCCAGGTTGTCTGGAGATGGATCTTCATCACATGCTGCGACCAGCTAAATCACCAGAGAAGTGCACCTTGGACACACTGTCACAGGGAGAAACTGGTGTCGCTGTTCCAGCAGAAGACGGTCAAACGGGTGGTGGCCATGTGTGTGACAGCAACGGGGAGAAAATTACCACTGTGAGTACACACACACACACACACACACGCTGAGTCCGACCACACACACACACACGCTGAGTCCGACCACACACACACACACATGCTGAGTCCGACCACACACACACATGCTGAGTCCGACCACACACACACACACACCACACACACACACACACACACACACACACACACACATGCTGAGTCCGACCACACACACACACACACACACACACACACACACACACACACACACACGCTGAGTCCGACCACACACACACACACACACATGCTGAGTCCGACCACACACACACATGCTGAGTCCGACCACACACACACACACACACACACACACACACCACACACACCACACACACACACGCTGAGTCCGACCACACACACACACACATGCTGAGTCCGACCACACACACACACACACATGCTGAGTCCGACCACACACACACACACACGCTGAGTCCGACCACACACACACACACACACACACACACATGCTGAGTCCGACCACACACACACACACACACACCATGCTGAGTCCGACCACACACACACACTCACACACACACACACATGCTGAGTCCGACCACACACTCACACACACACACACACACACACACATGCTGAGTCCGACCACACACACACACACATGCTGAGTCCGACCACACACACACACACACACACACATGCTGAGTCCGACCACACACACACACACACGCTGAGTCCGACCACACACACACACACACACACACATGCTGAGTTCAACCACACACACACAAACAGACACACACATAAAGAGTCCCGACCACACCAACACACACACACACATAAAGAGTCTGCTCACAGACCTGTCCATATAAATGTTCAAATAACAGGTTTCTTCATATTTTGCCTTTACCTTAAAAATGTACATTATCATTATATATTCTACATGATCATTATATATTCTACATTATCATTATAGATTCTACATTATCATTATATATTCTACATTATCATTATATATTCTACATTATGCCCTTTCCTTATTCCCTGTTCTTCTCCCCCTCCTGGGGGTACAGGTGTGTGTGCGGGAGGTGTGTGTTTGTGGGAAGGGGTGTGAGTGGGGAGGGGTGGGGGTGGGGAGGGGTGGGGGTGGGAAGGGTGTGAGTGGGGAGGGGTGGGGGTGGGGAGGGGTGGGGGGTGGGGGGAGGGGTGTGAGTGGGGAGGGGTGGGGGGTGGGGGGATGGGGAGGGGTGGGGGTGGGGAGGGGTGTGAGTGGGGAGGGGTGGGGGTGGGGAGGGGTGGGGGTGGGGGTGGGGAGGGGTGTGAGTGGGGAGGGGGGGGGGGTGGGGGTGGGGAGGGGGAGGGGTGGTGGGGTGGGAAGGGGGTGTGAGTGGGGAGGGGTGGGGGTGTGGGTACAGGTGTGTGTTTGTGTTTCCTAATATAAGTGATGAAAGGTGAGGATTAGAAATTCAAAACAGATCATCTTTCTGAATGTAGGATAGGAATATTCGACGTGTGGGTGTGTGTGTGTGTGTGTGAGTGTGTGTTTATCTTCAGGTGTGTGTGTGTGTGTGTGTGATCTTTAACTTCCCCTCTCTCCTCACCTCTAGAACCATGCAACTATGAAGATGGTTGGACCGTTCAGAGGACCAGCCAAAGGAACTAAATGAACTGGCTGAAAAAAACACAGGAGAGTAAGCCAAAGAAACACAGTGAAAAGAACAACTGACTAACAGAAAGAGAGAAAGAGGGGAAGAGGAGGAGAAGGAAAGAGAGGAGAGGAAGAGGAAGAGGAAGAGGAATAGGAGCGGAGAGGGAGAGGAAGAGGAGAGGGAGTGGGAGAGGAGAGGAGAGGAAGAGGAGCGGAAGAGGAGAGGAGGGGAGGGAGAGGAGGGGAGGGAGAGGAGCGGAGAGGGAGAGGA
>CM072221.1:3424583-3429583 GCA_036851935.1 Coregonus suidteri
GAATGTTAAATATCCACACTTAACCTGGTTGTATTTAAGTAGTCAGAATGTTAAATATCACTTAACCTGGTTGTACTTAACTAGACAGAATGTTACATTTCACACTTAACCTGGTTGTATTTAAGTAAACAGAATGTTAAATATCACTTAACCTGGTTGTTCTTAACTAGACAGAATGTTAAATATCACACTTAAAGCAGGTTGTATTTAAGTAAACAGAATGTTAAAATATCACTTAACCTGGTTGTATTTAACTAGACAGAATGTTAAATACCACACTTAACCTGGTTGTGCTTAACTAGACAGAATGTTAAATATCACACTTAACCTGGTTGTATTTAACTAGACAGAATGTTACATATCCCCGATTCTATTGTCTTCATAAGCACTATGGCACAAGGCAACATTTTCCCCACGACGCAAAACACCAATCATCTCTGCAGAAATACTATACAATTCAATTAGAGAGTTCAGTCTCTGTGTGTGTTTGTCAGTGTGTTTGTGTCAGAGAGAGAGTGCTTGTCTCCATCTCTACCCCTGGTCTCCCCTTGTTCTGAACCCTCTCTCTATTCACTTTGATTCCAAGTCTTTAATGTCTCTCCCTCTGTCGTTCTTTTTTAATCTCTCTCCCTCTAATCCCTCTTTCATATCTCCTTCCTTCATGTCGTCTGGAAGAGAAGAAACCGTGCCCTCTTTTCACAGCTTGGAGCTCCTTTCTTCTTTCCTTCATGCAGAGCGGGGGGGATAGATCTCCCACCTCCCTCCTCTCTTTCAACCTTCCCTCGTTCCCTGTGCTGGGTTAAGTCTTGGATTTGTTCATCGTGCTCGGAGGCTGGTGATTATCAAATAGCATGCTGTGTGTGAGATATGCAGAAACACACACACACACACACACACACACACACACACACACACACACACACACACACACACACACACACACACACACACACACTGAACTCTTGTGGCTGTTAACACACACACTGAACTCTTGTGGCTGTTAACTAAAGGCACACAGAGATAAAGGCTGTCTACTGCTGTTCTGATTCAACTAGATCACAACAGTTCTGTGTGTGTGTGTGTGTGTGTGTGTGTGTGTGTGTGTGTGTGTGTGTGTGTGTGTGTGTGTGTGTGTGTGTGTGTGTGTGTGTGTGTGTGTGTGTGTGTGTGTGTGTGTGTGTGTGTGTGTGTGTGTGTGTCCCCCATAAGCATTTACTCAATGCTTTGACTTGCAGTATGCCAAAATGACTAAAGTTAAGTTGTGCTTGAAGTGGAGAAAAATATTATAGCCTACAGATGCAAACCATGATTAAAGTAATGTACAGATAGGAAGATCTGATTTGGTTATTCACTGCTAAGTATGTCTAGCTAGGTCGGTATGGTCGACCCACATCAACACTATGCAATTATTACTATTGTAGCAAAAGTCCTGTAAAGTCCCAACCGTGGTTTGACCGCAAGACCTTGTAAATGTCAACCCAATACCTGTTACGACAAGAGAGCCGAACCTACCCTTTATTTAGAGTAGGTAGAACACATAAATAAAGCCTCAAAGAAGTGGGCTTATGGAAAAACGCTCTGCTGTTTCCCTCTGCTGTTTCCCTCTGCTGTTTCCCTCTGCTGTTCCCCTCTGCTGTTTCCCTCTGCTGTTTCCCCCTCTGCTGTTTCCCTCTGCTGTTTCCCCTCTGCTGTTCCCCCACTGCTGTTTCCCTCTGCTGTTTCCCTCTGCTGTTTCCCCTCTGCTGTTTCCCCTCTGCTGTTTCCCTCTGCTGTTCCCCCTCTGCTGTTTCCCTCTGCTGTTTCCCCTCTGCTGTTTCCCCCCTGCTGTTTCCCTCTGCTGTTTCCCCTCTGCTGTTTCCCCTCTGCTGTTTCCCCTATGCTCTTTCCCCTCTGCTGTTCCCCTCTGCTGTTCCCCCTCTGCTGTTTTCCCTCAGCTGTTTCCCCTCTGCTGTTTCCCCTCTGCTGTTCCCCCTCTGCTGTTTCCCTCTGCTGTTTCCCTCTGCTGTTCCCCCTCTGCTGTTTCCCCTCTGCTGTTTCCCTCTGCTGTTCCCCCTCTGCTGTTTCCCTCTGCTGTTTCCCTCTGCTGTTTCCCTCTGCTGTTCCCCCTCTGCTGTTTCCCCTCTGCTGTTTCCCTCTGCTGTTCCCCCTCTGCTGTTTCCCTCTGCTGTTTCCCTCTGCTGTTTCCCTCTGCTGTTTCCCTCTGCTGTTCCCCTCTGCTGTTTCCCTCTGCTGTTTCCCCTCTGCTGTTTCCCCCCTGCTGTTTCCCTCTGCTGTTTCCCTCTGCTGTTTCCCTCTGCTGTTCCCCCTCTGCTGTTTCCCCTCTGCTGTTTCCCTCTGCTGTTCCCCCTCTGCTGTTTTCCCTCTGCTGTTCCCCCTCTGCTGTTTCCCTCTGCTGTTTCCCTCTGCTGTTCCCCCTCTGCTGTTTCCCTCTGCTGTTTCCCTCTGCTGCTGTTCCCCCTCTGCTGTTTCCCCTCTGTTTCCCCCTCTGCTTTTCCCTCTGCTGTTTCCCTCTGCTGTTTCCCCTCTGCTGTTTCCCTCTGCTGTTTCCCCTCTGCTGTTTCCCTCTGCTGTTTCCCTCTGCTGTTTCCCTCTGCTGTTTCCCCTCTGCTGTTTCCCCTCTGCTGTTTCCCCTCTGCTGTTTCCCTCTGCTGTTTCCCCTCTGCTGTTTCCCCCTCTGCCGTTTCCCAAAACAAGTGGCTGGGTGACCATTGTGTTGTTGTTGTTTTTTTAAATCCCAGACTGTAGCTTTAAATATGTGGCTTCCAAAACTTTATCGATAAACTCTTTACTGCAACGCTATAAAGCCCAGGTATAAAGCCCAGGCCAATGATGTTCCCCCAAGACGACTGGACTTCTTCACTAGAATGCCACAAGTTTAGAAAAATAAATAATTTCGCCCCCCAAAAGCGTCCAGTTGCCCTTATATCTATGTTAATGTTTTAGCGTGTGCCTTCACAGTATAAAAGCCTAAATGTATTATAGAAATGTATTACGTCCATCTCTGTTGAGAGCTATATATTTGTTATTATGTGCATCAGTATTCAAAATAAACTGTATTCAAGTCAATGGGGTTGTATATTTTCTGTTGAGTATTATATGCTGAGTGTACAAAACATTAACATTGCTCTTTCCATGACATAGACTGACCAGGTGAAAGCTATGATTCCCTTATTGATGTCACTTGTTAAATCCACTTCAATCAGTGTAGATGAAGGGGAGGAGACGTGTTAAAGAATGATCATTAAGCCTTGAGACAATTGAGACATGGATTGTGTATGTGTGCCATTCAGAGGGTGAATGGGCAAGACAAAATAGTTAAGTGCCTTTGAACGGGGTATGGTAGTAGGTGCCAGGCGCACTAGTGTGAGTGTGTCAAGAACTGCAACGCTGCTGGGTTTTTCACTCTCAACAGTTTCCCATGTGTATCAAGAATGGTCCACCACCCAAAGGACATCCAGCCAACTTGACACAACCGTGGGAAGCATTGGAGTCAACACGGGCCAGCATCCCTGTGGAACGCTTTCGACACCTTGGAACGCTTTTTGAGCCCCGACGAATTCTTAATGTTTTGTACACTGGGAAGCATTGTTCATGTTGTTCATATTGCATTTGCTCATGAGTATTCATTTACCATTTTGGGTGTGTTTTTATAAACTCATCCACATGTAAACTGGACAAAACAAAGTCTAATTTTATTTGAATAATCAGATTTTCAAATGAATATGCATCTGCATCATCTGAAGTGATGGTGTATTGGCAAAGTATAGGCATCGCTAACTGTTCTGGCCCCGAACACACCGTTGTGTGTGTGTGTGTGTGTGTGTGTGTGTGTGTGTGTGTGTGTGTGTGTGTGTGTGTGTGTGTGTGTGTGTGTGTGTGTGTGTGTGTGTGTGTGTGTGTGTGTGTGTCGCCGCTACAGTTGCCACGCCACCAGCCTAAATGATCCGTCTGGCTCTGAGACTAAACAGAACATTGACATGAATCACGGCGCTAGAAAACCGGGAAGAGAGAGACAGATCAGAGGAGGAGAAAAATAAAGGAATTAGGAAGAAGGGTGACGACTGAGATAAAGAGTCTTGAGGTTCACGGAGAGGTCATGAACACACACACATCGAGCATGAGAGAGTCTGGGCAGTACCAAGGCTGTACCAGCCTTCCAATAAGCCCAGGTTAACAGGCCTCTGAAGACCTGGCAGTCGCATAGAACACAATTACCCTTAACTTGTCCCGAGACACACCGTTACACTCTTTTTATTAAGGGAAAATGTGACTCCCTCTCTCCCTCCCTCTCTCCCTCCCTCCTCTCCATTCCAAGCTTTGGGCTGAAATTTGTCATTGTGTGTGTAATGAGCAGCTTGCTCCAGTGACCTCTGTCCAAACTGCACCGTCTGCAGAAACTTACTTCAACAACAACCCCTGAGGGAGAAATTCTCCTAAATTATTACTTTCCCTGCTTTATCCTTCTTGCTCTCCATCTCTCTCTCTCTCTCTCTCTCTCTCTCTCTGTCTCTGTCTCTGTCTCTATATACATATATATATCTCTGTCTCTCTGTCTCATCCGTCTCTCTCTCTCTCTCTCTGTCTCTCTCTCTCTCTCTCTCTCTCTCTCTCTCTCTCTCTCTCTGTCTCTCTCTGTCAATTCAATTCAATTCAATTCAATGGACTATATTGACATGGCAAGTTAAATTACTTACATTGTCAAAGTATACAAAAATTTTGGGACCAACAGCAATAATAATAGTAGTAGTGGAAATGGGATTACCATTAACAGCAACTACAACAACAATATTAATGAGAATAACAATACACTGAAGCAATAGTAGTCGACCAATCTCAACATGACTGAGAAGACACATTACATGGTATGAAAGCCAAAACAAAACAGGAAATATGATTGACATTACATTACACTTTTCACTCTTTTCACTCTCTCTCTCTCTCTCTCTCTCTCTATCTCTATGTCTGTCTGTCTGTCTGTCTGTCTGTCTGTTCTGTCTGTC
>CM072221.1:3432083-3447083 GCA_036851935.1 Coregonus suidteri
AGAGAAGCTAATTATCTGGGTGAAAACAAACAAGATGGAATGTTGAATTGCGGAACGGAAAAAGTGATGTAATTTAACGAGAGGTGCAGTCATGAGATGTTTAACAGGTTTCGTTACCCCAATGTTTTGCTGTGTTTTCTCCTTGTTGTTTTCACAATAGGAGGCCTTAGCCTGTAATTGGTATGGAAGGTAGGTCTACCTATGGTTCTGATGAGATGGGTATGGAAGGTAGGTCTACCCATAGTTCTGATGAGATGGGTATGGACAGGCAGTTACCCATAGTTGTGAGATGGGTATGGAAAGGTGGTCTATCATCTCTCGCTCGGACACTCACGTTTGAATTCCATCTCTCTCTCTCGCTCACGCTCTCTCTCTCTCTCCTTACTCTCTCTCTCTCTCTCTCTCTCTCTCTCTCTCTCTCTCTCTCTCTCTCTCTGTGCATATCCTGTGTTTTCACATTATCAGGAGGTCAGGGTTGTAAGGTTAAGGTTTCAGAAACCCCCAAACCTCTTTTGGTGTGTGACTATGGGACTCATAACTCTACCCTCTCTCATACTGTAGGGCCGTGTTCTAGAAAACACCATTTTTTTAAATAAATTTGTGCAGTTAGCTTAGCTAGCTGGATTGTTTACTAGTTGCTAAGCAGTTGCTAGGGACTCTCCTAAAAGAAGCTAGCTAGCTAACTAAAAAATAGCTAGTTAACAACACAATAGAAAGACAAAAGAAGGACAGAAGATAAAGGACATCAAAGTAAAACAGTTCTCTAAAGACACTAGAGACAATAATACAAGAAAATACCCTGTTTTGGAAAAGGTGGGCTTCTACTGCAACATTATCGCCAAACATCACCAGCGTTGCTATGGAAATTGTTTACCCACCAGACATCCAGACAGAGAAAGCTAAGAAAAGTTTCAAAGGTTTGATGATGGGACAGAACCATGAATGCCTGTTTGCAGATCTTACCAGTTGCAAAACAATAGCAAATGTAATATTTAATACCAAATGAGGCCACATATGGAAAAGGTTTATTTTCAACCATTTCCCTTTCTCAAAAAAGAAAGGCATCAGCCAAGGCTGTCAGATCAGCATTTTTGAAGAAGCTAACCAGAGCAACACATATCAAACAGTAAACTTATACAATAATGGAACTGTATTGATACAAGGCAATGATTCAAGACTCCAGGCTTTTGAGAATGTGTTTGCTACCCCAGAAGTAGAAGCTGAACTCATCTCAGAAGCTGAGGAAAAAGTAAAGGAGGGAGATGATGGAGGAAAGCCCAAACGGTCTCTGTGACCCAGCAAGAAGCCCTCCGTGTCCCTCTACCTACCTCACCTGCAGCAGACAGAGCCAAGGACATGCCTACAACACCAAGAACACCTGCTATGCAACGTTTCCACAACACCCGCTCTCTCGTCGAAGCAGAGGTCACAGAACTCAGAGAGAACAAGCTTCAAGAGGATGACACTGTCCAGAAACTAAAAAAAGAGATGAAACAGTTCAGGGAGGAGAGCAGAGCATCTATTGCTAAATTAGAAAGCAGAATGGACAAACTGAGTCAGACAAATGATGACTTCAGAGACCATCTGAGCACAACAAGAGAGGAGCCAGAGCAGAGAGCAGCTGGTCATTATGTCCTCTGCATCTAGACAACATGTCCACCAGCTTGGTAGACAACACACAGGTCAGAACCTGAGACTTGCATAACCACAATGGCAGAACCACACAGCCTGAGGACACTGCATAACCAGCATCCTCCACCACACCAGCCTGAGGACACTGCACCAGCCTCCCAGTCTGCTCCAGCCCAGGTCAGCCAACCAGCCTCCCAGTCTGCTCCAGCCCAGGTCAGCCAACCAGCCTCCCAGTCTGCTCCAGCCCAGGTCAACCTACCAGGTCAGCCAACCAGCTTTACAGTCTGCTCCAGTCCAGGTCAGCCTCCCAGTCTGCTCCAGCACAGTCTGCTCCAGCCCAGGTCAGCCAACCAGCCTCCCAGTCTGCTCCACCCAGACAACCACCCACAACTGCAATCCTTATCGATTCAAATGGGAAGTTATTGGTCCAGGAAGGATTATTCCCTAGACACCAGGTGTATAAATTCTGGTGTCCTACAACTACAGTGCAATGCAGCTACTCAGTCAGACCAGGATTGACACCCCCGACAACATCATCATCCACACTGGCACAAACAACCTTCGTGCCAAAGGTGAAAATGTTTCTGGGGCAGTGAGAGAAGAGTAGCAGAACGGGCACAGGCTATGTTCCCAACAACCAATATAGTTGTGTCCCCATCCCTCCTACCAAGAAAAGACTTCCCAGGACGGTTGATCGACAAAATAAATCAACAGATCACTGTGGACTGTGCCTCACTGCTCAACGTCAGAACGGCTCACCATCCCACTCTGACATGGGAAGGTGGGGGTACTGTTGTTTCAGAAAGTTGAGCGGGGGCCCGCTGCTGCGGGGGGGGTGATTGGTCTGTGGGTCCCTGCCAAGTTTAGCTTCCTTTAGGTCCTTAGCATAGGTTCTGACACTGATCAAGGTGTACATTATCGTGTACAGTACCAGTCAAAAGTTTGGACACACCTTCTCATTCAGGGGTTTTTCTTTTCTTTTTACTATTTTCTACATTGTAGAATAATAGCGAAGACATCAAAACTATGAAATAACACACATGGAATCATGTAGTAACCAAAAAAAGTGTTAAACAAATCAAAATATATTTGAGATTTGAGATTCTTCAAATAGCCACCCTTTGCCTTGATGACAGCTTTGCACACTCTTGGCATTCTCTCAACCAGCTTCATGAGGTAGTCACCTGGAATGCATTTGAATTAACAGGTGTGCCTTCTTAAAAATTAATTAATGCGTTTGAGACAATTAGTTGTGTTGTGACAAGGTAGGGGGTGTATACAGAAGGTAGCCCTATTTGGTAAAATACCAAGTCCATATTATGGCAAGAACAGCTCAAATAAGCAAAGAGAAACGACAGTCCATCATTACTTTAAGTCAGTCAATATGGAACATTTCAAGAACTTTGAAAGTTTTTTCAAGTGTAGTCGCAAAAACCATCAACCGCTGTGATGAAACTGGCTCTCATGAGGACCGCCACAGGAAAGGAAGACCCAGAGTTACCTCTGCTGCATAGGATAAGTTGATTAGAGTTGAACTGCACCTCAGATTGCAGCCCAAATAAATGCTTCACAGAGTTCAAATAACAGACACATCTCAACATCAACTGTTCAGAGGCAACTGGGTGAACCAGGCCTTCATGGTCGAATTGCTGCAAAGAAACCACTACTAGAGGACACCAATAAGAAGAAGAGACTTGCCTGGGCCAAGAAACACGCGAAATGGACATTAGACAGGTGGAAATCTGTCCTTTTGTCTGATGAGTCCAAATTTGAGATTTTTGGTTCAAACCACCGTGTCTTTGTGAGACGCAGAGTAGGTGAAGGGATGATCTCCGCATGTGTAGTTCCCACCCTGAAGCATGAAGGAGGAGGTGTGATGGTGTGACAGAGACACTCTTAACCAGCATGGCTACCACAGCATTCTGCAGCGATACGCCATCCCATTTGGTTTGCGCTTAGTGGGAACTATCATTTGTTTTTCAACAGGACAATGACCCAACACACCTCCAGGCTGTGTAAGGGTTATTTATCAAGAAGGAGAGTGATGGAGTGCTGCATCAGATGACCTGGCCTCCACAATCCCCGACCTCAACCAAATTGAGATGGTTTGGGATGAGTCGGACGGCAGAGTGAAGGAAAAAGCTGCCGACAAGTGCTCAGCATATGTGGGAACTCCTTCAAGACTGTTGGAAAAGCATTCCAGGTGAAGCTGGTTGAGAGAATGCCAAGAGTGTGCAAAGCTGTCATCATTGTCAGATCACAGTCAGATCAACGTGTTTCTGAAGAAATTAACCAGCAATACCCAATTTAAAAAACAGCCCAATAAACTCTACAACATGAACCAATCGTACAGATGGGCTCCAAACAGTGCAGAGAAATTCATTGAAACATTGAAATGAAATGATGAACTCTATACAGGTCTTCAACAACTCACAATACCAAAACAATAAGGAAAGTGTTAATTCGGCTACTCGAAACATCGATTGTATATTCCAAAAAGCAGCATCAAAAGTAAATCAGAAACAAAAACAAAACGTTTCTGAAAAATGGTTTGATAACGAATGTAAAAACAATTAGAAAACACCTAAGACAAATGTCAAATGAAAAACATAAGCAGCAAAACAACCTGGAGTACTTTGAAACTCTGAAACTAAGCAAGAAGTTGAATTATACGAGTAAGACATTTGATGAAATTGAAAATGCAATTGACCAAAATCAGTTCTGGGATATGTGGAACAATTTTAGCACGACAAAGCCACAAGAATTAGCCATACATGAAAACTTATATTGATAATCTATACAAAAACATCCCACTAAAAGACTTACAACAGAACCAATAAAAAATTCAATAAAATTGAACCAATAAAATAGAATAAAATAAAATGTTCAAATCAAATCAAATCCAACTTTATTCTTCACATGCGCCGAATACAACAGGTGTAGACCTTACAGTGAAATGCTTACTGACAAGCCCTTAACCAACAATGCAGTTCTAAGAAAAATAAGTGTTAAGTAAAAAATAGATAAGTAAAAAATAAAAACAAAAAATTAAAGAGCAGCAGTAAAATAACAGTAGCGAGACTATATACAGGGGGTACCGATACAGAGTCAATGTGCGGGGGTACAGGTTAGTCGAGGTAATTGAGGTAATATGTACATGTAGGTAGAGTTATTAAAGTGACTATGCATAGATAATAAACAGAGAGTAGCAGCAGCGTAAAACAGGGGGTGGGGGGACTATGCAAATAGTCCGGGTAGCCAATTGATTAGCTGTTCAGGAGTCTTATGGCTTTGGGGTAGAAGCTGTTAAGAAGCCTTTTGGACCTAGACTTGGCGCTACGGTACCGCTTGCCGTGGGGTTGCAGAGAGAAACAGTCTATGACTAGGGTGGCTGGAGTCTTTGACAATTTTTAGGGCCTTCCTCTGACAAGGCCTGGTGTAGAGGTCCTGGATGGCAGGAAGCTTGGCCCCAGTGATGTACTGGGCCGTACACACTACCCTCTGTAGTGCCTTGCGGTCGGAGGCCGAGCAGTTGCCATACCAGGCGGTGATGAAACCAGTCAGGATGCTCTCGATGGTGCAGCTGTAGAACTTTTTGAGGATCTGAGGACCCATGCCAAATCTTTTCGATGGTGGAATAGGCTTTGTCGAACTCTGTTTGAGTGTGTTTGGATCATGATAGGACCACCAAGGAACTTGAAGCTCTCAACCTGCTCCACTAATGAGAATGGGGGCGTGCTCGGTCCTCCTTTTCCTGTAGTCCACAATCATCTCCTTTGTCTTGATCACGTTGAGGGAGAGGTTGTTATCCTGGCCACCACACGGCCAGGTCTCTGACCTGCTCCCTATAGGCTGTCTCATCGTTGTCGGTGGTCAGGCCTACCACTGTTGTGTCGTCGGTAAACTTAATGATGGTGTTGGAGTCGTGCCTGGCCATGCATGTCATGGTTGAACAGGGTGTACAGGAGGGGACTGAGCACGCATACCACTACAGGGGCCCCATGTGTTGATCAGCGTGCAGATGTGTTGTTCCCTACCCTTACCACCTGGGGGCAGCCCGTCGGCAAGTCCAGGATCCAGTTGCAGAGGGAGGTGTTTTGTCCCAGGGTCCTTAGCTTAGTGATGAGCTTTGAGGGCACTATGGTGTTGAACACTGAGCTGTAGTCAATTAATAGCATTCTTACATAGGTGTTCCTTTTGTCCAGGTGGGAAAGGGCATTGTGGAGTGCAATAGAGATTGCAGCATCTGTGGATCTGTTGGGGCGGTATGCAAATTGGAGTGGGTCTAGGGTTTCTGGGATAATGGTGTTGATGGTGTTGATGTAAGCCATAACCAGCCTTTCAAAGCACTTCATGGCTACAGACGTGAGTGCTACGGGTCTGTAGTCATTTAGGCAGGGTACCTTAGTGTTCTTGGGCACAGGGACTATGGTGGTCTGCTTGAAACATGTTGGTATTACAGACAGGTCGAAAATGTCAGTGAAGACACTTGCCAGTTGGTCAGTGCATGCTCGGAGTACACGTCCTGGTAATCCGTCTTGCCCTGCGGCCTTGTGAATGTTGACATGTTTAAAGGTCTTACTCACATCGGCTACGGAGAGCGTGATCACACAGTTGTCTGGAACAGCTGATGCTTTCATGCATGCTTCAGTGTTGCTTGCCTCGAAGCGAGCATAGAAGTAATTTAGCTTGTCTGGTAGGCTCGTGTCACTGGGCAGCTCGTGGCTGTGCTTCCCTTTGTAGTCTGTAATAGTTTGCAAGCCCTGCCACATCCGACGAGCGTCAGAGCTGGTGTAGTACGATTCAATCTTAGTCCTGTATAGACGCTTTGCCTGTTTGATGGTTCGTCGGAGGGCATAGCGGGATTTAGCTCTACCCTTTAGCTCAGTGCAGATGTTGCCTGTAATCCATGGCTTCTGGTTGGGGTATGTTCGTACGGTCACTGTGGGGACGGTGTCATCGATTCACTTATTGATGAAGCCAATGCCATCGGAAGAATCCCGGAACATATTCCAATCTGTGCTAGCAAAACAGTCCTGTAGCTTAGCATCTGCTTCATCTGACCACTTCTTTATTGACAGAGTCTCTGGTGCTTCCTGCTTTAGTTTTTGCTTGTAAGCAGCAATCAGGAGGATAGAATTATGGTCAGATTTGCCAAATGGAGGATGAGGGAGAGCCTTTGTACGCATCTCTGTGTGTGGAGTAAAGGTGGTCTAGAGTTTTTTTTCTTCTCTGGTTGCACATTTAACATGCTGGTAGAAAATAGGTAGAACGGATTTAAGTTTCCCTGCATTAAAGTCCCCGGTATCCATGTCGTCGTTCAGCCACGACTTGGTGAAACATAAGATATTACAGTTTTTAATGTCCCGTTGGTGGGATATTCGTGATCGTAGCTCATCTATTTTGTTATCCAATGATTGTATGTTGGCTAATAGGACTGATGGTAGAGGCAGATTACCTGCTCGCCGTCGGATCCTTACAAGGCACCCCGACCTGCGTCCCCGATATCTCTTTCTCCTGAGAATGACGGGGATTTGGGCCTTGTCGGGTGTCTGAAGTAAATCCTTTGCGTCCGACTCGTTAAAGTACATATCTTCGTCCAGTACGAGGTGAGTAATCGCTGTCCGGATATCCAGAAGCACATTTCTGTCATATGAGATGGTGGCAGAAAAATTATGTACAAAATAAGTTACTTATAACGCGAAAAAACACACACAATAGCACAATCGGTTATGAGCCGTAATACAGCAGCCATCTCCTCCGGCGCCATTGTGAACATCCTTGAATCAGTCATTAAAAACAACGAAAATCCATTAGATTACCCAATAACCCAACAAGAACTAAATGAAAAGCTAAAATCTATAAATCCAAAGAAAGCTTATGGTCTCGATACCATCAGAAATGAAATGCTGAAAAACAGCACACCTGAGTTGCAAAATGCGTTGCTTAAATTGTTCAACATGGTACTAACTTCTGATATCTGGAACCAGGGGCTCATCTCCCCTATCCACAAAAGTGGAGTCAAATCAGACCCCAATAATTACAGGGGAATATGCGTAAACAGCAACTTGGGAAAGGTTTTCTGTAGCATTTAGAATTCAAGAATTCAAACCTTTCTTCAAAAAAAAATGTAATAAGTAAATGTCAAATTGGCTGTCCTCCCCAAACATCGCACTACTGACCATATACAGTGGGGAAAAAAAAACAGTATTTAGTCAGCCACCAATGTGCAAGTTCTCCCACTTAAAAAGATGAGAGAGGCCTGTACTTTTTCATCATAGGTACACGTCAACTATAACAGACAAATTGAGAAAAGAAATTCCAGAAAATCACATTGTAGGATTTTTAATGAATTTATTTGCCAATTATGGTGGAAAATAAGTATTTGGTCAATAACAAAAGTTTCTCAATACTTTGTTATATACCCTTTGTTGGCAATAACACAGGTCAAACGTTTTCTGTAAGTCTTCACAAGGTTTTCACACACTGTTGCTGGTATTTTGGCCCATTCCTCCATGCAGATCTCCTCTAGAGCAGTGATGTTTTGGGGCTGTCGCTGGGCAACACGGACTTTCAGCTCCCTCCAAAGATTTTCTATGGGGTTGAGATCTGGAGACTGGCTAGGCCACTCCAGGACCTTGAAATGCTTCTTACGAAGCCACTCCTTCGTTGCCCGGCGGTGTGTTTTGGGATCATTGTCATGCTGAAAGACCCAGCCACGTTTCATCTTCAATGCCCTTGCTGATGGAAGGAGGTTTTCACTCAAAATCTCACGATACATGGCCCCATTCATTCTTTCCTTTACACGGATCAGTCGACCTGGTCCCTTTGCAGAAAAAACAGCCCCAAAGCATGATGTTTCCACCCCCATGCTTCACAGTAGGTATGGTGTTCTTTGGATGCAACTCAGCATTCTTTGTCCTCCAAACACGACGAGTTGAGTTTTTACCAAAAAGTTCTATTTTGGTTTCATCTGACCATATGACATTCTCCCAATCCTCTTCTGGATCATCCAAATGCACTCTAGCAAACTTCAGACGGGCCTGGCTTAAGCAGGGGGACACGTCTGGCACTGCAGGATTTGAGTCCCTGGCGGCGTAGTGTGTTACTGATGGTAGGCTTTGTTACTTTGGTCCCAGCTCTCTGCAGGTCATTCACTAAGTCCCCCCGTGTGGTTCTGGGATTTTTGCTCACCGTTCTTGTGATCATTTTGACCCCACGGGGTGAGATCTTGCGTGGAGCCCCAGATCGAGGGAGATTATCAGTGGCCTTGTATGTCTTCCATTTCCTAATAATTGCTCCCACAGTTGATTTCTTCAAACCAAGCTGCTTACCTATTGTAGATTCAGTCTTCCCAGCCTGGTGCAGGTCTACAATTTTGTTTCTGGTGTCCTTTGAGAGCTCTTTGGTCTTGGCCGTAGTGGAGTTTGGAGTATGACTGTTTGAGGTTGTGGACAGGTGTCTTTTATACTGATAACAAGTTCAAACAGGTGCCATTAATACAGGTAACGAGTGGAGGACAGAGGAGCCTCTTAAAGAAGAAGTTACAGGTCTGTGAGAGCCAGAAATCTTGCTTGTTTGTAGGTGACCAAATACTTATTTTCCATCATAATTTGCAAATAAATTCATTAAAAATCCTACAATGTGATTTTTTTCTGGAGAAAGAAAATATCATTTTGTCTCTCATAGTTGACGTGTACCTATGATGAAAATTACAGGCCTCTCTCATCTTTTTAAGTGGGAGAACTTGCACAGTTGGTGGCTGACTAAATACTTTTTTTCCCCACTGTATACACCTTACACACACGAATTAATAAACACGTCCACCAAATAAAAGAGGGCAAAATCTTTGCTTGCTTTATTGACTTTAAAAAAGCATTTGATTCTATTTGGCACAAAGGTCTATTCTTCAAAATTCTCCAAAGTGGGCTTGGTGGTAAGGTGTATGACTTGTGTATGTACACAGAAAACAAGTGTGCAATAAAAACCAAATAACATAATTATTTTCACAACGTGAAGGTGTGAGACAAGGCTGCAGTTTGAGTCCAAACCTTTTCAAAATGTATATCAATTAATTAGCAGACATGTTGGACCATTCTCCAGCCCCAGGACTCACTATTTGACACAGAGGTAAAATACCTGCTGATTTGGTTCTTCTATCACCAACCAAAGAAGGTCTTCAACAGAACCTTAATATTCCAGAGCAATATTGCCATAATTGGGCCCTGGCAGTACATTTCCCCAAAAACTAAAATCATGATTTTCCAGAAAACCCCCAGATGTCAGAAACACAAATATAAATTCACCTTGAGCAACACCATAATTGAACACACACAAAAATACTCATACCTTGGTCTGACCATATCTGCATTGGGAAATTTTAATATTGCAGTCAATGCATTCAAAGAAAAAGCCTGCAGAACATTCTATGCAATAAAAATGAAATGATTAAAAATCAACATGCCTAATTACAATTTGGACCCAAATATTTGACAGTGTAATCTTACCAATAGCTCTTTACGGAAGTGAAGTTTGGGGGCCACTCAATAAACTGGAGTTTAAAATGTGGGACAAACATCCAATTGAAGCCCTACGTGCAGAAGTCCAGAGAAATACACCAACTAATGCATGTAGGGCAGAATTGGACCGCTTTCCAGTGGTAATGAAATTACAGAAAGATAATACAATTTTTGTCTACACCTAAATTCATGTCCAAATTCAAGTCTCTAATTTAAAGCACTTCAAACTCAAGAGCTGAGCCCAGAAATGAGCCCTCTCAGTCAGCTGGTGTTGGACCTAACCAACCAAGCTGACACCAGCACTGCTTCAAAAGAAAGAATTCCAATGAACAAAATCATGAACCAATCAACAGACTCATATTTACAAAATTGGAAAAACAAAACAAAATCCCAAAGCCGACTAAATTGCTATCTGGCCCTAAACAGAGAATATGAATTGGCTGATTATCTCTACTCTGTCAGAGATACGAAGCAGAGACAGATCCTTATCAAGTACAGGCTGAGTGACCACCAATTGGCAATAGAAACCGGCAGACATAAAAAGACATGGCTACCCAAAGAGGAGCGTGTATGTGGTCACTGCACGACAGGGGAGGTAGAAACAGAGATGCACTTTCTCCTTTACTGTGATAAATATTCCTCACCAAGAGATTCATTATTCACAGAAATTACTACATTTATTCCAAATGTTAACTTATTAAACCCAGAGGATAAACAAAAAATAATCATGGGCGAAGGAGCTATGGCTCCTCTTTGCCTGCCATAGCCTGAGGGACACTGAATAATAACATCTGCATAGTAAACAGCAACTTACTTATTATTATTGTTATTATTAGTATTAGTATTATTATTTACTACAATTTTATGTTATTATTTTTTATTCTTTATTGTTTTATTACAATGTATATTGAATACATTGTTGCTTTGGCAATATTGACGCAATGTTTTTCATGCCAATAAAGCAGCTTGAATTTGAATTTGAGAGTATTGTTGTGATTTACGTCTTTCCCTAGCGGCCTTCATAATTTAGTTTTTTTAGAACTTCATTCTCCTGTACCCCCTCCCTGACGTATCTTCAGCGCTAACATCAGTCAAAGAGTAACTTCCATGAAAAATAAAATGTTTCATAGAAAACCAGATGTTTAAGTCTTAGTTCTAGTGAATCATGTCAATTCTGGTCTTCATTTTGACAGTTCGTTGCAAAAGTGATATATTTTGGTCTTAGTAGTAAATCTAGCTCTTTTGGCCCCTAGCGGTTCAACTCTACCATTGAAATCGTGACCTCTACGTCACCTCAAGGGAGGGGTTCGGTATGAAATACACTACCTTCTGCTGGGTGGTACCACCTAAAGCAGGGATCATCAACTAGATTCAGCCGCGGGCCAATTTTTTTTTGGGGGCAGCAGAGCAGAGAACGGCAGTTGACACGGCTGCCTGGACCTGGATTGAGCGGATGGTTTGGGGGCCAGAACATAATTAAGCAGTAAGGCCAGAGGAGGTGTGGTATATGGCCAATATACCACGACTAAGGGCTGTTCTTAAGCACGACGCAACGTGGAGTGCCTGGACACAGCCCTTAGCTGTGGTATATTGGCCATATATCACAAACCCCGAGGTGCCTTATTGCTATCATAAACTGGTTACCAACGTAATTAGAGCAGTAAAAATAAACGTTTTGTCATAAGGTCTGATATACCACGGCTTTCAGCCAATCAGCATTCAGGGCTCGAACCACCCATTTATAATTATAAATAATTTGTAGACTGAAAATTGACTGCAAGAAGCCCAAACAGATATGATGTTTGACTAAAACATAATCATTTCAAACCTTGCTTACATTTGTATATGATCGAGTGTCTCTATTATGCTTGGGAACAGATTTCTTAAATTAAAATCACTTGGAGCTCATTTCCTGGTGTTTTTACAGTCTTATGTCCAACAATAAAAAAAACATTTATACAATTATTTTTTTGGGGGGCTCAGACAACTTGGGGGGCCCAAATAAAACCACCCGTGGGCCAAATTCGGCACGCAGGCCGCCAGTTGGAGAACCCTGACCTAAAAGCTTACTTAAGCAGGTGACAGCGTGCCTTATTTGGCAATGGTCTTGGTAATTGGAGCGTGCCAATATATTTTGCATGATGCTTCCTTGACTAGACTACTGACGACGTCACACAAAATTCAAAAGGCAGTAAGGTTTCAAATTCCTTAAATTAAGCAAACCAGACGGCACAATTGTATTTTTTATTTTTATTTACAGATAGCCAGGGGCACACACCAACACTCAGACATCATTTACAAATGAAGCATTTGTGTTTAGTCAGTCCCCCAGATCAGAGGCAGTAGGGATGACCAGGGATATTATCTTGATAAGTGCCTGAATTGGAACATTTTCCTGTCCTGCTAAGCATTACACATGTAACGAGTACTTTTGGGTGTCAGGGGAAATGTATGGAGTAAAAGTAAAAGTTGTCAATAATATATATGGTAAAGTAAAGTACAGATACCCCAATAAACTACTTAAGTAGCACTTTAAAGTATTTTTTACTTAGGTACTTTACACCACTGACCTTAAGTTAGAAACTTCGGCACCTTACCTGAGCTGAGCTGTCTAGAGCTATATTAGCCTGTGATGCACATCAATGTATTATCGTGCCACATCATTGTATTATCGTGCCACATCAATGTATTATCGTGCCACATCAATGTATTATCGTGCCACATCAATGTATTATCGTGCCACATCAATGTATTATCGTGCCACATCAATGTATTATCGTGCCACATCAATGTATTATCGTGCCACATCAATGTATTATCGTGCCACATCATTGTATTATCGTGCCACATCATTGTATCATCAGAGCGTGCCAGTGGACTTCTGATCAGTATGCTTTAGTGAGAAAGTGTAGATCAGGGTACAACTACGTCTACCCACCCCCAATATGAATATTTATGAGCAATTCCCCCCACCCACAACTTCTCACCTGAATAAAAAAAAAGAAAAAAGAAATGTGTTGAATGGGTTTGGGCAAAGGCTGAAATCGGGTTTGAGCTTCACCCTTTAACAGCAGGAGTCTATGGTACAATTCGCATCCATTCTAATGACTTGTGGTTGTTACAGAGATGCCGCTGAGCCTTATAATAAAGTGCGTGTGCATGCGTGTGTGTGTGTGTGTGTGTGTGTGTGCACGTGCGTGTGCGTGTGCATGCATGCGTGTAAAATGCTGTAATAAACAGAGCTCAATGCTTTAATGATCAGTAACAGAGTCCTGTGAAGATGTGGTGAGTTGGTGATAATTCCCATCAGCACTAGTTGCATAATAACGTAATAACGCTGGGTAATCAATGTTAGACAATAGACAACTGTATTGTATTTAAACCAGGGGCTGAACAACATGTTCCTTAAGGCTTTAATTACTCTTTTTAGATCTGTGAATTCTAATGTTCATGATGTTGTTGATTAAGTCTGACCCTGTGTTATATGGCATAATCAAGACTAGCTAAACACTCAAGCTGTACAACTGACGTCCAATGCATTTGACACAAGTTATAATACAACGGAAAGTCTTGGAGCACACACAGACACAGACACAGACACAGACACAGACACAGACACAGACACAGACACAGACACAGACACAGACACAGACACAGACACAGACACAGACACCCAAACTGGGTTTACAGACGTGGGAAGGTAAAAACTTATGAGAATAGATGGATAAAAGGAGGAAATATTGAAGGTTCTGAGGAACTCCAGATTGTTCGTTCAGCACTTTTGGGTTGTTGAAAAGCAGGTTACAAATAAAAATAGAGTTTCCTTCCAGTGAGAATTCCATAGAACCTACAGAAAAACCTCCATTGTCTCCTGTTCATTCAGAAACTATATATTGTCCCCTGTTCATTCAGAAACTATATATTGTCCCCTGTTCATTCAGAAACTATATATTGTCCCCTGTTCATTCAGAAACTACACTGCTCAAAAAAATTAAGGGAACACTTAAACAACACAATGTAACTCCAAGTCAATCACACTTCTGTGAAATCTAACTGTCCACTTAGGAAGCAACACTGATTGACAATACATTTCACATGCTGTTGTGCAAATGGAATAGACAACAGGTGGAAATTATAGGCAATTAGCAAGACACCCCCAATAAAGGACTGGTTTTGCAGGTGGTGACCACAGACCACTTCTCAGTTCCTATGCTTCCTGGCTAATGTTTTGGTCACTTTTGAATGCTGGTGGTGATTTCACTCTAGTGGTAGCATGAGACGGGGTCTACAACCCACACAAGTGGCACAGGTAGTGCAGCTCATCCAGGACGGCACATCAATGCGAGCTGTGGCAAGAAGGTTTGCTGTGTCTGTCAGCGTAGTGTCCAGAGCATGGAGGCGCTAGCAGGAGACAGGCCAGTACATCAGGAGACGTGGAGGAGGCCGTAGGAGGGCAACAACCCAGCAGCAGGACTGCTACCTCCGCCTTTATGCAAGGAGGAGCAGGAGGAGCACTGCCAGAGCCCTGCAAAATGACCTCCAGCAGGCCACAAATGTGCATGTGTCTGCTCAAACGGTCAGAAACAGACTCCATGAGGGTGGTATGAGGGCCCGACGTCCACAGGTGGGGGTTGTGCTTACAGCCCAACACCGTGCAGGACATTTGGCATTTGCCAGAGAACACCAAGATTGGCAAATTCGCCACTGGCGCCCTGTGCTCTTCACAGATGAAAGCAGGTTCACACTGAGCACATGTGACAGACGTGACAGAGTCTGGAGACGCCGTGGAGAACGTTCTGCTGCCTGCAACATCCTCCAGCATGACCGGTTTGGCGGTGGGTCAGTCATG
>CM072221.1:3452083-3454583 GCA_036851935.1 Coregonus suidteri
AGTCCTGTAGTCCTGGGGACCTGTAGTCCTGTAGTCCTGTAGTCCCATAGTCCTGTAGTCCTGTAGTCCTGTAGTCCTGTAGTCCTGGGGACCTGCAAAAACGTCAAATTTCACCTTGAATCTGGAGTATCTGATTGTCCCTATCATGTCATCAGGAGCCAAACACAAAGCATGCACCAGTCATCAGAGGTCAGAGGTCGTGGTCCTAGCTGTTAAATCGCTGGGTGGGTTTTGACCCCCGGATCATCTGAATGATGCAAGCCCGCTGAGCTAAAGCCTAGTCCTGAGTCCCAAATGGCACCCCATTCAGGGTTGTGGGTTTGATTCCCACGGGGGGCCAGTATGAAAAAATGTATGCACTCACTAACTGTAAGTCTCCTTCCAGACTCACATTAAGCATCTCCAATCAAAAGTTAGATCTAGAATCGGCTTCCTATTTCGCAACAAAGCCTCCTTCACTCATGCTGCCAAACATGCCCTCGTAAAACTGACTATCCTACCGATCCTTGACTTCGGCGATGTCATTTACAAAATAGCCTCCAACACTGTACTCAGCAAATTGGATGTAGTCTATCACAGTGCCATCCGTTTTGTCTCCAAAGCCCCATATAATACCCACCACTGTGACCTGTACGCTCTTGTTGGCTGGTCCTCACTACATATTCGTCGCCAAACCCACTGGCTCCAGGCCATCTATAAATCACTGCTAGGCAAATCCCTGTCTTATCTTAGCTCACTGGTCACCATAGCAACACCCACCCGTAGTCTGCGCTCCAGCAGGTATATCTCACTGGTCATCCCCAAAGCCAACCCCTCCTTTGGCCGCCATTCCTTACAGTTCTCTGCTGCCAATGACTGGAACGAACTGCAAAAATCTCTGAAGCTGGAGACTCTTATCTCCCTCACTAACTTTAAGCATCAGTTGTCAGAGCACCTTACCGATCACTGCACCTGTACACAGCCCATCTGAAATTAGCCCACCCAACTACCTCATCCCCATATTGTTATTTATTTTGCTAATTTGCACCCCAGTATCTCTATTTGCACATCTTTTTCACATCTATCATTCCAGTGTTAATAAGAAATTGTAACTATTTTGCACTATGGCCTATTTATTGCCTTACCTCCATAACTTACTACAATCGCACACGCTGTATATATATTTTCTGCTGTATTTTTGACTTTATGTTTTGTTTTACCCCATATGTAATTCTGTGTTGTTGTTTTTATCGCACTGCTTTGCTTTATCTTGGCCAGGTCGCAGTTGTAATTGAGAACTTGTTCTCAACTGGCTTACCTGGTTAAATAAAGGTGAAAAAAAAAAAAAAAAGTCGCTCTGGATAAGAGCGTCTGCTAAATGAGTAAAATGTTAAATGTATTCCATACACAGTGAGGGAAAAAACTATTTGATCCCCTGCTGATTTTGTACATTTGTCCACTGACAAAGACATGATCAGTCTATAATTTTAATGGTAGGTTTATTTGAACAGTGAGAGACAGAATAACAACAGAAAAACGCATGTCAAAAATGTTAGAAATTGATTTGCATTTTAATGAGGGAAATAAGTATTTGACCCCTCTGCAAAACATGACTTAGCACTTGGTGGCAAACCCCTTGTTGGCAATCACAGAGGTCAGACGTTTCTTGTAGTTGGCCACCAGGTTTGCACACATCTCAGGAGGGATTTTTGTCCCACTCCTCTTTGCAGATCTTCTCCAAGTCATTAAGGTTTCGAGGCTGATGTTTGGCAACTCGAACCTTCAGCTCCCTCCACAGATTTTCTATGGGATTAAGGTCTGGAGACTGGCTAGGCTACTCCAGGACCTTAATGTGCTTCTTCTTGAGCCACTCCTTTGTTGCCTTGGTCGTGTGTGTTTTGGGTCATTGTCATGCTGGAAATACTCATCCACAACCCTTTTTTTATGCCCTGGCTGAGGTAAGGAGGTTCTCACCCAAGATTTGACGGTACATCGTCCCCTTTTGATGCGGTGAAGTTGTCCTGTCCCCTTAGCAGAAAAACACCCCCAAAGCATAATGTTTCCACCTCCATATTTGACAGTGGGGATGGTGTTCTTGGCGTCATAGGCAGCATTCCTCCTCCTCCAAACACGGCGAGTTGAGTTGATTCCAAAAGAGCTCCATTTTGGTCTCATCTGACCACAACACTTTCACCCAGTTCTCCTCTGAATCATTCAGATGTTCATTGGCAAACTTCAGATGGACCTGTATATGTGCTTTCTTGAGCAGGGGGACCATGCGGGCGCTGCAGGATTTCAGTCCTTCACAGCGTAGTGTGTTACCAATTGTTTTCTTGGTGACAATGGTCCCAGCTGCCTTGAGATCATTGACAAGATCCTCCCGTGTAGTTCTGGGCTGATTCCTCACCGTTCCCATGATCATTGCAACTCCACGAGGTGAGATCTTTGCATGGAGCCCCAGGCCGAGGGAGACTGACAGTTCTTTTGTGTTTCTTCCATTTGCGAATAATCGCACCAACTG
>CM072221.1:3459583-3462083 GCA_036851935.1 Coregonus suidteri
TGACGTTGGCCGTCGCTCCCTCTCTCTTTTAATCCCTTATTTTTCACTTCTTTATTGCTCTCTCTCTCTCTCTCTCTCTCTCTCTCTCTCTCTCTCTCTCTCCTCTCTCTCTCTCTCTCTCTCTCTCTCTCTCTCTCCATCTCTCTCTCTCTCTCTCCATCTCTCTCTCTCATCTCTCTCTCTCTCTCTCTCTCTCTCTCTCTATCTCGCTCTCCTCTCTCTCTCTCTCTCTCTCTCCTCTCTCTCTCTCTCTCTCTCTCTCTCTCTCTCTTCTCTCTCTCTCTCTCTCTCTCTCTCTCTCTCTCTCTCTCTCTCTCTCTCTCTCTCTCTCTCTCTCTCTCTCTCTCTCTCTCTCCTCTCTCTCTCTCTCTCTCTCCCCTCTCTCTCTCTCTCTCTCTCTCTCTCCTCTCTCTCTCTCTCTCTCTCTCTCTCTCTCTCCTCTCTCTCTCTCTCTCTCTCTCTCTCTCTCTCTCTCTCTCTCCCTCTCTCTCTCTCTCTCTCTCTCTCTCTCTCTCTCTCTCTCTCCTGTTTGCTGTCCGTGAGTTGAGGAGAATGTTTGACCATGTTTTAGGCAGCCTCGCCAGAGGTAGAGAGGGAGGGAGGGAGGTAGAGAGGTAGAGAGGGAGGGAGGGAGGGAGGGAGGTTAGAGAGGGAGGGGTGAGGGAGAGGGAGGGAGGAGGGGAGGGGAGGGAGGTGAGGGAGGAGGGAGGGAGAGGGAGGTAGAGAGGTTTGAGGGAGGGGGATGAGGGAGGGAGGGAGGAGGATGGGAGGGAGGGAGGAGCGGGGAGGGAGGAGGTAGAGGAGGAGGGAGGGAGGTAGAGAGGGAGGGAGGGAGGGAGGGGAGGTGAGGGAGGGAGGGAGAGATGGAGGGAGTTAGAGAGAGGGAGGGAGGGAAAGGGGTGAGAGGAGGGGGAGGGAGGGAGTTAGCCACCCACGCTACACTAACGCTAACATCACAGAACTAGAACAAGAACACCATTCTTCACTATAGAACTCTCAGTTCCAGAATATGGCGTGTACTGTGTTTATAGATACACACAGCGAGGCATAGCTTAAATCATCAAATCAAATCAAGCTTTATTTATACAGCACATTTCAGACATGGAATGCAACACAATGTGCCTCACAGGAGAATAAAAAAAAAAAGAAGAAAAAATCTAACTGAAATATTTACTACACAACAAACATCAGAGGATTTTTTGAACAACAATAAAAACTGAACGACTAAAAAGCACCCTGTGGAAACGCAAAGCTAAAAAGGTGTGTTTTAAGATCTCTTTTAAATATGCTGCCAGTTTCGCCCCCTCAGGTTCTCTGGCAGGCTATTCCAGAGGCGTGGTAACTAAAGGCTGCCTCTCCATGCCTCTTGGTGCTAGACTTTGGGATGGTTAAAAGGCCAGAGGACCTGAGGGACCTACTGGGTACATCAACGTGACCAAGCCCCTTATAGGGTACAGCCGTAGGGTACTCCTGTTACTCCTAGGTTTAATTGCCTACTTTACTCATAACCCAACAACGGCTGAATTCCTTTTGCTTGGTTGGTCGTTTTCAACATACTTTCGTGTCGTTATAATCAACAAACTACGTCATACCTAAAATCGCTTTCATTCTAAACGTAAAAATGATAGCCAAAGAGACGATTCCAACAGACTTTATTCAGCGAGCTAACTAACCCTGCTTTTACAATGCTGTTGGACAGTAGAAAAGACCACCAAATGAAGTTTCATCAACTGCCCAAGCACCAGGTTAGATTAACCTCACGGCTTCCATAATCCATGATGATAATGGAAAGCTCTGGTTACTTGATACATTTATGTGTGATCGAAGTACTTCATCACCGCTAAGTCGCTAACACTTGTTTGTATCTAACTAGATATGTGTATTGCATAACATTTTCTAGTTAACTGGTAGTAAGGACTAGTGAGCTGTATCCATCCAAATAACAGCTATAATTTTCTTCTGCATTTGGAAATATTAAATGCAAACCTGGAGATTCCACCGAGTAGACATGGCCACAGGCTACTTTGGGACATTTGGAGTCTGCACAGCTGGTCTCCGGGCAACTTGAAAGAACATATAGGCAAGCCAACAAGAATACACTTTTCTGAATACCTAGACCATTCAAGAGCAGGTAAAGACTGGAATTGTTTACGAGACATATCTAAGACTAGCAAAATTAGATCGAGATTAACTTCTCTCGCTAGCCAGCCGGGCTAACGTCAGCTAACCGGTGAAAAACTAGGACTAAACAAACAGTGACGTAAGTTTAATGAGACCAGATTTACTGTCAGTGTTAGTAGGTCAGTATAATGAGACAGCTGTACTGTCAGTGTTAGCAGGTCGGGTAACAAATTATAGTGGCAGAATAAGTATCACGCAAATCATTTGTTATTGTGACAGCCAAGTATGTTAATAACGACACGTGAGTAGGTCTGTGGCGGTCATTACATTTGGTCAGCAGGTGATTGTCAAGCAAATAACTGCCAATCTCACGGTAATT
>CM072221.1:3467083-3489950 GCA_036851935.1 Coregonus suidteri
GCACAGTTAGCACTGCGATGCAGTGCCTTAGACCACTGCGCCACTCAGAAGCTCATTACCATCCAGTATGCTATTACCATCCAGTATGCTATTACCATCCATTATGTTATTACCATCCAGTATGTTATTACCATCCAGTATGCTATTACCATCCAGTATGCTATTACCATCCAGTAATGCTATTACCATCCAGTATGCTATTACCATCCAGTATGTTATTACCATCCAGTATGCTATTACCATCCATTATGCTATTACCATCCAGTATGCTATTACCATCCATTATGCTATTACCATCCATTATGCTATTACCATCCATTATGCTATTACCATCCATTATGTTATTACCATCCAGTATGCTATTACCATCCAGTATGCTATTACCATCCAGTATGCTATTACCATCCATTATGCTATTACCATCCAGTATGCTATTACCATCCAGTATGCTATTACATCCAGTATGCCATTACCATCCAGTATGCTATTTCCATCCATTATGCTAATACCATCCAGTATGCTATTACCATCCAGTATGCTATTACCATCCATTATGTTATTACCATCCAGTATGCTATTAGCATCCAGTATGCTATTACCATCCAGTATGCTATTACCATCCAGTATGCTATTACCATCCAGTATGCCATTACCATCCAGTATGCTATTACCATCCATTATGTTATTACCATCCAGTATGTTATTACCATCCAGTATGCCATTACCATCCAGTATGCTATTACCATCCATTATGCTATTACCATCCAGTATGCTATTACCATCCAGTATGCCATTACCATCCAGTATGCTATTTCCATCCATTATGCTATTACCATCCAGTATGCTATTACCATCCATTATGCTATTACCATCCAGTATGCTATTACCGTCCAGTATGCTATTACCATCCAGTATGTTATTACCATCCAGTATGCTATTACCATCCAGTATGTTATTACCATCCAGTATGCTATTACCATCCAGTATGCTATTACCATCCAGTATGCTATTACCATCCAGTATGTTATTACCATCCAGTATGCTATTACCATCCAGTATGCTATTACCATCCAGTATGCTATTACCATCCAGTATGCTATTACCATCCAGTATGCTATTACCATCCAGTATGCTATTACCATCCAGTATGCTATTACCATCAGTATGCTATTACCATCCAGTATGTTATTACCATCCAGTATGTTATTACCATCCAGTATTCTATTACCATCCAGTATGCTATTACCGTCCAGTATGCTATTACCGTCCAGTATATTACCGTCCAGTATGCTATTACCATCCAGTATGCTATTACCATCCATTATGCTATTACCGTCCATTATGCTATTACCGTCCAGTATGCTATTACCATCCATTATGCTATTACCATCCAGTATGCTATTACCATCCAGTATGCTATTACCATCCATTATGCTATTACCATCCAGTATGCTTTTACCATCCAGTATGCTATTACCATCCAGTATGTTATTACCATCCAGTATGCTATTACCATCCATTATGCTATTACCATCCAGTATGTTATTACTATCCAGTATGTTATTACCATCCAGTATGTTATTACCATCCATTATGCTATTATCATCCAGTATGTTATTACCATCCAGTATGCTATTACCATCCATTATGCTATTACCATCCAGTATGCTATTACCATCCAGTATGCTATTACCATCCAGTATGCTATTACCATCCAGTATGCTATTACCATCCAGTATGCTATTACTATCCAGTATGTTATTACCATCCAGTATGTTATTACCATCCATTATGCTATTACCATCCAGTATGTTATTACCATCCAGTATGCTATTACCATCCAGTATGCTATTACCATCCAGTATGCTATTACCATCCAGTATGTTATTACCATCCAGTATGCTATTACCATCCATTATGCTATTACCATCCAGTATGTTATTACTATCCAGTATTTTATTACCATCCAGTATGTTATTACCATCCAGTATGCTATTACCATCCAGTATGCTATTACCATCCAGTATGTTAATTACCATCCAGTATGCTATTACCATCCAGTATGTTATTACCATCCAGTATGCTATTACCATCCAGTATGCTATTACCATCCAGTATGCTATTTACCATCCAGTATGTTATTACCATCCAGTATGCTATTACCATCCAGTATGCTATTACCATCCAGTATGTTATTACCATCCAGTATGCTATTACCATCCAGTATGCTATTACCATCCAGTATGCTATTACCATCCAGTATGCTATTACCATCCAGTATGCTATTACCATCCAGTATGCGATTACCATCCAGTATGTTATTACCATCCAGTATGTTATTACCATCCAGTATTCTATTACCATCCAGTATGCTATTACCATCCAGTATGCTATTACCATCCAGTATATTACCATCCAGTATGCTATTACCATCCAGTATGCTATTACCATCCATTATGCTATTACCATCCAGTATGCTATTACCATCCAGTATGCTATTACCATCCATTATGCTATTACCATCCAGTATGCTATTACCATCCAGTAATGCTATTACCATCCCATTATGCTATTACCATCCAGTATGCTATTACCATCCAGTATGCTATTACCATCCAGTATATTATTACCATCCAGTATGCTATTACCATCCATTATGCTATTACCATCCAGTATGTTATTACTATCCAGTATGTTATTACCATCCAGTATGCCATTACCATCCAGTATGTTATTACCATCCATTATGCTATTACCATCCAGTATGCTATTACCATCCAGTATGTTATTACCATCCAGTATGCTATTACCATCCAGTATGCCATTACCATCCAGTATGCTTTTACCATCCAGTATGTTATTACCATCCATTATGCTATTACCATCCAGTATGCTTATTACCATCCAGTATGCTATTACCATCCAGTATGTTATTACCATCCAGTATGCTATTACCATCCAGTATATTACCATCCAGTATGCTATTACCATCCAGTATGCTATTACCATCCATTATGCTATTACCATCCAGTATGCTATTACCATCCAGTATGCTATTACCATCCATTATGCTATTACCATCCAGTATGCTATTACCATCCAGTATGCTATTACCATCCATTATGCTATTACCATCCAGTATGCTATTACCATCCAGTATGCTATTACCATCCAGTATGTTATTACCATCCAGTATGCTATTACCCATCCAGTATGCTATTACCATCCATTATGTTATTACCATCCAGTATGCTATTTACCATCCAGTATGTTATTACCATCCATTATGCTATTACCATCCAGTATGCTATTACCATCCATTATGCTATTACCATCCATTATGCTATTACCGTCCAGTATGCTATTACCGTCCAGTATATTACCATCCAGTATGCTATTACCATCCAGTATGCTATTACCATCCATTATGCTATTACCATCCAGTATGCTATTACCATCCAGTATGCTATTACCATCCATTATGCTATTACCATCCAGTATGCTATTACCATCCAGTATGCTATTACCATCCATTATGCTATTACCATCCAGTATGCTATTACCATCCAGTATGCTATTACCATCCAGTATGTTATTACCATCCAGTATGCTATTACCATCCAGTATGCTATTACCATCCATTATGTTATTACCATCCAGTATGCTATTACCATCCATTATGTTATTACCATCCGTATGCTATTACCATCCAGTATGCTATTACCATCCAGTATGTTATTACCATCCAGTATGCTATTACCATCCATTATGCTATTACCATCCAGTATGTTATTACTATCCAGTATTTTATTACCATCCAGTATGTTATTACCATCCAGTATGCTATTACCATCCAGTATGCTATTACCATCCAGTATGTTATTACCATCCAGTATGCTATTACCATCCAGTATGTTTATTACCATCCAGTATGCTATTACCATCCAGTATGCTATTACCATCCAGTATGCTATTACCATCCAGTATGTTATTACCATCCAGTATGCTATTACCATCCAGTATGCTATTACCATCCAGTATGTTATTACCATCCAGTATGCTATTACCATCCAGTATGCTATTACCATCCAGTATGCTATTACCATCCAGTATGCTATTACCATCCAGTATGCTATTACCATCCAGTATGCTATTACCATCCAGTATGCGATTACCATCCAGTATGTTATTACCATCCAGTATGTTATTACCATCCAGTATTCTATTACCATCCATTATGCTATTACCGTCCAGTATGCTATTACCGTCCAGTATATTACCATCCAGTATGCTATTACCATCCAGTATGCTATTACCATCCATTATGCTATTACCATCCAGTATGCTATTACCATCCAGTATGCTATTACCATCCATTATGCTATTACCATCCAGTATGCTATTACCATCCAGTATGCTATTACCATCCATTATGCTATTACCATCCAGTATGCTATTACCATCCAGTATGCTATTACCATCCAGTATATTATTACCATCCAGTATGCTATTACCATCCATTATGCTATTACCATCCAGTATGTTATTACTATCCAGTATGTTATTACCATCCAGTATGCCATTACCATCCAGTATGTTATTACCATCCATTATGCTATTACCATCCAGTATGCTATTACCATCCAGTATGTTATTACCATCCAGTATGCTATTACCATCCAGTATGCCATTACCATCCAGTATGCTTTTACATCCAGTATGTTATTACCATCCATTATGCTATTACCGTCCAGTATGCTATTACCATCCAGTATGCTATTACCATCCATTATGCTATTACCGTCCAGTATGCTATTACCGTCCAGTATATTACCATCCAGTATGCTATTACCATCCAGTATGCTATTACCATCCATTATGCTATTACCATCCAGTATGCTATTACCATCCAGTATGCTATTACCATCCATTATGCTATTACCATCCAGTATGCTATTACCATCCAGTATGCTATTACCATCCATTATGCTATTACCATCCAGTATGCTATTACCATCCAGTATGCTATTACCATCCAGTATGTTATTACCATCCAGTATGCTATTACCATCCAGTATGCTATTACCATCCATTATGTTATTACCATCCAGTATGCTATTACCATCCAGTATGTTATTACCATCCATTATGCTATTACCATCCAGTATGCTATTACCATCCAGTATGCTATTACCATCCAGTATGTTATTACCATCCAGTATGCTATTACCATCCAGTATGTTATTACCATCCAGTATGCTATTACCATCCAGTATATTACCATCCAGTATGCTATTACCATCCAGTATGCTATTACCATCCATTATGCTATTACCATCCAGTATGCTATTACCATCCAGTATGCTATTACCATCCAGTATGTTATTACCATCCAGTATGCTATTACCATCCAGTATGCTATTACCATCCATTATGTTATTACATCCAGTATGCTATTACCATCCATTATGTTATTACCATCCAGTATGCTATTACCATCCAGTATGCTATTACCATCCAGTAGGCTTTGGCTCAGAGGGTCAGGTGTTCAATCCCAGTGCTATGCATTAATTGTTGTTGTTTGTTTTAACCCAAACCTAAACCCTAACCGTACCTTAACCATTTGGAATTAATACCTCAACTTAACTGTCAAAATGTGATGTTTTCCCCCGAGACAAGCGTGGAAAGCTGAAGTGAAACCGCGTCAAACTGTGAGGGAGGATGAAATGAAAGGTATTGAGATTGTAGTTACATAGTAAAAACTTAAAGGCTTGAGAAAGAACTGACCACACATCACTAGAGCCCATCACACACACACGCATACACACAACCCAAGTAGGTCCGGAATTCCCTGCCCAATCTCGGAATACCGAGGGACCACTCAGAATCATTAGCTGTCAATCACCCCAGGGAAATAATCTCGGAACAGCTCCAGAGACGGTCGGGAAAATCACTCCACTTCTCCTTTTCAAAAAGTAATCTCTCTCTTCTTCCCTTCTACTACGCCCTTTTACATCACTTTCATATTCTCGTCCGTTTTATTTCTTCAGCTTTCAGTGTTAGCGATCGGAGGATAATGCTTCAATACATTCACTCAACGAGAAAGGCCCCTGTCAATCAAGGTGTATTTGTTAGCAAAAGATGAATCACTCAATGTTTAGTTTGCTTCAGCTAAATAGAAAAAAGTCTAGGGGCAAATCTGAAATGAGACCCCTACTCCCTATTCATGGGTTGCATGTTTCCTCAAAATATTGTTTTGAACGTTCGTTTTGGACTGATGCCCAACTGAGCATTCTACTCAATGCATCGTCAACGAGTGCTGCTGAAAGATTTCATCAGAAGTGAATTACAGCGGCTTGGAAATACAACGACATTCAAAAGGAGGACAATAATTAGTAGGAAAACCTTTTGTCGTCATTCTGATGTCGCCAGATTGACTTTAGATGCAGTATAACAGTAGCCAGCTAGCTAAGATTGAGGGGAGACCACCGGATTTTATCTAGCTAACATTAGCATTGCTAGATATTTTTTGATACATTTTGGTAGCTAATGACAACATTGCCATCTGTCTAAAATTAATTTGACAACATGATGAATGAATGAATGAATGACATTTTTATTTTCATGTCAAATCACCAGTTGGCAACCCCGTCCCTAATGGGAATAATTGATACATAAACAAACATTACAACAATTCACTGTCGTAATTAAATGATAATTCTTCTTCCGGTGTTCTCTGCAATGCACATCGCATAAAGAGTGAAAAAAATGTAAGGTAAAAATCAATACATAATAGTAAATAAGGTTATCCAAACAGTAATGGTATCCCTGGAGCAGTAAAATATCATCGAGGTCACAATGGTTACATAGTCTTTCTTCTTCCGTTTCACCACAATATCGACCTGTTTCAATACGCAGAGGCAATGTCCCTGATCATACCTGTGCACATGGCCATCTCTTGCTTTCAGGTAGGTTATACATAATATATCTCTCACACACCAATTCACCCTTAATCAAACAAAAGGTTCTCAATTTGGGTTTAGGATTAATCTCCTCCACCCATTTTTTTTTCTCATATTGCATCAACAGTTGTTTTTTAAGAATATCTATGTCTCCCTTAATTTGGTTTTCGTACAGATGTTCACAGTCAGACTGTTGAAAAAGGTCAGACATTTCAGTTGCCCTATTCTCCCCCTATGGATAGATCCCATTGAAAAACGTTACTAGCTATTCTGTCAGTTGGCATATCCAACAATCTATTCCAAATTCTCACCATACACGCCTTCCATCTCACCTCACAGGGTTTCCCAGCCCGTGTCCCCAGTTATTGCAAGTGTAGGTGCAAACTTGTGGACACCTAAAAGGTATCGTACTGCTCTGTTATGGACGTGTTCGTTTTTAAAATACCCCTTAGCACCCCACACTCCAGCTGAACAGTCCAGAACAGGACACAGGCATGTCTGATACAGTTTGGAATACGTAGCATAACCAATATCTTTGAGTGTTTTTGTTTTTCCTATAACTCCCCCTAAGAGCGTTACTTGCTGAGTCGTCCAGGGCAGATGTTTCGTTTAGAAAGGTCATATGTTCATCTATAAAAATACCCCAATATCTATAATTGCTAGTAAACTCAATAATGTCTTCACCAAAACAAAACTGATTTTTTAAATTTTTTATCTTAGTACATGGTTTTCTAAAATGCATTATCTTTGTTTTTGTCTGGTTGATCGCGAGTCTCCGTCTTTTACACCAATTGGCTGCACATAATAACATGGTCTGCAGGTCTTGTTCAGTTTCTGCCATCAAAATAACATCATCAGCATATAAAAGGATACTCAGCGTTTCATCATCATATCTTACTCCAATATTTAACTGTTTAATTTATTTTGCCAAATCATTTATAAACATAGAAAACAAAGTTGGTGATAAGGCGTCTCCTTGTTTTGCACCCGAGGGTAACCAAGGGAAACCAATCTGTTCCATATTCATTAACACGCACACAACCAATTTGTGATAAAATCTCCCATCAACCCCTGTCTTTAACAAACTACAGGCTAAAAGATCCCTATTTACAAAATCATATGATAATGCTGGCAGAGTCATGTCATGTCATGCTATTTCCAGGCACTATAGTGTAATTTAGACTAAAGAGTAGTCAGCCTCCGTCCAGAATGACCGGTTTTATCACTCCTTCAGGCACACCACTATGGCGCCGCTGATAGAGGGCTGTTTGAGAATGACGTTCATAACGATGCACCACTTATGGCGCCGTGACGTGACCGAGTGACGGAGGTGCAACCTATGAATAGACTACCAGACTCCTCCCATCTCTTCCCCCCTTTCTCTCTCTCTCTATCTCTCTAACCAATGTCTCTCTCCTCCATCTCTCTAACCAATGTCTCTCTCTCTCTATCTCTATAACCAATGTCTCTCTCCTCCATCTCTATAACCAATGTCTCTCTCCTCTATCTCTATAACCAATGTCTCTCTCTCTATCTCTCTAAACCAATGTCTCTCTCCTCCATCTCTCTAACCAATGTCTCTCTCCTCTATCTCTCTAACCAATGTCTCTCTCCTCCATCTCTCTAACCAATGTCTCTCTCCTCCATCTCTCTAACCAATGTCTCTCTCTCCTCCATCTCTCTAACAATGTCTCTCTCCTCCATCTCTCTAACCAATGTCTCTCTCCTCCATCTCTCTAACCAATGTCTCTCTCTCTATCTCTCTAACCAATGTCTCTCTCCTCTATCTCTCTAACCAATGTCTCTCTCCTCTATCTCTCTAACCAATGTCTCTCTCCTCCATCTCTCTAACCAAGTCTCTCTTCCTCTATCTCTCTAACCAATGTCTCTCTCCTCTATCTCTCTAACAATGTCTCTCTCCTCTATCTCTCTAACCAATGTCTCTCTCCTCTATCTCTATAACCAATGTCTCTCTCCTCCATCTCTCTAACCAATGTCTCTCTCTCTCTATCTCTCTAACCAATGTCTCTCTCCTCTATCTCTCTAACCAATGTCTCTCTCCTCCATCTCTCTAACCAATGTCTCTCTCCTCTATCTCTCTAACCAATGTCTCTCTCCTCCATCTCTCTAACCAATGTCTCTCTCCTCTATCTCTCTAACCAATGTCTCTCTCCTCTATCTCTCTAACACAATGTCTCTCTCCTCCATCTCTATAACCAATGTCTCTCTCCTCTATCTCTCTAACCAATGTCTCTCTCCTCTATCTCTCTAACCAATGTCTCTCTCCTCTATCTCTCTAACCAATGTCTCTCTCCTCTATCTCTCTAACCAATGTCTCTCTCCTCTATCTCTATAAACCAATGTATCTCTCCTCTATCTCTCTAACCAATGTCTCTCTCCTCCATCTCTCTAACCAATGTCTCTCTCCTCTATCTCTCTAACCAATGTCTCTCTCCTCCATCTCTATAACCAATGTCTCTCTCCTCTATCTCTCTAACCAATGTCTCTCTCCTCCATCTATATAACCAATGTCTCTCTCCTCTATCTCTATAACCAATGTCTCTCTCCTCCATCTCTCTAACCAATGTCTCTCCTCCTCTATCTCTCTAACCCAATGTCTCTCTCCTCCATCTCTCTAACCAATGTCTCTCTCCTCTATCTCTCTAACCAATGTCTCTCTCCTCTATCTCTATAACCAATGTCTCTCTCCTCTATCTCTCTAACCAATGTCTCTCTCCTCTATCTCTCTAACCAATGTCTCTCTCCTCTATCTCTCTAACCAATGTCTCTCTCCTCCATCTCTCTAACCAATGTCTCTCTCCTCTATCTCTCTAACCAATTGTCTCTCTCCTCCATCTCTATAACCAATGTCTCTCTCCTCTATCTCTCTAACCAATGTCTCTCTCCTCCATCTATATAACCAATGTCTCTCTCCTCTATCTCTATAACCAATGTCTCTCTCCTCTATCTCTCTAACCAATGTCTCTCTCCTCCATCTCTCTAACCAATGTCTCTCTCCTCTATCTCTCTAACCAATGTCTCTCTCCTCCATCTCTCTAACCAATGTCTCTCTCCTCTATCTCTCTAACCAATGTCTCTCTCCTCTATCTCTATAACCAATGTCTCTCTCCTCTATCTCTCTAACCAAGTCTCTCTCCCTCTATCTCTCTAACCAATGTCTCTCTCCTCCATCTCTCTAACCAATGTCTATCTCCTCTATCTCTCTAACCAATGTCTCTCTCCTCCATCTCTCTAACCAATGTCTCTCTCCTCTATCTCTCTAACCAATGTCTCTCTCCTCTATCTCTCTAACCAATGTCTCTCTCCTCTATCTCTCTAACCAATGTCTCTCTCCTCCATCTCTCTAACCAATGTCTCTCTCCTCTATCTCTCTAACCATGGCAGGCGGGCTCAGGGTCAGGGCAGGCTGAAAAGATCAGAACCAGGAGGACTAGAAAACAGTAACTAGGAAACAACAGGTGTACGGAACAACACTCTGGTAGGCTTGACGAGACAAAACGAACTGGCAACAGACAGACAGAGAACACAGGTATAAATACACAGGGGATAATGGGAACCAATGGGAGACACCTGGTGGGGACAAGCACAAGACAGGTGAAACAGATCAGGGTGTGAAGTCAATATTCAATCAATACATGTTTTATTGGCATGAATGGGTGGTTGCTACTGTTGCCATAGCAATATACAGTATAACGTACAGTGAGGGAAAAAAGTATTTGATCCCCTGCTGATTTTGTACGTTTGCCCACTGACAAAGACATGATCATTCTATAATTTTAATGGTAGGTTTATTTGAAGAGTGAGAGACAGAATAACAACAACAAAATCCTGAAAAACGCATGTCAAAAATGTTATTAATTTAATTGCATTTTAATGAGGGAAATAAGTATTTGATCCCCTCTCAATAAGAAAGATTTCTGGCTCCCAGTTGTCTTTTATACAGGTAATGAGCTGAGATTAGGAGCACACTCTTGAAGGGAGTGTTCCTAATCTCAGCTTGTTACCTGTATAAAAGACACCTGTCCACAGAAGCAATCAATCAATCAGATTCCAAACTCTCCACCCATGGCCAAGACCAAAACAGCTCTCCAAGGATGTTCAGGGACAAGATTGTAGACCTGTACAAGGCTGGAATGGGCTACAAGACCATCGCCAAGCAGCTTGGTGAGAAGGTGACAACAGTTGGTGCAATTATTTCGCAAATGGAAGAACACAAAAGAACTGTCAATCTCCCTCGGCCTGGGGCTCCATGCAAGATCTCACCAAGTGGAGTTTGCAATGATCATGAGAACGGTGAGGAATCAGCCCAGAACTACACGGGAGGATCTTGTCAATGATCTCAAGGCAGCTGGGACCATAGTAACCAAGAAAAACAATTGGTAACACACTATGCCGTGAAGGACTGAAATCCTGCAGCTCCCGCAAGGTCCCCCTGCTCAAGAAAGCACATATACATGCCCGTCTGAAGTTTGCCAATGAACATCTGAATGATTCAGAGGAGAACTGGGTGAAAGTCTTGTGGTCAGATGAGACCAAAATGAGCTCTTTGGCATCAACTCAACTCGCCGTGTTTGGAGGAGGAGGAATGCTGCCTATGACCCCAAGAACACCATCCCCACCTTCAAACATGGAGGTGGAAACATTATGCTTTGGGGTGTTTTTGGTTTTTCTGCTAAGGGGACAGGACAACTTCACCGCATCAAAGGGACGATGGACGGGGCCATGTACCGTCAATTCTTGGGTGAGAACCTCCTTCTGTACATAGGAGTTATGACAGAGTCAAATAATTTAAACCAATTGAAATTGGTGGGTTACATTCATACAGGGTATTTTTAATAACAAAGTATGTGCTATTAGAGACTTTATGGCCATGTCAAACCGCCCAGATGAACTTCTAGTCAGACCAAGGTCAGTATAGATGGTTTTTCAGGCTTGTTTTTCTCCCAGGGTGAAATGGTAGCTACTTTACTGAGATCTGGACTTTTTCTAAAAAGATCATTACTTTGGTATTACCATATTAAAGGATTCTCTCTATCTCTCTCTCTCTCTCTCTCTCTCTCTCTCTCTCTCTCTCTCCATCTCTCTCTCTCTCTCTCTCTCTCTCTCTCTCTCTCTCTCTCTCTCTCTCTCTCTCTCTCTCTCTCTCTCAATTCAATATTCAATTTAAGGGCTTTATTGGCATGGGAAACGTGTGTTAACATTGCCAAAGCAAGTGAAGTAGATAGTAAAACAAAAGTGAAATTAACAATATAAATATTAACAGTAAGCATTACACTCAGAAGTTCCAAAAGACATTTCAAATGTCATATTATGTATTATATAAAGTGTTGTAACAATGTGCAAATAGTTAAAGTACAAATGGGAAAATAAATAAACATAAATATGGGTTTGTATTTACAGTGGTGTTTGTTCTTCACTGGTTTGCCCTTTTATTGTGGCAACAGGTCACAAGTCTTGCTGCTGTGATGGCACACTGTGGTATTTCACCCAGTAGATATGGGAGTTTATCAAAATTGGATTTGTTTTCTAATTCTTTATGGATCTGTGTAATCTGAGGGAAATATGTGTCTCTAATATGGTCATACATTTGGCAGGAGGTTAGGAAGTGCAGCTCAGTTTCCACCTCATTTTGTAGGTAGTGTGCACATAGCCTGTCTTCTCTTGAGAGCCAGGTCTGCCTACGGCGGCCTTTCTCAATAGCAAGGCTATGCTCCCTGAGTCTGTACATAATCTCTCTCTCTCCCTCTCTCTCGCTCTCTCTCCATCTCTCTCACCCTCTCTCCCCCTTCTGGCCTTCGGTCGCTACCCCCTAATGTCAGGTCAGGTTCCTTATAGAGTAATTCCAGGTCAGGTTCCTTATAGAGTAATTCCAGGTCAGGTTCCTTATAGAGTAATTCCAGGTCAGGTTCCTTATAGTGTAATGTCAGGTCAGGTTCCTTATAGAGTAATGTCAGGTCAGGTTCCTTATAGAGTGATTCCAGGTCAGGTTCCTTATAGAGTAATTCCAGGTCAGGTTCCTTATAGAGTAATACCAGGTCAGGTTCCTTATAGAGTAATACCAGGTCAGGTTCCTTATAGAGTAATGTCAGTCAGGTCAGGTTCCTTATAGAGTAATACCAGGTCAGGTTCCTTATAGAGTAATACCAGGTCAGGTTCCTTATAGAGTAATGTCAGGTCAGGTTCCTTATAGAGTAATGTCAGGTCAGGTTCCTTATAGAGTAATGTCAGGTCAGGTTCCTTATAGAGTAATTCCAGGTCAGGTTCCTTATAGAGTAATGTCAGGTCAGGTTCATTATAGAGTAATACCAGGTCAGGTTCCTTATAGAGTAATTCCAGGTCAGGTTCCTTATAGAGTAATACCAGTTCAGGTTCCTTATAGAGTAATAACAGGTCAGGTTCCTTATAGAGTAATACAGGTCAGGTTCCTTATAGAGTAATACCCAGGTCAGGTTCATTTAAAGGTGAAACAAGAGTAAAATAAACACACAAAAACATATAACATAAGTTTTCACTTATCCATAAAAGGAAGGCAGGAACAAGTGAAAGAAGGAATGGAGAAATAGATGGATGGACGTTCGAGACCTGGCGAGGGGTTCATGGAATGTTATTAACTAGCTGGCAGAGTTCCAACGTGTTGCTAACAAAGAGAACGTCTCAATTGCTCTCCAGTCCGATGTTTGTTGGTTGAAAATGTTCCTGAGTTCAGGAGGTTTTAACAGTTGAATGTAACTCAAAGGGCTGAGGAGACCTGAGGGGGAGAAGGGGAGTGCACAGAGAGATGGCGGATGTACTGGTGTTTGTTCTGTCGTCATGGGGTAGTTTCAAAAGGTAACACAATCTTAACCATAACTTTGTTAAGCTGTGTGTTTAGCGGCTGCATTAAATGAAAGGAACAATTTGTTATTTAGGATGAACACCTTAAACACAGACTTGTGGTCTCAATATAACTTTTATACACCGTTTAAATGAAAACACTACTACCCATTTAATAATATTACAAAACTGCTTTTTGTAATATCCCATATCTTCTATTACTGATGGTGAGAGCAACAGAGGAAGGCAGCCTACTACCAGAATGATATCTTCTTCTGCTTCTTCTTCTTCTTATTCTTCTTCTTCTTCTTCTTCTGACTTCTTCTTCTTCTTCTGCTTCTTCTTCTTCTGCTTCTTCTTCTTCTGCTCTTCTGTCTTCTTCTTCTTCTTCTTCTTCTTCTTCTTCTCTTCTTCTTCTCTTCTTCTTCTACTTCTTCTGCTTCTTCTTCTTCTTCTTCTTCTTCTTCTTCTTCTTCTTCTGCTTCTTCTTCTTCTTCTTCTTCTTCTTCTTCCTTCTTTTTCTTCTTCTTCTTCTTCTTCTTCTTCTTCTGCTTCTTCTTCTTCTTCTTCTTCTTCCTCTTCTTCTTCTTCTTCTTCTTCTTCTTCTTCTTCTTCTTCTTCTTCTTCTTCTTCTTCTTCTTCTTCTCAGGATTGTATCCTGACCGATCCTCTTTGACTCCTATTACCAGTCTCCCCACTTCAACCAGCTCCTAAAAGCTCATAGAGGACTTCTAAAGTTGAGAAAAAAAACTAAACCTGAACATTATTCATGATGGGTTTTATTTTATTTAGTTTTGGAGTCAAATATAATAGTTTCAGTATAGTTTTAGTTGTTCAAACATGTTTGTTCATTATTTTATTTCAGTTTACTAAATTGTTTTTTAGTTTCAGTTTTAGTTCACTATAATAACCTTGATCAGAACTTCATTTAGTAACTGTTGCCTTGACCTAACAGAAAGATAACTTAATTCAGTGTTTTATACCAGGTTAGTTAGCTGAGAACAGTATTTACAGTAGTGACCCAAGGAAAGACCCTGATCTGTAGGATGATGCCCTGGGAACTGTAGTTTTATATAATTGTAGCTCATTGCATTTTTTTTTTACACTGTAAAGTATGTTGTAACATCGCAACTCACATAAAATAAAATAGGACGCTTTACTTAATTGTTCAGATTATGTTCGTTTTACTTGACGTTATTATGTTCTAAGTACTTTTGGAGTAGAAAGGTAATAATAATAATAGTAATAATATGCCATTTAGCAGACGCTTTTTATCCAAAGCGACTTACAGTCATGCGTGCATACATTTTTGTGTATGGGGTGGTCCCGGGGATCGAACCCACTACCTTGGCGTTACAAGCGCCGTGCTCTACCAGGCTGAGCTACAGAGGATTGGGGTTAGGGTTAGGTTAGGGTGTTGGGGTTGGGTGTTGGGGTCGTGCTCTACGGTGGTTGAGTGAGATACACTGTAAGATAAAACATGAGGAAGAGTGCTGATCTGGGATCAGGTCTCTCCCCCCCACCATAATTTATCTGATTCATTATGATCTGAAAGTTTAAAAAAAACTGAACCTAGATCAGCACTCTTACTCTGAGACGTGGGCCCTGATTCCTGGATCACTTTCACACCTCTACCTGAAGTGTTCTAAAATCATCCAAGGGTGTGACACCAGCCAGGTCACCCGTGGCACAAGTCGGTATTCGACGTCCATCCATGTCTGAGGACGTCGGTAGATGACGTGGAAACCGGCCACTAGGGGGGGGCAACAGTGAGCGCTGTTACCTTCAGGTGGGTTTAGGTTTTGCTAAGGTGTTGTGGAGTGGGGGACGGTGGATGGGCGTTAGCACCTGCCTCTGATTCCAAAGGTTTTTCTTTAAAGCCTGTCCCAAACCTTAACCATTCAGAGTTTATTTCCTAACCTTATATAATTCTTCGAGTTAATGCTACACTCACACATGCACACACACATACAGAGAGAGAGAGAGAGAGAGAGAGAGGATGAGAGGGAGAGAGACAGAGAGAGAAAGAGAGAGAGACAGAGAGAGAAAGAGAGAGAGAGCAGAGAAGAGAGAGAGAGGAGAGAGAGAGACGAGAGAGAGAGAAGAGAGAGAGACAGAGAGAGAGCGAGAGAGAGGTTTCTATCAGAGATAGAGAGAGAGCGAGAGAGAGGAGAGAGGGAGAAAGAGACAGAGACAAAGAAAGAGAGAGACAGAGAGAGAAAGAAGGAGAGAGGAGAGAGAGAGAGAGAAGAGAAGAGAGAGACGAGAGAGAGAGAGAGAGAGAGAGAGACAGAGAGAGAAGAGAGAGAGACAGAGAGAGCGAAAGAGAGAGAGAGAGAGAGAGAGAGATAGCGAGAGAGAGAGAGAGAGAGAGAGGAGAGAGGAGAGAGGGAGAGAGACAGAGAAAGAAAGAGAGAGACAGAGAGAGAAAGAGAGAGAGAGAGAGGAGAGACCAGCTAGACACTCTCCCAGACCACAGCACCATCAACCACATCTACACCCCCACCCCTCAGACCTATTGCCCCTCCTACCCACCCCAAGCCCCCACTCCCCACAAAAGAGGGCCTCAACATGAAAGTCACACATACGCCCAGGCCGGTGAGCAGGCAACAGGCCCAACACCCACTCTTACACTAGCCCAAAGCCAATGGCATGTACCAGATGCTCAGCAGGCTCTGCTCACAATTACTGGCTGAGGCCAAACCACACAACCAACAACATTAGACACTTTATGGAACACAAAGCTTCACTATTTCATCCTGGAATATGCCAAGGCCTGAGGTCATCTGCCTTTGGCCCTAAAGAGCAGGAATCTGGACTTCACCAAAGAAATCGGAAATAGAGACATTGTCATCCTACAAGAAACATGGTATAGAGGAGATGGACCCACTGGTTGCCCTCTAGGTACACAGAGAGCTGGTAGTCCCATCCACCAAACTACCAGGTGTGAAAAACAGGGAAGGGACTCAGGGGGTATGCTAATTTGGTATAGAGCCGACCTAACTCACTCTATTAAATTAATCAAAACAGGAACATTTTACATTTGGTTAGAAATTCAAAAAGGAAACTATCTCAACTGAGAAAAATGTCCTCCTGTGTGCTACCTATATCCCCCCACTAGAATCCCCATACTTTAATGAAGACAGTGTTCTCCATCCTGGAGGGGAAATCAATCATTTACAGACCCAGGGACATGTACTAGTCTGTGGCGACCTAAATTACCAGAACTGGACAAGAAACCTGACACCCTCAGCACAACAGGGGGACAAACACCTACCTGGAGTTGACAGCATTCCCTCCCCCATATGCCCCCCTAGGCACAACTACGACGACAACATAACCAACAAAAACGGGTCACGACTCCTGCAGCTCTGTCGCACACTGGGTATGTACATAGTCAATGGTAGGTTCGAGGGGACTCCTATGGTAGGTACACCTATAGCATAGCTCATCTCTTGGCAATGTAGTACTGTAAGACTACTTTATCACTGACCCTCAACCCAGAGTCTCTCAGAGTGTTCACAGTCAGCCCCACTGACACGCCTATCGAGACCACAGCAAAATCACAGTCTACTTGAACAGAGCAATACTCAAATCATGAGGTTTTTCCAAAGCCAAGGAACTGAATAATATTAAAATGCTATAGATGGAAGGAAAGTAGTGTTGAAACCTACCAAAAAACAATTAGGAAACAACAAATTCAATCCATTCTAGACCAACTTCCTGGGCAAAAACGTTCCACTGTAATAGTGAAGGTGTAAACTTGCAGTAGAAAACCTAAACAGTATATTTTAGACATCAGCTTCCCTATCAAATCTAAAAATCTCTAACAGAAAACCAAAGAAAAGTAATAAAACAGTGATACATGGTTTGATGAAGAATGCAAAAACCTAAGAAAGAAATGAGAAACCTATCCAAACCAAAAACCCCAATAGAGACCCAGGAAACCTGAGCCTACGCCTTCACTATGGTGAATCACTAAAACAATACAGAAATACACTACAGAAAAAGAAGGAACAGCATGGTCAGAAAATGAGCTCAATGTAATTGAAGAATCCATAGACTCTAACCACTTCTGGGAAAATTGGAAAACACTAAACAAACAACAACACGAAGAGCTATCTATCCAAAAACGGAGATGTATGGGTAAACCACTTCTCCAATCTTTTTGGCCCTATAACAGAGAACAAACAGCCAAAAAATACTACATGATCAAATGCAAATCTTAGAATCAAACTATTAAAGACTACCAGACCCACTGGATTCTCCAAACTTACATTGAATGAACTACAGGACAAAATACAAACCCTCCAACCCAAAAAGTCCCTGTGGTGTTGATGGTATCTTCAATGAAATGATAAAAGTATACAGACCACAAATTTCAATTTCATTTATTAAACTCTTTAACATTCATCCTTAGCTCTGGCATCTTCCCCAATATTTGGAAACAAGGACTGATCACCCCAATCCACAAAAGTGGAGACACAAATTTGACCCCAATAACTACTGTGGGATATGCGTCAACAGCAACCTTGGGAAAATCCTCTGCATTATCATTAACAGCAGACCAGTTAATTTCCTCAGTGAAAACAATGTACTGAGCAAATGTCACATTGGGCTTTTTACCAAATTACCGTACGACAGACAACGTATTCACCCTGCACACCCTAATTGACAAAACCAAACAAAACCAAAACAAAGGCAAAGTCTTCTCATGCTTTGTTGATTTCAAAAAAAGCTTTTGAACTCAATTTTGGCATGAGGGTTCTGCTATACAAATTGATGGAAGAGTGGGTTGGGGAAAAACATACGACATTATAAAATCCATGTACACAAACAAACAAAGTGTGCGGTTAAAATTGGCAAAAAAACACACACATTTCTTTCCACAGGGCGTGGGGTGAGACAGGGATGCAGTTTAAGCCCCACACCCTCTTCAACCATATACAGTGGGGAGAACAAGTATTTGATACACTGCCGATTTTGCAGGTTTTCCTACTTACAAAGCATGTAGAGATCTGTAATTTTTATCATAGGTACACTTCAACTGTGAGAGACGGTAATCTAAAACAAAAATCCAGAAAATTCACAATTGTATGATTTTTAAGTAATTATTTTTATTGCATGACATAAATATTTGATCACCTACCAACCTGTAAGAATTCCGGCTCTCACCAGACCTGTTAGTTTTTCTTTAAGAAGCCCTCCTGTTCTCCACTCATGACATGTATTAACTGCACCTGTTTGAACTCGTTACCTGTATAAAAACCACCTGTCCAACAACACCTCAATCAAACAGACTCCAAAACCTCTCCACAATGGCCAAGACTAGAAGAGCTGTGTAAGGACATCAGGGATAAAATTGTATAGACCTGCACAAGGCTGGGATGGCCTAAAGGACAATAGGCAAGCAGCTTGGTGAGACGGCACAACTGTTGGCGCAATTATATGGAAATGGAAGAAGTTCAAGATGACGGTCAATCAACCTCGGTCTGGGGCTCCATGCAAGATCTCACCGTCGTGGGGGCATCAATGATCATGAGGAAGGTGAGGATCAGCCCAGAACTACACGGCAGGACCTGGTCAATGACCTGAAGAGAGCTGGACCACAGCGCTCAAAGAAAACCATTAGTAACACACTACGCCGTCATGGATTAAAATCCTGCGCGCACGCAAGGTCCCCCTGCTCAAGCCAGCGCATGTCCAGGCCCGTCTGAAGTTTGCCAATGACCATCTGGATGATCCAGAGGAGGAATGGGAGAAGGTCATGTGGTCTGATGAGACAAAAATAGAGCTTTTTGTTCTAAACTCCATTCGCCTTGTTTGGAGGAAGAAAGAAGGATGAGTACAACCCCAAGAACACCATCCCATCCATGAAGTATGGAGGTGGAAACATCATTCTTTGGGGATGCTTTTCTGCAAAGGGAAACAGGACGACTGCACCGTATTGAGGGGAGGATGGATGGGGCCATGTATCGCGGAGATCTTGGCCAACAACCTCCTTCCCTCAGTAAAGAGCATTGAAGATGGGTCGTGCTGGGTCTTCCAGCATGACAACGACCTAAAACACACAGCCAGGGCAACTAAGGAGTGGCTCCGTAAGAAGCCATCTCAAGGTCCTGGAGTGGCCTAGCCAGTCTCCAGAACCTGAACCCAATAGAAAATCTTTGGAGGGAGCTGAAAGTCCGTATTGCCCAGTGACAGCCCCGAAACCTGAAGGAAGGTCTTGTATGGAGGAGTGGCAAAAATCCCTGCTGCAGTGTGTGTAAACCTGGTCAAGACCTACAGGAAAACGTATGATCTCTGTAATTACAAACAAAGGTTTCTGTACCAAATATTAAGTTTCTGCTTTTTTCTGATGTATCCAAATACTTATGTCATGCAATAAAATTGCAAAATTAATTATTTTAAAATCATACAATGTGATTTTCTGGATTTTTGTTTTTAGATTCCGTCTCTCACAGTTAAAGTGTACCTATGATAAAAATTACAGACCTCTACATGCTTTGTAAGTAGGAAAACCTGTAAAATCGGCAGTGTATCAAATAGCTTTTCTCCCCACTGTATATCAAACGAATTGGCGAGGGCACTAGAACAGTCTGCAGCACACGGCCTCACCCTACTAGAATCTGAAGTCAAATGTTCTTCTGTTTTGCTGATGATCTGGTGCTTCTGTCACCAACCAAGGAGGCGCCTACAGCAGCACCTAGATCTTCTGCACACAGATTCTGTCAGACTGGGCCCTGACAGTAAATCTCAGTAAGTACAAAAATAATGGTGTTCCAAAAAAAGGTCCAGTTGCCAGGACCACAAATACAAATTCCACTCTAGACACCGTGTTGCCCTAGAGCACACAAAAAACTATACATACCTCGGCCTAAATATCAGCGCCACAGGTAAACTCCACAAAGCTGTGAACGATCTGAGAGACAAGGCCAGAAGGGCCTTCTATGCCATCAAAAGGAACATAAAATTTGACGACATATCAATTAGGATCTGGCTAAAAATACTTGAATCAGTTATAGAACCCATTGCCCTTTATGGTTCTGAGGTCTGGGGTCCGCTCACCAACCAAGAATTCACAAAATGGGACAAACACAAACACCAAATTGAGACTCTGCATGCAGAATTCTGCAAAAAAACATCCTCCGTGTACAACGTAAAACACCAAATAATGCATGCAGAGCAGAATTAGGCCAATACCCGCTAATTATCAAAATCCAAAAAGAGCCGTTAAATTCTATAACCACTTAAAAGGAAGCCGATTCCCAAACCTTCCATAACAAAGCCATCACCTACAGAGAGATGAAAATCATGAGAAAACAAAAAGAGAATTACTTGACACATTGGAAAGAACAAACAAAAAAACAGAGCAAACTAGAATGCTATTTGGCCCTAAACAGAGAGTACACAGTGGCAGAATACCTGACCACTGTGACTGACCCAAACTTAAGGAAAGCTTTGACTATATACAGACTCAGTGAGCATAGCCTTGCTATTGAGAAAAGCCGCCGTAGGCAGACCTGGCTCTCAAGAGAAGACAGGCTATGTGCCACACTGCCCACAAAATGAGGTGAAAACTGAGCTGCACTTCCTAACCTCCTGCCAAATGTATGACCATATTAGAGACACATATCTCCCTCAGAGATTACAGCGATCCACAAAGAATTCGAAAACAACCCAATTTTGAAAAACTCCCTTATCTACTGGGTGAAAAACCACAGTGTTCCATCACAGCTGCAAGATTGTGACCTGTTGCCACAAGAAAAGGGCAACCAGTGAAAGAACAAACACCATTGTAAATTACAACCCATATTTATGTTTATTTATTTTCCCATTTGTACTTTAACTATTTGCACATTGTTACAACACTACATATAGACATAATATGACATTTGAAATGTCTTTATTCTTTTAAAAACTTCTGAGTGTAATGTTTACTGTTAATATTTATTGTTTATTTCACTTTTGTTTACTATCTACTTCACTTTTGCTTTGGGCAACGTTAACACACGTTCCCATGCCATAAAGCCCGATTAAATTGAAATTGAATTGAGAGAGTCAAAGGTGGTTTACAGATGTTGGAGCGCTGAGCTGACCCTGATGTGAACTGTTATCTGGGATTGATTACCCAGGTCTTTTAAATCTTGTTCACGCGTGCCTTGAGGGATCTTACGATGCCACGCTGTAAAACACACCCGCTCCTAAAGCACACACACACACTTACACTCACACACACGCACACACACGCACACACACAAACACACAAACACACACATGTTAGCAACATTGTAATGTTGCTATTGTTGCAAAAATGTCGTTCTTACAGCCATCCCTGCTGAGATCAAACACAGGCGCCACAAGCCAGGAGAGATCGTACAAGACAGAAGACAGATTAGTACAAGACAGGGTCTGGGAGAGAAAATAAAACCAACAAACCAGCTTGAGTGTTAACTGTAATGTTGAATCAGAGGATTAGTTAACACAGCCCTTTTGAAAGATCAATATTTGTCAGCAAATCACAGCTGACTGGTTGGGCTTTTAGTTAATAATTTAACAAATCTTGGAGATTTATAGTCAGACTTCTTTTTGACAGTTTGTCACGATCGTTGAGAGACGGGTCAGACCAAGGTGCAGCGTGGTTATGGCGAACATGTTTATTAAAACTGAATGCACACTGACAGAACAACAAAGGCCACAACAAACGTGACGTCGGAATGGCTATACACTAACAAGCCAAACACACCGGGAACACAAACAAGAAACCCACAACCCAGGCAGGAAAACTGGCTGCCTAAGTATGATCCCCAATCATAGGAAACGAGTGACAGCTGCCTCTGATTGGGAATCACACGACCGGCCAAACATAGAATACAAAAATACTAGGACTCTAAACATAGAATCTAAACAGAAGACTCACACCCCCTGACCCTGACCAACAAGAGTTATTTCGATCAGGGCGGAGACAAACGATAGACTGTTACTTTGAGAAATGTAACAAATACTAAATGTGGAGGTGATGTGATCTGTGAAGTGATTACCGTCATAAATGTAGGATTAGCCCTGTTGTA
>CM072221.1:3490450-3500450 GCA_036851935.1 Coregonus suidteri
AACCAGTATTGCTATTACCATCCAGTATGTTATTTGACCAGTCCCAGTATGTATTACCATCCCAGTTATTGCTTATTCCCCAATCCAGTATTGTTATTTACCATCCAGTATGCTATTTACCATTCCAGTTATGCTATTACCATCCAGTATGCTATTACCATCCAGTATGTTATTACCATCCAGTAGTTATTACCATCCAGTTATGCTATACCATCCAGTATGCTATACCATCCAGTATGCTATTACCATCCATCCAGTATGCTATACCATCCAGTACGTTATTCACTCCAGTAGGCTATTACCATCCAGTATGCTATTACCATCCAGTATGGTTATTACCATCCATTATGCTATTACCATCCAGTATGCTATTACCACATCCAGTATGCTATGTGCTGATTACCATCCAGTATGCTATTACCATCCAGTATGCTATTACCATCCAGTATGTTATTTACCATCCATTATGCTATTACCATCCAGTATGCTATTACCATCCAGTATGCTATTACCATCATCCAGTATGCATTACCATCCATTATGTTATTACCATCCAGTATGCTATTTACCATCCAGTATGTGCTATACCATCAGTATGCTATTACCATCCAGTATGCGATTACATCCAGTATGGTATACCATTACATTATGCTATTACCATCCAGTATTAACATGTATGCTATTACCATCCAGTATGCTATTACCATCCAATTATTACCATCCATTTACCATCCAGTCCAGTATGCCTATTACCATCCAGTATGCTATTACCATCCAGTATGCTATTACCATCCAGTATGCTATTAACATCCATTACGCTATTACCATCCCTTATGCTATTACCATCCCAGTATGCTATATTACCATCCAGTATGCTATTACCAATCAAGTATGCCATTACCATCCAGTATGCTATTACCATCCAGTAATGCTATTTACCATCCAGTATGCATACCATCCATTACCATACAAATCCAGTATGCTATTACCATCCAGTATGCTATTACCATCCATTATGCTATTACCATCCAGTATGCTATTACCATCCAGTATTACCATCCAGTATGCTATTTCCATCCATTATGCTATTACCATCCAGTATGCTATTACCATCCAGTTATGCTATTACCATCCAGTATGCTATTACCATCCATTATGCTATTACCATCCATATGCTATTACCATCCATTATGCTATGTTTCCATAGCTCCATCCAGTATGCGATTACCATCCATTATGTTATTACCATCCATTATGCTATTACCATCCAGTATGCTATTACCATCCAGTATGCTATTACCATCCATTATGCTTATTACCATCCAGTATGCTATTACCATCCAGTATGCTATTACCATCCAGTATTGCCATAATATACCATCCATGTATGCTATTACCATCCAGTATGCTATTACCATCCAGTATGCTATTACCATCCAGTATGCTATTACCATCCAGTATGTTATTTACCATCCAGTATGCTATTACCATCCAGTATGCTATTACCATCCAGTTAGCTATTACCATCCAGTATGCTATTACCATCCAGTATGCTATTACATCCAGTATGCGATTACCATCCAGTATGTTATTACCATCCAGTATGTTATTACCATCCAGTATGCCATACCATCCAGTATGCCAGTGCTATTTACATCCATTATTGTTATTACCATCCAGTATGCTATTACCATTCCAGGTATGCCAATTACCATCCAGTATGCTATTACCATCCAGTATGCCATTACCATCCAGTATGCTATACCATCCAGTATGCTATTACCATCCAGTATGCGAATTACCATCCAGTATGCTATTACCATCCAGTATGCTATTACCATCCAGTATGCTATTACCATCCCAGTATGCTATTACCATCCAGTATGCTATTACCATCCAGTATGCTATTACCATCCAGTATGCTATTCCCAGTATGCTATTACCATCCAGTATGCTATTTCCATCCATTATTATGACCATCCATTACCATATTACAGTATGTTATTACCATCCAGTATGTTATTACCATCCAGTATTGCTATTACCATCCAGTATGTTATTACCATTACCAGTATGCTATTACCATCCAGTATGTTATTACCATCCAGTATGCTATTATTACCATCCAGTATGTTATTACCATCCAGTATTCTATTACCATCCAGTATGCTATTTACCATCCAGTATGCTATTACCATCCAGTATGGCATTACCATCCAGTATGCTTATTACCATCCAGGTATGCCATTACCATCCAGTATGTTATTTACCATCCAGTATGCTATTACCATCCAGTATTGTTATTACCATCCAGTATTCTATTACCATCCAGTATGCTATTACCATCCAGTATGCTATTACCATCCAGTATATGCTAATTACCATCCAGTATGCTATTACCATCCATTATGCAGTATGCTATATTACATCCAGTAGTGCTATTACCATCCAGTATGCTATTACCATCCCAGTATGCTATACCATCCAGTATGTTTATTACCATCCAGTATGCTATTACCATCCAGTGCTGATAGTACATCCAGTATGCTATTACCATCCAGTATGCTATTACCATCCAGTATGCTATTACCATCCAGTATGCTATTACCATCCATTATGCTATTACCATCCAGTATGCTATACCATCCAGTATGCTATTACCATCCATTATGCTATTACCATCCAGTATGCTATTACCATCCAGTATGCTATTACCATCCAGTATGTTATTACCATCCAGTATGCTATTACCATCCAGTATGTTATTACCATCCAGTATGCTATTACCATCCAGTATGTATTACTATTCCAGTATGCTATTACCATCCAGTATGCTATTACCATCCAGTATGTTATTACCATCCAGTATGCTATTACCATCCAGTATGCTATTTACCATCCAGTATGTTATTACCATCCAGTATGCTATTACATCCCGTATGCTATTACCATCCAGTATGCTATTACCATCCAGTATGCTATTACCATCCAGTAGGCTTTGGCTCAGAGTGTCAGGTGTTCAATCCCAGTGCTATGCATTAATTGTTGTTGTTTGTTTTAACCCAAACCTAAACCCTAACCATACCTTAACCATTTGGAATTAATACCTCAATTTAACTGTCAAAAATGTGATGTTTTCCCCCGGAGACAAGCGTGGAAAGCTGAAGTGAAACCGGGTCAAACTGTGAGGGAGGATGAAATGAAAGGTATTGAGATTGTAGTTACATAGTAAAAACTTAAAGGCTTGAGAAAGAACTGACCACACATCACTAGAGCCCATCCACACACACACATACACACAACCCAAGTAGGTCCGGAATCCCTGCCCAATCTCGGAATACCGAGGGACCACTCAGAATCATTAGCTGTCAATCACCCCAGGGGAAATAATCTCGGAACAGCTCCAGAGACGGTCGGGGGGAAAATCACTCCACTTCTCCTTTTCAAAAAGTAATCTCTCTCTTCTTCCCTTCTACTACGCGCTTTTCCATCACTTTCATATTCTCGTCCGTGTTTATTCTTCAGCTTTCAGTGTTAGCGATCGGAGGATAATGGTTCAATACATTCACTCAACGAGAAAGGCCCCTGTCAATCAAGGTGTATTTGTTAGCAAAAAAGATGAATCACTCAATGTTTAGTTTGCTTCAGCTAAATAGAAAAAAGGGTATGGGCAAATCTGAAATGAGACCCCCTACTCCCTATTCATGGGTTGCATGTTTCGTCAAAATATTGTTTTGAACGTTCGTTTTGGACTGATGCCCAACTGAGCATTCTACTCAATGCATCGTCAACGAGTGCTGCTGAAAGATTTCATCAGAAGTGAATTACAGCGGCTTGGAAATACAACAACATTCAAAAGGAGGACAATAATTAGTAGGAAAACCTTTTGTCATCATTCTGATGTCGCCAGATGACTTTAGATGCAGTATAACAGTAGACAGCTAGCTAAGATTGAGGGGAGACCACCGGATTTTAGCTAGCTAACATTAGCATTGCTAGATATTTTTTTGATACATTTTGGTAGCTAATGACAACATTGCCATCTGTCTAAAAATAAATTTGACAAACATGATGAATGAATGAATGACATTTTTATTTTCATGTCAAATCACCAGTTGGCAACCCGTCCCTAATGGGATTAATTGATACATAAACAAACATTACAACAATTCACTGTCGTAATTAAATGACAATTCTTCTTCAGGTGTTCTCTGCAATGCACATCGCATAAAGAGTGAAAAAAATGTAAGGTAAAAATCAATACATAATAGTAAATAAGGTTATCCAAACAGTAATGGTATCCCTGGAGCGTAAAATATCATCGAGGTCACAATGGTTACATAGTCTTTCTTCTTCCGTTTCACCACAACATCGACCTGTTTCAATACGCAGAGGCAATGTCCCTGATCATACTGTGCACATGGCCATCTCTTGCTTTCAGGTAGGTTTATACATAATATATCTCTCACACACCAATTCACCTTAATCAAACAAAAGGTTCTCAATTTGGGTTTAGGATTAATCTCCTCTACCATTTTTTTTTCTCATATTGCATCAACAGTTGTTTTTTAAGAATATCTATGTCTCCCTTAATTTGGTTTTCGTACAGATGTCACAGTCAGACTGTTGAAAAAAGGTCAGACATTCAGTTGCCCTATTCTCCCCCTATGGATAGATCCCATTGAAAAACGTTACTAGCTATTCTGTCAGTTGGCATGTCCAAACAGTCTATTCCAAAGTCTCACCATACACGCCTTCCATCTCACCTCACAGGGTTTCCCAGCCCGTGTCCCCAGTTTATTGCAAGTGTAGGTGCAAACTTGTGGACACCTAAAAGGTATCGTACTGCTCTGTTATGGACGTGTTCGTTTTTAAAATACCCCTTAGCACCCCACACTCCAGCTGAACAGTCCAGAACAGGACACAGGCATGTCTGATACAGTTTGGAATACGTAGCATAACCAATATCTTTGAGTGTTTTTGTGTTTTCCTATAACTCCCCCTAAGAGCGTTACTTGCTGAGTCGTCCAGGGCAGATTGTTTCGTTTAGAAAGGTCATATGTTCATCAATAAAAATACCCCAATATCTATAATTGCTAGTAAACTCAAGAATGTCTTCACCAAAAACAAAACTGATTTATTTTTTTATTTTTTATCTTAGTACATGGTTTTTCTAAAATGCATTATCTTTGTTTTTGTCTGGTTGATCGCGAGTCTCCGTCTTTTACACCAATTGGCTGCACATAAAGAACATGGTCTGCAGGTCTTGTTCAGTTTCTGCCATCAAAATAACATCATCAGCATATAAAAGGATACTCAGCGTTTCATCATCATATCTTACTCCAATATTTAACTGTTTAATTTATTTAGCCAAATCATTTATAAACATAGAAAACAGAGTTGATGATAAGGCGTCTCCTTGTTTTGCACCCGAGGGTAACCAAGGGAAACCAATCTGTTCCATATTCATTAACACGCACACAACCAATTTGTGATAAAATCTCCCATCAACCCCTGTCTTTAACAAACTACAGGCTAAAAGATCCCTATTTACAAAATCATATGATAATGCTGGCAGAGTCATGTCATGTCATGCTATTTCCAGGCACTATAGTGTAATTTAGACTAAAGAGTAGTCAGCCTCCGTCCAGAATGACCGGTCTTATCACTCCTTCAGGGCACCACTATGGCGCCGCTGATAGAGGGCTGCCTCCGTCCAGAATGACCGGTCTTATCACTCCTTCAGGGCACCACTATGGCGCCGCTGATAGAGGGCTGTTTGAGAACGTTCATAACGATGCCGTGACGTGACCGAGTGACGGAGGTGCAACCTATGAATAGACTACCAGACTCCTCCCATCTCTTCCCCCTTTCTCTCTCTCTCTATCTCTCTAACCAATGTCTCTCTCCTCTATCTCTATAACCAATGTCTCTCTCCTCCATCTCTATAACCAATGTCTCTCTCCTCTATCTCTATAACCAATGTCTCTCTCCTCTATCTCTATAACCAATGTCTCTCTCCTCCTATCTCTCTAAACCAATGTCTCTCTCCTCCATCTCTCTAACCAATGTCTCTCTCCTCTATCTCTCTAACCAATGTCTCTCTCCTCCATCTCTCTAACCAATGTCTCTCTCCTCCATCTCTCTAACCAATGTCTCTCTCCTCCATCTCTCTAACCAATGTCTCTCTCCTCCATCTCTCTAACCAATGTCTCTCTCCTCCATCTCTCTAACCAATGTCTCTCTCCTCTATCTCTCTAACCAATGTCTCTCTCCTCTATCTCTCTAACCAATGTCTCTCTCCTCTATCTCTCTAACCAATGTCTCTCTCCTCCATCTCTCTAACCAATGTCTCTCTCTCCTCTATCTCTCTAACCAATGTCTCTCTCCTCTATCTCTCTAACCAATGTCTCTCTCCTCTATCTCTCTAACCAATGTCTCTCTCCTCTATCTCTATAACCAATGTCTCTCTCCTCCATCTCTCTAACCAATGTCTCTCTCCTCTATCTCTCTAACCAATGTCTCTCTCCTCTATCTCTCTAACCAATGTCTCTCTCCTCCATCTCTCTAACCAATGTCTCTCTCCTCTATCTCTCTAACCAATGTCTCTCTCCTCCATCTCTCTAACCAATGTCTCTCTCCTCTATCTCTCTAACCAATGTCTCTCTCCTCTATCTCTCTAACCAATGTCTCTCTCCTCCATCTCTATAACCAATGTCTCTCTCCTCTATCTCTCTAACCAATGTCTCTCTCCTCTATCTCTCTAACCAATGTCTCTCTCCTCTATCTCTCTAACCAATGTCTCTCTCCTCTATCTCTCTAACCAATGTCTCTCTCCTCTATCTCTATAACCAATGTATCTCTCCTCTATCTCTCTAACCAATGTCTCTCTCCTCCATCTCTCTAACCAATGTCTCTCTCCTCTATCTCTCTAACCAATGTCTCTCTCCTCCATCTCTATAACCAATGTCTCTCTCCTCTATCTCTCTAACCAATGTCTCTCTCCTCCATCTATATAACCAATGTCTCTCTCCTCTATCTCTATAACCAATGTCTCTCTCCTCCATCTCTCTAACCAATGTCTCTCTCCTCTATCTCTCTAACCAATGTCTCTCTCCTCCATCTCTCTAACCAATGTCTCTCTCCTCTATCTCTCTAACCAATGTCTCTCTCCTCTATCTCTATAACCAATGTCTCTCTCCTCTATCTCTCTAACCAATGTCTCTCTCCTCTATCTCTCTAACCAATGTCTCTCTCCTCTATCTCTCTAACCAATGTCTCTCTCCTCCATCTCTCTAACCAATGTCTCTCTCCTCTATCTCTCTAACCAATGTCTCTCTCCTCCATCTCTATAACCAATGTCTCTCTCCTCTATCTCTCTAACCAATGTCTCTCTCCTCCATCTATATAACCAATGTCTCTCTCCTCTATCTCTATAACCAATGTCTCTCTCCTCTATCTCTCTAACCAATGTCTCTCTCTCCTCCATCTCTCTAACCAATGTCTCTCTCCTCTATCTCTCTAACCAATGTCTCTCTCCTCCATCTCTCTAACCAATGTCTCTCTCCTCTATCTCTCTAACCAATGTCTCTCTCCTCTATCTCTATAACCAATGTCTCTCTCCTCTATCTCTCTAACCAATGTCTCTCTCCTCTATCTCTCTAACCAATGTCTCTCTCCTCCATCTCTCTAACCAATGTCTATCTCCTCTATCTCTCTAACCAATGTCTCTCTCCTCCATCTCTCTAACCAATGTCTCTCTCCTCTATCTCTCTAACCAATGTCTCTCTCCTCTATCTCTCTAACCAATGTCTCTCTCCTCTATCTCTCTAACCAATGTCTCTCTCCTCCATCTCTCTAACCAATGTCTCTCTCCTCTATCTCTCTAACCATGGCAGGCGGGCTCAGGGTCAGGGCAGGCTGAAAAGATCAGAACCAGGAGGACTAGAAAACAGTAACTAGGAAACAACAGGTGTACGGAACAACACTCTGGTAGGCTTGACGAGACAAAACGAACTGGCAACAGACAGACAGAGAACACAGGTATAAATACACAGGGGATAATGGGAACCAATGGGAGACACCTGGTGGGGACAAGCACAAGACAGGTGAAACAGATCAGGGTGTGAAGTCAATATTCAATCAATACATGTTTTATTGGCATGAATGGGTGGTTGCTACTGTTGCCATAGCAATATACAGTATAACGTACAGTGAGGGAAAAAAGTATTTGATCCCCTGCTGATTTTGTACGTTTGCCCACTGACAAAGACATGATCATTCTATAATTTTAATGGTAGGTTTATTTGAAGAGTGAGAGACAGAATAACAACAACAAAATCCTGAAAAACGCATGTCAAAAATGTTATTAATTTAATTGCATTTTAATGAGGGAAATAAGTATTTGATCCCCTCTCAATAAGAAAGATTTTCTGGCTCCCAGTTGTCTTTTATACAGGTAATGAGCTGAGATTAGGAGCACACTCTTGAAGGGAGTGTTCCTAATCTCAGCTTGTTACCTGTATAAAAGACACCTGTCCACAGAAGCAATCAATCAATCAGATTCCAAACTCTCCACCCATGGCCAAGACCAAACAGCTCTCCAAGGATGTCAGGGACAAGATTGTAGACCTGTACAAGGCTGGAATGGGCTACAAGACCATCGCCAAGCAGCTTGGTGAGAAGGTGACAACAGTTGGTGCAATTATTCGCAAATGGAAGAAACACAAAAGAACTGTCAATCTCCCTCGGCCTGGGGCTCCATGCAAGATCTCACCAAGTGGAGTTGCAATGATCATGAGAACGGTGAGGAATCAGCCCAGAACTACACGGGAGGATCTTGTCAATGATCTCAAGGCAGCTGGGACCATAGTAACCAAGAAAACAATTGGTAACACACTATGCCGTGAAGGACTGAAATCCTGCAGCTCCCGCAAGGTCCCCCTGCTCAAGAAAGCACATATACATGCCCGTCTGAAGTTTGCCAATGAACATCTGAATGATTCAGAGGAGAACTGGGTGAAAGTCTTGTGGTCAGATGAGACCAAAATTGAGCTCTTTGGCATCAACTCAACTCGCCGTGTTTGGAGGAGGAGGAATGCTGCCTATGACCCCAAGAACACCATCCCCACCTTCAAACATGGAGGTGGAAACATTATGCTTTGGGGGTGTTTTTCTGCTAAGGGGACAGGACAACTTCACCGCATCAAAGGGACGATGGACGGGGCCATGTACCGTCAATTCTTGGGTGAGAACCTCCTTCTGTACATAGGAGTTATGACAGAGTCAAATAATTTAAACCAAATTGAAATTGGTGGGTTACATTCATACAGGGTATTTTTAATAACAAAGTATGTGCTATTAGAGACTTTATGGCCATGTCAAACCGCCCAGATGAACTTCTAGTCAGACCAAGGTCAGTATAGATGGTTTTTCAGGCTTGTTTCTCCCAGGGTGAAATGGTAGCTACTTTACTGAGATCTGGACTTTTTCTAAAAGATCATTACTTTGGTATTTACCATATTAAAGGATTCTCTCTATCTCTCTCTCTCTCTCTCTCTCTCTCTCTCTCTCTCTCTCTCTCTCTCTCTCTCTCTCTCTCTCTCTCTCTCTCTCTCTCTCTCTCTCTCTCTCTCTCTCTCTCTCAATTCAATATTCAATTTAAGGGCTTTATTGGCATGGGAAACGTGTGTTAACATTGCCAAAGCAAGTGAAGTAGATAGTAAACAAAAGTGAAATTAACAATATAAATATTAACAGTAAGCATTACACTCAGAAGTTCCAAAAGACATTTCAAATGTCATATTATGTATATATAAAGTGTTGTAACAATGTGCAAATAGTTAAAGTACAAATGGGAAAATAAATAAACATAAATATGGGTTGTATTTACAGTGGTGTTTGTTCTTCACTGGTTGCCCTTTTATTGTGGCAACAGGTCACAAGTCTTGCTGCTGTGATGGCACACTGTGGTATTTCACCCAGTAGATATGGGAGTTTA
>CM072221.1:3505450-3510450 GCA_036851935.1 Coregonus suidteri
AGGTGTAAACTTGGCAGTAGAAAACCTAAACAGTATATTTGACATCAGCTTCCCTATCAAATCTAAAAATCTCTAACAGAAAACCAAAGAAAAGTAATAACAGTGATACATGGTTTGATGAAGAATGCAAAAACCTAAGAAAGAAATTGAGAAACCTATCCAACCAAAAACATAGAGACCCAGGAAACCTGAGCCTACGCCTTCACTATGGTGAATCACTAAAACAATACAGAAATACACTACAGAAAAAGAAGGAACAGCATGTCAGAAATGAGCTCAATGTAATTGAAGAATCCATAGACTCTAACCACTTCTGGGAAAATTGGAAAACACTAAACAAACAACAACACGAAGAGCTATCTATCCAAAACGGAGATGTATGGGTAAACCACTTCTCCAATCTTTTTGGCCCTATAACAGAGAACAAACAGCCAAAAAATATACATGATCAAATGCAAATCTTAGAATCAACTATTAAAGACTACCAGAACCCACTGGATTCTCCAATTACATTGAATGAACTACAGGACAAAATACAAACCCTCCAACCCAAAAAGTCCTGTGGTGTTGATGGTATCTTCAATGAAATGATAAAATATACAGACCACAAATTTCAATTTCATTTATTAAACTCTTTAACATCATCCTTAGCTCTGGCATCTTCCCCAATATTTGGAACCAAGGACTGATCACCCCAATCCACAAAAGTGGAGACAAATTTGACCCCAATAACTACTGTGGGATATGCGTCAACAGCAACCTTGGGAAAATCCTCTGCATTATCATTAACAGCAGACCAGTTAATTTCCTCAGTGAAAACAATGTACTGAGCAAATGTCAAATTGGCTTTTTACCAAATTACCGTACGACAGACAACGTATTCACCCTGCACACCCTAATTGACAAACAAACAAACCAAAAAACAAAGGCAAAGTCTTCTCATGCTTTGTTGATTTCAAAAAAGCTTTTGACTCAATTTGGCATGAGGGTCTGCTATACAAATTGATGGAAAGTGGGGTTGGGGGAAAAACATACGACATTATAAAATCCATGTACACAAACAAACAAGTGTGCGGTTAAAAAAAAAATTGCAAAAAAAAACACACACATTTCTTTCCACAGGGCCGTGGGGTGAGACAGGGATGCAGTTTAAGCCCCACCCTCTTCAACATATACAGTGGGGAGAACAAGTATTTGATACACTGCCGATTTTGCAGGTTTTCCTACTTACAAAGCATGTAGAGATCTGTAATTTTTATCATAGGTACACTTCAACAACTGTGAGAGACGGAATCTAAAACAAAAATCCAGAGGAAAATCACATTGTATGATTTTTAAGTAATTATTTTATTGCATGACATAAATATTTGATCACCTACCAACCTGTAAGAATTCCGGCTCTCACAGACCTGTTAGTTTTTCTTTAAGAAGCCCTCCTGTTCTCCACTCATGACATGTATTAACTGCACCTGTTTGAACTCGTTACCTGTATAAAAGACACCTGTCCACACACTCAATCAAACAGACTCCACCTCTCCACAATGGCCAAGACTAGAGAGCTGTGTAAGGACATCAGGGATAAAATTGTAGACCTGCACAAGGCTGGGATGGGCTAAAGGACAATAGGCAAGCAGCTTGGTGAGACGGCAACAACTGTTGGCGCAATTATTGGAAAATGGAAGAAGTTCAAGATGACGGTCAATCAACCTCGGTCTGGGGCTCCATGCAAGATCTCACCTCGTGGGGCATCAATGATCATGAGGAAGGTGAGGGATCAGCCCAGAACTACACGGCAGGACCTGGTCAATGACCTGAAGAGAGCTGGACCACAGTCTCAAAGAAAAACCATTAGTAACACACTACGCCGTCATGGATTAAAATCCTGCAGCGCAACGCAAGGTCCCCCTGCTCAAGCCAGCGCATGTCCGGCCCGTCTGAAGTTTGCCAATGACCATCTGGATGATCCAGAGGAGGAATGGGAGAAGGTCATGTGGTCTGATGAGACAAAAATAGAGCTTTTTGTTCTAAACTCCATTCGCCTTGTTTGGAGGAAGAAGAAGGATGAGTACAACCCCAAGAACACCATCCCATCCATGAAGTATGGAGGTGGAAACATCATTCTTTGGGGATGCTTTTCTGCAAAGGGAACAGGACGACTGCACCGTATTGAGGGGAGGATGGATGGGGCCATGTATCGCGAGATCTTGGCCAACAACCTCCTTCCCTCAGTAAGAGCATTGAAGATGGGTCGTGGCTGGGTCTTCCAGCATGACAACGACCTAAAACACACAGCCAGGGCAACTAAGGAGTGGCTCCGTAAGAAGCATCTCAAGGTCCTGGAGTGGCCTAGCCAGTCTCCAGACCTGAACCCAATAGAAAATCTTTGGAGGGAGCTGAAAGTCCGTATTGCCCAGTGACAGCCCCGAAACCTGAAGGAGGTCTGTATGGAGGAGTGGGCCAAAATCCCTGCTGCAGTGTGTGTAAACCTGGTCAAGACCTACAGGAAACGTATGATCTCTGTAATTACAAACAAAGGTTTCTGTACCAAATATTAAGTTCTGCTTTTCTGATGTATCAAATACTTATGTCATGCAATAAAATGCAAATTAATTATTTTAAAATCATACAATGTGATTTTCTGGATTTTTGTTTTAGATTCCGTCTCTCACAGTTAAAGTGTACCTATGATAAAAATTACAGACCTCTACATGCTTTGTAAGTAGGAAAACCTGTAAAATCGGCAGTGTATCAAATACTTGTTCTCCCCACTGTATATCAACGAATTGGCGAGGGCACTAGAACAGTCTGCAGCACCCGGCCTCACCCTACTAGAATCTGAAGTCAAATGTCTTCTGTTTGCTGATGATCTGGTGCTTCTGTCACCAACCAAGGAGGGCCTACAGCAGCACCTAGATCTTCTGCACAGATTCTGTCAGACCTGGGCCCTGACAGTAAATCTCAGTAAGACAAAAATAATGGTGTTCCAAAAAAGGTCCAGTTGCCAGGACCACAAATACAAATTCCATCTAGACACCGTTGCCCTAGAGCACACAAAAAAACTATACATACCTCGGCCTAAAATATCAGCGCCACAGGTAAATTCCACAAAGCTGTGAACGATCTGAGAGACAAGGCAAGAAGGCCTTCTATGCCATCAAAAGGAACATAAAATTTGACATATCAATTAGGATCTGGCTAAAAATACTTGAATCAGTTATAGAACCCATTGCCCTTTATGGTTCTGAGGTCTGGGGTCCGCTCACCAACCAAGAATTCACAAAATGGGACAAACACCAAATTGAGACTCTGCATGCAGAATTCTGCAAAAACATCCTCCGTGTACAACGTAAAACACCAAATAATGCATGCAGAGCAGAATTAGGCCAATACCCGCTAATTATCAAAATCCAAAAAAAAGAGCCGTTAAATTCTATAACCACTTAAAAGGAAGCGATTCCCAAACCTTCCATAACAAAGCCATCACCTACAGAGAGATGAAAATCATGAGAAAACAAAAAGAGAATTACTTGACACATTGGAAAGAACAAACAAAAAAACAGAGCAAACTAGAATGCTATTTGGCCCTAAACAGAGAGTACACAGTGGCAGAATACCTGACCACTGTGACTGACCCAAACTTAAGGAAAGCTTTGACTATATACAGACTCAGTGAGCATAGCCTTGCTATTGAGAAAGGCCGCCGTAGGCAGACCTGGCTCTCAAGAGAAGACAGGCTATGTGCACACTGCCCACACAAAATGAGGTGAAAACTGAGCTGCACTTCCTAACCTCCTGCCAAATGTATGACCATATTAGAGACACATATCTCCCTCAGATTACAGCGATCCACAAAGAATTCGAAAACAAACCCAATTTTGAAAAACTCCCTTATCTACTGGGTGAAAAACCACAGTGTTCCATCACAGCTGCAAGATTTGTGACCTGTTGCCACAAGAAAAGGGCAACCAGTGAAGAACAAACACCATTGTAAATACAACCCATATTTATGTTTATTTATTTTCCATTTGTACTTAACTATTTGCACATTGTTACAACACTACATATAGACATAATATGACATTTGAAATGTCTTTATTCTTTTAAAACTTCTGAGTGTAATGTTTACTGTTAATATTTATTGTTTATTTCACTTTTGTTTACTATCTACTTCACTTGCTTTGGCAACGTTAACACACGTTTCCCATGCCAATAAAGCCCTTAAATTGAAATTGAATTGAGAGAGTCCAAAGGTGGTTTACAGATGTTGGAGCGCTGAGCTGACCCTGATGTGAACTGTTATCTGGGATTGATTACCCAGGTCTTTAAATCTTGTTCAGCGTGCCTTGAGGGATCTTACGATGCCACGCTGTAAAACACACCCGCTAAAGCACACACACACACTTACACTCACACACACGCACACACGCACACACACAAACACACAAACACACACATGTTAGCACATTGTAATGTTGCTATGTTGCAAAAATGTCGTTCTTACAGCCATCCCTGCTGAGATCAAACACAGGCGCCACAAGCCAGGAGAGATCGTACAAGACAGAACGATTAGTACAAGACAGGGTCTGGGAGAGAAAATAAACCAACAACAGCTTGAGTGTTAACTGTAATGTTGAATCAGAGGATTAGTAACACAGCCTTTTGAAGATCAATATTTGTCAGCAAATCACAGCTGACTGGTTGGGCTTTTAGTTAATAATTTAACAAATCTTGGAGATTTATGTCAGACTTCTTTTGACAGTTGTCACGATCGTTGAGAGACGGGTCAGACCAAGGTGCAGCGTGGTATGCGAACATGTTTATTAAACTGAATGCACACTGACAGAACAACAAAAGGCAACAAAACGTGACGTCGGAAGGCTATACACTAACAAGCCAAACACACCGAAACACAAACAAGAACCCACAACCCAGGCAGGAAAACTGGCTGCCTAAGTATGATCCCCAATCAGAGACAACGAGTGACAGCTGCCTCTGATTGG
>CM072221.1:3515450-3567950 GCA_036851935.1 Coregonus suidteri
AATTGCTAAGTAGCGTTAGCGTAATGACCGGAAGCATGCTAGCAGATACCCATAGACTTCGACTCATTGCTCTAACGCTAGTTAGCATTGGCTCGCAAAACTACCTCTAACTTCCTTCATACTGGACACAGAGACATAACAATGTTATCCACGAGTTCATCTGACTCTGGGGAAGTAGATAAAGCGCATTGTTGCCAAAATCCCAAGGTTAAGTTTAGGCATTAACTCTGAATTTTTAAAGTAAACGTTCAGGTTTGGGATAGACTTAAAACAGTAATATAAAAAACAACTACCTCTAATGACGGACTTTGGTCATTCCTTAGGTGAAACCACACACACACACACACACACACACACACACACACACACACACACACACACACACACACACACACACACACACACACACACACACACACACACACACACTCCCCAAGCCTGTGGTCACACACACACACACACACACACACACACACACACACACACACACACACACACACACACACACACACACACACACACACACACACACACACACACACACACACACGCTCCCCAAGCCTGTGGTCTAGCTAACTCTGACGTCAATGGAAAAGTGTTCACTCTTTTTGTTTTGGCCCTGGGAACCAACTAATGGTTGGGGGTAGAGTGTGTGTGTGTGTGTGTGTGTTTGTGTGTTTGTGTGTGTGTGTTTGTTTGTTTGTTTGTGTGTGTTAGCGTGTGTGTGTGTGTTTAATGACAGCTAGCTAGCCGAGAGCGTTCCGAAGCGTTTTTGCTTCGCCTGCTAACACATGAACCTTGATTTCTCCAGTTCTTAAAGAGTGCTACATTACAACTCTATTAAGTACTTTAGCAGACTGCCTGGGCTTCTCTTCTGGCACCTAGTCATGACACGAACAAATACACACACACACACACTCACACACACAAACACACACACACACACACACACACACACACACACACACACACACACACACACACACACACACACACACACACACACACACACACACATACACACACACATCCATGCACTCACAAACAGACACACGCACACACACACACACACACACACACACACACACACCACACACACACACACACACACACACACACACATACACACACACGACACACACACACACATACACACACACGACACACACACACATCCACACACTCACACACAGACACACACACACAGACACACACACACTTGGAACTAGGCTTCTCTTCTGGCATACCTAGATTCGACATAATTGTCCTCAAATCTCTGGTGTGTTTCTTTAATCCCTGTCCGTCTGTCTGTCTGTCTGTTCAAGTTCAAGGACCAGTTAGAATAATTTGCCCATTTGGATAATGTGTTTTTAAAAGTTACTCCTCTCTGTCCTCAGAGGGATCACTCCTCTTTGTCCTCAGAGGGATCACTCCTCTCTGTCCTCAGAGGGATCACTCCTCTTTGTCCTCAGAGGGATCACTCCTCTCTGTCCTCAGAGGGAACACTCCTCAGAGGGATCACTCCTCTCTGTCCTCAGAGGGATCACTCCTCAGAGGGATCACTCCTCTCTGTCCTCAGAGGGAACACTCCTCTCTGTCCTCAGAGGGATCACTCCTCTCTGTCCTCAGAGGGATCACTCCTCTCTGTCCTCAGGGGGATCACTCCTCTCTGTCCTCAGAGGGATCACTCCTCTCTGTCCTCAGAGGGATCACTCCACTCTTTCCTCAGAGGGATCACTCCTCTCTGTCCCGTCCCCTTGTTCATCGTGTCTCAAGTGGCATCTTATTCCCTATTTAATTCATTCACTACTTCAGACATTGTTGAGGATTTCACAATATCGTTTCCCTTGTTGTCCGCGTCCATGTCTGATGATGTCACAATGACTCTGCAGGTGTTCTGGAACTCTTTACTGGTGTTCTAATGGCTGACTGGCAGGAGCTGAAAGGAGAGATGGAGGGATGGAGGGATGGAGGGATGGAGAGATGGAGAGATGGAGGGATGGAGGGATGGAGGGATGGAGGGATGGAGGGAGGGAGAGATGGAGGGAGGGAGGGAGGGATGGAGGGATGGAGCGATGGAGGGATGGAGGGAGGGAGGGATGGAGGGATGGAGCGATGGAGGGATGGAGGGAGGGAGGGAGGGATGGAGGGATGGAGCGATGGAGGGATGGAGGGATGGAGGGAGGGAGGGATGGAGGGATGGAGGGATGGAGGGATGGAGGGATGGAGGGAGGGAGAGATGGAGGGAGGGAGGGAGGGATGGAGGGATGGAGCGATGGAGGGATGGAGGGATGGAGGGAGGGATGGAGGGATGGAGGGAGGGAGGGAGGGAGGGATGGAGGGATGGAGGGAAGGAAGGAGGGAGGGAGCGATGGAGGGATGGAGGGATGGAGAGATGGAGGGATGGAGGGATGGAGGGAGGGAGGGATGGAGAGATGGAGGGATGGAGGGAGGGAGGGAGGGATAGAGGGAGGGATGGAGGGATGGAGGGATGGAGGGATGGAGGGGTGGAGGGGTGGAGGGAGGGAGGGAGGGAGGGGGAGGGAGGGAGGGAGGGAGGGATGGAGGGAGGGAGGGAGGGAGAGATAGAGGATGGAGAGATGGAGAGATGGGAGAGATGGAGGGATGGAGGGATGGAGGGAGGGAGGGAGGGAGGGAGGGAGGGATGGAGGGAGGGAGGGAGGGAGGGAGGGAGGGAGGGAGGAGGGAGGGAGGGAGGGAGGGAGGGAGGGAGAGGGAGGGAGGGAGGGAGGGAGGGAAGGATGGATGGATGGATGGATGGAGGGATGGAGGGAGGGAGGGAGGGAGGGAGGGGGGAGGAGGGAGGGAGGGAGGGAGGGAGGGAGGGAGGGAGGGAGGGGAGGGAGGGGAGGGAGGGAGGGAGGGAGGGAGGGAGGGAAGAAGGATGAATGTCCTTTTATTATTCTACAATTAAGGGGACATCACTAATCTGAATGGCAGAGGCCTGGTGGTGGCTTCCTGTCGACACACTGGCCCTGGATACACACCGTACACACACACACTGTACACACATTATACACACACACACACACACACACACAATGTACACACTGTACACACACACTGTACACACACACACACACACACACACACACACACACACACTGTACACACATTATACACACACACACACACACTGTACACACATTATACACACACACACACACACTGTACACACACACCATACACACACCATAGACATGCACACATGCCCAGCGATGGACCCTGTGGCCATGGTGTGTACATGCAAGAGGAATGCCTTGTAGTGGAGGTGCTGAAAGGTGTGTGTGTGTGTGTGTGTGTGTGTGTGTGTGTGTGTGTGTGTGTGTGTGTGTGTGTGTGGAGGTGGTGAAAGATCAGACCCAGTGTCTCACTGTTCTTCCTCTGCTGTTAACCACTAGCAGCTGAAGGTCAGGGTCACATCACACCTACACACGATGCTGTAACAGTGTGTGTGTGTGTGTGTGTGTGTGTGTGTGTGTGTGGTGTGTGTGTGTGTGTATGTGTGTGTATGTGTGTGTGTGTGTGTGTGTGTGTGTGTGTGTGTGTGTGTGTGTGTGTGTATGTGTGTGTGTGTGTGTGTATGTGTGTGTGTAAGGGGTGGTTTGGGTGCAGAGAGGTGAATAGTGGGGTTGTGTGTGTGAATCTCAGGTTCTCTGGATGACCCCTAAACGTGCGTACAATGTGTTTGTGTGTCTGTGAGAGCGAGAGGGTTCTAGAAGCCTGAGTAAAGAGAGGTCAACTCTACATCTTCCTCAATGGTGGTGTCCAGGTCATCTCTACATCTTCCTCAATGGTGGTGTCCAGGTCAACTCTACATCTTCCTCAATGGTGGTGTCCAGGTCAACTCTACATCTTCCTTAGTGGTGGTGTCCAAGTCAACTCTACATCTTACTTAGTGGTGGTGTCCAGGTCAACTCTACATCTTCCTCAATGGTGGTGTCCAGGTCAACTATACATCTTCCTCAATGGTGGTGTCCAGGTCAACTCTACATTTTCCTCAATGGTGGTGTCCAGGTCAACTCTACATCTTCCTTAGTGGTGGTGTCCAGGTCAACTCTACATCTTCCTCAATGGTGGTGTCCAGGTCAACTATACATCTTCCTCAATGGTGGTGTCCAGGTCAACTCTACATTTTCCTCAATGGTGGTGTCCAGGTCAACTCTACATCTTACTTAGTGGTGGTGTCCAGGTCAACTCTACATCTTCCTTAGTGGTGGTGTCCAGGTCAACTCTACATCTTCCTCAATGGGTGGTGTCCAGGTCAACTCTACATCTTCCTCAATGGTGGTGTCCAGGTCAACTCTACATCTTCCTCAATGGTGGTGTCCAGGTCAACTCTACATCTTCCTCAATGGTGGTGTGCAGGTCAACTCTACATCTTCCTCAATGGTGGTGTCCAGGTCAACTCTACATCTTCCTTAGTGGTGGTGTCCAGGGTCAACTCTACATCTTCCTTAGTGGTGGTGTCCAGGTCAACTCTACATCTTCCTTAGTGGTGGTGTCCAGGTCAACTCTACATCTTCCTTAGTGGTGGTGTCCAGGTCAACTCTACATCTTCCTCAATGGTGGTGTCCAGGTCAACTCTACATCTTCCTCAATGGTGGTGTCCAGGTCAACTCTACATCTTCCTCAATGGTGGTGTCCAGGTCAACTCTACATCTTCCTCAATGGTGGTGTCCAGGTCAACTCTACATCTTCCTTAGTGGTGGTGTCCAGATCAACTCTACATCTTCCTCAATGGTGGTGTCCAGGTCAACTCTACATCTTCCTTAGTGGTGGTGTCCAGGTCCACTCTACATCTTCCTTAGTGGTGGTGTCCAGGTCAACTCTACATCTTCCTTAGTGGTGGTGTCCAGGTCAACTCTACATCTTCCTTAGTGGTGGTGCCAGGTCAACTCCACATCTTCCTTAGTGGTGGTGTCCAGGTCAACTCTACATCTTCCTTAGTGGTGGTGTCCAGGTCAACTCTACATCTTCCTTAGTGGTGGTGTCCAGGTCAACTCTACATCTTCCTTAGTGGTGGTGTCCAGGTCAACTCTACATCTTCCTTATTGGTGGTGTCCAGGTCAACTCTACATCTTCCTCAATGGTGGTGTCCAGGTCAACTCTACATCTTCCTTAGTGGTGGTGTCCAGGTCACCTCTACATCTTCCTTAGTGGTGGTGTCCAGGTCAACTCTACATCTTCCTTAGTGGTGGTGTCCAGGTCAACTCTACATCTTCCTTAGTGGTGGTGTCCAGGTCAACTCTACATCTTCCTCAATGGTGGTGTCCAGGTCAACTCTACATCTTCCTCAATGGTGGTGTCCAGGTCAACTCTACATCTTCCTCAATGGTGGTGTCCAGGTCAACTCTACATCTTCCTTAGTGGTGGTGTCCAGATCAACTCTACATCTTCCTCAATGGTGGTGTCCAGGTCAACTCTACATCTTCCTTAGTGGTGGTGTCCAGGTCAACTCTACATCTTCCTTAGTGGTGGTGTCCAGGTCAACTCTACATCTTCCTCAATGGTGGTGTCCAGGTCAACTCTACATCTTCCTTAGTGGTGGTGTCCAGATCAACTCTACATCTTCCTCAATGGTGGTGTCCAGGTCAACTCTACATCTCCCTTAGTGGTGGTGTCCAGCTCAACTCTACATCTTCCTCAATGGTGGTGTCCAGGTCAACTCTACATCTTCCTTAGTGGTGGTGTCCAGGTCAACTCTACATCTTCCTTAGTGGTGGTGTCCAGGTCAACTATACATTTTCCTTAGTGGTGGTGTCCAGGTCAACTCTACATCTTCCTTATTGGTGGTGTCCAGGTCAACTCTACATCTTCCTCAATGGTGGTGTCCAGGTCAACTCTACATCTTCCTTAGTGTGGTGGTGTCCAGGTCAACTCTACATCTTCCTTAGTGGTGGTGTCCAGGTCAACTCTACATCTTCCTCAATGGTGGTGTCCAGGGTCAACTCTACATCTTCCTCAATGGTGGTGTCCAGGTCAACTCTACATCTTCCTTAGTGGTGGTGTCCAGATCAACTCTACATCTTCCTCAATGGTGGTGTCCAGGTCAACTCTACATCTTCCTTAGTGGTGGTGTCCAGGTCAACTCTACATCTTCCTCAATGGTGGTGTCCAGGTCAACTCTACATCTTCCTTAGTGGTGGTGTCCAGGTCAACTCTACATCTTCCTTAGTGGTGGTGTCCAGGTCAACTATACATTTTCCTTAGTGGTGGTGTCCAGGTCAACTCTACATCTTCCTTATTGGTGGTGTCCAGGTCAACTCTACATCTTCCTCAATGGTGGTGTCCAGGTCAACTCTACATCTTCCTTAGTGGTGGTGTCCAGGTCAACTCTACATCTTCCTTAGTGGTGGTGTCCAGGTCAACTCTACATCTTCCTTAGTGGTGGTGTCCAGGTCAACTCTACATCTTCCTTAGTGTTGGTGTCCAGGTCAACTCTACATCTTCCTTAGTGGTGGTGTCCAGGTCAACTCTACATCTTCCTTAGTGGTGGTGTCCAGGTCAACTCTACATCTTCCTTGGTGGTGGTGTCCAGGTCAACTCTACATCTTACTCAATGGTGGCGTCCAGGTCAACTCTACATCTTCCTTAGTGGTGGTGTCCAGGTCAACTCTACATCTTCCTTAGTGGTGGTGTCCATGTCAACTCTACATCTTCCTTAGTGGTGGTGTCCAGGTCAACTCTACATCTTCCTCAATGGTGGTGTCCAGGTCAACTCTACATCTTCCTTAGTGGTGGTGTCCAGGTCAACTCTACATCTTCCTTAGTGGTGGTGTCCAGGTCAACTCTACATCTTCCTTAGTGGTGGTGTCCAGGTCAACTCTACATCTTCCTTAGTGGTGGTGTCCAGGTCAACTCTACATCTTCCTTAGTGGTGGTGTCCAGGTCAACTCTACATCTTCCTTAGTGGTGGTGTCCAGGTCAACTCTACATCTTCCTTAGTGGTGGTGTCCAGGTCAACTCTACATCTTCCTTTAGTGGTGGTGTCCAGGTCAACTCTACATCTTCCTTAGTGGTGGTGTCCAGGTCAACTCTACATCTTCCTCAATGGTGGTGTCCAGGTCAACTCTACATCTTCCTTAGTGGTGGTGTCCAGGTCAACTCTACATCTTCCTTAGTGGTGGTGTCCATGTCAACTCTACATCTTCCTTAGTGGTGGTGTCCAGGTCAACTCTACATCTTCCTCAATGGTGGTGTCCAGGTCAACTCTACATCTTCCTTAGTGGTGGTGTCCAGGTCAACTCTACATCTTCCTTAGTGGTGGTGTCCAGGTCAACTCTACATCTTCCTTAGTGGTGGGTGTCCAGGTCAACTCTACATCTTCCTTAGTGGTGGTGTCCAGGTCAACTCTACATCTTCCTTAGTGGTGGTGTCCAGGTCAACTCTACATCTTCCTTAGTGGTGGTGTCCAGGTCAACTCTACATCTTCCTTAGTGGTGGTGTCCAGGTCAACTCTACATCTTCCTTAGTGGTGGTGTCCAGGTCAACTCTACATCTTCCTTAGTGGTGGTGTCCAGGTCAAACTCTACATCTTCCTTAGTGGTGGTGTCCAGGTCAACTCTACATCTTCCTCAATGGTGGTGTCCAGGTCAACTCTACATCTTCCTTAGTGGTGGTGTCCAGGTCAACTCTACATCTTCCTTAGTGGTGGTGTCCATGTCAAAACTCTTACATCTTCCTTAGTGGTGGTGTCCAGGTCAACTCTACATCTTCCTCAATGGTGGTGTCCATGTCAACTCTACATCTTCCTTAGTGGTGGTGTCCAGGTCAACTCTACATCTTCCTTAGTGGTGGTGTCCAGGTCAACTCTACATCTTCCTTAGTGGTGGTGTCCAGGTCAACTCTACATCTTCCTTAGTGGTGGTGTCCAGGTCAACTCTACATCTTCCTTAGTGGTGGTGTCCAGGTCAAACTCTACATCTTCCTTAGTGGTGGTGTCCAGGTCAACTCTACATCTTCCTTAGTGGTGGTGTCCAGGTCAACTCTACATCTTCCTTAGTGGTGGTGTCCAGGTCAACGCTACATCTTCCTCAATGGTGGTGTCCAGGTCAACGCTACATCTTCCTCAATGGTGGTGTCCAGGTCAACTCTACATCTTCCTCAATGGTGGTGTCCAGGTCAACTCTACATCTTCCTTAGTGGTGGTGTCCAGGTCAACTCTACATCTTCCTCAATGGTGGTGTCCAGGTCAACTCTACATCTTCCTCAATGGTGGTGTCCAGGTCAACTCTACATCTTCCTTAGTGGTGGTGTCCAGGTCAACTCTACATCTTCCTCAATGGTGGTGTCCAGGTCAACTCTACATCTTCCTCAATGGTGGTGTCCAGGTCAACTCTACATCTTCCTCAATGGTGGTGTCCAGGTCAACTCTACATCTTCCTCAATGGTGGTGTCCAGGTCAACTCTACATTTTCCTCAATGGTGGTGTCCAGGTCAACTGACTCTTCAAACATACCAAAGTCGCTATATGCGATCCCTGACTCTGCTTCTGGTATGCAAGCTGCTTTAATTAGTTTCCCACATCCAGTGCAGGCGGGAGGGATTGTTAATTGCGCTACCGAACTACCCCTAATCAAAACGAAACAAAACGGCCTAAACCCAGCCGTCAGAAAAAACACAGAAAAATTTAATTTTTTTCAATGTGTCAATCACTCTCGAGTCATCTGGGACCCACAAGCTAAGCCCAAGGGACTACTAGGGGGGCACTTGAACATTCGTAGTGTCATTCCAAAAAGTGATCAAATTCAACATCTACTCACAGACTCCAACCTTGACTTTCTCTGCCTCTCAGAGACATGGCTCCATAGAAACTCTCCATCTGCTGCTTTGATTGTGCCTGGCTACAATGTTTTCAGGAGAGACAGGACTGAAGGAAGAGGAGGGGGTGTGATGATTTATATTAAAGAACATATCCGATGTAAACAAATTGAGGTGGTCAGGTGATAATGAACTAGAATGTATTGGCCTGAACATTACACTGTCTCCCCCAATGTCTTTTACCCTCATTGGAATGTATAGGCCACCTTCCACCAAAAGTGTTGTTTTTTGATCAGTTTAATAACATGCTTAGGGAATGTGATTTTGGGAAAGAGGTCATCTTAATGGGAGATTTTAACATTAATTATGAAGACAAGTGTTGTAGGAAAACCCTCAAAACGGATCACTAATACCTTTGACCTTACACAGCTAGTTAAAGGGCCAACCAGGGTGACTTGTTGCTCTAAAACACAGATTGATTTGGTGTTCAGTAAATAAACCAGAGAGAGTGACTAAATCATTCAATATGGTTACTGGGCTATCTGATCATAATCTGACACTTATAGCCAGAAAGCTGTCTAAGAGCAGGTTTAACCTCTCTACTGTTAGAAAGCCTGATCAACTAAGAATACCTAAGAGTGAATTAAGCTATTTTGAAAAGCAATTAAGGGAATTAACTGGAATGATCTCTTGTCCTATGCAGACGTGGAAGCTGATAGTCAAGTTTTTCTATCCACAATCCAGACTACATTAAATGGTTTCCTCAAGAAAATCAAATCCAAACCTGGCCAAAAGAGCACTCTTCCTTGGCTAAATGGAGAAATCTGGAAATTGATGAAAGAACGAGATTATTATCTAAAAAATAGCCCTAAGATCCAAATTAGAGCATGACAGACGTAGGTTTACCATGTTGAGAAATAAGGTGATGAAAGAAATCAGACAGGCCAAGGCAAACTTTTTTATTAACATAATTGGTGAAGCAAAGGGAAATTCTAAACTGATCTGGGAGAATCTAAAAAAGTTAACAGGGAAAGACCATAGTAACACTGCAAAAAGACTAGAAATCATGGTGAATAACAATCTAACACAGGATGCAGTCGAAATAGCAATAGCCTTCAATTCCTACTTTATTGACTCTGTCAGGGTACTGACACAGAACCCCTCCACTGGTTTCTTGGGCTCAGTGCTAGTAAATGATGCTCAAACTGTCTTCATCATAAGGGAGGTTTCTGAGTCAAAGGTAGACAAGGTGATTAGCTCACTAAAGAACTCTAAAGCCAAAGATGTGTTTGGGATGGACTCTACCTTCCTTAAAAACGACAAAGAGTCACTCATTGGCCCCATTACTAAGGTCACCAACACATCTATTGGTCTCGGGGTGTTTCCAAGGGTATGGAAGTCGGCCATAATAACGGCCATCTTTAAATCAGGCGACCCTGCTGATGTGAGTAACTACAGGCCCATTAGTATACTACCTGTGGTGTCAAAGATTGTTTGAAAAGTGTGTAGCAGAACAACTGATTGCCCACCTCAACAACAGCCCCTTCACATTACATTCCATGCAGTTTGGCTTCAGAGCGAAACACTCCACAGAAATGGCCAACTGCTTTTTTCTGGAAAATGTGAAGTCCAAGATGGACAAAGGGGGCGTTGTTGGGGCTGTGTTTCTGGACCTAAGGAAGGCTTTTGATACTGTTAACCATGAGATTCTCATCACAAAATTGTCCAAGTTCAACTTTTCCCCCCGATGCCTTGAGATAGATGAAATCATACCTTGAAGGCAGAACTCAGTGTGTCAGAGTGAGCAATGAGCTGTCGCCCACTCTTAGCTATGATGTGGGTGTGCCCCAAGGGTCAATACTGGGGCCCCTCCTGTTCAGCCTGTACATTAATGATCTGCCTTCTGTCTGTACTGGGTCTGAAGTTCAAATGTATGCAGATGATACAGTGATATATGTGCATGCAAAGAGCAAACAACAAGCTGCACAAGAACTCACTACTGTAATGGTCCAGGTTACAAAGTGGCTCAGTGACTCGTGTTTGCATCTCAATGTGAAAAAAAACTGTTTGCATGTTCTTCACAAAGGGGGCAACAGATGCTACTGAGCCAGAAGTCTATGTGTCAGGGGAGAAGATCCAGGGGGTATCTGATTTAAGTACCTTGGCATCATACTTGATTCCAACCTCTCTTTTAAAAAGCATGTGAAAAAGGTAATTCAAATAACCAAATTCAACCTAGCTAATTTCCGATTTATACGAAATTGTTTGACTACAGAGGTAGCAAAACTGTACTTCAAATCTATGATACTCCCCCACTTAACATACTGCTTGACTAGTTGGGCCCAAGCTTGCTGTACAACAGTAAGACCTATTCAGTCTGTCTACAAACAGGCTCTCAAAGTGCTTGATAGGAAGCCCAATAGCCATCATCACTGTCACATCCTTAGAAAGCATGAGCTCCTGAGTTGGGAAAATCTTTTGCAATACACCGATGCATGTCTTGTATTCAAGATCCTAAATGGCTTGGCTCCACCTCCACTCAGTATTTTTGTTAAACAGAAAACCCAAACATATGGCAGCAGATCCACAAGGTCTGCCATGAGAGGTGACTGTGTAGTTCCCCTAAGGAAAAGCACCTTTAGTAAATCCGCTTTTTCTGTGAGAGCTTCCCATGTCTGGAATACACTGCCATCAGACACACATAACTGCACCACATATCACACTTTCACAAAATGCTTGAACACATGGCTAAAGGTCAATCAGATTTGTGAACATGGTCCTTAGCTGTGTGTTGCCGCTTTCCATGTCTGTTGTCTGTAACTTGTGAGGTGTGGAAACACTTTGTTGCTTTTATGAATTTTGTCTTGCTGCTTTTTGTCCTATGTTGCTATGTCTGTATGCTACGTCTTGTTCTATGTTGTTATTGTCTATATTATTGTAATTGTTTTTAATAACCTGCCCAGGGACTGCTGTTGAAAATTAGCCGGCTGGCTAAAACCGGCACTTTTACTGAAACGTTGATTAATGTGCACTGTCCCTGTAAAAAAATAAACTCAAACTCTACATCTTCCTTAGTGGTGGTGTCCAGGTCAACTCTACATCTTCCTTAGTGGTGGTGTCCAGGTCAACTCTACATCTTCCTTAGTGGTGGTGTCCAGGTCAACTCTACATCTTCCTTAGTGGTGGTGTCCAGGTCAACTATACATCTTCCTTAGTGGTGGTGTCCAGGTCAACTATACATCTTCCTCAATGGTGGTGTCCAGGTCAACTCTACATCTTCCTCAATGGTGGTGTCCAGGTCAACTCTACACATCTTCCTTAGTGGTGGTGTCCAGGTCAACTCTACATCTTCCTCAATGGTGGTGTCCAGGTCAACTCTACATCTTCCTCAATGGTGGTGTCCAGGTCAACTCTACATCTTCCTTATTGGTGGTGTCCAGGTCAACTCTACATCTTCCTCAATGGTGGTGTCCAGGTCAACTCTACATCTTCCTTAGTGGTGGTGTCCAGGTCAACTCTACATCTTCCTTAGTGGTGGTGTCCAGGTCAACTCTACATCTTCCTCAATGGTGGTGTCCAGGTCAACAAGAGTTCAAAGGTTATTCAGAGGTTAGCCAGTTTAGCAGAGAACCAGAGAACTCTTTTCGTCCTCTTCTTTCATCTCTTTTCCAGCTTTTAATGTTGTTTATCTTATCCTGAAATTCCCAGTTTTCCACGTTGGTTTTCTATGCCACATTCGCAATTTTCCATACAGATTCCCAGTTTTTACCGGCATCAGGCAGGTTGCGGTGAAGGGGATGGGTCTGACCTCGGAATTAACGCTGTAGTCGGGAGGAGAGGGGGAGATGAGGGGAGGAGAGGGGACGTGAAGGGGAGATGAGGGGAGGAGAGTGGAGGAGAGGGGGAGATGAGTGGAGGAGAGGGGGAGATGAGGGGAGGAGAGGGGAAGAGAGAGGGAGATGAGGGGAGGAGAGTGGAGGAGAGGGGGAGATGAGTGGAGGAGAGGGGGAGATGAGGGGAGGAGAGGGGACGTGAAGGGGGAGATGAGGGGGAGATTGACGGGGGAGAGGAGAGAGGAGAGGAGAGGGGGAGAGAGGGGAGGAAGAGAGGCGGAGATGAGAGAGGAGAGGGGAGGAGGAGAGGGAGGAGAGGAGGGAGCAGGGAGAGGGGATGAGGTGGGGAGAGATGATAGGAGGAGGAGGGGGAGGAGAGGAGGGAGATTGAGGGGGAGGAGAGGAGAGGAGGAGGGGGAGAGGAGGAGAAGGGAGATGAGGGGAGGAGAGGGGGAGATGAGGGGAGGCGGAGGGGAGATGAGGAGAGGTGAGGGGAGGAGAGGAGGAGTTGAGGGGAGGAGAGGGGGAGATTTGGGGAGGAGAGGGGGAGAGAGGGGAGAGGAGAGGGAGGAGAGGAGAGGAGGAGAGGGAGAGTGAGAGGGGAGGAGAGGAGTGGAGGAGAAGGAGAGGGGGAGAGGAGAGGGAGGAGAGGATGAGGAAAGAAAAGGAAGAGGAATGAGGGGAGGAGAGGAGAGAAGAGAGGGAGAGGAGAGGAGAGGAGGGGAGAGAGAGGAAAGGAGAGGAGAGGAGAGGAGAGGAAAGAGAGGGGGAGATGAAAGGGAGGAGAGGAGGAGAGAGAGGAGGAGAGGGAGATGCGAGAAGGAGAGAGGAGAGGAGAGGAGAGAGAGGGAGGAGATGGGGATGTGGGAGAGATGAGGGGAGGAAAGGAGGAGGGGAGGAGAGGAGAGGGGGATGAGGAGAGGAGAGGAGATGGGGAAATGAGGAGAGAGGAGAGATGAGGAGGAGAGGGGAGAGGAGATGAGGAGTGAAGGGGAGAGGGGGAGATGAGGAGGGAAGGAGATGAGGGGAATGAGGGGAGGGGGGGAGCTGAGAGATGAGGGAGAAGGGGAGGAAAGAGGGATGAGAGGGGGGGCGGAAGAGGAGAAGGGGAGAGGAGGAGGAGAGGAATGAGGAAAATGAGGGGGGAGATGAGGGAGGGGGGGGGAGGATGAGGAGAGGAGAAGGAGAGAAGGAAAGATGGGGAGGAGAGGGGAGAGAGGGGGAGATGAGGGGGAGGAGAGGGGAGCTGGAGAGGGGAGATTTTGTTGGAGGAGAGGGAGAGGAAAGAGAGGAGAGGAGAGGAGGAGAGGAGAAGGGGAGGAGGGAGAGATGAGGGGAGGAGGGGAGATGAGGAGAGGAGGGGAGGAGGAGAGGAGGGAGGAGAGGGGGGGGAGATGAGAGGAGGAGGAGGGGGGATGAGGAGAGGGGGAGGGGAGATGGGGACGAGAGAGATGAGGAGGAGGGGAGATGAGGGAGGAGAGGGTGAAGGGGGGATGGGGGGAGGAGAGGGAGGGAGGGGAGGAGAGGGGGGGGAGGATGAGGGAGAGAGAGAGGAGGGAGGGAGAAGAGATGGGGAGGAGAGGGGGAGAGGAAGGGGAGGAGAGGGGGAGGAGAGGGAGATGAGAGAGATGAGGGAGAAAGGAGGAGAGTGAGGGGAGGAAGAGGGGAGAAGAGGGGGGAGATGAAAGGGATGGGGGAGAGAGGGGAGATGAGGGGAAGGGGAGAGTAGGGGAGGAGAGAGGGGGAGATGAGGAGGAGGAGAGGGGGAGGGAAGGAGAAAGGGATGAGGGGGAAAGGGGAGGAGAGATGGAGGAGAGGAGAGTGGAGATGGGGGGAAGAGGAGGGGAGGAGAGGGGAGAGGGAGATGGAGGATGAGGGGAGGGGGATGAGGGAGGAGAGGAGATGGGGAGGAGAGGGGAGAGGAGAGGGAGAGGGGGAGATGAGGGGAAGGAGAGTAGGAACATGAGGGGAGGAGGGTGAGGGAAGGGAAGGGAATGAGGGAGGGGAAAGAAGGGGAGAGAGGGGGGGATGGGAGTTGAGGGGAGATGAGGGAGAGATGAGAAAGGGAGGGGGAGAGGAGAGGAGGAGGGGAGAGGAGAAGGGAGATAAGGGAGGGAGGAGAGAGGAGGGGAGGAGGAGAGGGGAATTGGGGGAGGAGAGGAGGGGAGGAGATGAGAGGGGGAGAGGAGAGAAGGGGAGATGAAGGGAGAGGAGAGGGGAGGAGAGGAGAGGAGAAGGGGGGGAAGAATGAGGGGAGGAGAGGGGGAGATGAGGGGGAGAACGGGAGAGAGGAGGGGAGGGAGAGGGGAGAGAGAGAGGAGAGAGGGAAAGGGGAGGAGGGGGAGATGAAGGAGGAGAGAGGGAGGGAGGGAGGGGGGGGGAGAGGGGAGATGAGGGGGGAGGGGGGGGTGAGGGGAGGATGAGGGGGGTGAGGGGAGAGAGAGGAGGAGAGGGGGCGAGGGAAGAGGGGGGAGAGAGGACGTGAAAGGGGAGATTAGGGGAGGAGGAGGAGGGGGAAAGATGAGGAGGGGGGAGGAGAGAGGGAGATGAGGGGAGGAAGGGGAGGTGAGGGGAGGGAGAGGAAGAGGAGGGAGGAGAGGGGAGGTGAAGGGGAGAAGGGGTAGGAGCGGGGAGGAGAGGGGGGGGGAAGGGAGGGAAGGGAGATGGGGGAGGAGGAGGGGAGAGGGGGACTAAGGGAGGAGGAGAGGGAGAGGGGAGGAGAGGGGAGATGGAAGGGGGAGGGGAGATTATGACGGGAGGGAAGGGGAGATGAGGGGAGGATGAGGGGGGATTGATGAGGATGAGAGGGGGGAGGGGGGAGGGGGAGAATGGGGGAGGAGAGGATAGGGAAATGGGGGAGGAAGGGGGGGGGGGGGAGGGAGGGGGAGACGGGAGAGGAGGGGAGGGAGGGGAGAGGGGGAGGATGAGGGGGAGATGAAGGGGGAGGGGAGGGAGAGGAGAGGGGGAGTGGAGGAGGAGGGGGAGGGGAGGGGGGGGATGAGGGGAGGATGGGGGAGACGGGGGGAGGACGAGGGGAGGGAGGGAGCGGCGATGAGGGGAGAGAGGGGGGAGATGAAGGGGAGGGAGAGGGGGAGATGGAGGGGAAGAGGAGAGAGAGGGGGGGAGAGGGGAGAAGAGGGGGGAGGAGGGGAGGTGAGGGGGAGATGAGGGGGGATGAGGGGGAGAGGGGGGAGGGAGAGGGGTAGGGGGAGGGGAGGAGAGGGAGGTGGAGGGGGGGGGAGGAGAGGGGGAGAGGAGGATAAGGGGGGAGAGGAATGAGGGGAGGATGAGGGAGGGAAGGAGGAGAGGGGAGGAGAGGGGAGAAGGGAGGGGAGAGAGGGAGGGGGGAGAGGGGAGGAGCGGATGGAGGGGAGGAAAGGAGGAGGGGGATGATGAGGGGAGGGAGGGAGGTGAAGGGGGTGGGGTAAACATGAGGGGAGGAGGGGAGAGAGGGGGGAGAGGGGAGGAGAGGGGGGATGAGGGACGAAAGGGGAGGAGAAAGGAGGAGGAGGGGAGGGGAGGGAGGGGGGAGATGAGGGGAGGAGAGGGGGGGAGGGGAGGAGAGGGGGAGAGGTTAGAGGGGGAGGAGGGGAGGGGGGGAGGGAAAGGGGGAGGGAAGGGAGGGGGAGGGGGAGGAGGGGGGAGTGTGGGATGAGGGAGGAGGAGGAGGGAGGAGAATTGGGGAGATGAGGGCCAGGAGAGGAGGAAGATTGAGGGGGGGAGAGGGGGAGGAGGGGAGGGAGAGGTAGGACGAGGGGGAGGAGGAGGGGGAGAGGGAGGAGGGAGGAGAGGGGAGGAGGGGATATGGGGGGAGAGGGAGAGAGGGGAGGAGAGGGGGGATGAGGGGGGAGGGGGAGAGAGAGGAAGGATGGAGAGAGGGGGGGGAGGAGGAGAGGGGGAGATGAGGAGAGGAGAGAGGGGGGAGAATTTGGGGAGGAGAGGGGAGGGGGAGGAGAGGGGATGGAGAGGAGAGGAGGTGGGAGAGGGGAGAGGGGGGAGAGGGGGAGAGAGGGGAGAGGAGAGGAGAGGAGATGGGGAGAGAGAAGAGGGAGGAGAAAGGAGGAGGAGTAGAGATGAGGGGAGGGAGGGAAGAAGGGAGGGAGGAGATGAGGGGAGGAGAGGAGATGAGGGGGGGAAAGAGAGGGGAAGATGAGAGGAAGAGGGGGGAGAGGGAGGAAGAGGGAGTCTAGAGGAAGGAAATAGGGGGGGAGAGGGGGAGAGGGGAGAGAGAGGAAAGAGGGGGAGGGGGAGATGAGAGAAGAGAGGAGAGGAGAGGAGAGGAGGGGAGAGAGGAGATGAGAGGAGGAGGACGCGAAGGAGAGAGAGGCGAGAAGTGGAAGGAGAGAGGGAGAAAAGTGGAGGAAAGAGGGAAGGACGAGAGCGAGATGATGGAGGAGGTTGGAGAGAGAGGGAGAGGGGAGAGGAGGGAGGAGAGGGGAGGGGAGATTGAGGAAGAGGGGAGCGAGGGGATGGAGGGGGGAGCTATGAAGGAGGAGGAGGGGAGGAGAGGGGAGGATTTCGAGAGAGGAGAGGGACGGGGGAGATGGAGAGAAGGGGAGATGGGGGGAGGAGAGGGGAGGACGGAGAGAGAGAGGGAGTGAGAAGAGGTGAGGAGGAGAGGGGGAGTTGAGGGGTAGCGGAGAGGAGAGAGAGGGGAGGGGAGGAGAAGGAGACAGGAGGGGGAGGGGGAGAGGAAGGGGGAGAGAGGAGAGGAAGAGGAAAGAGAGGGAGAGGGAGGAGAGGAAAGAGAGAGGAGGAGGAGGGGGAGGGATGAGAAAAAGGGAGGAGAAAGGAGGAGAGAGAGGGAGGAGAGAGAGAGAGAAGAGGAGAGAGGGAGGAGAGGGGAGGAGAGGGAAGAGAGTAGAGGAGAGGGAGGATGAGGGAGGGGAGTAGAGGGGAGAGGGAGAAGAGGGGGGGAGATATGAGGGGAGGAGGACAGGAAGGGGGAGAGAGGAGAGAGGGAGAGAGGGAGTGGAGAGGAGGAGAGGGAGGGGGAGAGGGAGGAGAGAGGGGAGATGGAGGAGGAGAGGAGAGGAGGAGAGGGGAGGAAAAGGGAGGGGAGGGTGAGAGGAGAGAGAAGAGGGAGGGTGGGGGAGATGAGGAGGAGAGGGGGTGATGAGGCGAAGAAGGAGAGGCTGAGATGAGGGGATGGGGGAGGGGGGAAGGAGTGAGGGGGGACGAGGAGAAGGAGGACGAGAGGAGTCACAGGGGGGAGGGGAGAGAGGGGAGGAGGAGAGAGGAAGGGGGGGAGGAAAGAGAAGGAGATGAGGGGAGGGGGGGAGGAGAGGGAGGGGGAGGAGAGGAGGAGGAGGGGGGAGAGGGGGATGGAGAGGGGAGGAAGATGAGGGAGGAATGAAGGAGAGGAGAGGGAAGAGAGAAAGGAGATGAGGGAGGGAGGAGGGAGGAGAGAGGGAAAGATGAGGGGCAGGAGAGGGGAGAGTTGAAGGGGAGATGAGGGGAGAGAGTAGAGGGGAGGAGAGGGGAAGAAGATGGGGGGAGGAGAGAGTAGGAGAGAGAGGGCGAGGAGAGGGGAGGTGAAAGGGGAGATGAGGGGAGGGAGAGAGGGAGAGATCAGGGGAGGAGAAGGGTGGAGGAGGAGAGGGAGAGGGGAGGGAGAGGAGAGGGGAGGTGAAGGGAGATGAAGGGGAGGAGAGGGGAGGAGAGGGGGAGATGAGGGGAGGAGAGGGGAGGATTGAGGGGAGGAAAGGGGAGGAGAAAGGGAGATGAGGGGAGGAGAGGGGAGGTGAAGGGGAGATGAGGGGAGGAGAGGGGAGGAGAGGGGGAGATGAGGAGGAGGAGAGGGGGAGTGGGAGATGGGAGGGAACGTGGAAGATGAGGGGAGGAAAGGGAGAAAGGGAGATGAGGGGAGGAGAGGGGAGGAGAGAGGGGAGAAGAGGGGAGGAGTGGTGGAGATGAGGGGAAGAGAGGGGGAGATGAAGGGAGGAGAAGGGGAGATGAGGGCAGGAGAGGGGGGAGATGAGGGGAGGAGGGGGGAGATTAGGGGAGGAGGGGGGAGGAGAGAGGGAGATGAGGGGAGGAGAGGGGAGGAGAGAGGGACATGAGGGGAGGAGGGTGGATATGAAGGGAGGAGAAGGGGAGATGAGGGGAGGAGAGGGGGGGGATGAGGGTGGGAGGGAGGAGTGAGAGAGGGGAGAGAGGAGAGAGGGAGAGAGGGGAGGAGAGGGGAAGATGAGGGGAGGAGAGGGGGAGATGAGGAGAGGAGAGGAGAGGGGGGAAATGAGGGGTGGAGAGGGGAGATAAGGGGAGGAGAGGGGATGAGAGGAGGAGATGAGGTGAGGAGAGGGGGAGATTTGGGGAGGAGAGGGGGAGATGAGGGGGAGGAGAGGAGAGGAGAGGGGGAGATGGAGGAGAAGGGGAGATGAGGGGAGGAGATGGGAGGAGAGGTGGAGATGAGGGGAGGAGAGGGGAGATGAAGGGAGGAGAAGGGGGGAGGATGAGGGGAGGAGAGGGGGAGGGGGAGATGAGGGGGAGATGACGGGAGAGAGGAGGGAGAGAGAGGGAGAGGGAGATGAGGGGAGGGAGAGGGGAGGAGGAGAGAGGGAGATGAGGGGAGGATAGGGGGAGATGAGGGGAGGAGAGGGGGGAGATGAGGGGAGGAGAGGGGGAGGAGAAGGGGAGATGAGGGGAGGAGGAGGGGGGGGGAGATGAGGGGAGGAGAGAGGAGAGAGAGAGGGGAGATGAGGGGAGGAGAGGGGAGGAGAGAGGGAGATGAGGGGAGGAGAGGGGAGGAGAGAGGGAGATGAGGGAGGAGAGGGGAGATGAGGGGAGGAGAAGGGGAGATGAGGGGAGGAGAGGGGGGAGATGAGGAGAGGAGAGGAGAGGGGGAGATGAAGGGAGGAGAGGTGGAGATGAGTTGGAGGAGATGGGGAGATGAGGGGAGGAGAGTGGAGAGGGGGGAGATGAGGGGAGGACAGGGGAGATGAAGGGAGGAGAGGGGGAGATGGAGGGAGAGAGAGGGGATGGAGGGGAGGAGAGGGGGAGGGGAGAGAAGGGAGGAGAGGGGAGAGAGAGGGGGATATGATGGAGAGAGAGAGGAGGAGTGAGGAGAGAGATTGAGGGAGGAGAGGGATGAGATGAGGGGAGGAGAGGAGAGGGAGATGAGGGGAGGAGAGAGGAGGAGATTGGGAGATGAGGGGGAGGAGAGGGGGAGAGGAGGGAGGAGAGGGGAGATGAGGGGAGGAGAGAGGAGGAGATGAGGGGAGAGAGGGGAGGATGGAGAGAGGAGAGAGGGAGAGGAGGAGAAGAGGGAGAGGGGAGGAGATGGGAGGAGAGGTGGAGATGAGGGGAGGAGAGGGGAGATGAAGGGAGGAGAAGGGGAGATGAGGGGAGGAGAGGGGGAGATGAGGGGGAGATGACGGGAGAGAGGGGAGGAGAGAGGGAGATGAGGGGAGGAGAGGGGAGGAGAGAGGGAGATGAGGGGAGGATAGGGGGAGATGAGGGGAGGAGAGGGGGAGATGAGTGGAGGAGAGGGGGAGGAGAATGGGAGATGAGGGGAGGAGAGGGGGAGATGAGGGGAGGAGGAGAGAGGAGGAGAGGGGGAGATGAGGGGAGGAGAGGGGAGGAGAGAGGGAGATGAGGGGAGGAAGAGGGGAGGAGAGAGGGAAGATGAGATGAGGGGAGAGGGGAGAGGGGGAGATGAGGGGAGGAGAAGGGGAGAAGAGAGGGGAGGGATGGGGGAGATGAGGAAAGGAGAGGAGAGGGGGGAGATGAGAGGAGGAGAGGATATGAGAGGAGAAGAATGAGGAGATTTGGAGATGAGGGGAGGAGAGTGGAGGAGGGGGAGATGAGGGGAGGACAGGGGAGATGAAGGGAGGAGAAGGGGAGATGAAGGGAGGAGAGGGGATGTGAGGGGAGGAGAGGGGGAGATGAAGGGAGGAGAGGGGGAGATGAGGGGGATATGATGGGGAGAGAGGGGAGGAGAGAGGGGAGATGAGGGGAGGAGAGGGGGAGATGAGGGGAGGAGGAGGGGGAGATGAGGGGAGGAGAGGGGGAGGAGAATGGGAGATGAGGGGAGGAGAGGGGGAGATGAGGGGAGGAGAGGGGGAGATGAGGGGAGGAGAGAGGAGGAGAGGGGGAGATGAGGGGAGGAGAGGGGGAGATGAGGGGAGGAGAAGGGAGATGAGGGAGGAGAGGGGGAGATGAGGAGAGGAGAGGAGAGGGGGAGATGAAGGGAGGAGAGGTGGAGATGAGTTGAGGAGATGGGGAGATGAGGGGAGGAGAGTGGAGGAGGGGGAGATGAGGGGAGGAGAGGGGAGATGAAGGGAGGAGAGGGGAGATGAAGGGAGGAGAGGGGATGTGAGGGGAGGAGAGGGGGAGATGAAGGGAGGAGAGGGGAGATGAGGGGAGGAGAGGGGGAAATGAAGGGAGGAGAGGGGGATATGAGGGGAGGAGAGGGGAGGAGAAGGGGAGATGAAGGGAGGAGAGGGGGAGATGAAAGGAGGAGAGGGGGAGATGAAGGAGGAGAGGGGGAGATGAACGGAGGAGAGGGGAGATTAGGAGAGGGTAGGAGAGGGGAGGAAAGGGGCGAGATGTTGTTTCAGCCACCAACCTCGCAGGCCCCTAAATCTGACAGAACATTTGTTTGCCCTCTGAACTTGAGCGCCCTCCCCCCTCGCCTACTCCTCTCCCACCTCTCCCCCCTGAGCCTCATTTGACAAGGTCTGCTTAAGCCATCAGAGAAGGGGAGGGAGAGGAGGGAGAGGAGGGAGAGGAGGGAGAGGAGGTAGAGGGGCGTAAGTTTAGGAGGGAGAGGAGAGGAGAGGAGAGGAGAGGAGAGGAGAGGAGAGGAGAGGAGAGGAGAGGAGAGGAGAGGAGAGGAGAGGAGAGGAGAGGAGAGGAGAGGAGAGGAGAGGAGAGGAGAGGAGAGGAGAGGAGAGGAGAGGAGAGGAGAGGGGGGAGTGTTCTGGCTAATGAGATGCTGTTACGCTCAACTCTGGCCATAAATACCTGCTCCTTCCCTCAACCCCCTCCCTCAGCCACTCCCTCGCCTCCCTCCCTCACCCCCCTTCCCTCACCCCCCTCCCTGAGATAAGACGAGGGTGATGGAGAGGTTAGAGGGGTATGGATGGGATAAGACGAGGGTGAATGAGAGGTTACAGGGGTATGGAGGAGATAAGACGAGGGTGATGGAGAGGTTAGAGGGGTATGGAGGAGATAAGACGAGGGTGATGGAGAGGTTAGAGGGGTATGGAGGAGATAAGACGAGGGTGATGGAGAGGTTAGAGGGGTATGGAGGAGATAAGACGAGGGTGATGGAGAGGTTAGAGGGGTATGGAGGAGATAAGACGAGGGTGATGGAAAGGTTAGAGGGGTATGGAGGTGATTAAGACGAGGGTGATGGAGAGGTTAGAGGGGTATTGAGGAGATAAGACGAGGGTGATGGAGAGGTTAGAGGGGGTATGGAGGGAGATAAGACGAGGGTGATGGAGAGGTTAGAGGGGTATGGAGGAGATAAGACGAGGGTGATGGAGAGGTTAGAGGGGGTATGGAGGAGATAAGACGAGGGTGATGGAGAGGGTAGAGGGGTATGGAGGAGATGAAAGACGAGGGTGATGGAGAGTTCTAGAGGGGTATGGAGGAGATAAGACGAGGGTGATGGAGAGTTTAGAGGGGGTCCTATGGAGGAGATAAGACGAGGGGTGATGGAGAGGTTAGAGGGGTATGGAGGGGATAAGACGAGGGTGATGGAGAGGTTAGAGGGGTATGGAGGAGATAAGACGAGGGTGAAGGAGAGGTTAGAGGGGTATGGAGGAGATAAGACGAGGGTGATGGAGAGGTTAGAGGGGTATGGATGAGATTAAGACGAGGGTGATGGAGAGGTTAGAGGGGTATGGAGGAGATAAGACGAGGGTGTGATGGAGAGGTTAGAGGGGTATGGAGGAGATAAGACGAGGGTGATGGAGAGGTTAGAGGGGTATGGAGGAGATAAGACGAGGGTGATGGAGAGATTAGAGGGGTATGGAGGAGATAAGACGAGGGTGATGGAGAGGTTAGAGGGGTATGGAGGAGATAAGACGAGGGTGATGGAGAGGTTAGAGGGGTATGGAGGAGATAAGACGAGGGTGATGGAGAGGTTAGAGGGGTTATGGAGGAGATAAGACGAGGGTGATGGAGAGGTTAGAGGGGTATGGAGGAGATAAGACGAGGGTGATGGAGAGGTTAGAGGGGTCTTATGGAGGAGATAAGACAAGGGTGATGGAGAGGTTAGAGGGGTATGGAGGAGATAAGACAAGGGTGATGGAGAGGTTAGAGGGGTATGGAGGAGATAAGACGAGGGTGATGGAGAGGTTAGAGGGGTATGGAGGAGATAAGACGAGGGTGATGGAGAGGTTAGAGGGGTATGGAGGAGATAAGACGAGGTTGATGGAGAGGTTAGAGGGGTATGGAGGAGATAAGACGAGGTTGATGGAGAGGTTAGAGGGGTATGGAGGGGATAAGACGAGGGTGATGGAGAGGTTAGAGGGGTATGGAGGAGATAAGACGAGGGTGATTGAGAGGTTAGAGGGGTATGGAGGGGATAAGACGAGGGTGATGGAGAGGTTAGAGGGGTATGGAGGAGATTTTACGAGGGTGATGGAGAGGTTAGAGGGGTATGGAGGAGATAAGACGAGGGTGATGGAGAGGTTATAGGGGTATGGAGGAGATAAGACGAGGGTGATGGAGAGGTTAGAGGGGGTATGGAGGAGATAAGACGAGGGTGATGGAGAGGTTAGAGGGGTATGGAGGAGATAAGACGAGGGTGATGGAGAGGTTAGAGGGGTATGGAGGAGATAAGACGAGGGTGATGGAGAGGTTAGAGGGGTATGGAGGAGATAAGACGAGGGTGATGGAGAGGTTAGAGGGGTATGGAGGAGATAAGATGAGGGTGATGGAGAGAAGTGGATAGGATGTAGGGATGGCCAAGAAGAAAAGGGGCGTGTGCATGAGTTGACTACCTGGTAGTTAAAAGACTCTCCCTCCTCACAATATGTTGTTTGACCAATTGTAACACTGAACAAATGTTAGAATTTAAGGGTTAGGTCCTGGGGTTACTGGAAGACCAGTGGAATGTTAGGGTCAGGGGGTAGGTCAGGGTTTAAGGGTTAGGTCCTGGGGTTACTGGAAGACCAGTGGAAGGTCCAGTTATAAACCTTGAAGGGTTAGGTCCTGGGGTTGTGGGAAGACCAGTGGAAGGTTAGGGTCAGGGGGTAGGTCAGGGTTTAAGGGTTAGGTCCTGGGGTTACGGGAAGACCAGTGGAAGGTTAGGGTCAGGGGGTAGGTCAGGGTTTAAGGGTTAGGTCCTGGGGTTACTGGAAGACCAGTGGAAGGTTAGGGTCAGGGGGTAGGTCAGGGTTTAAGGGTTAGGTCCTAGGGTTATGGGAAGACCAGTGGAAGGTTAGGGTCAGGGGGTAGGTCAGGGTTGATTTAAGGGTTAGGTCCTGGGGTTATGGGAGACCAGTGGAAGGTTAGGGTCAGGGGGTAGGTCAGGGTTTAAGGGTTAGGTCCTGGGGTTACTGGAAGACCAGTGGAAGGTTAGGGTCAGGGGGTAGGTCAGGGTTTAAGGGTTAGGTCCTGGGGTTACTGGAAGACCAGTGGAATGTTAGGGTCAGGGGTAGGTCAGGGTTTAAGGGTTAGGTCCTGGGGTTACTGGAAGACACAGTGGAAGGTTAGGGTCAGGGGGTAGGTCAGGGTTAAGGGTTAGGTCCTGGGGTTACTGGAAGAGACCAGTGGAAGGTTAGGGTCAGGGGGTAGGTCAGGGTTTAAGGGTTAGGTCCTGGGGTTACTGGAAAGACCAGTGGAAGGTTAGGGTCAGGGGGTAGGTCAGGGTTTAAGGGTTAGGTCCTGGGGTTATGGGAAGACCAGTGGAAGGTTAGGGTCAGGGGGTAGGTCAGGGTTTAAGGGTTAGGTCCTGGGGTTACTGGAAGACCAGTGGAAGGTTAGGGTCAGGGGGTAGGTCAGGGTTTTTAAGGGTTAGGTCCTGGGGTTACTGGAAGACCAGTGGAAGGTTAGGGTCAGGGGGTAGGTCAGGGTTTAAGGGTTAGGTCCTGGGGTTACTGGAAGACCAGTGGAAGGTTAGGGTCAGGGGGTAGGTCAGGGTTTAAGGGTTAGGTCCTGGGGTTATGGGAAGACCAGTGGAAGGTTAGGGTCAGGGGGTAGGTCAGGGTTTAAGGGTTAGGTCCTGGGGTTATGGGAAGACCAGTGGAAGGTTAGGGTCAGGGGGTAGGTCAGGGTTTAAGGGTTAGGTCCTGGGGTTACTGGGAAGACCAGTGGAAGGTTAGGGTCAGGGGGTAGGTCAGGGTTTAAGGGTTAGGTCCTAGGGTTATGGGAAGACCAGTGGAAGGTTAGGGTCAGGGGGTAGGTCAGGGTTTAAGGGTTAGGTCCTGGGGTTATGGGAAGACCAGTGGAAGGTTAGGGTCAGGGGGTTAGGTCAGGGTTTAAGGGTTATGGTCCTGGGTTACTGGAAGACCAGTGGAAGGTTAGGGTCAGGGGGTAGGTCAGGGTTTAAGGGTTAGGTCCTGGGGTTACTGGAAGACAGTGGAAGGTTAGGGTCAGGGGGTAGGTCAGGGTTTAAGGGTTAGGTCCTGGGGTTACTGGAAGACCAGTGGAAGGTTAGGGTCACAGGGGGTAGGTCAGGGTTTAAGGGTTAGGTCCTGGGTTACTGGAAGACCAGTGGAAGGTTAGGGTCAGGGGGTAGGTCAGGGTTTAAGGGTTAGGTCCTGGGGTTACTGGAAGACCAGTGGAAGGTTAGGGTCAGGGGGTAGGTCAGGGTTTAAGGGTTAGGTCCTGGGGTTATGGGAAGACCAGTGGAAGGTTAGGGTCAGGGGGTAGGTCAGGGTTTAAGGGTTAGGTCCTGGGGTTATGGGAAGACCAGTGGAAGGTTAGGGTCAGGGGGTAGGTCAGGGTTTAAGGGTTAGGTCCTGGGGTTGTGGGAAGACCAGTGGAAGGTTAGGGTCAGGGGGTAGGTCAGGGTTTTAAGGGTTAGGTCCTGGGGTTACGGGGAAGACCAGTGGAAGGTTAGGGTCAGGGGGTAGGTCAGGGTTTAAGGGTTAGGTCCTGGGGTTACTGGAAGACCAGTGGAAGGTCCAGTTATAAACCTTGAAGGGTTAGTTGTTGGTGACCTATGACACTACAGTTGACCTTTCCCCTAACCCTTAGGTTATGTTCTAGTAGGGTTACAGGAAGGATATAGGAAGGGTTCGTTTTCTGTTCCAAAAACCTCAATTTCACTTTATGGGTCCCAGAACTCCCCTTGGAATTCCCTCAGGGACAGCGAACCCAGATGTTACTGTAAGTCATATATACACAGGAACAGCACACCCCTACATTCACACAAACAGGGGCTATATACTTCCACAGACCCCCTCATTAGCTGGTCCAAGTCATTAGGAGTTAACACTACGAATACAGTTGACTCCTGATAAATCCAACCCCGTACCTCAACCTTTGTGTCGTGGGGTTAGGGATTGTTGTTTGGTGTAAGGGGACAAACGGCGGGTCAGGGTTTGAGGTTGTGTCCTAGGGTTACAGGAAGGTCAGAGGTCATACACACTACATACAAACCCAAGGGTCTGTTTAAGAGGTCATGACCCCCCCCTTGTCTATAGCTCATTGGACGGGGTAGGGTAGAGTCCTGCACGGGTCAGTTTTTTGGAGCTGCACCCGTCCCTTGCAGGACACATCAATTCAGTGCCCCACCCGATATCCAACATCAGGACTGATTTTTCTCTGCAACCCGACCCACCCGCATAAAATTGTTTGCCAAAAAAACATCAAGGCATTTCTTTTTGTATTATGACTCCAGAGTAATAGGCTAGTAGGCCATTCATTATGAATTTGCCTGTCTATTCAACGTTTGGAGAAATGATAGACGTGTTTCCTCTTTTGACGAAGTGATGCGGCACATTGACAACTCAAAATTGCTTTGAAAAATGGCCTTCTAATTAGCCTTCTTACATTTTATTCATTTAGCAGACGCTCTTATCCAGAGCGACTTACAGGAGCAATTAGGGTTAAGTGCTTTGCTCAAGGGCACATCGACTGATTTTTCACCTGGTCAGCTCGGGGACTAGAACCAGCGACCTTTCGGTTACTGGCACAACACTCTTAACCACTAAGCTAACTGCCGCCCATTACCTAATCGAAGGCTATAGCCGAAATAACAAAACAATACCTTTACATTCAATAGTGTTTAGACAATCAAATAGTTTAATTGAAACTTAAATAAACAATTCTCAGAATCTAATAGGCTGTAGGCTGCAGCAATAGACTACATTTATTTAGTAACCTAGACGATTTCCTACTTAAACTTTTACTTTATGGCATGGGTATGGTCTAAGTTAACGAAAGCCTGAATTAATGTAATAATTAACTGATAATTAAATGAATTGCTCCACGAGCAGGCCCACCTCTCCCAGAGGGCCCACAGTACCTCCAACAAGCAGGCCCACCTCACCCAGAGGGACCACAGCATCTCCACGAGCAGGCCCACCTCACCCAGAGGGCCCACAGCATCTTCAACGAGCAGGCCCACCTCACCCAGAGGGCCCACAGCATCTCCAAGAGCAGGCCCACCTCTCCCAGAGGGCCCACAGCACCTCCACGAGCAGGCCCACCTCTCCCAGAGGGCCCACAGCATCTCCACGAGCAGGCCCACCTCACCCAGAGGGCCCACAGCACCTCCACGAGCAGGCCCACCTCACCCAGAGGGCCCACAGCATCTCCACGAGCAGGCCCACCTCACCCAGAGGGCCCACAGCATCTCCACGAGCAGGCCCACCTCTCCCAGAGGGCCCACAGCATCTCCACGAGCAGGCCCACCTCACCCAGAGGGCCCACAGCATCTCCACGAGCAGGCCCACCTCTCCCAGAGGGTGTGAAAACACATCCTCTGACTCCAGTAGCCAGTAGCTTTACAGGGCCTAAGGGAACTAGGCCAGTTAACCCTACGAGGCCCTTGGGACTGGTTAGGGTTGAAATAGAGGCTGAACCCTTCATTGAACCCTTACCAACCCACGTCCTTCCCCCCCCCTTCCCACGTTTCCACTCCTCTTTCCACTTCTCCACCTCTTTTTCCCTTCTTTCTTTCTCTCCTTCTATTCATCACCCCGTCATTCCACTCTTTCCCTTGTCCTCTGTATAATTGTTCCTGGTTAGTTAACTCTTCCCCTTGTCCTCTGTATAATTGTTCCTGGTTAGTTAACTCTTCCCCTTGTCCTCTGTATAATTGGTCCTGGTTAGTTAACTCTGTAGGACTATAGGACCCCTGGTCAACACCAAGCGAACCAGGTCACTGTGGAGAGAGAATGAGAGAGAGAAATAGAGAGAGAGAAAAACAGAGAGAGCGAAATAGAGAGAGAGAGAACCAGAAAGAGAGAGAAAAACAGAGAGAGAGAGAGAGGAGAGAGAGAGAGAGAGAGAGAGAGAGAGAGAGAGAGAGAGAGAGAGAGAGAGCGAGGGGGTTAACTGCAGGTCAAAGAGCAGATACCATGGGGTGTTTGTGAGGAGTGACCGAACGTCTATAGCCAAATTGGGAAACTTTAAACTCTCCTGCCGACAACAGGGTTTTCCTGGAATCTACTTCTCTTTTTGACCATGTTCGTAGAAAGACCAGGGCCTTTTGAACCACTGGGCGGATGCTAGACCTGGCCAGTGGTTGCGGTCTAGTCCAGTTTACATGCTTTGTGTGCGTGTTTTGGAATGGTCAGTACATGACCACCCAAGTGTATTCATCCTTGAGGGAACAGAGTGTGTTACTGTCAGACAAATTAGTTTGTTATTTTACTGCCGTCCGAAGGTGGATAAAATCTAGCTTGGGGATTAGAACCAGCGACCTTTCGGTTACTGGCACAACACTCTTAACCACTAAGCTACCTGCCGCCCATTACCTAATCGAAGGCTGTAGCCGAAATAACAAAACAATACCTTTACATTCAATATTGTTTAGACAATCAAATAGTTTAATTGAAACTTAAATAAACAATTCTCAGAATCTAATAGGCTGTGGGCTGCAACAATAGACTACATTTATTTAGTAACCTAGACGATTTCCTACCTAAACTTTTACTTTATGGCATGGGGATGGTCTAAGTTAACGAAAGCCTGAATTAACGTAATTAAATGAATTATCGTAAACAAATAACTGCTTGCGCTTTTGCAGGCTGTGTATCCATCTACTGGGTTGTTGCCAGTGATTTCACTGGTGCAGCACCTGTTTCTTCGATGGTGTACGGTGTATTCGACCATCATAACTATTTAAAAAAAAAGAAAATCCTCCTGTTACGTTAGCCATTTTCGCGTGGCGGAAGGGAACATATGCTCTGCACGTGGACAAATTAGGAATGCTTCAGCACCACACAAGTAATGGGCAGTTCCCTGCTGTGTGGCTGGTAGCCCAGGACGTCCGCCTCACCGCCCACATGGGTTCATGGACTGTGTCTCTCATACAATCAAATGGTTAGTAAATGCAAATGGTTAATATTGATTGGTGATGTTCTCATAACACAAAAAACGGTCCAGTCATGCTGATGATTATACAATGTTTGTATAAAAACATTCGCCTGATGTTTCAAGAACGTTCCCCAGAACACATTTCATTTAAAGGTTCCTAGAATGTTTTATTAGGTTGTGGGAACAGTCTGGTGGGAACATTGTGGGTACATCACAAAAGATATGTTCCCAAAACAAACAAAAAACTGTCCAGTTGTGCGGATGATTATGAAATGTTTCTTTTAGGGTGCAAAAAACATTGACCTGAACGATCCCCAGAACACATTTTTTTTAATGCTCTTTAAAAGTTCCTAGGACATTTCTTTAGATTGTGGTAACATTGTGGTAACATTGTGGGGACATTGTGGGGACAAGAGATATGTCCCCCTCCCCCCCAAAGAATAATCAGTTGTGCTGATACATACAATGTTTCTATTAGGTTGCAAAAAAACTTCGTCTAATGTTGCAAGAACATTCCCAGAACACATTTGTATGTTCTTTAAAAGTTCCTAAAACCTTTATTTAGTTTGTAAGAACATTGTGATATGACGATAGATGGGCTCCCATAACATTAAAACTGTCCAGTTGTGATGCCATTCATACAATGTTTAAGTTAGGTTGCACAGAACATTCCCTTAATGTTGTAAGAATGTTGACAGAACAACTGGTCTGAGTTCTTTAAAGGTTCCCAGAACATTAAAATTAAGTTATGGGAGTTGTCTGAGATGTTGCAAGAATATCCTTTATGATATTCACAAAGGTTGCACAGAACATTCCCACAGTGTTCCACAATTCCCAAATAAGTCTGTTTCTATGACGTTAGTAGTATATTTGTTTTAGGTTTGGAAGTCCTGAGACAGTTCCAGAACGTTCTATATTGACGTTTTACCTAATATTGCCACAAAATTCTGTAGCTCCTTAAAGCATAAAGGGAATCGTCATTATGTTTCTCTCCTTTGAGGACTGTGTTGCAGGTGGAATAGACACAGCTTTTTATTTTCATTCCTAGGACATTTGAACAGCATTTAATCATACAAACACAACCACATTTATTTAATTTTTTTACACTTAATATGTTGACAATCGGCACGGGGAGGTGTGGGGGGGGGTTGAATCTGCAACATCTGGTTCCCAAGCCAGGCCTTCTATCATGTAGCAGCACCAGTGGAAGCAGTCTTTACATCTTATTTTAATATCTTTCAGCCTTTTTTTTTTAGACGTAACTAACCCAGGGAAATACTGGTAACTGGGTCATTCACCATCACTTCACCCATCCTCTTTATATGCTGTGTACTTCTGGGCCTATATTTACAAGGTATCCAAGACTATGAGTGCTGATCTAGAATACCTTTTGCTTTAAACAATGTTATTATACTTTTTTTTTTTTTTACAGTTAGTCTAAATTCAGCATTTCTGAATGAATTTATACATCTGGACATAGTAAAGACATCCCGTCTTTTAGTAGAGGATTTCTGAGCCTCAATTTTCACGTTTTTTCTTCTTCTAGAGAAACATTACAATTACATTTTAGTCATTTAGCAGACGCTCTTATCCAGAGCCACTTACAGTTAGTGAGTGCATACATTTTCATACTGAAATACCGACACTGAGCCTTTTTCTAAAATGTTTTATGAGTTGGAGAACACATTGGGAGGGATCTTAGACCCATTCCTCCATACAGAATCCTTCCAGATTCTTGATATCCTACGTTCACGCTTATGGACTGTCCTCTTCAATTCAAACCAAAGGTTTTCAATGGGTTTCAAGTCCTGTTTTCAAGACTGAGATGGCCATTGCAAAATGTTGATTTCGTGGCTAATTAAGAATTTCTTTGTTGATTTTGATGTGGCCAATTAACAATTTCTTTGTGGATTCTGACGTGGCCAATTAACCATTTCTTTGTGGATTCTGATGTGGCCAATTAACAATTTATTTGTGGACTTTGATGTGGCCAATTAACAATTTCTTTGTGGATTCTTAACATCATTAAAGAATACAGTGCATTCACAAAGTATTCAGACCCCTTGACGTTACAGCCTTATTCTAAAATGGATTACAGTAATTGTTTTTTTTCCCCCTCATCAATCTACACAGCAATACCCCATAATGACAAAGCAAAAACAGGTTTTTCGAATTTTGGGCAAATTCATAAAAAATAAAAATTACTCTTTGCTATGAAGACTTGAAATTAAGCTCAGGTGCATCCTGTTTCCATTGATCATCCTTGAGATGTTTCTACAACTTGATTGGAGTCCACCTGTGGTAAATTCAATTCATTGAACATGATTTGGAAAGGCACACACCTGTCTATATAAGGTCCCACAGTTGACAGTGCATGTCAGAGCAAAAACGAAGCCATGATGTCGAAGGAATTGTCCGTAGAGCTCCAAGACAGGATTGTGTCGAGGCACAGATCTGGGGAAGACTACCAAAAACATTGAAGGTCCCCAAGAACACAGTGGCCTCCATCATTCTTAAATGGAAGAAGTTTGGAACCACCAAGACTCTTCCTAGAGCTGGCCGCCTGGCCAAACTGAGCAATCGGGGGAGAAGAGCCTTGGTCAGCGAGGTGACCAAGAAACCGATTGTCACTCCGACAAAGCTCAAGAGTTCCTCTGTGGATATGGGAGAACCTTCCAGAAGGACAACCCTCTCTGCAGCACTCAACCAATCAGGCCTATATGGTAGAGTGGCCAGATGGAAGACATTCCTCTGTAAAAGGCACATGACAGCCCGCTTGGAGAGTTTGCCAAAAGGAACCTAAAGGACTCTCGGACCATGAGAAACAAGAATCTCTGGTCTGATGAAACCAAGATTGAACTCTTTGGCCTGAATGCCAAGTGTCACGTCTCGAGGAAACCTGGCACCATCCCTACGGTGAAGCATGGTGATGACAGCATCATGCTGTGGAGATGTTTTTCAGCGGCAGGGACTGGGAGACTAGTCAGGATCGAGGGAAAGATGAATGGAGCAAAGTACAGAGAGATCCTTGATGAAAACCTGCTCCAGAGTGCTCAGGACCTCAGACTGGGGCGAAGGTTCACCTTCCAACAGGACAACGACCCTAAGCACACAGCCAAGACAACGCAGGAGTGGCTTCGGGACAAGTCTCTGAATGTCCTTGAGTGGCCCAGCCAGAGCCCGGACTTGAACCAAATCGAACATCTCTGGAGAGACATGAAAATAGCTGTGCAGCGACACTCCCCATCCAACCTGACAGAGCTTGAGAGGATCTGCAGAGAAGAATGGGAGAAACTCCCCAAATACAGGTGTGCCAAGCTTGTAGCGTTATTCTAAAATTGATTAAATTGTTTTTGCGTTGTCATTATGGGGTATTGTGTGTAGATTGATGATGTAAAAAAAAAACAATTTAATCAAGTTTAGAATAATGCTGTAACTTAACAACATGTGGAAACGGTCAAGGGGTCTGAATACTTTTTGAATGCACTGTAATACTCTAGAAGAAGTCATCTAATTCTGCATTAGAATGTTCCAGAAGTCATCTAATTCTGCATTAGAATGTTCCAGAAGTCATCTAATTCTGCATTATAATGTTCCAGAAGTCATCTAATTCTGTATTAGAATGTTCCAGAAGTCATCTAATTCTGCATTAGAATGTTCCAGAAGTCATCTAATTCTGCATTAGAATGTTCCAGAAGTCATCTAATTCTGCATTAGAATGTTCCAGAAGTCATCTAATTCTGCATTAGAATGTTCCAGAAGTCATCTAATTCTGCATTAGAATGTTCCAGAAGCCATCTAATTCTGTATTAGAATGTTCCAGAAGTCATCTAATTCTGCATTAGAATGTTCCAGAAGTCATCTAATTCTACTCCAGACGTCATCTTATTCTGCATTATAATACTCCAGAAGAAATGATATAATTCTCCACCAGACAGGATGTCCACACCATAACAGTGTTTAAAAGATATAGAGAAAGGAAATGACACCAAAAGAGAACGGATCCAATTCTGCACTAAACAGGACTTGAAACACCAAAATAGTGTTTTCAACCTTTTCCGGTAGGTCTCCCAGTCCCTGGCAAGGTGTTGGACAACACACCATGTAATGTTTCAAAACATCTCTGGATGATGTCTTTCAATACTCCAGCAATGTTAAGGTTTCATCTCCTTTGTGTTGATGGCAGCTCAGTTGCCACTAGATTTGGTGTTACAAAGCACTTAATTTTAACAGTGTGGGTTTTATCCCTCTCTCTCTCTCTCTCTCTCTCTCTCTCTCCCTCTCTCTCTCTGTCTCTCTCTCTCTCTCTCTCTCTCTGTCTCTCTCTCTCTCTCTCTCTCTCTCTCTCTCGCTCTCTCTCTCCCTCTCTCTCTCTCTCTCTCTCTCTCTCTGTCTCTGTCTCTGTCTCTGTCTCTGTCTCTGTCTCTCTCCCCCCCACCCCTCTCTCTCTCTCTCTCTCTCTCTCTCTCTCTCTCTCTCTCTCTCTGTCTCTGTTCTCTCTCTCTCTCTCTCTCTCTCTCTCTCTCTCTCTCTCTCTCTCTCTCTCCCTCTCTCCCTCTCTCTCTCTCTCTCTCACTCTCTCTCTCTCTCTCTCTCTCTCTCTCTCTCTCTCTCTCTCTCTCTCTCTCTCTCTCTCTCTCTCTCTCTCTCTCTCTCTCTCTCTCTCTCTCCCTCTCTCTGTCTCTCTCTTTGTCTCTCTGTCTCTCTCTCTCTCTCTCTCTCTCTCTCTCTCTCTCTCTCTCTCTCCCTCTCTCCCCCTCTCTCCCTCTCTCTCTCTCTCTCTCTCTTACCCTGCCTAGCTCCGGTCTCTGTAAAACATACTGTATATATTACATATTATTCAACCTTTTATTTATCCATATTGACATATTAACATTAACCGCTATGTTACTAACTCCCTATCAACACTCATTTAACTCCTGTTTCACCCCTTTAACACACAGACCCCACTTTCTCTCTAAGCTTTACTTTAGACCGATATGCACAACATATTGACATATTAACATTAACCGCTATGTTACTAACTCCCTATCAACACTCACGTAACTCCTAGTTCTCCCCAATAACAGCCGTTTATCATTACTACTCTGACACGGAGACAAAATGGCGACTGTGTAGAAGGCTATTACTTTGTGATGAAGTCACACACACACACGTACACACACACACACACACACACACACACACACACACACACATACACACACACACACACACACACACACACATACACACACACATACACACACACACACACACACATACACACACACACACACCACACACACACACACACACACACACACACACACACACACACACACACACATACACACACACATACACACACACACACACACACACACACACATACACACACACATACACACACACACACACACACACACACACATACACACACACACACATACACACACACACACATAAACACACACACACATACACACACACACCACACACACACACAAATACACATACACACACATACACATACACACACATACACACACACACACACAAACGCACAGGGTGTTAAGAACCTGTTACTTGTAACTGTGTCCTTTCTGTTGGAAACTTCAAACAGAGAACAGACGCCTTGTTACCAAAACTCTGTTCTGTATCACAATTAGGGGAACAGTGTCAGTGCTACTCGGGTCACACATATCATTTATTTTGAAGAGAAAGTCCTGTTTTATTCATGGCATCATTAGAGCAATATGAATGAATTTGAATGGATGTTAAAAGTGTGTGTGAACTTTGGTGTCTGACTCATGCTCGGCAATGGTTTGTTGAACTGCCATACCGCTGGTGTCTTATGGGGTAGCTTCTCAAAGCTAGCTGAGTTTAGTGGTCCTCTGCAGCTCAGCTGGTAGAGCACGGCGCTTGTAACGCCAAGGTAGTGGGTTCGATCCCCGGGACCACCCATACACAAAAAAATTTATGCACGCATGACTGTAAGTCGCTTTGGATAAAAGCGTCTGCTAAATGGCGTATTATTATTTACCTGGCAGCATCAACTACATCTCACTCCGTCAACTAACAACTAATAATAATAACTAATAACAACAACTAATAACTAATATCGTCAGTGAGGTTAGTGTAGCTCTATTTGATAGATTTTAGCCACCTTCGGACGGCAGTAAAAAACAAACTCATTTGTCTGACAGTAACACACTCTGATCCCTCAAGGATGAATACACTTGGGTGGTCATGTACTGACCATTCCAAAACACACACACACGCATGCACGCACGCACGCACGCACGCACGCACGCACGCACGCACGCACACACACACACACCGCAACCACTGGCCAGGTCTAGCATCCGCCCAGTGGTTCAAAAGGCCCTGGTCTTTCTACGAACATGGTCGAAAAGAGAAGTAGATTCCAGGAAAACCCTGTTGTCGGCAGGAGAGTTTAAAGTTTCCCAATTTGGCTATAGACGGTCGGTCGGTCACTCCTCACAAACACCCCATGGTATCTGCTCTTTGACCTGCAGTTAACCCCCTCTCTCTCTCTCTCTCTCTCTCTCTCTCTCTCTCTCTCTCTCTCTCTCTCTCTCTCTCTCTCTCTCTCTCTCTCTCTCTCTCTCTCTGTCTGTTTTTCTCTCTCTTTCTGGTTCTCTCTCTCTCTCTCTTGCTCTCTCGCTTGCTCTCTCTCTCTCTGTGTGTTTCTCTCTCTTTCTCTCTCTTTCTCTCTCTTGCTTTATCTCTCTCTCTCTCTCTCTCTCTCTCTCTGTTTCTCTCTCTCTCTCTATTTTGCTCTCTCTGTTTTTTTCTCTCTCGATTTCTCTCTCTCATTCTCTCTCCACAGTAACCTGGTTCGCTTGGTGTTGACCAGGGGTCCTATAGTCCTACAGAGTTAACTAACCAGGACCAATTATACAGAGGACAAGGGGAAGAGTTAACTAACCAGGACCAATTATACAGAGGACAAGGGGAAGAGTGGAATGACGGGGTGATGAATAGAAGGAGAGAAAGAAAGAAGGGAAAAGAGGTGGAGAAGTGGAAGAGGAGTGGAAACGTGGGAATGGGGGAGGAAGGATGGTTGGTTGGTAAGGGTTCAATGAAGGGTTCAGCCCCTATTTCAACCCTAACCAGTCCCAAGGGCCTTGTAGGGTTAACTGGCCTAGTTCCCTTAGGCCCTGTAAAGCTACTGGCTACTGGAGTCAGAGGATGTGTATTCACACCCTCTGGGAGAGGTGGGCCTGCTCGTGGAGATGCTGTGGGCCCTCTGGGAGAGGTGGGCCTGCTCGTTGGAGGTGCTGTGGGCCCTCTGGGAGAGGTGGGCCTGGTCGTTGGAGGTGCTGTGGGCCCTCTGGGAGAGGTGGGCCTGCTCGTGGAGGTGCTGTGGGCCCTCTGGGAGAGGTGGGCCTGCTCGTGGAGGTGCTGTGGGGCCTCTGGGTGACATTGCCCTCCTGGACGAGGTGATCATATAGGCATTATACACTCTAAAGGAGGAGGAATCTTGCCCATTCCTGGATCTGTGTCCACCGCCCTCATGCCCAGAGATCATCCAGAGATCATCCAGAGATCACCAGGGTTTGTCTCCATGGATTTGTCCCTTACCGTACGCCCCAGAATGTGTGTGGTGATGGGGCGGAATGTGTGTTTTGGACATGAACCCTTTGTTATTACTACTGAACCATGTCATCTCCCTCCTACGGGACAGGAACCTCGCAGAACACATGGACACCCACAACACACACACACAATCACACGCACGTACACAAACAACACACACCCAATCGCACACACAATCGCACATGCACTGAAACATGTACTGTCACATATGCTATGAAAGCTCATATTTGCCCTGGCTCTTGACCAGGGGTCCATGGCTGGAAGTGGTTGGTGTCTCTTGGAACGTTGCTTTTTCCTTTTTTCCTCCCCTTTTTTTAAAGAAGTGAAAAACAGCATCCACCCATTCATCAGAGAGATCTGAGGGATCTTGAGATATTTTACCCACCTGAGTCTCCTCTCTTTCTCTCTTCTCTCTCCTCTCTTTCTCTCCTCTCTCTCTCTCTCTCTCCCTCTCTCTCTTTCTCTCCTCTCTCTCTCTCCCCTCTTTCTCTCCTCTCTCTCTCCTCTCTTTCTCTGCTCTCTCTCTCTTTCACTCTCTCGTTCTCTCTCTTTCTCTACTCTCTCTCTCCTCTCTCTCTCTCTATCTCTCCTCTCTTTCTCTCCTCTCTCCCTCTCTCTTTCTCTCCTCTCTCTCTCTCTTTCTCTCCTCTCTCTCTCTCCTCTCTTTCTCTCCTCTCTTTCTCTCTCGCTCTCTCTCTCCTCTCTTTCTCTCCTCTCTCTCTCTTTCCCTCTCTCGTTCTCTCCTCTCTCTCTCTTTCTCACATCTTTCCTCTCTATCTCTTCTCTCTTTCTCTCCTCTCTTTTTCTCCTCTCTCTCTCCTCTCTTTCTCTCCTCTCTCCCTCTCTCTCTCTCTTTCCCTCTCTCGTTCTCTCCTCTCTCTCTCTCTCTCTCCTCTCTCTCTCTCTCTCTCTCAATCTCTCTCTCTCTCTCTCTCTCTCTCCTCTCTTTCTGTCCTCTCTTTCTCTCGCTCTCTCTCCTCTCTTTCTCTCCTCTCTCTCACTTTCCCTCTCTCGTTCTCTCCTCTCTCTCTCTTTCTCTCCTCTCTTTCTCTCCTCTCTCTCTCTCCTCTCTTTCTCTCCCTCTCTCTTTCTCTCCTCTCTCCCTTTCTCTCTCCTCTCTCTCCTCTTTCTCTCCTCTCTCTCTCTTTCCCTCTCTCGTTCTCTCTCCTCTCTCTCTCTCTCTTTCTCTCCTCTCTCCTCTCTCCCTCTCCATCTCTATATCTCCTCTCTTTCTCTCCTCTCTCTCCTCCTCTCCTCTCTCCCTCTCTCTCTCTATCTCTCCTCTATTTCTCTCCTCTCTCTCTCTCCTATCTTTCGCTCTCTTTCCCTCTCTCTTTATCTCCTCTCTTTCTCTCCTCTCTCCCTCTCTCTCTAGCTCTCCTCTCTTTTTTCTCCTCTCTCCCTCTCTCTCTCCTCTTTTTCTCTCCTCTCTCCCTCTCTCTCTTTCTCTCCTCTCTTTCACTCCTCTCTCCCTCTCTCTTTCGTTCTCTCTTTCCCTCTCTCGTTCTCTCCTCTCTTCCTCTCTTTATCTATTTTTCTCCTCTCTCCCTCTCTCTTTCCCTCTCTCGTTCTCTCCTCTCTCCCTCTCTCTTTATCTCTCTTTCCCTCTCTCTTTCCCTCTCTCCTTCTATCCTCTCTCTCTCTTTCTCTCCTCTCTCCATCTCTCTTTTGTTTCTCTCCTCTCTCACCTCTCTCTCCTCTCTTTCTCTCCTCTCTTTCGCTCCTCTCTCCTCTCTTTCTCTTCTCGCTCCCTCTCTTTCTCTCCTCTCTCCCTTTCTCGTTCTCTTTCTCTCCTCACTCCCTCTCTCTATCTTTCCTCTCGTTCTCTCCACTCTTCCCCTCTCTCTCCTCTCTTTCTCTCCTCTCTCCCTCTCTTTCTCTCCTCTCTCCCTCTCTCGTTCTCTCCTCTCTTTCTCTCCTCACTCCTCTCTCTATCTCTCCTCTCTTTCTCTCCTCTCGTTCTCTCCTCTCTCCCTCTCTCTTTCCCTCTCTCGTTCTCTCCTCTCTCCCTCTCTCTTTCTCTCTCTTTCCCTCTTTCTTTCCCTCTCTCGTTCTCTCCTCTCTCCCTCTATCTCTCCTCTCTTTCTCTCCTCTCTTTCTCTCCTTTTTTCCTTCTCTCTCTCTCCCTCCCCCTCTCCGATCCACCCTGTCGGTGTAAATCTGATGATTGTCAACCTTCCATCTCTCCCAGCAGCCAGGTCAGCCGTGATACAGGTCAGTATTCGTCGTTCATCCACGTCTGAGGACGTTGTGAGATGACGTGGAAACCAGCCACTAGGGTCAACAGTGAGCGCTTTTACCTTCAATTAGATTCAAGTAGGTTACAGTTTTGCGAGGGTGTTGGGAACGGCGGCTGTTGTTTTAAGCCTATCCCAAACTCTAACCCTTACCTTAACCATTCAGAGTTAATACCTGACCTTAACAATTCAGAGTTAATATCTGACCTTAACCATTCAGAGTTAATACCTGACCTTAACTATTCAGAGTTAATACCTGACCTTAACAATTCAGAGTTAATGCCTAAACTTAACCTTAAATAGTTTGAAATTTGACGTTTGGAACAACTTCGAAATTCGAGGTTTGAGAAAGATGGATGAACGTCTAATTCTGACGTGAGGCTGTGATACGTAGTTGCTGCCAGACCACGCACACACACACACGCACGCACGCACACACACCACACACACACACACACACACATCACACACACACACACACACACACACACACACACACACACACACACACACACACACACACACACACCACACACACACACACACACACACGGACCCAGGGACACACACACACACACACACACACACACACACACCACAGAGAGAGGGAGAGAGAGATTTGTAACACTCCAGCAACGGTCATAATGGTAATTTAGTGTAGTGTTACTGTGAGGGATGAGGAGACTTTGGCAGTTAACAACTACGTTTTCACACACACACACACACACACACACACACACACACACACACACACACACACACACACACACACACACACACACACACACACACACACACACAGTTAGTGGTGGGGACAGAGGAAATCATGTGAGAGTAGAGGTCAAAGGCCAAGGAGAGGTCACACTTTCAGAGGTTCCCATGGTGTACGTTTGTGCGTGGACTTCTAGGTCCCAGAGTGAGGGCTACACCGGGGGTCGCTGGCCTGTGTCTGAACCAAGTTCTCACTCTCATGGTTTCAGAGGGGTATCGACACACATACACGCTCTCTTAGTTATGATCCCCACGGTGAAGGATGTGATCCCCTGCTGTCACGCCTCATTATTGACTCTCACAAACACTTCCTGCTAGACACATAGGGTCCCACCGTGGAGCTACAATTTTGAACCCAGACCACCTCATCCAAGGGGCCCATCTCATCCAGGGGGGGCCCAGCGCTCCTCGTCCACGGGGCTCAACTCAACCAGGGGGGGCCCTCTTTGGACTTGTTGAGTGTAGAGAAGTGGGTTTTTCCACAGATGGTCCTAAACCTAAATAAGTTCCTCTTTTTATTTGGACACTCCTCTCCCTCCCTCCCTCCCTCCCTCCCCCTCCCTCCCTCCCTCCCCCTCCTCCCTCCCTCCCTCCCTCCCTCCCTCCCTCCCTCCCTCCCTCCCTCCCTCCCTCCCTCCCTCCCTCTCCCTCCCCTCCTCCCTCCCTCTCCTCACCCTCCCTCTCCCTACCTCCCTCTCCCTACCCTCCCTACCCTCCCTCCCTCCCTCCCTCCCTCCCTCCCTCCCTCCCTCCCTCCCTCCCCTCCCTCCCTCCTCCCTCCCTCCCTCCTCCCTCTGCCTCCCTAAACTCCCTCCCTCCCTCTATTCATTCTCTCCCTCTCTATTTATCCCACTCCATCTCCTTCTTCCTCCCTCCGTCCCTCCATCTTTCCTCTTCCCTGACTCCATTCTACTGTAATTATAGAGGAAAATAAACAGCAATTGAAGGAGCCACATCAGTCAGTCACACACACAGCATCCAGCCTTTCAAGAATAGATTTGTATAAATTCAGTTTTTTTTCCTGTAATGCTCTTTGAAGTTTGAGCTGAGACCACATTGCCACTAACAGCTTTATTAGGTCTGTATCAATCAAGACGATCTCAGAGAGTCCATATCATATTTTTTTTCATTTTGATTTAGTCTAAATTAACTCCTCCCCTCAAGGTCAGCGCTCTGAGACTCTTCATACGTACGGCCCAGTTCTACACATTTCCTTGTAATGGTTTGCGTTAGGATTTTTTGGCAATGGAAGCTGACTCCAGATCTGTGTTCTATGAGATCTATGCAATGTTACAAGGCGAGCGGCGGCAAAGTAATTGAGTGCACATCTGCTCTGGACTTCAACAAGATAACAGAAACCAGTTCAAAAACACAGCATGCATTTTTACAACTTAGAACTAAAGAATGTTAGACTGTAGGGACCTCACAGTGAACTGTGATGTCATACAGACCGGTCTAGGGGCAACTAGAGGGCAAATGAAATCCACAAAACATACACCAGCCGTCGGTCCGTGTGCTGTTAATATGTGGCATCAAATAACCACTTGAATCATTCGAACTCCGGAAAGCCACAATTTTGTCTCTCTCATACCACTTCTATGGTTTAGCAAAGGCCAATATCTCCCAAAACATGCCAAGTCTATTTGTGCATCTTTTTCTGGTTGCTCCACCACCAATCCCCCAGCATGCACTATTCCCACACACACAGATATTTAGGGATAGACTTAGTGCTTGCCACACACACACACACACACACACACACAAACACATACACACAAAGTATGCACAGAAGGACACAAACACACAGGCTTACACACACACACACACATCAAGTAATTTGAAAGTTGGATCTTTCTCAAACCCTCGTCTGTCATCTATTTGTCAAGGTCAGAACCATGGAAGTTCAGAATACAAACTAACCAGGATGGAACCATGGAAGTTCAGAATACAAACTAACCAGGATGGAACAATGGAAGTTCAGAATACAAACTAACCAGGATGGAACCATGGAAGTTCAGAATACAAACTAACCAGGATGGAACCATGGAAGTTCAGAATACAAACTAACCAGGATGGAACCATGGAAGTTCAGAATACAAACTAACCAGGATGGAACCATGGAAGTTCAGAATACAAACTAACCAGAATGGAACCATGGAAGTTCAGAATACAAACTAACCAGGATGGAACCATGGAAGTTCAGAATACAAACTAACCAGGATGGAACCATGGAAGTTCAGAATACAAACTAACCTGGATGAAACCATGGAAGTTCAGAATACAAACTAACCAGGATGGAACCATGGAAGTTCAGAATACAAACTAACCAGGATGGAACCATGGAAGTTCAGAATACAAACTAACCAGGATGGAAACATGGAAGTTCAGAATACAAACTAACCAGGATGGAACCATCGAAGTTCAGAATACAAACTAACCAGGATGGAACCATGGAAGTTCAGAATACAAACTAACCAGGATGGAACCATGGAAGTTCAGAATACAAACTAACCAGGATGGAACCATGGAAGTTCAGAATACAAACTAACCTGGATGAAACCATGGAAGTTCAGAATACAAACTAACCAGGATGGAACCATCGAAGTTCAGAATACAAACTAACCAGGATGAAACCATGGAAGTTTCAGAATACAACTAACCTGGATGAAACCATGGAAGTTCAGAATACAAACTAACCAGGATGGAACCATCGAAGTTCAGAATACAAACTAACCAGGATGGAACCATGGAAGTTCAGAATACAAACTAACCAGGATGGAACAATGGAAGTTCAGAATACAAACTAACCAGGATGGAACCATGGAAGTTCAGAATACAAACTAACCAGGATGGAACCATGGAAGTTCCATATTTCTCTCTGCCCTCTCTCCATCTTTTCTCCATCTTTCTCTCTGTCCTCTCTCCCTCTTTCTCTCTGTCCCCTCTCCATCTTTATATCTGTCCTCTCTCCATCTTTTCTCCATCTTTTCTCTCTGTCCTCTCTCCATCTTTTCTCTTTCTCTGTCCTCTCTCCATCTTTCTCTCTGTCCCCTCTCCATCTTTATATCTGTCCTCTCTCCATCTTTCTCTCTGTTCTCTCTCCATCTTTATATCTGTCCTCTCTCCATCTTTATATCTGTCCCCTCTCCATCTTTATATCTGTCCTCTCTCCATCTTTTCTCCATCTTTCTCTCTGTCCTCTCTCCATCTTTCTCTCTGTCCTCTCTCCATCTTTCTCTCTGTCCCCTCTCCATCTTTATATCTGTCCTCTCTCCATCTTTTCTCCATCTTTCTCTCTGTCCTCTCTCCATCTTTCTCTCTGTCCTCTCTCTCCATCTTTCTCTCTGTCCCCTCTCCATCTTTATATCTGTCCTCTCTCCATCTTTCTCTCTGTTCTCTCTCCATCTTTATATCTGTCCTCTCTCCATCTTTATATATGTCCCCTCTCCATCTTTATATCTGTCCTCTCTCCCTCTTTTCTCCATCTTTCTCTCTGTCCTCTCTCCATCTTTCTCTCTGTCCTCTCTCCATCTTTCTCTCTGTCCCCCTCTCCATCTTTATATCTGTCCTCTCTCTCCATCTTTTCTCCATATTTCTCTCTGTCCTCTCTCCATCTTCTTTCTCTCTGTCCCTCTCTCCATCTTTCTCTCTGTCCCCTCTCCATCTTTATATCTGTTCCTCTCTCTCCATCTTTTCTCTCTGTTCTCTCTCCAATCTTTATATCTGTCCTCTCTCCATCTTTTCTCCATCTTTCTCTCTGTCCTCTCTCTCCATCTTTCTCTCTATCCTCTCTCCATCTTTCTCTCTGTCCTCTCTCCATCTTTCTCTCTGTCCCCTCTCCATCTTTCTCTCTGTCCTCTCTCCATCTTTCTCTCTGTCCTCTCTCCATCTTTCTCTCTGTCCTCTCTCCATCTTTCTCTCTCCCCTCTCCATCTTTATATCTGTCCTCTCTCCATCTTTCTCTCCATCTTTCTCTCTGTCCTCTCTCTGTCCTCTCCATCTCATCTCTCTGTCCTCTCTTCCATCTTTATCCATCTCCATCACAGGAAGCGGCACAGGTCCTAATCCAGTCATCTCCCGTCTGGATTACTGCAACTCGCTGTTGGCTGTGCTCCCTGCCTGTGCCATTAAACCCCTACAACTCATCCAGAATGCCGCAGCCCGTCTGGTGTTCAACCTTCCCAAGTTCTCTCATGTCACCCGCTCCTCTGCACACTCCACTGGCTTCCCAGTTGAGGCTTGCATCTGCTACAAGACCATGGTGCTTGCCTACGGAGCTGTGAGGGGAACGGCACCTCCCGTACCTTCAGGCTCTCTGATCAGTCCCTACACCCCAACGAGGGCATTGCGTTCATCACCACCTCTGGCCTGCTGGCTCCCCTACCTCTCTGCGGAAGCATAGTTCCCGCTCAGCCCAGTCAAACTGTTCGCTGCTCTGGCTCCCCAATGGTGGAACAAGCTCCCCTCACGACGCCAGGACAGCGGAGTCACTCACCACCTTCCGGAGACATTTGAAACCCCACCTCTTTAAGGAATACCTTGGATAGGAAAAAGTAATCCTTCTACCCCACCCTTACCCCAACCCATCAAAAAAACAAAAAAAAAAAAACATTGTAAAGTGGTTATCCCACTGGCTATAAGGTGAATGCACCTATTTGTAAGTCGCTCTGGATAGAGCGTCCTGCTAAATGACGTAAATGTAAAATGTAAAATCTTTCTCTCCATCTTTCTCTCCATCTTTCTCTCCATCTTTTCTCTCTGTCTTCTCTCCATCTTTCTCTCCATCTTTCTCTCTGTCCTTTCTCCATCTTTCTCTCTGTCCTCTCTCCATCTTTCTCTGTCCTCTCTCCATCTTTCTCTCATCTTTCTCTCTGTCCTCTCTCTGTCCTCTCCGTCTTCTCTCTGTCCTCTCTCCATCTTTCTCTCCATCTTTCTCTCTGTCCTCTCTCAACCCTCTCTCCATCTTTCTCTTCATCTTTCTCTCTGTCCTCTCCATCTTTCTCTCTGTCCTCTCTCCATCTTTCTCTCTATACCCTCTCTCAATCTTTCTCTGTCCTTTCTCCATCTTTCTCTCTACCCACTCTCCATCTTTCTCTCTTCCCTCTCTCCATCTTTCTCTCTACCCTCTCTCCATCTTTCTCTCCGTCTTCTCTCTGTCCTCTCTCCATCTTTCTCTCCATCTTTCTCTCTGTCCTTTCTCTGTCCTCTCTCCATCTTTCTCTCTGTCCCCTCTCCATCTTTATATCTGTCCTCTCTCCATCTTTTCTCCATCTTTCTCTCTGTCCTCTCTCCATCTTTCTCTCTGTCCTCTCTCCATCTTTCTCTCTGTCCTCTCTCCATCTTTCTCTCTGTTTCTCTCTCCATCTTTCTCTCTGTCCCCTCTCCATCTTTATATCTGTCCTCTCTCCATCTTTCTCTCCATCTTTCTCTCTGTCCTCTCTCTGTCCTCTCCATCTTCTCTCTGTCCTCTCGCTCCATCTTTATCCATCTCCATCACAGGAAGCGGCACAGGTCCTAATCCAGTCATCTCCCGTCTGGATTACTGCAACTCGCTGTTGGCTGTGCTCCCTGCCTGTGCCATTAAACCCCTACAACTCATCCAGAATGCCGCAGCCCGTCTGGTGTTCAACCTTCCCAAGTTCTCTCATGTCACCCCGCTCCTCTGCACACTCCACTGGCTTCCAGTTGAGGCTTGCATCTGCTACAAGACCATGGTGCTTGCCTACGGAGCTGTGAGGGGAACGGCACCTCCGTACCTTCAGGCTCTGATCAGTCCCTACACCCAAACGAGGGCATTGCGTTCATCCACCTCTGGCCTGCTGGCTCCCCTACCTCTGCGGAAGCATAGTTCCCGCTCAGCCCAGTCAAAACTGTTCGCTGCTCTGGCTCCCCAATGGTGGAACAAGCTCCCTCACGACGCCAGGACAGCGGAGTCACTCACCACCTTCCGGAGACATTTGAAACCCCACCTCTTTAAGGAATACCTTGGATAGGAAAAATTAATCCTTCTACCCCACCCTTACCCCAACCCATCAAAAAAAAAAAAAAAAAAAACTTTGTAAAGTGGTTATCCCACTGGCTATAAGGTGAATGCACCTATTTGTAAGTCGCTCTGGATAAGAGCGTCTGCTAAATGACGTAAATGTAAATGTAAAATCTTTCTCTCCATCTTTCTCTCCATCTTTCTCTCCATCTTTTCTCTCTGTCTTCTCTCCATCTTTCTCTCCATCTTTCTCTCTGTCCTCTCTCCATCTTTCTCTCTGTCCTCTCTCCATCTTTCTCTGTCCTCTCTCTCCATCTTTCTCTCATCTTTCTCTCTGTCCTCTCTCCGTCTTTCTCTCTGTCCTCTCTCCATCTTTCTCTCCATCTTTCTCTCTGTCCTCTCTCAACCCTCTCTCCATCTTTCTCTTCATCTTTCTCTCTGTCCACTCTCCATCTTTCTCTCTGTCCTCTCTCCATCTTTTCTCTCTACCCTCTCTCAATCTTTCTCTGTCCTTTCTCCATATTTCTCTCTACCCACTCTCCATCTTTCTCTCTCTCCATCTTTTCTCTCTACCCTCTCTCCATCTTTCTCTCCGTCTTCTCTCTGTCCTCTCTCCATCTTTCTCTCCATCTTTCTCTCTGTCCTTTCTCTGTCCTCTCTCCATCTTTCTCTCTGTCCCCTCTCCATCTTTATATCTGTCCTCTCTCCATCTTTTCTCCATCTTTCTCTCTGTCCTCTCTCCATCTTTCTCTCTGTCCTCTCTCCATCTTTTCTCTCTGTCCTCTCTCCATCTTTCTCTCTGTTCTCTCTCCATCTTTCTCTCTGTCCCCTCTCCATCTTTATATCTGTCCTCTCTCCATCTTTCTCTCCATCTTTCTCTCTGTCCTCTCTCTGTCCTCTCCATCTTCTCTCTGTCCTCTCTCCATCTTTATCCATCTCCATCACAGGAAGCGGCACAGGTCCTAATCCAGTCATCTCCCGTCTGGATTACTGCAACTCGCTGTTGGCTGTGCTCCCTGCCTGTGCCATTAAACCCCTACAACTCATCCAGAATGCCGCAGCCCGTCTGGTGTTCAACCTTCCCAAGTTCTCTCATGTCACCCCGCTCCTCTGCACACTCCACTGGCTTCCAGTTGAGGCTTGCATCTGCTACAAGACCATGGTGCTTGCCTACGGAGCTGTGAGGGGAACGGCACCTCCGTACCTTCAGGCTCTGATCAGTCCCTACACCCCAAACGAGGGCATTGCGTTCATCCACCTCTGGCCTGCTGGCTCCCCTACCTCTGCGGAAGCATAGTTCCCGCTCAGCCCAGTCAAAACTGTTCGCTGCTCTGGCTCCCCAATGGTGGAACAAGCTCCCTCACGACGCCAGGACAGCGGAGTCACTCACCACCTTCCGGAGACATTTGAAACCCCACCTCTTTAAGGAATACCTTGGATAGGAAAATTAATCCTTCTACCCCACCCTTACCCCAACCCATCAAAAAAAAAAAAAAAAAAAAACTTTGTAAAGTGGTTATCCCACTGGCTATAAGGTGAATGCACCTATTTGTAAGTCGCTCTGGATAAGAGCGTCTGCTAAATGACGTAAATGTAAATGTAAAATCTTTCTCTCCATCTTTCTCTCCATCTTTCTCTCCATCTTTCTCTCTGTCTTCTCTCCATCTTTCTCTCCATCTTTCTCTCTGTCCTCTCTCCATCTTTCTCTCTGTCCTCTCTCCATCTTTCTCTGTCCTCTCTCCATCTTTCTCTCATCTTTCTCTCTGTCCTCTCCGTCTTCTCTCTGTCCTCTCTCCATCTTTCTCTCCATCTTTCTCTCTGTCCTCTCTCAACCCTCTCTCCATCTTTCTCTTCATCTTTCTCTCTGTCCACTCTCCATCTTTCTCTCTGTCCTCTCTCCATCTTTCTCTCTACCCTCTCTCAATCTTTCTCTGTCCTTTCTCCATCTTTCTCTCTACCCACTCTCCATCTTTCTCTCTCTCCATCTTTCTCTCTACCCTCTCTCCATCTTTCTCTCCGTCTTCTCTCTGTCCTCTCTCCATCTTTCTCTCCATCTTTCTCTCTGTCCTTTCTCTGTCCTCTCTCCATCTTTCTCTCTGTCCCCTCTCCATCTTTATATCTGTCCTCTCTCCATCTTTTCTCCATCTTTCTCTCTGTCCTCTCTCCATCTTTCTCTCTGTCCTCTCTCCATCTTTCTCTCTGTCCTCTCTCCATCTTTCTCTCTGTTCTCTCTCCATCTTTCTCTCTGTCCCCTCTCCATCTTTATATCTGTCCTCTCTCCATCTTTCTCTCCATCTTTCTCTCTGTCCTCTCTCTGTCCTCTCCATCTTCTCTCTGTCCTCTCTCCATCTTTATCCATCTCCATCACAGGAAGCGGCACAGGTCCTAATCCAGTCATCTCCCGTCTGGATTACTGCAACTCGCTGTTGGCTGTGCTCCCTGCCTGTGCCATTAACCCCTACAACTCATCCAGAATGCCCGCAGCCCGTCTGGTGTTCAACCTTCCCAAGTTCTCTCATGTCACCCCGCTCCTCTGCACACTCCACTGGCTTCCAGTTGAGGCTTGCATCTGCTACAAGACCATGGTGCTTGCCTACGGAGCTGTGAGGGGAACGGCACCTCCGTACCTTCAGGCTCTGATCAGTCCCTACACCCAAACGAGGGCATTGCGTTTCATCCACCTCTGGCCTGCTGCCTCCCCTACCTCTGCGGAAGCATAGTTCCCGCTCAGCCCAGTCAAAACTGTTCGCTGCTCTGGCTCCCCAATGGTGGAACAAGCTCCCTCACGACGCCAGGACAGCGGAGTCACTCACCACCTTCCGGAGACATTTGAAACCCCACCTCTTTAAGGAATACCTTGGATAGGAAAAATTAATCCTTCTACCCCACCCTTACCCCAACCCATCAAAAAAAAAAAAAAAAAAAAAACTTTGTAAAGTGGTTATCCCACTGGCTATAAGGTGAATGCACCTATTTGTAAGTCGCTCTGGATAAGAGCGTCTGCTAAATGACGTAAATGTAAATGTAAAATCTTTCTCTCCATCTTTCTCTCCATCTTTCTCTCCATCTTTCTCTCTGTCTTCTCTCCATCTTTCTCTCCATCTTTCTCTCTGTCCTCTCTCCATCTTTCTCTCTGTCCTCTCTCCATCTTTCTCTGTCCTCTCTCCATCTTTCTCTCATCTTTCTCTCTGTCCTCTCCGTCTTCTCTCTGTCCTCTCTCCATCTTTTCTCTCCATCTTTCTCTCTGTGCCTCTCTCAACCCTCTCTCCATCTTTCTCTTCATCTTTCTCTCTGTCCACTCTCCATCTTTCTCTCTGTCCTCTCTCCATCTTTCTCTCTACACTCTCTCAATCTTTCTCTGTCCTTTCTCCATCTTTCTCTCTACCCACTCTCCATCTTTTCTCTCTCTCCATCTTTCTCTCTACCCTCTCTCCATCTTTCTCTCCGTCTTCTCTCTGTCCTCTCTCCATCTTTCTCTCCATCTTTCTCTCTGTCCTTTCTCTGTCCTCTCTCCATCTTTCTCTCTGTCCCCTCTCCATCTTTATATCTGTCCTCTCTCCATCTTTTCTCCATCTTTCTCTCTGTCCTCTCTCCATCTTTCTCTCTGTCCTCTCTCCATCTTTCTCTCTGTCCTCTCTCCATCTTTCTCTCTGTTCTCTCTCCATCTTTCTCTCTGTCCCCTCTCCATCTTTATATCTGTCCTCTCTCCATCTTTCTCTCCATCTTTCTCTCTGTCCTCTCTCTGTCCTCTCCATCTTCTCTCTGTCCTCTCTCCATCTTTATCCATCTCCATCACAGGAAGCGGCACAGGTCCTAATCCAGTCATCTCCCGTCTGGATTACTGCAACTCGCTGTTGGCTGTGCTCCCTGCCTGTGCCATTAAACCCCTACAACTCATCCAGAATGCCGCAGCCCGTCTGGTGTTCAACCTTCCCAAGTTCTCTCATGTCACCCCGCTCCTCTGCACACTCCACTGGCTTCCAGTTGAGGCTTGCATCTGCTACAAGACCATGGTGCTTGCCTACGGAGCTGTGAGGGGAACGGCACCTCCGTACCTTCAGGCTCTGATCAGTCCCTACACCCAAACGAGGGCATTGCGTTCATCCACCTCTGGCCTGCTGGCTCCCCTACCTCTGCGGAAGCATAGTTCCCGCTCAGCCCAGTCAAAACTGTTCGCTGCTCTGGCTCCCCAATGGTGGAACAAGCTCCCTCACGACGCCAGGACAGCGAGTCACTCACCACCTTCCGGAGACATTTGAAACCCCACCTCTTTAAGGAATACCTTGGATAGGAAAAATTAATCCTTCTACCCCACCCTTACCCCAACCCATCAAAAAAAAAAAAAAAAAAAAAAAACTTTGTAAAGTGGGTTATCCCACTGGCTATAAGGTGAATGCACCTATTTGTAAGTCGCTCTGGATAAGAGCGTCTGCTAAATGACGTAAATGTAAATGTAAAATCTTTCTCTCCATCTTTCTCTCCATCTTTCTCTCCATCTTTTTCTCCATCTTTCTCTCTGTCTTCTCTCCATCTTTCTCTCCATCTTTCTCTCTGTCCTCTCTCCATCTTTCTCTCTGTCCTCTCTCCATCTTTCTCTGTCCTCTCTCCATCTTTCTCTCATCTTTCTCTCTGTCCTCTCTCTGTCCTCTCCGTCTTCTCTCTGTCCTCTCTCCATCTTTCTCTCCATCTTTCTCTCTGTCCTCTCTCAACCCTCTCTCCATCTTTCTCTTCATCTTTCTCTCTGTCCACTCTCCATCTTTCTCTCTGTCCTCTCTCCATCTTTCTCTCTACCCTCTCTCAATCTTTCTCTGTCCTTTCTCCATCTTTCTCTCTACCCACTCTCCATCTTTCTCTCTCTCCATCTTTCTCTCTACCCTCTCTCCATCTTTCTCTCCGTCTTCTCTCTGTCCTCTCTCCATCTTTCTCTCCATCTTTCTCTCTGTCCTTTCTATGTCCTCTCCATCTTTCTCTCTCTCTTCTCTCCATCTTTCTCTCTGTCCTCTCTCCATCTTTCTCTGTCCTCTCTCCATCTTTCTCTCTGTCCTCTCTCCATCTTTCTCTCCATCTTTCTCTCTGTCCTCTCCATTTTTTAAACACACACACACACGGTAGGTATTTAATTTAGAAGGTTAAGAGTTAAGGTTTTGGATTAGGGTAAAACGTAAATTTTAGGCACTCATTCCGAATGGTTAAGGCAAGGGTTAAATATGTATATATATATATATATATATATATATATATATATATATATATATATATATATATATATATATATATATATATATATATATATATTTTTTTATCCCTCCCGTTGTCCTAGGGTCAAAATGACCCTCCACTGTGTTGAACCAACTTTATTTAATTTTTATATTTTTTGGATAATTTGTGAGAAGGAGGCAGTGATACTTTCTTTAAAGTCTCACTGCCTCCTTCTCACAAATGATCGCAAAAATATAAAAATTAAATTAAGTTAGTTCAACACAGTGGCGGGTCATTTTGACCCTAGGACAACGGGAGGGTTAAACAAATGTCCACCACTGGGATGAACACACAACCTTCTGATCCAGAGCTAGGACGCCACCGTCGTCCACAACGCCCTAGCAAAACCCAAGCCTATTTGATAGTAATAGCACTCACTGTTGCCCCCTAGTGCAGGGTTCGATACTGCAACCAAAACAGTCGCAGTTGAGACCCTTTGACTTGGCAGTGCGACACACATTCTTTATTGGTCGCAAGGGTGCCAGTGAACAGCTCGACATACAGGTTTTGGAAACCATCCGGGCCAGTCGATCATCCCTGTCAGTGGCCCGCTTGGGCCAGTGAAAAAATATTGTAATAATGCTATTTTTAATCTAGGCTATATAATTGATTAAAAAACAGATGGATTCCTGAAGCTGTTCGTTCGTTATGTCGATTATTTATTAACTAACGTTTTCATAAGAATGTTCCTGTGATGCGCAAGGAATGTTTTCAAGAGACCATTAATTCCCTTAACGTCAAAAAAGAGCTTACCTCGAACGTGGCTACCATGTTCTCAGAACATAAGATGTGAAGTGTTTCTAGAACGTTTCATGTGGAACGTTACAAGAACATTTAATGTGTCCTAAGAAAGATTAATTACACATCACGTCTTGTCGCTGTTGCCAAGCCAATCAAGGTCCTGATTGGTCAACCACTGATCCATTCATAGCTCTTTGTCTGTTGGCAAGGGACAAACGCAAACAGTGCTTTTCAACGTACATTCTTGACCCTGATTACATTGAGCATGTTCCACCATGTCCATGTCTGGTATCAGTTAATCTGACTCTTCTCATCATTGATTTGATCGACTTATTTCAGCCATTGAAGGGCTTTCTGAATAGCTGTCTAATGCTGGTGGGGCATACGAACCCGTTTTAGTGATACTCCTGAATCATAATGATCAATAAAATATTTTCTTGAGACAGATAGAGAGAGAGAGAGAGAGAGAGAGAGAGAGAGAGTGAGACAGAGAGAGAGAGAGAAAGACAGAGAGAGAGAGAGAGAGAGACAGAGAGAGAGAGACAGAGAGAGAGAGAGAGAGAGAGAGACAGAGAGAGAGAGACAGAGAGAGAGAGACAGAGCAAGAGAGAGCGAGAAAGAGAGAGAGAGAGAGAGAGAGAGAGAGAGAGAGAGAGAGAGAGAGAGAGAGAGAGAGAGAGAGAGAGAGAGAGAGAGAGAGAGAGAGAGACAGAGCAAGAGAGAGCGAGAGAGAGCGAGAGAGAGAGAGAGACAGAGCGAGAGAGAGCGAGAGAGAGAGAGAGAGAGAGAGAGAGAGAGAGAGAGAGACAGAGAGAGAGACAGAGAGAGAGAGAGAGAGAGA
>CM072221.1:3575450-3581095 GCA_036851935.1 Coregonus suidteri
GTGCATTCACCCTATAAGCCAGTGGGATAAACCACTTTACAATTATAATTTTCTTTTTTTTTGGGGGGGGGGGGGGGGGGGGGGGGGGGGGGGGGGGGGGGGGTAGAAGGATTACTTTATCCTATCCCAGGTGTTCCTTAAAGAGGTGACCCACTAATGACCCACTGAGAGCATATCAGAGGTAAACTGTTTAATAGATTTAACACTCACTAATTACCCACTGAGAGCATATCAGAGGTGAAATTTTTAATAATACATCTAACACTCACTAACTACCACTGAGAGCATATCAGAGGTAAACTGTTTAATAATACGTCTAACACTCACTAATTACCCACTGAGAGCATATCAGAGGTAAAACCGTTTTAATAATACATCTAACACTCACTAAACGACCCACTGAGAGCATATCAGAGGTAAACCGTTTAATAATACATCTAACACTCACTAACGACCCCACTGAGAGCATATCAGAGGTAACAAACTGTTTAATAATACATCTAACACTCACTAACTACCCACTGAGAGCATATCAGAGGTAAACCGTTTAATAATACATCTAACACTCACTAAATACCCCCACTGAGAGCATATCAGAGGGTAAAAACTGTTTAATAATATGCTCTAACACTCACTAATGACCACTGAGAGCATATCAGAGGTAAACTGTGTAATAGATTTAACACTCACTAACGACTCCCCCACTGAGAGCATATCAGAGGGTAAACTGTTTAATAATACATCTAACACTCACTAAACTACCCACTGAGAGCATATCAGAGGTAAAACTGTTTAATAATACATACTAACACTCACTAACTACCCACTGAGAGCATATCAGAGGTAAACTGTTTAATAATACACTAACACTCACTAACGACCCACTGAGAGCATATCAGAGGTAAACTGTTAATAATGCATCCTAACACTCACTAACTACCCACTGAGCTGCATATCAGAGGTAAACTGTTTATAATACATCTAACATTCACTAACTACCCACTGAGAGCATATCAGAGTCTCTTTTAAAAACTGTTTAATACATTTAACACTCACTAATTACCCACTGAGAGTCATATCAGAGGTTTTTTGTTAAAAAAAAAAAAAAAAAAAAAAACCGTTTAATAATACATCTAACACTCACTAACGACCCACTGAGAGCATATCAGAGGTAAACTGTTTAATAATACATCTAACACTCACTAACGACCCACTGAGAGAATATCAGAGGGTAAACTGTTTAATAATACATTAACAGTCACTCACTACCAATGAGAGCATATCAGAAGTAAACCGTTTAATCATACATCTAACACTCACTAACGAACCCACTGAGAGCATATCGCTAGAGGTAAACTGTTTAATAATACATTCTAACATTCACTAACGATCCCCACTGAGAGCATATCAGAGGTAAACTGTTTAATAATACATCTAACATTCACTAACGAGACGACCCACTGAGAGCATATCAGAGGGTAAACTGTTTAATAATACATCTAACACTCACATAACTACCACTGAGAGAGCATATCAGAGCGTAAAACTGTTTTAATAAAACATCTAACATTACATTTACATTTACAATTTTAGTCATTTAGCATGGACGCTCTTATCCAGAGCGACTTACAGGAGCAATTAGGGTTAGGTGCCTGCTCAATGGGCACATTTACGTCATTTAGCAGACGCATCTTATCCAGAGCGACTCACCCAATTGGGTGCGTTTCACCCTATAGCCAGTGGGATAACCACTTTACAATTTTGGGGGGGGGGGGGTTAGTGGGGGTGGGTTAGAAGGATTACTTTATCCTATCCCAGGTATTCTTAAAGGAGGTGGGGTTTCAAATGGCTCTCGGAAGGTGGTGTGAGTGACTCCGCGTGTCTGGCGGACACTAAATTGTGAGGGAGATTGTTCCCACATTGGGGTGCGGTGCCAGAGCAGCGATACAAGTTTTGACTGGGCTGAGCGGGAACCTATGCTTCCGCAGAGGAAGGGGAGCCAGCAGGCCAGAGGTGGATGAACGGCAATGCCCTCGTTTGGGTGTAGGGACTGATCAGAGCCCGAAGGTAACAGAGGGTGCCGTTCCCCTCACTGCTCCATAGGCAAAGCACCATGGTCTTGTAGCGGATGCGAGCTTCAACTGGAAGCCAGTGGAGTGTGCGGAGGAGGGGGGTGACGTGACGTGAGAGTAACTTTGGGGAAGGTTGAACACCAGATGGGCTGCGGCATTCTGGATGAGTTGTAGGGTGGTTTAATGGCACAGGCAGGGAGGCCAGCCAACAGTGAGTTGCAGTAGTCCAGACGGGAGATGGACAAGTGCCTGGATTAGGACCTGGCCGCTTCCTGTGTAAGGCAGGGTCGTACTCTCCGATATGTTGTAGAGCATGACCTGCAGGAGGGGCGTTCACCGCCTTGATGTTGGCGGAGAACGACAGGGTGTTGTCCAGGGTCACTGCCTAGTGGCCTCTTCGCACTCTGGGAGGAGGGACACAGCGGAGTTGTCTAACCGTGATGGCGAGATCATTGGAACGGGCAGTCCTTCCCCGGGAGGAAGAGCAGCTCCGTCGTGCCAGGGTTAGCTTGAGGTGGTGATCCGTCATCCAATATGATATGTCTGCCAGACATGCAGAGAGCGATTCGCCACTGGTTATTCAGAAGGGGGGAAAAGGAGAAGATTAGTTGTGTTATCGTCAGCGTAGCAATGATAGGAGAGGCCATGTGAGGATATGACAGAGCCAAGTGACTTGGTGTTATAGGGAGAAAAGGAGAGGGCCTAGAACTGAGCCCTGGGGGACACCAGTGGTGAGAGCACGTGGTGCGGAGGACAGCTATTCATCTGCCACGCCACTTGGCAGGATTGGTAGGAGCCTTTTTCCGGTCAGGGTAGGACGCAAATCCAGGAGTGAGCCGCGCACGGAGATGCCCAGCTCGGAGAGGGGTGGAGAGGAGGATCTGATGGTTTCACAGTATCAAAGGCAGCAGACAGTCTAGAAGGACAAGAGCAGAGGAGAGAGAGTTAGCTTTAGCAGTGCGGAGAGTCCTCTGTGGACACATAGAAGAGCAGTCTCAGTTGAATGACAGTCCTGAAAACCTGACTACTGGTGTTGGATCACAAGAAGGTCATTCTGAGAGAGATAGCAAGAGAGTTGGCTAAAAGACGGCACGATCAATAGTTTTTTTGGAAAGAAAAGAAAAGAAGAAGGAGATACTGGTCTGTAGTGTTGACAATCAGTGGGATCGAGTGTTGGTTTTCTTGAGAAGGGGAGCAACTCTCGCTCTCTTGAAGACCGGAAGGGACATGGCCAGTGTGTCAAGGATGAGTTGATCAGCGAGGTGAGGTAGGGGAGAAGGTCACCGGAGATGGTCTGCGAGAAGAGAGGAGGGGATGGGGTCAATGGGGCAGGTTGTGGGCGGCCTGCAGTCACAAGTCGCAGGATTTATTCTGGAGAGGAGAGGGAGAAAGAAGTCAAAGCTATAGGGTAGGGCTTTACAAAGCCATCACCTACAGAGAGATGAAAACTTGGAGGAATAGTCCCCTAAGTAAGCTTGTCCTGGGCCTCTGTTCACAAACACAAAAACAGACCCCACACAGCCCCAGGACAACAGCAACAACAACAACAACACAATTAGACCAACCAAATCATGATCCCCTTTCTCAAAAAGAGAATTACTTGACACATGAGGAAAGAACAAACAAAAAAAAACAGAGCAAACTAAAAGCTATTTGGCCCCTAAACAGAGAGTAACACAGTGGCAGAATACATGACCACTGTGACTGACCCAAACTTAAGGAAAGCTGTTTTGACTATGTTACAGACTCAGTGAGCATAGCCTTGCTATTGAGAAAGCCCGCCGTAGGCAGACCTGGCTCTCAAGAGAAGACAGGCTATGTGCACACTGCCCCCACAAAATGAGGTGGAAACTGAGCTGCACTTCCTAACCCTCCTGCCAAATGTATGACCATATTAGAGACACATATTTTCCTCAGATTACACAGATCCACAAAGAATTCGAAAACAAACCCAATTTTGATAAACTCCCTTATCTACTGGGTGAAAAAACCACAGGTGTGCCATCACAGCTGCAAGATTTGGTGACCTGTTGCCACAAGAAAAGGGCAACCAGTGAATAACAAACACCATTGTAAATACAACCCATATTTATGTTTATTTATTTTTCCCCATTTGTACGTTTAACTATTTGCACATTGCTACAACACTGTATATAGGACATAATATGACATTTTTGAAATGTCTTTATTCTTTTGAAATTCTGAGTGTAATAGTTTACTGTTAATATTTATTGTTTTATTTCACTTTTGTTTACCTATCTACTTCACTTGCTTTGGCAATGTTAACACACGTTTCCCATGCCAATAAAGCCCTTAAATTGAAATTGAATTGAATTGAGAGAGAGAGAGAGAGAGAAGTAGAGAGAGAGTTGCTTTGAAGTGAATTGAGAAAGTGAGATAGAGGTAGGGAGAAAGAGAGAATGTATTCTGAACAATCGTTAGGACTTATTACCATAACAGCTAATTTTACATATACTCACTCCTGCTGTGAACGTGTGTGTGTGTGTGCACGCAAATTGTCTCTGAATGTTTGTGTAGCAGTAAGTGTAGCCTTTAATAATAGTGTGTGTGAGTGTACGAGTGAGTGAGTGTGTGTGTGTGGGTGTGGGTGTATTCATGAATAAAAGTGTGTGTGTGTTGGTGACTGGGGTCACACACAGGGGAGTTGAGCGATCGTGCCACGCTACCGTTTCTAATTCTTCTCTCTCTACGTCTCAACACGCACACACACACACACACACAGCAACGTACACACACACACACACACACACACACACACACACACACACACACACACACGCACATACATGTACGTCTCTCTCTGTTTCACTTGGGCCTGGTCCAACTAAAGGACTCCCACCAGAGGCAATGGGAACCAGGATCACTGCAAATGTGTGTGTGTGTGTCCCTGGGTCCGTGTGTGTGTGTGTGTGTGTCCCTGGGTCTGTGTGTGTGTGTGTCCCTGGGTCTGTGTGTGTGTGTGTGTGTCCCTGGGTCCGTGTGTGTGTGTGTGTGTGTGTGTGTGTCCCTGAGTCTGTGTGTGTCCCTGGGTCTGTGTGTGTGTGTGTGTGTGTGTGTGTGGTGTCCCTGGGTCCGTGTGTGTGTGTGTGTGTGGCGTGTGTGTGGTGTGTGACCTGGGTGTGTTGTGTGTGTGTGTGTTGTGTGGTGTCCAGGGTCTGTGTGTGTGTGATGTGTGGTGTCCCTAGGGTGTGTGTTGTGTGTGTGTGTGTGTGTCGACTGGGTCTGGTGTGGTGTGTGTCCGTTGTGTCCCTGGGTTCTGTGTGTTAGGTTGGTCTGTGTGTGGTGTGGTGGTGGTGGTGTGTGGTGTGTGTCGTGTGTTTTGTGTGTGTCCGTGGTGGTGGCTTTGTGTCTGTCGTGGTGGTGTTTTTGTCCCTTGGTCTGTTGTGTAGTTTTGTGTGTGTGTGTGTGTGTGTGTGTGTCCCTGAGTTGTTTGTTGTGTGTGTGTGTGTCCGTCGTGAGTTGTGTGTGTGTGTGTTTGTGTTGTGTGTTGTGTGCTTTGTTTTTGTGTGTTTTCCCCTTGTTTTTTGTCGTGTTTTGTGTGTTGTGTTTTCT
>CM072221.1:3581595-3600273 GCA_036851935.1 Coregonus suidteri
GAAGAGAGAGAGAGAGAGGGGAGAAGAGAAAAGGAGAGAGGGAGGAAGACGAGGGAGAGAGAGAGAGAGACAGAGAGACACACACAGAGAGAGAGGAGAGAGACAGAGAGACACAGAGAGAGAGAGAGAGAGAGAGAGGATGAGAGAGAGCGATGAGAGAGATGAGAGATAGGTGAGAGATGAGAGAGAGAGAGAGGACGTGAGAGGAGAGAGACCGAGAGAGAGCAGAGAGAGAGAGAGTGAAGAGAGAACGTAGAGATGAGAGAGAGAGGAGAGAGAGAGAGAGAGCTGCAGAGAGAGAGAGAGAGACAGAGAGAGAGAGGACACTGAGAGAGAGAGAGACCGAGAGAGAGAGAGAGAGAGAGAGAGACAGAGAGACACAGAGAGAGAGAGAGAGAGGAGAGATGAGAGAGATGAGAGATAGGTGAGAGAGAGAGAGAGAGAGATTTGAGAGCCGAGAGGAGAGAGAGAGAGGAGGAGAGAGAGAAGAGAGGAGAGAGGCGAGAGAGAGAGAGAGAGAGAGAGAGAGAGAGAGACGAGAGAAGAGAGAGAGAGAGAGAAACGAGAGAGAGAGAGAGGACTTGGAGAGAGAGAGCGAGAGGAGAGAGTAGAGATGAGAGGAGAGAGAGAGAGAGAGAGAGAGATCTCTGTATTTGGTCAATTTCTCTCCTCCTTTTTCGCTTTCTCTCTCATCTGGCAGAGCAGAGGGAAAAAAGATGGGTGCACTCCCATTCACCCCCGTTTACACAACTGTGTGTGTGTCGCAATCACACAGTCTCAGTATCTCTCCTTCAATTATTTTAAAACTTCCAACTGCATCTGACCCCAATCATTCTGCTTTCCCGCAAACAGATACACACACACGCGCATGCACACACACACACACACACACGCAAACGTTGGCCAAAACACTACAGGAAAACCCTGTTTTGTTTATCATCACAAACAGAAAACAGAGGCATTTGAAAAACAGAAAAGGGGCAGAGGTTTTTCCCTACCATGTGAGGATAATACAAATTCCACCCTATTATATACAGCCCATAACCTGACCCTAACGCAGTGCACTACCCACAAGGACCTGGTTAAAAGTAGTGCACTATATAGGGAATAGGGTGCCATTCTCTGGTCTAAAGTAGTGCACTATATAGGGAATAGGGTGCCATTCTCTGGTCTAAAGTAGTGCACTATATAGGGATAGGGTGCCATTCTTCTGGTCTAAAGTAGTGCACTATATAGGGAATAGGGTGCCATTCTCTGGTCTAAAGTAATGCACTATATAGGGAATAGGGTACCATTCTCTGGTTAAAAGTAGTGCACTATATAGGGAATAGGGTGCCATTCTCTGGTCTAAAGTAGTGCACTATATAGGGAATAGGGTGCCATTCTCTGGTCTAAAGTAGTGCACTATATAGGGAATAGGGGTGCCATTCTCTGGTCTAAAGTAGTGCACTATATAGGGAATAGGGTGCCATTCTCTGGTCTAAAGTAGTGCACTATATAGGGAATAGGGTGCCATTCTCTGCTCTAAAGTAGTGCACTATATAGGGAATAGGGTGCCATTCTCTGGTCTAAAGTAGTGCACTATATAGGGAATAGGGTGCCATTCTCTGCTCTAAAGTAGTGCACTATATAGGGAATAGGGTTTGCCATTCTCTGGTCTAAAGTAGTGCACTATATAGGGAATAGGGTGCCATTCTCTGGTCTAAAGTAGTGCACTATATAGGGAATAGGGTGCCATTCTCTGCTCTAAAGTAGTGCACTATATAGGGAATAGGGTGCCATGTGGGACATGCTGCTTATATACACATTCTATGGATTCTTAGGATAATTAAAGTAGCAGGTTAGGATAATAAATGTAGCAGGTTAGGAGAATTAATGTAGCAGGTTAGGATAATTAATGTAGCAGGTTAGGATAATTAATGTAGCAGGTTAGGATAATTAATGTAGCAGGTTAGGATAATTAATGTAGGAGGTTAGGATAATTAATGTAGCAGGTTAGGATAATTAACGTAGCAGGTTAGGATAATTAATGTAGCAGGTTAGGAGAATTAATGTAGCAGGTTAGGATAATTAATGTAGCAGGTTAGGATAATTAATGTAGCAGGTTAGGATAATTAATGTAGCAGGTTAGGATAATTAATGTAGCAGGTTAGGATAATTAATGTAGCAGGTTAGGATAATTAACGTAGCAGGTTAGGATAATTAATGTAGCAGGTTAGGAGAAGAATTAATGTAGCAGGTTAGGAGAATTAATGTAGCAGGTTAGGATAATTAATTTAGTAGGTTAGGAGAATTAATGTAGCAGGTTAGGATAATTAATTTAGTAGGTTAGGAGATTGAGGTTAAGGTTAGGAACATTGTTAGGGTTAGACTTAGCTAAAATGCAGCCCAATCAGCCACGCAAAACGGTCTTGAGTGGCAAAAATCTACCCAATCAGTTGATTCGCTTTCCATACACCCACTTCTGTTGATACACTCACTTTACATTTTAGTCATTTAGCAGACACTCTTATCCAGAGCGACTTACAGGAGCAATTAGGGTTAAGTGCCTTGCTCAAGGGCACATCAACAGATTTTTTCACCTAGTCGGCTCGGGGATTAGAACCAGCGACCTTTCGGTTACTGGCACAACGCTCTTAACCACTAAGCTACCTTTCAGACACACTCCACGTATGACATCGAATAAACGGTTTGAGATTTCACTTAAGGACCAATGGAATGGCCTAAAATGTACAAACTCCGCCTACCCGGGCCACGCAAAACTAACTGGCCCAATCTTTCTGTACAGTAAATATAATGTATAGGAACTCTATATTTTAGAGATGGTAACATCACCAAACCAAAGATCTATCTCTAAAATTCTGTGAGGACCTGTGACGAACTAACAGGAAGTTACAAAGTTTAGTGTGCTGTAATGTTCGTTATTTTCTGTGTACTCAAACACAATCCTCAGGTGATGAGCAAAATACTTTCCTGATTTATGTGTTTTTTAAAAATGTCCATTGATTTTCCTCCTTCATCTAAACATCAGAAGTTCTTACATACCTCACAACCAAACACACTTACACACACACACACACTCCGGGGTTCCCTTTCCAAGCCTTTATGCTTTATCACAGTATTGAATCATGACTCAAATTGTACTAGCCATGTTTTTATACCAGACAGAATCAAGCTGTTAGACAAAGAAGACATTGAGGGTCTGCCATGAGCTGTGTGTGTGTGTGTGTGTGTGTGTGTGTGTGTGTGTGTGTGTGTGTGTGTGTGTGTGTGTGTGTGTGTGTGTGTGTGTGTTATTCTGATGGGATATTACAGTACAGTCATGGAGCATGGAAAATACGCATAACAAGAAATTGAAAGGGAGAGAGAGGGGGGAGGGAGTGAGTGAGGGAGAGAAATTGAGAGAGGGAGAGAAAGAAGAGAAGGGGGGGAGGTACCCAGCTAACAACAAACGTTCCCACAACTTTAGATAACATTACCTTAAGAGTCTCAAGAGCCTCATTAGGTCATTAACTAATATTTTCTTAGGAATGTTCCCAAGAAACCATCCCCTTAATGTCAAATAGAACTTAACCCGAATGTGGTTACCATGTTCTCAGAATTTAAGAACGTTGCGTGAATATTCATGTGTCCAGTTTTCTGAGGGTTCAGAGAATATTCCATTAAACGTTCCACCAAAACATACACAGAACATGGTTGCCATGTTCTCAGAATAAAATGTATGAATGTTCTAGACACGTTTCATGGGAACGTTGCAGGAACATTTCTGTGTATCAGTTGTCAGGACGTCGCCTGACGGTCCCAAAGAAAACGTTCTCCCCCCAAAAAAAATCTGTTTCATTACATCACGCCTTTTTGTACTGTTGCCGAGCCAATCAAGGCCCTGATTGATAAAACACTGATCCATTCAAAACTCTTTGTCTGTTAGCAAGGTTAGGGATACTCTCGCACGTTGTTTTCAACTTACATATTTGACATACGTGATTACATTGTAAGTATTTTATTGATCATGGTGATTCAGAAGTATCATTAAAACAGGTTAATTAGTCAACTATACAGAAAGCACTTAACCCATCAGAGACTGAGTGAGTCCTGTCTGAGTCCGGGGGAGGGGGGTTCTACTAAGATATATTCATTATTTTAAGAAGGTCAAACCAGGGATCATTTTTGCTATTTGATTTAGAATTTTAAGACCCCTTGAAGTATAGAACAAATATTGTAAAATAATATTTGATTAACATTTTGATTTGGCGTTACTGCTATTAGCCCATACCAAGCGCATTGAATAACATATTCATTACATGGAACAACAGATAGTCCCAAAACAATAATCTAAAGGAAGTTTGTACTGAAGTGTCTGTCCTATAACTGAGAGATAAGAAAGATCAGGAAACTTTTATTTTTCTTTTTTTTTTTTTCTACATGACCTTCAGATTAGTCTTGTGAGGCCTGTGGTCATATCAGTGTGTAGCCCAAACATTTTGGACGGTACAGACAGAAGTTGGCAGATCGACTTCAGACGAGTCCCAAGACGCTTGTGGGGGTCATAAAGCAAAACGGAAAACACCATAGTTTTCATTAATGGTTTGTAAGGCCAAACCTTTTCGGACGCTACAAACGAATTTGTGAGAAGACCGATTTTCGGGACGTCTCATGGTCTGACCAACACCGCTCTAGCTCTGTCACCTTTCACCGCAGATGCGGAAGTGTGACATTGGCGGATGCGGTGGATTGAGACGCATCCAATGCAAAATATATCTCTAGCTTAAACCATTTTTTTTATTATGCTAATTATATTTCCGCAGGGGCATGGACCTCGACTCTAGGGGGTTAAATTGTTGAAATAGGTAGGCCTAAATCAAATTAATGATGAGAATTGTCAGATTAACTGATACATGACATGGACATGGTGGCGTAGCGGGAAGATCGGAGTGCCGTGAACCAAGAGGTTGTGAGTTCAAATCCCAGGTGAGGACATGTTGAATAATAATGACTGTATAAATGAACGTGCACAATGTAGTCATGTATGTCAAAGTGTGTTAAAAGCACTGTGTGGATGTGTGAGTTCCCCTAACTAATAAAAAAACTGGACACTCAAACATTAGGGTAACATTACAAAAACGTTCTCTCTCCCTAGAATTGTTAGCTGGATAGAGAGGTGGAGGAGGAGAGAGCGAGAGATATAGAAAGGGGCAGACAGAGAGAGAGAGAGAGAGAATGTGTTGAAAGAGAGTAGTGGGTGTAACCTACTGTATTTATGACTATGTTCAGGCTCAAAAGAGGGAGAGAAGGTGGGAAGGAGGGAGATGTATCGCTCTGTTTACTAAGATTTATGTCTTTGAAACTTTCTTGGATGTTTGCAACCGTACAGTTTTCTCTGTTGTTGTGGAAAAGCTTTGATTGGTTAGAGACATTCACTTTGCTCTGCTTTAGAAGACTTCACTCCTAGTGAAGAGTAAAGCATCACTGGAGATGTGAGAAAGGTAAACAGAGAAAAATACAGGAGACAGATAAAAGACAGACAAAGATATAAAAGTAGAGAGAGACTTTTACATATGTTTGTCCTGGTCTTACCATTGTGTTCTTAGGCTAGGTCAGGGGCGCAACTTTCACTGGGGACTGGGGGGGGGTCATGTCCCCCCCACTTTCTGAAATTGCATTTTTGTCTAACCCCAGTGCTTTAGGACCATGCGGACGCCTCCGAGCAGTCGGGTAGGCTGTTTGGAGTGTTCAGCCGGCTGGATTTAGGAGGTTTGGACACCACAGAGCAGGCTGACAGGCTATGTGAAGGCAAAAGCTTCTGGGAGGCTGGCTGGACCAGCACGGGAGAGCTGAGCATAGTTTCGTGTGTATGTGTTGCGCTCTTTCATCAAGTTGTAAAAGCAAGCAGAGCAGAGCAGAAACTGGCTACTCTTTAGTTGACTGATGTAGCTGCTAAGGGAACTGCTTTGTTTATTTGCAGTGCTAGTATTGTAACTGACATGTAACGTTAGCTAATGTTTCATCCCCTCTCGACTGAGGTGAATGAACTACGAGCAGCTAGTAGCTACCACAGCCAGGTCAGCTCTAGCCTCTAGTTGTCCGTCAGATAGTGATATGAGGTGGCTATTATTACTGTCTAACAGCTGTTGTTTGTTGTAGATATGTTTTGTAGCTTTTGTTTTGTCCAGTTTCAACAGAAGTAAACTTGGCTAGCTTTCTCCAGTTGATGTATCGTTAGAGAGAGAAAGAGCTGGCCAAAAGTTGGCTAACGTTAGCTATTTTTTTTTTTTGCCTCAATCACACTAGACCTGAATCAAACCATGAAACCATCGGCCAAGATTGAAAACTGATATTCTGACGTTTGTATTTCAGCGCAATGTGAGTTTTCATTAGTCAGTGTGTCAATGTAATGTTATTGATCTGTCCGTTTCCCTAGCTAATTCCCTACTTTTCACACTGACAGTAATGCACAGCTGTCACGTTTCAGGCTTCACTGTCATGGAGCACAGTAGAGGTCTGTGCGGACCCGCCGGCTTTCTGTCTGACTCTCACCCGCTACAGCAAGAACTGGTCCCAAACCCAACCTCAGTCATGCCATGTTATTTTAGAAATATGTGATGCAGCCACCCGTGGTCCCAGCAATTTTGCACCCTATAGGCAATATCAAATGCGCAAAAAATAACTTACGAATTTTTTTTAAATTACCAGAGATTCTCACATGGCCCTTTTTCTGGGCTATATCAGCCAATATGCTAGACGTAGTGTGAAGAGAGCAGAGTTGGAGAGACTTGAACTTTCTCTTGAGCTATTTTTATAGCCTACCTTTTAGGAGTGGGAAGATTTTCAGACTTAGAAATATGGATGATCAATATTTAGGCCTATTTCAAGGCAACGTAGTAAAGTATTTAGGAAGTATATATCCTTGGAAAGATAACTGCCTCGTGCTTCTCCGACATGCATAGTCAATAGCCTACTCTATTTAACTGAGACCACAGGCCTACCTGATCTTGCAGGTATAGCCTACTGAACTGGAAGCAGCTAGAACGATGACAGTGACACTTGCTACGTTTTACATAGTCCTATAGGATATAGCCTAGCTTAGTCCTATAGGATATAGCCTACCTTAGTCCTATAGGGTATAGCCTACCTTAGTCCTATAGGATATAGCCTACCATAGTCCTATAGGATATAGCCTACCATAGTCCTATAGGATATAGCCTACCATAGTCCTATAGGATATAGCCTACCATAGTCCTATAGGATATAGCCTACCTTAGTCCTATAGGATATAGCCTACCTTAGTCCTATAGGATATAGCCTACCTTAGTCCTATAGGATACAGCCTACCTTAGTCCTATAGGATATAGCCTACCTTAGTCCTATAGGATATAGCCTACCTTAGTCCTATAGGATACAGCCTACCTTAGTCCTATAGGATATAGCCTACCTTAGTCCTATAGGATACAGCCTACCTTAGTCCCTATAGGATATAGCCTACCTTAGTCCTATAGGATATAGCCTACCTTAGTCCTATAGGATATAGCCTACCTTAGTCCTATAGGATACAGCCTACCTTAGTCCTATAGGATATAGCCTACCTTAGTCCTATAGGATACAGCCTACCTTAGTCCTATAGGATATAGCCTACCATAGTCCTATAGGATATAGCCTAGCTTAGTCCTATAGGATATAGCCTACCTTAGTCCTATAGGATATAGCCTACCTTAGTCCTATAGGATACAGCCTACCTTAGTCCTATAGGATATAGCCTACCATAGTCCTATAGGATATAGCCTAGCTTAGTCCTATAGGATATAGCCTACCTTAGTCCTATAGGATATAGCCTAACTTTTAGGAGGATGATTTGCAGGCAGAGACAAATAAATGGGTAATCAATACTTATTGAAAATGAAAAGGTGCAACGCTCGCTCACCATAGTAACCTAACCTATGCTCACCATAGTAACCTAACCTATGCTCACCATAGTAACCTAACCTATGATCACCATAGTAACCTAACCTATGCTCACCATAGTAACCTAACCTATGCTCACCATAGTAACCTAACCTATGCTCACCATAGTAACCTAACCTATGATCACCATAGTAACCTAACCTATGTGCGTGTTGTGCCTTTTCCTTTTCAGTCATGATTACATGTTGTGATTGCACTTCGACTGACGTTGGTTGAGCGTCCTCCACTTCTTTCCATTATCAATATTTATTTACAGACACTGTAGTAAACTACAGTCTAATCATATTTAAGTTAATTTCATATTCAAGTTAACTGCCAGGTGATTCTCCGCCCCATGTAGGCAGCCTATTCTGTTTCAATGAGACACATACTAGGCGCACTTGATCTCTCACGCCCAACTAGGAGAGGTCGGCTACTGAAGTTGAAGCAGTGAATTCTGAGTGTGTGAATATGTGCTTTAATACAATAGGTAGGCTAACGCGTACAAAGCAGAAAGAGTACTGTTTCCAAATAATCTGTGGGACAACAAAAAAATAGTCGTCTGTCTGACCGTCCGCAAGGACCCGCAGCCCTCTAGTGCACAACATAATATAATATGCCATTTAGCAGACGCTTTTATCCAAAGCGACGTTCAGTCATGCGTGCATACATTTTTGTGTATGGGTGGTCCCGGGGATCGAACCCACTACCTTGGCATTACAAGCGCCGTGCTCTACCAGCTGAGCTACAGAGGACCACAACATCACGTTTTAGCAGGATCAGATGGCGACAAGGGGTCCCAGCAGGGTCAGACAGCCAGCGAAGACCAGTCTACGAAGCTCAAGTGAATTTTTCAGTATCAATGAGTAATACAAAAGTTCCATCTTGAGTTGATGGGTAGACCTACAGTAGCCACAGGATGGCAGTTTTAGCTTAAAGCTACAGTCTGGGATCTGGGAGTTTTAGCTTAAAGCTACAGTCTGGGATCTGGGAGTTTTAGCTTAAAGCTACGGTCTGGGATCTGGGAGATTTAGCTTAAAGCTACAGTCTGGGATCTGGGAGTTTTAGCTTAAAGCTACGGTCTGGGATCTGGGAGGTTTAGCTTAAAGCTCCAGTCTGGGATCTGGGAGTTTTAGTTTAAAGCTATAGTCTGGGATCTGGCAGTTTTAGCTTAAAGCTACAGTCTGGGATCTGGGAGTTTTGGCTTAAAGCTACAGTCTGGGATCTGGGAGTTTTAGCTTAAAGCTACAGTCTGGGATCTGGGAGATTTAGCTTAAAGCTACGGTCTGGGATCTGGGAGTTTTAGCTTAAAGCTACAGTCTGGGATCTGGGAGTTTTAGCTTAAAGCTACGGTCTGGGATCTGGGAGTTTTTAGCTTAAAGCTACGGTCTGGGATCTGGGAGTTTTAGCTTAAAGCTACGGTCTGGGATCTGGGAGTTTTAGCTTAAAGCTACGGTCTGGGATCTGGGAGTTTTAGCTTAAAGCTACGGTCTGGGATCTGGGAGTTTTAGCTTAAAGCTACGGTCTGGGATCTGGGAGTTTTAGCTTAAAGCTACGGTCTGGGATCTGGCAGTTTTAGCTTAAAGCTACAGTCTGGGATCTGGGAGTTTTTAGCTTAAAGCTACAGTCTGGGATCTGGGAGTTTTAGCTTAAAGCTACAGTCTGGGATCTGGCAGTTTTAGCTTAAAGCTACAGTCTGGGATCTGGGAGTTTTAGCTTAAAGCTACAGTCTGGGATCTGGGAGTTTTAGCTTAAAGCTACAGTCTGGGATCTGGCAGTTTTAGCTTAAAGCTACAGTCTGGGATCTGGGAGTTTTAGCTTAAAGCTCCAGTCTGGGATCTGGGAGTTTTAGCTTAAAGCTACAGTCTGGGATCTGGGAGTTTTAGCTTAAAGCTACAGTCTGGGATCTGGGAGTTTTAGCTTAAAGCTACAGTCTGGGATCTGGGAGTTTTAGCTTAAAGCTATAGTCTGGGATCTGGGAGTTTTAGCTTAAAGCTACAGTCTGGGATCTGGGAGTTTTAGCTTAAAGCTATAGTCTGGGATCTGGGAATAATGGTCATTTTAATGATTGATAACATAATGTATAAATGTACACCAAGGTAATTCTTTGTCATGCCTCAATTTAGGAGGATCAGATGGTGACAGGTAGCTGTGTGGGTAAGAGCGTTGTGCCAGTAACCGAAAGGTCGCTGGTTCTAATCCCCGAGCCAACTAGGTGAAAAATCTGTTGATTTGCCCTTAAGCAAGGCACTTAACCCTAATTGCTCATGTAAGTCGCTCTGGATAAGAGCGTCTGCTAAATGACGTAAATGTAAATGTAAAAATGTGACCGAGGTCTGAGCAGAGTCAGGCAGCCAGGGAAGAGCAGTCTGTGACGGAGCTGAGGTGAACTTTTGCAGATAGACGGTGCATTCGGAAGGTATTCAGACCACTTGACCTTTTCCACATTTTGTTACGTTACAGCCTTATTCTAAAATGGATTGAATTGTTTTCTGAAGAAACTGTGTAACCAAGCATTTATAGCGGCTAAGAAATGCAATGCCATCAATTAGAAGGTTGGTTATCCTCCCACAATGTCAAGTTATGTTTCACTACATATGAATTATTACCAGTGGTGGAAACATGTACCCAAATTGTCATACTTGAGTAAAGGTAAAGATACTTTAATAGAAAATGACTCAAGTAAAAGTGAAAGTCACCCAGTAAAATAATACTTGAGTAAAAGTGTAAAAGTATTTGAGATTAATTATCTGGAGGAGTGTTGTTTCTCTGTTAATGTATATTTGAGGTGGGGGGGGGGGGAGGTTTGTGTGTGTTTTTTTTCAAGCCTTTCCAGATATGTTATAATTCAAAAAATATAGGTAGGAACTGGGAAGGAAATTGTGTTGGGAGAGAGTTGAGTTATTGACTAGACTGGAGGGGGCAGGTGTCTCGGGCTGGCTGGTCGGTCTGGCTGAAATTCTTTGTCTTTTTTCAAGAGTTGTTCATTTGCTATTGGTTAAATGTGCAACACAATATTTATTATGGAATTACCTTTGATCTAGTTCAGTCTTATTAATCACTTAAACATATGTAATAATAATCTCTTCCCTATCTTGATGACTGTGGGCAATTTTGTTTACTTTTTGTTTTAAATAGAGACGGCATATTGGATTGTGTAAAAAGGCAGGAAATTAGCTTTAAATGTAGAGGCCCACAATACCAGGGAGTAACCAAGGAGGGACGTGTTTATTTGTCTGCGTGCTGCTTTGAACCCCACACATACACACAGACACACAGACACACACAAACACACACACACACACACACACACACACTCACACATACACCCACACATACACACACACACACACACACACACACACACACACACACACACACACACACACACACACACACACACACACACACACACACACACACACACACACACACACACACACACACACACACACACACACACACAGACACACACAAACACACATACACACACACACACACACACACACACACACACACACAGACACACACAAACACACATACACACAGACACACACAAACACACACACAAACACACACACCCACACATACACACAGACACATACAAACACACACCCACACATACACCCACACATACACACACAAACACACACAAACACACACACCCACACACCCACACACAAACACACACACAAACAAACACACACACCAACACACACACACAAACACACACACACACACACACACATACACACAAACACACACACTACCAGTCAAAAGTTTGGACACATCTACACATTCCAGGGTTTTTCTTTATTTTTTACTATTTCTACATTGTAGAATAATAGTGAATACATCAAAACGATGAAATAACACATATGGAATCATGTAGTAACCAAAAAAGTGTTCATCAAATCAAAAAATATTTTATATTTGAGATTCTTCAAAAAGCCACCCTGAAGGGAGAAGTACACAGCGTTGCACGAGATCTTCAGTTTCTTGGCAATTTCTCGCATGGAATAGCCTTCATTTCTCAGAACAAGAATAGACTGATGAGTTTCAGAAGAAAGTTATTTGTTTCTGGCCATTTTGATCCTGTAAATCGAACCCACAATTGCTGATGCTCCAGATACTCAAATAGTCTCAAGAAGGCCAGTTTTATTGCTTCTTTAATCAGCACAACAGTTTTCAGCTGTGCTAACATAATTGCAAAAGGGTTTTCTAATGATCAATTAGCCTTTTAAAATGATAAACTTGGATTAGCAAAACAACGTGCCATTGGAACACAGGACTGATGGTTGCTGATAATGGGCCTCTGTACGCCTATGTAGATATTCCATTAAAAATCAGCCGTTTCCAGCTACAATAGCCAACAACATTAACAATGTCTACACTGTATTTCTGATCAATTTGATGTTATTTTAATGGACAAAAATAATGCTTTTCTTTCGAAAACAAGGACATTTCTAAGTGACCCCAAACTTTTGAATGGTAGTGTACATATACACTGCTCAAAAAAATAAAAGGAACACTTAAACAACACAATGTAACTCCAAGTCAATCACACTTCTGTGAAATCAAACTGTCCACTTAGGAAGCAACACTGATTGACAATACATTTCACATGCTGTTGTGCAAATGGAATAGACAACAGGTGGAAATTATAGGCAATTAGCAAAACACCCCCAATAAAGGACTGGTTTTGCAGGTGGTGACCACAGACCACTTCTCAGTTCCTATGCTTCCTGGCTGATGTTTTGGTCACTTTTGAATGCTGGCGGTGCTTTCACTCTAGTGGGAGCATGAGACGGAGTCTACAACCCACACAAGTGGCTCAGGTAGTGCAGCTCATCCAGGATGGCACATCAATGCGAGCTGTGGCAAGAAGGTTTGCTGTGTCTGTCAGCGTAGTGTCCAGAGCATGGAGGCGCTACCAGGAGACAGGCCAGTACATCAGGAGACGTGGAGGGCAAACAACCCAGCAGCAGGACTGCTACCTCTGCCTTTGTGCAAGGAGGAGCAGGAGGAGCACTGCCAGAGCCCTGCAAAATGACCTCCAGCAGGCCACAAATGTGCATGTGTCTGCTCAAACGGTCAGAAACAGACTCCATGAGGGTGGTATGAGGGCCCGACGTCCACAGGTGGGGGTTGTGCTTACAGCCCAACACCGTGCAGGACGTTTGGCATTTGCCAGTGAACACCAAGATTGGCAAATTCGCCACTGGCGCCCTGTGCTCTTCACAGATGAAAGCAGGTTCACACTGAGCACATGTGACAGACGTGACAGAGTCTGGAGACGCCGTGGAGAACGTTTTGCTGCCTGCAACATCCTCCAGCATGACCGGTTTGGCGGTGGGTCAGTCATGGTGTGGGGTGGCATTTCTTTGGGGGGCCGCACAGCCCTCCATGTGCTCACCAGAGGTAGCCTGACTGCCATTAGGTACCGAGATGAGATCCTCAGATCCCTTGTGAGACCATATGCTGGTGCGGTTGGCCCTGGGTTCCTCCTAATGCAAGACAATGCTAGACCTCATGTGGCTGGAGTGTGTCAGCAGTTCCTGCAAGAGGAAGGCATTGATGCTATGGACTGGCCCGCCCGTTCCCCAGACCTGAATCCAATTGAGCACATCTGGGACATCATGTCTCGCTCCATCCACCAACGCCACGTTGCACCACAGACTGTCCTGGAGTTGGCGGATGCTTTAGTCCAGGTCTGGGAGGAGATCCCTCAGGAGACCATCCGCCACCTCATCAGGAGCATGCCCAGTCGTTTGTAGGGAGGTCATACAGGCACGTGGAGGCCACACACACTACTGAGCCTCATTTTGACTTGTTTTAAGGACATTAGATCAAAGTTGGATCAGCCTGTAGTGTTGTTTTCCACTTTAATTTTGAGGGTGACTCCAAATCTAGACCTCCATGGGTTGATAAATTTGATTTCCATTGATAATTTTTGAGTGATTTTGTTGTCAGCACATTCAACTAGGTAAAGAAAAAATTATTTAATAAGATTATTTCATTCATTCAGATCTAGGATGTGTTATTTTAGTGTTCCCTTTATTTTTTTGAGCAGTGTATATACACACATCCTTTTTTTAAATGTATTTTCCTTTATTACTTTCCAACCCCTCCAATAATTGGAGTAAACTAGTGAACAACAACCCTTAGGCCTCTACTTCCAGCATATACATATTATATACATTTTATGGACACAGTCAATTTTACAATAATTATATTTTGTTTGTTTTTACTCCTGAACTTCCTCTACCCTCAACCTCTCCGGTTTGGGCTTAGTGGGACTATCATTTGTTTTTCAACAGGACAATGACCCAACACACCTCCAGGCTGTGTAAGGGTTATTTTACCAAGAAGGAGAGTGATGGAGTGCTGCATCAGATGACATGGCCTCCACAATCCCCCAACCTCAACCCAATTGAGATGGTTTTGGATGAGTCGGATGGCAGAGTGAAGGAAAAGCAGCCAACAAGTGCTCAGCATATGTGGGAACTCCTTCAAGACTGTTGGAAAAGCATTCCAGGTGAAGCTGGTTGAGAGAATGCCAAGAGTGTGCAAAGCTGTCATCAAGGCTAAGGGTGGCTATTTGAAGAATCTCAAATGTAAAATACATTTTGATTTGTTTAACACCTTTTTGGTTTCTACATGATTCCATACGTGTTATTTTATAGTTTTGATGTCTTCAATATCATTCTACATTGTAGAAAATAGTAAAAATAAAGAAAAACCCTGGAATGAGTAGATTCTTTTGACTGGTAGTGTACAAACCCACATACACACACACACACACACACACACACACACACACACACACACACACACACACATACACACGCACACTATATCCTTCACCAACACTCTCAATACACCTGGTTCCAAAGTGTGAACAGTACAGCATTTGGTTCCAATGTGTGAACAGTACAGCATTTGGAGTAATCGAGGGGTTAGTAGGGGTTAGGAGGAGTTAGGAGGAGTTAGTAGGGGTTAGGAGGAGTTAGGAGGGGTTAGGAGGGGTTAGGAGGAGTTAGTAGGGGTTAGGAGGGGTTAGGAGGGGTTAGGAGGGGTTAGGAGGAGTTAGTAGGGGTTAGGAGGGGTTAGGAGGGGTTAGGAGGGGTTAGGAGGGGTTAGGAGTGGTTAGTAGGGGTTAGGAGGAGTTAGTAGGGGTTAGGAGGGGTAGGAGGGGTTAGGAGGGGTAGGAGGGGTTAGGAGGGGTTAGGAGGAGTTAGGAGGGGTTAGGAGGGGTTAGGAGGAGTTAGGAGGAGTTAGGAGGGGTTAGGAGGAGTTAGGAGGGGTTAGGAGGAGTTAGGAGGGGTTAGGAGGGGTTAGGAGGAGTTAGGAGGGGTTAGGAGGGGTTAGGAGGAGTTAGGAGGGGTTAGGAGGGGTTAGGAGGAGTTAGGAGGGGTTAGGAGGAGTTAGTAGGGGTTAGGAGGGGTTTAGGAGGGGTTAGGAGGAGTTAGGAGGGGTTAGGAGGAGTTAGGAGGAGTTAGGAGGGGTTAGGAGGGGTTAGGAGGGGTTAGGAGGGTTAGGAGGGGTTAGGAGGGGTTAGGAGGGGTTAGGAGGGGTTAGGAGGGGTTAGGAGGAGTTAGGAGGGGTTAGGAGGGAGTTAGGAAGGGTTGAGGAGGGTTAGGAGGGGTTAGGAGGAGTTAGGAGGAGTTAGGAGGGGTTAGGAGGAGTTAGGAAGGGTTAGGAGGGGTTAGGAGGGGTTAGGAGGAGTTAGGAGGAGTTAGGAGGGGTTAGGAGGAGTTAGGAAGGGTTAGGAAGGGTTAGGAGGAGATAGGAGGGGTTAGGAGGAGTTAGGAGGGTTTAGGAGGGGTTAGGAGGGGTAAGAAGGGGTTAGTAGGGGTTAGTAGGAGTTAGGAGGGGTAGGAGGGGGTTAGGAGGGGTTAGTAGGGGTTAGTAGGGTTAGGGGGGTTAGTGGGGGGGGTAGGGGGGGGTTAGGAGGGGGAGGAGAGGGTAGAGGAGGGGTTAGGAGGAGTTAGGAGGGGTTAGGAGGGGTTAGGAGGGGTAAGGAGGGGTTAGTAGGGGTTAGGAGGAGTTAGGAGGGGTTAGTAGGAGTTAGGAGGGTTTAGGAGGGGTTAGGAGGGGTTAGGGGGGGGTAAGGAGGGGTTAGGAGGAGTTAGTAGGAGTTAGGAGGGGTTAGGAGGGGTTAGGAGGGGTTAGGAGGGGTTAGGAGGGGTTAGGAGGAGTTAGGAGGGGTTAGGAGGGGTTAGGAGAGGTTAGGAGGAGTTAGGAGGGGTTAGGAGGGGTAGGAGGGGTTAGGAGGGTTAGGAGGAGTTAGGAGGGGTAAGGAGGGGTTAGGAGGGGTTAGTAGGAGTTAGGAGGGTTTAGGAGGAGGGTTAGGAGGGGTTAGGAGGGGTTAGGAGTGGTTAGGAGGAGTTAGGAGTGGTTAGGAGGGGTTAGGAGGGGTTAGGAGGAGTTAGTAGGGGTTAGGAGGAGTTAGGAGTGGTTAGTAGGGGTTAGGAGGGGTTAGGAGGAGTTAGTAGGGGTTAGGAGGAGTTAGGAGTGGTTAGGAGGGGTTAGTAGGGGTTAGTAGGGGTTAATATGAGTTAGGAGGAGTTAGTAGGGGTTAGGAGGGGTTAGGAGGGGTAAGGAGGGGTTAGTAGGGGTTAGGAGGGGTTAGGAGGAGTTAGGAGGAGTTAGGAGGGGTTAGGAGGGGTTAGGAGGAGTTAGGAGGGGTTAGGAGGGGTTAGGAGGAGTTAGGAGGGGTTAGGAGGGTTAGGAGGAGTTAGTAGGGGTTAGGAGGGTTAGGAGGGGTAGGAGGAGTTAGGAGGGGTTAGGAGGAGTTAGGAGGAGTTAGGAGGGGTTAGGAGGGGGTAGGAGGAGTTAGGAGGGGTTAGTAGGGGTTAGGAGGAGTTAGGAGGAGTTAGGAGGGGGGTAGGGGGGGTTAGGAGGGGTTAGGAGGGGTTAGGAGGGGTTAGGAGGGGTTAGGAGGGGTTAGGAGGAGTTAGGAGGGGTTAGGAGGAGTTAGGAGGGGTTAGGAGGGGTTAGGAGGGGTTAGGAGGAGTTAGGAGGGGTTAGGAGGGGTTAGGAGGGGTTAGGAGGGGTTAGTAGGAGTTAGGAGGGGTTAGGAGGGGTTAGGAGGGGGTTAGGAGGGGTTAGGAGGGGTTAGTAGGGGTTAGTAGGGGTTAGTAGGGGTTAGGAGGGTTTAGGAAGGGTTAGGAGGGGTTAGGAGGGGTTAGGGGGGGGTAAGGAGGGGTTAGAGGGGTTAGGAGGGGTTAGGAGGAGTTAGGAGGGGTTAGTAGGGGTTAGGAGGGGTTAGGAGGAGTTAGGAGGGGTTAGGAGGGATTAGGAGGAGTTAGGAGGGGTTAGGAGGGGTTAGTAGGGGTTAGGAGGGGTTAGGAGGGGTTAGGAGGGGTTAGGAGGGGTTAGGAGGGGTTAGTAGGGGTTAGGAGGGGTTAGGAGGAGATAGGAGGGGTTAGAGGGGTTAGGAGGGGTTAGGAGGAGTTAGGAGGGGTTAGGAGGGGTAAGGAGGAGTTAGGAGGGGTTAGTAGGAGTTAGGAGGGTTTAGGAGGGGTTAGGAGGGGTTAGGGGGGGTAAGGAGGGGTTAGGAGGGGTTAGGAGGGGTTAGTAGGGGTTAGGAGGAGTTAGGAGGGGTTAGTAGGGGTTAGGAGGGTTAGGAGGAGTTAGGAGGGGTAAGGAGGGGTTAGGAGGGGTTAGGAAGGGTTAGGAGGGGTTAGGAGGGGTTAGGAGGGGGTAGGAGGGGTTAGTAGGAGTTAGGAGGGTTTAGGAGGGGTTAGGAGGGGTTAGTAGGGGTTAGGAGGGTTTAGGAGGGGTTAGGAGGGGTTAGGAGGGGTTAGGAGGAGTTAGGAGGGGTTAGGAGGGGTTAGGAGGAGTTAGGAGGGGTTAGGAGGGGTTAGGAGGGGTTAGGAGGAGTTAGGAGGGGTTAGTAGGGGTTAGGAGGGGTTAGGAGGGTTAGGAGGAGGTTAGGAGGGGTAAGGAGGGGTTAGGAGGGGTTAGTAGGAGTTAGGAGGGTTTAGGAGGGGTTAGGAGGGGTTAGGAGGGGTTAGGAGTGGTTAGGAGGAGTTAGGAGTGGTTAGGAGGGGTTAGGAGGGGTTAGGAGGAGTTAGTAGGGGTTAGGAGGAGTTAGGAGTGGTTAGTAGGGTTAGGAGGGGTTAGGAGGAGTTAGTAGGGGTTAGGAGGAGTTAGGAGTGGTTTAGAGGAGGGGTTAGTAGGGGTTAGTAGGGGTTAATATGAGTTAGGAGGAGTTAGTAGGGGTTAGGAGGGGTTAGGAGGGGTAAGGAGGGGTTAGTAGGGGTTAGGAGGGGTTAGGAGGAGTTAGGAGGAGTTAGGAGGGGTTAGTAGGGGTTAGGAGGAGTTAGGAGGGGTTAGGAGGGGTTAGGAGGAGTTAGTAGGGGTTAGGAGGGGTTAGGAGGGGTTAGGAGGGGTTAGGAGGGGTTAGGAGGGGTTAGGAGGGGTTAGGAGGGGTTAGGAGGGGTTAGGAGGAGTTAGTAGGAGTTAGGGGGTAAGGAGGGGTTAGGAGGGGTTAGGAGCTTTAACTCCGGATTCATCGCTACCAGCTGGCTACAACAAAACGGACGCTGTGGTCTGGCTAATCATCCTGAGCTAGGCCCATCTCCCGGCTATCTACCTCTCTGTCAACCGGACGGGACCACCTAGTGTTGACACGAAGCCCCGCCGATCCTACACGACTGGTCTGCTGACGAAATCGTCTGATGTGGTTACGACGTTAACCACGAAGATTCCATCCATCTGCTAGCCCTGGCACGC
>CM072221.1:3600773-3617657 GCA_036851935.1 Coregonus suidteri
GTATTTTTTCCTAACTTCCCTAAAAAGTTCATATCGGGGTGCATTCGATGCTATAAAAGTACGCCACAGGATGTTTTTTGCGGGTCAAGGGCAGTAAATTTTGAGGAGAGCGGGGGTATATCGTTTTTAGTTCTGAATTTTGAAGGGGCTGTTATTTAAGTTGAGAGGAAAGATTTTAAAGAACACCAGGCATCCCTACTGACGGAATGAGACGATTACCCAGGATACCTGGCCGGTAAATTTAGGAAGCCTGCTCGTTTAAAGTTTTTAGGGAGTTTGACAGTGAAGGGGGCTTTTGACGCGGCCTTACGGGACAGGGGGCAATGGGGCAGGACGCTGAGACCGGGGTTTGAAAAAAGGGGAGGTTATTTAGGGGAAAGTTAGTCAGGAGATATCTAAAAGGGTGCCCATTTTTACGGTTTTTTTAGGGTTGTTTTGGTAGGTTTTGATTTTTGTGTGAGATTGAGGGATCTGTAAATTAGGTGGCCGGGGTTTTAAGCAACCCCAGTTTAGGTCCCAAGTACGAACCCCGAGGATAGATGGGGGGCAATAAATTCCAATGGGGTGTCCAGGGAAAGCTGGGGGCGAGGTGGGTCGTACAAGGGGAAACAGGAGAGATTATTCTGGGAAAAGGGGGATTTTAGAAGAGGAGCTCAAAAAGTTTGGCACCGACCGGAAGTATGATGAGCTTGCAGGTATCTCTACATAATTGAAACCCCCCCCCTTTGGGAGTTTACAGCGGAAATTTTTATTGGGGAGGACATTTTTGCATTTTTGGGGGCCTCCTAAAACCAGGATTGAATGCTAGAAAAATCAGGGTTGGCGGAGTGTGCTAACTAGTGAATAACTCAAATTTGGGAGAGGTTGATTTTAACCGCAAAAAGCAATGTTTTTCGGTTAAGAAGTCAAAAATGAAGCCCTGGGGAAATAAAATGATATAGGGGCGCGGCCTGGGTTTCCTCTAATCCCCAGGGAAAAGAGGAGGAAAAAAATCTGTTCCTGTGACTCTCTAGCACAGTAATACACTGCTGTGTCCTCACTCTTGCAAGGCTGTTCATCTGTAGTACCAGGCTTACTGCTTGAGTCATCTCTGGAGATGGTGAATCTACCCCATGGACGGACTGGGAGTAAGAGATGGGAGTACTAGCTGTGCTAATAAAAGCAAACCCACTCAAGTCCTTTCCCAGGAGCCTGTCTGATCCAAGGCCATCTCATAGCTTCTGAAAGTGAACCCAGAGGTTGTACAGGTCAGTGTGTGGGATTCTCCAGGCTTTTTAAACCACTGGTCCAGACTCAGTCAGTGTTTGACCATGAATACCTGTGGAAATAGAGAGTGAAACATGGTGAGCTGTGTAGTTCTCTAAAGGTAGTTGAGACAGTGCTCCGCAGAGAAACAACCTTCAACAGAGACATTAATAAAGATGGAGGACTGGTGAGGTTTGCATGAGCTCCTCCTCACTGGGAGGACCAATCAAAGGAGGATTTTGATAAAATACCAACTGATCATCGTAATTATTAGTCAGTTGTTTTGCTATTGTGTTAGTCAGTTGTTGGCTATTGTGACATACTGTAGTTTTTGAAAATGCCTGCCATCTCTCTTTCTCTACACTCCATCTCTTTCAGATACAGTATATCACAAAAGTGAGTACACCCCTCACATTTTTCTGTAAATATTTGAGTATATCTTTTAATGTGACAACACTGAAGAAATGAAAACACTTTGCTACAATGTATAAAGTAGTGAGTGTACAGCTTGTATAAACAGTGTAGATTTGCTGTCCCCTCAAAATAACAAACACACAGCCATTAATGTCTAAACCGCTGGCAACAAAAGTGAGTACACCCCTAAGTGAAAATGTTTCCCAAATTGGGCCCAATTAGCAATTTCCCTCCCCGGTGTCATGTGACTCGTTATTGTTACAAGGTCTCAGGTGTAAATGGGGAGCAGGTGTGTTAAATTTGGTGTCATCACTCTCACACACATTTGGTGTCATCACTACTGGTCACTGGAAGTTCAACATGGCACCTCATGGCAAAGAACTCTCTGAGGATCTGAAAAAAAAGAATTGTTGCTCTACATGAAGATGGCCTGGGCTATAAGAAGATTGCTTAAGAAACCTGAAACTGAGCTGCAGCACGGTGGCCAAGACAATACAGCGGTTTAACAGGACAGGTTCCACTCAGAACAGGCCTCGCCCATGGTCGACCAAAGAAGTTGAGTGCACGTGCTCAGCATCATATCCAGAGGTTGTCTTTGGGAAATAGACGTATGAGTGCTGTCAACATTGCTGCAGAGGTTGAAGGGGGTGGGGGGGGTCAGCCTGTCAGTGCTCAGACCAATATGCCGCACACTGCATCAAATTGGTCTACATGGCTGTCATCCCAGAAGGAAGCCTCTTCTTAAGATGATGCTCAAGAAAGCCCCGCAAACAGTTTGCTGAAGACAAGCAGACTAAGGACATGGATTACTGGAACCATGTCCTGTGGTTTGATGAGACCAAGATAAACTTATTTGGTTCAGATGTTGTCAAGCGTGTGTGGCGGCAACCGGGTGAGGAGTACAAAGACAAGTGTGTCTTGCCTACAGTCAAGCATGGTGGGGGTGGGAGTGTCACGGTCTGGGGCTGCATGAGTGCTGCCAGCACTGGGGAGCTACAGTTAATTGAGGGAACCATGAATGCCAACATGTACTGTGATATACTGAAGCAGAGCATGGGCAGTATTCCAACATGATAACGACCCCAAACACACCTCCAAGACGACCAATGCCTTGCTAAAGAAGCTGAGGGTAAAGGTGATGGACTGGCCAAGCATGTATCCAGAACCTAAACCCTATTGAGCATCTGTGGGGCATCCTCAAACTGAAGGTGGAGGAGTGCAAGGTCTCTAACATCCACCAGCTCCGTGATGTCGTCATGGAGGAGTGGAAGAGGACTCCAGTGGCAACTGTGAAGCTCTGATGAACTCCATGCCCAAGAGGGTTAAGGCAGTGCTGGAAAAATGATGGTGGCCACACACAAAATATTGACACTTTGGGCCCAATTTGGACATTTTCACTTAGGGTTGTACTCACTTTTGTTGCCAGTGGTTTAGACATGAATGGCTGTGTGTTGTGTTATTTTGAGGGGACAGCAAATTTACACTGTTATACAAGCTGTACACTCACCACTTTACATTGTAGCAAAGTGTCATTTATTCAGTGTTGTCACATGAAAAGATATACTCAAATATTAACAAAAATGTGAGGGTTGTACTCACTTTTGTGATATACTGCATACACAGCATTAGTTTGACCTCCTCACCTGCTCAACACAAACCTCTTGGACAGTCAGTGAAACTATCTTGCCAAGTCTCTGGCTATGCCCTAACAGACTATGGTACAGCTTGGATACGACATCAGCCAGGGAAAACACTGGAGTGGATTGGGATCATCTGGGGTGGTGGATCCATCAACTCTGGAGCCTCTTTTAAGAGCAGATTCACTATCTCCAGAGACAGTAGTAATGTACTGTACTTAGACATCACCAGTCTGCAGGCTGAGGACACAGCTCTGTATTATTGTGCAAAAACTACAGGCACAATGCAACAGCTCAATGGAAGACCAGTACAAAAACATCATTTTAACACACAGATTACTGTAAGAACAAGACTATGATAGAATGACAGCTGTAAGCGCTAAATGTTCAAAAGAACAGCCTGTGAAATTCAATATTCAACAAATACACAGCAAATTGGGCATAGATTTTTTTTGTTTAAAAGTTGCACATTGTTGATTTCTAAACTATTTGACTCTAAATGGCACGCTCCGTGGTCATAAATGCCACACTCCCATAGTTAATTTAACACTGATGAATACACAATTTTTTGTTGGTAAGGGTAAAATATTAGGACTTCAAAACAATAGTCCAATGGCTGTTTTTCTAAACATACTATAGTCCTATCCCATAAGTGAATCGTCAAAAGTAATTATGGTTCAGAGTGTTTTCTTAAATTCCTATCCCTATCATACTGTACCTGCCTTCTTATGCTAATTACACATAGCTTTGTAACTTTTTAACTTTAATCTCACTCCCTCTGCCTTATATAAAACAGTCTCTCTGTGTAAAATCATATAGATCTCTCTCTCTGAGTCGTGGAGAGTAAAGAAGGGCAACTCCTATGAGTTCAGCTTCAACACAAACCATGTTCCCTGATTCTCTGCTGCTGTAGCTGTTGGCAGCTGTCTCCTGTCTCTCTGGTTTTGGGTGTTTAATTAACAGATTTATAACATGTTTAAAGGAATATATTATGTAATTCATGCCTGTATTGCTTTAAAATAGCAATACTTTGAGATTGTTCTATATGATATGATGATGTTTCTTAACAGGTGTACACTGGTGTCTTGAGCTTACCCAGCCAAGTTCAATGGTTATACATTCTGGAGAATCATTGGTAATCACCTGTAAGGTCTCTGGGTATTTCTCTGACTGATAGCACCAACCTCTATGTAGTATCATGGGTAGTGGAGTATAATGCAACCTGAAGGCAACCTGAAGGCATTATACCAGAGTGGGTTGGGAACATCTACTGTATCATGATGCAGGCACAGCTTACAAGTTCAGCTTGACCAGAAACACTTCGAGAGGCACGGTGACTTTAATAGGACAGCTGTCTATTACTGTTTCTCGATACCACAGTGATACAAACAAGCACCTAACCTGTACAAAAATCCCAACAGCCATGAGTAGAAAAACAAACTTAAACATATTTATATTTCCCTGACCAGAATACTGGTGTACCATTCATAGATGTCTACATAGTAAATTAATTTGTGAAAAGACACAAAAGTAACGCTCAAATCATTCTTTTGTTTCACTCTAACATGGTGTGTTGTATCTTATTTGCTCTATAAGAGGTGTCAATGTTCAAGGATATTCAGAGTTCACACTAGCTATCTATAGATAACCATCGTCATTTCACTGTAAATATCATCAGCAAAACAGAATAAAAACTGAAAGTAATAATGAAAAGAAAATGATAATATAAAGTAAAAAAGAGTACTGGACCAAAGTATTTATCCTTGGAGGACACCAGTCATTACATTCTGATACTGATTCTCCGTATAACATGTCACTATGATACAAGTCACTTCCTCCTTTTTATAACTCTTTCACTCTATGCAAAGCAACTCTCCTCTGTTATGGATAAAGAGGAATATGTCTCCTCGCTTTCATTCAGTTAGCAATTGCAGTTACTTTCAGTTCAGCTTCAACACAAACCATGTAGGTAACAACACATCTGCCACGCTGATCCTCAACACGGGGGCCCCCTCAGGGGTGCGTGCTCAGTCCCCTCCTGTACTCCCTGTTCACCATGACTGCATGGCCAGGCACGACTCCAACACCATCATTACGTTTGCCGATGACACAACAGTGGTAGGCCTGATCACCGACAACGATGAGACAGCCTTTAGGGAGGAGATCATAGTCCTGGCTGTGTGGTGCCAGGATAACAACCTATCCCTCAATATGAACAAGACAAAGGAGATGATTGTGGACTACAGGAAAAAAAAAAGAGACTAATCACGCCCCCAATTCTCATCGACGGGGCTGTAGTGGAGCAGGTCGAGAGCTTCAAGTTCCTTGGTGTCCCACATCACCAACAAAACTATCATGGTCCAAACACACCAAGACAGTCGTGAAGAGGAAACAACCAAAGCCTATTCCCCCTCAGGAGACTGAAAATATTTGGCATGGGTCTTCCAGATCCTCAAAAAGTTATACAGCTGCACCATCGATAGCATGCTGACTGGTTGCATAACCGCCTGGTATGGCAACTGCTCAGCAGCATCCAACCACAACACATTAGAGAGGGTTCTGCGTACGGCCCAGTACATAACTGGGGGCCAAGCTTCCTGCCATCCAGGACTCTATACCAGGCGGTGTCAGAGGAAGCCCTAAAAATTGTCAAAGACTCCAGCCACCCTAGTCATAGACTGTTCTCGTCTCTGCTACTTGCACGGCAAGCGGTTCCGGAGCACAAAGTCTAGGTCCCAAGAGGCTTCTTAACAGCTTCTACCCCAAAGCCATAAGACGCATGTATTCGGCGTATTCGGCGCATGTGGCAAATACAATGTGATTTGATTTGATTTGTTCCCTGCATCTTCTCTGCCGTTGCTGCTGGCAACTGTATCCTGTGAGTTTTTCGGGGACTGATACATCAACATTGTTGTGATATGGAGTAATAGAGTTTTGGAAATGTAATTAACAACATTTTCTTTGTTTTGTTTGTTTTGTTTTACAGGTGTGTTCTGTCAGACTGAACTCACAACAGCCAGGCTTCTATGACCATGAAGCCTGGACCAGCACCCCCCCTTGACCCTCTCCTGTAAGTTCTCTGGGTATTTCTTTAACCTCTATGGTGTTCCTATAACTTTGATTCCTAAATCAGAATATTTTTATGTTTGTATTTATCTTTTACCTTATCTAATGTGTTATATTCTCCTACATTAATTTCACATTTCCACAAAATTCAAAATGTTTTCCCTTTCAAATTTGTCCAGCCAATCTGCACAGGCGTGCTATCGACCCCAGAGCATATCGAATTTTCTGCCGGGAATCACTGGACCCTAGCACCGGATCATCGCAACCAGCTAGCTGCAACCAAAATGGCTGTTGTCGTTGGCTAATTAACATTGCCCCTTATAGCAAGCACCAGTTAGCCTTGAGCTAGCCTCGAGCCAGGCCCATCTCCCGGCTATATACCTCTCTGTCAACCGGAAAAAAAAGGGACCTCCTAGTGTTGACACGGAGCCCCGCCGATCCAACACGACTGGTTTTGCCCGACGAAATCGTCTGATGTGGTTCAACAGGCTTTCCGTTTATGACGTCAACCACGAAGATCCATCTGCTAGCCCCTGCCCGCTAGCACACCACGCAAGCCGGGCCTCTTGCTCGCCAGTGCTTTAGCAGCCCCCCGAACTACCTACGAACTCTCCTCATTGCTGTTCACCGGACCTTATGATAACTCAGCTATACAGCTGATGCCTGCTGGACTGTTCCTTTTATACGGTACTACATCCTGTTTATGTTTAGCTTCAGCCCAAACTTTGTCGCCATTACCAGCTGTTGTCTTAGCTCTCTTGAATAACACCTGTGATTGCTTTATGCCTCTCCTCTCCCATGTCAATATGCCTTGCTTATTGCTGTTTCGGTTATTTCTTATTGTACTATTTCACTGTAGAGCCCCCAGCCCCAGCTCAACCTGCCTTAGACAGCTCCTTTGTCCCACCCCTCATACACGCGTAGACAGACTCAATCGGTGCTTCCAGTGATGCTATCTCTTTCATCGTTACCCAATGCTTAGGTTTACCTCCACTGTACTCATATCCTTCCATATCCTTGTCTGTACATAATGCCCTGAATCTATTCTCTGTACCCAACGCACTAGAAGACCAACCAGTACTTAAAGCCTTTAGCCGTATGCTTATTCTACTCCTCCTCTGTTCCTCTGGTGATGTAGAGGTTAACCCAGGCCCTGTAGCCCCCAGTATCACTCCTACTCACCAGTGCGTTATCATTTGTTGACTTCTGTAACCGTAAAAGCCTTTTGTTTTTTTGCACTGTTAACATCCGAAGCCTCCTCTCTAAGTTTGAGGTTATTCACTGTGTTTTTAAAACACTCCGCCAACCCTGATGTTCTAGCAGTGTCTGAATCCTGGCTAAGGAAGGCCACCACAAAATTCAGAAATGTTCCCATCCCCAACTACAACATTTCCGTCTCGATAGAACTGCCAAAGGGGGTGGGTTTGCCAATCTACTGTGGAGATAGCCTGCAGAGCTCTATCATACTATTCCAGGTCTGTGCCCAAACAGTTTTGAGCTTCTGCTTCTAAAAATCCACCTTTCCAGAAATAAGTCTCTCACTGTTGCCGCTTGCTACAGACCCCCACCTCAGCCACCAGCTGTTGTCCCTGGACACCATATGTGAACTGATTGCCCCCCATCTATCCTCAGAGTTTCGTACTGCTTTGGTGACCTAAAACTAGGATATGCTTAACATCCCGTCCAACCTACATCTAAAACTAGATGCCCTCAATCTCACACAAATTATTAATGAACCTACCAGGTACAACCCAAAATCTGTAAACATGGGCACCCTCATAGATATCATCCTGACAAATTTTACCCTCTAAATACAACTCCGCTGTCTTCAAACAGGATCTCAGCGATCACTGCCTTATTGCCTGCATCCGTAATGGGTCCGTGGTCAAAACGACCACCCCTCTTCACTGTCAAAAGCACCCTAAAACACTTTAGCGAGCACCCCCCAGGCCTTTCTAATTCACCTGGCCCCCCTGGTATCCTGGATGGATATTGACCTCATCCATCAGTAGAGGATGCCCTGGTTATTCTTTAAAAGTGCTTTCCTCTCAATCTTAAATAAGCATGCCCCCATTCAGAAAAAATGCAGAACTGGGGGGGAACAGATATAGCCCCTGGTTCGCCTCAGACTTGACTGCCCTTGACCAGCACAAAAACATATGTGGCGTACTGCATTAGCATTGAACACAGCCCCGCGATATGCAACTTTTCAGGGAAGTCAGGAACCAATATACACAATCAAGTTAGGAAAGCAAAGGCTAGCTTTTTCAAACAGAAATTTGCATCCTGTAGCACTAACCCAAAAAGTTTTGGGACACTGTAAAGTCCATGGAGAATAAGAGCACCTCCTCCCAAACTGCCCACTGCACTGATGCTAGGAAACACTGTCACCACCGATAAATCTACAATAATCGAGAATTTCAACAAAGCATTTTGCTACGGTTTTGCCAGCCAGCTCTGCACCCTCCCCTGCAAAGCCCATCCCCCCCGTCACCCCTCCCATACCCCCCACCCCCCCCCCCCCCCCCCCCCCCCCCCCCCCCCCCCACCCCCCCCCTCCCCCCCCCCCCCCCCCCCCCCCCCCCCCCCCCCCCCCCCCGTTTCTCCTTTACACAAATTCAGACAGCTGATGTTCTGAAAGAGCTGAAAAATCTGGACCCCTACAAATCAGCTGGGGGCTAGACAATCTGGACACTTTTCTTTCTAAAAATTAGCCACCGAAATTGTCGCAAACCCCTATTACTACCTGTTCAACCTCTCTTTCGTAACGTCTGAGATCCCCAGAGATTGAAAGCTGCCGCGGTCATCTCCCTCTTCAAAGGGGGTGACACTCTAGATCCAAACTGTTACAGACCTTTATCCATCCTGCCCTGCCTTTCGTAAGTTTTTGAAAGCCAAGTTAACAAACAGATCACCGACCATTTTGAATCCCACCGTACCTTCTCCGCAATGCACAATCCGGTTTTCCGTGCTGGTCATGGGTGCACCTCAGCCACCTGCTCAAGGTCCTAAAAACTATATTTTTAACCACGATCGGTATAAAAGACAGTACTGCGCAGCCGTCTTCATCGACCTGGACCAAGGCTTTTCGACTCTGTCAACCACCGCATTCTATTGGCAGACTAAATAGCCTGGGTTTCTCAAATGACTGCCTCGCCTGGTTCACCAACTACTTTCTCAGATAGAGTTCAATGTGTCAATCGGAGGGCCTGTTTCTGGACCTCTGGCAGTCTCTCTATGGGGGTGCCACAGGGTTCAATTTCTCGGGCCGACTCTATTCCCTGTGTATATCAATAATGTTGCTCTTGCTGCTGGTGACGCTCGGATCCACCTCTATGCGGACGACACCATTTTGTATACATCTGGCCCTTCATTGGACACTGTGTTAACAAAACCTCCAACAAGCTTTCAACGCCATACAACACTCCTTCCGTAGCCTCCAACTACTCTTAAACACTAGTAAAACTAAATGCATGCTCTTCAACCGAGCGCTGCTTGCACCCGCCCACCCGACTAGAATCACTACTCTCGGCGGGTCTGACCTAGAGTATGTGGACAACTACAAATACCTAGGTGTCTGATTCGACTGTAAACTCTCCTTCCAGACTCACATTAAGCATCTCCAATCAAAAGTTAGATCTAGAATTGGCTTCCTATTTTGCAACAAAGCCTCCTTCACTCATGCTACCAAACATGCCCTCGTAAAACGGACTATCCCCTACCGATCCTTGACTTCGGCGATGTCATTTACAAATAGCTTCCAACACTCTACTAAGCAAATTGGATGTAGCCTTTCACAGTGCCATCCGTATTGTCACCAAAGCCCCATATACTACCCACCATTGTGACCTGTACGCTCTCTGTTGGCTGGCCCTCACTACATATTCGGCGCCAAACCCACTGGCTCCAGGTCATCTATAAATCACTGCTAGGCAAATCCCCATCTTATCTTCGCTCACTGGTCACCATAGCAACACCACCGTAGTCTGCGACCATCAGGTATATCTCACTGGTCATCCCAAAGCCAACACCTCCTTTGGCCGCCATTCCTTCCAGTTCTCTGCTGCCAATGACTGGAACGAACTGGGTAGAAGGATTACTTTATCCTATCCCAGGTATTCCTTAAAGAGGTGGGGTTTTCAAGTGTCAAAGGTTTCAAAAGGTGGTGAGTGACTCCGCCGTCCTGGCGTCGTGAGGGAGCTTGTTCCACCATTGGGGTGCCAGAGCAGCGAACAGTTTTGACTGGACTGAGCGGGAACTGTGCTTCCGCAGAGGTAGGGGGGCCAGCAGGCCAGAGGTGGATGAACGCAATGCCCTCGTTTGGGTGTAAGGACTGATCAGAGCCTGAAGGTACGGAGGGTGCCGTTCCCCTCACAGCTCTGTAGGCAAGCACCATGGTCTTGTAGCAGATGCGAGCTTCAACTGGAAGCCAGTGGAGTGTGCGGAGGAGCGGGGGTGACGTGAGAGAACTTGGGAAGGTTGAACACCAGACGGGCTGCAGAATTCTGGATGAGTTGTAGGGGTTTAATGGCACAGGCAGGGAGCCCAGCCAACAGCGAGTTGCAGTAATCCAGACAGGAGATGACAAGTGCCTGGATTAGGACCTGTGCCGCTTCCTGTGTAAGGCAGGGTCGTACTCTCCGAATGTTGTAGAGCATGAACCTACAGGATCGGGTCACCGCCTTGATGTTAGCGGAGAATTACAGGGTGTTGTCCAGGGTCACGCCAAGGCTTTTTGCACTCTGGGAGGAGGACACAAAGGAGTTGTCAAACAGTGATGGCGCGAGATCATGAAACGGGCAGTCCTTCCCCGGGAGGAAGAGCAGCTCCGTCTTCGCGAGGTTCAGCTTGAGGTGGTGATCCGTCATCCACACTGATATGTCTGCCAGACATGCAGAGATGCGATTCGCCACCTGGTTATCAGAAGGGGGAAAGGAGAAGATTAGTTGTGTGTTGTCTGCGTAGCAATGATATGGGAGAGGCCATGTGAGGATATGGACAGAGCCCAAGTGACTTGTCGGGTATAGTGAGAATAGGAGAGGGCCTAGAACTGAGCCCTGGGGGACACCAGTGGTGAGAGCACGTGGTGCGGAGACAGATTCACGCCACGCTACTTGATAGGTGCGACCTGTCAGGTAGGATGCAATCCAAGAGTGAGCCGCGCCGGAGAAGCCCAACTCGGAGAGGGTGGAGAGGAGGATCTGATGGTTCACAGTATCAAAGGCAGCAGACAGGTCTAGAAGGACAAGAGCAGAGGAGAGAGAGTTAGCTTTAGCAGTGCGGAGAGCCTCCGTGACACAGAGAAGAGCAGTCTCAGTTGAATGACCAGTCTTGAAACCTGACTGGTTTGGATCAAGAAGGTCATTCTGAGAGAGATAGCAAGAGAGTTGGCTAAAGACGGCACGCTCAAGAGTTTTGGAGAGAAAAGAAAGAAGGGATACTGGTCTGTAGTTGTTGACATCGGAGGGATCAAGTGTAGGTTTTTTGAGAAGGGGTGCAACTCTCGCTCTCTTGAAGATGGAAGGGACATAGCCAGCGGTCAAGGATGAGTTGATGAGCGAGGTGAGGTAAGGGAGAAGGTCTCCGGAAATGGTCTGGAGAAGAGAGTAGGGATAGGGTCAAGCGGGCAGGTTGTTGGGCGGGCCGGCCGTCACAAGTCGCAAGATTCATCTGGAGAGAGAGGGGAGAAAGAAGTCAAAGCATAGGGTAGGGCTGTGTGAGCAGGACAGCAGTGTCATTTGACTTAACAAACGAGGATCGGATGTCGTCAACCTTCTTTCAAAATGGTTGACGAAGTCATCCACAGAGAGGGAGGAGGGGGGGGGGGGTAGGGGACATAGAGAGTCAAAGGATGCAGAAAGAAAGGGGAAAATGTAGAGGAAGATGCCAGGTCGCAGGGGAGTCTAGTTTTCCTCCATTCCGCTCGGCTGCCCGGAGCCCTGTTCTGTGAGCTCACAATGAGTCATCAAGTCCACGGAGAGGAGGGGAGGACCGAGCCGGCTGGGAGGATAGGGGACATAGAGAGTCAAAGGATGCAGAAAGGGAGGAGACGGGAGGGTTGAGGAGGCAGAATCAGGAGATTGGAGGGAGAAGGATTGAGCAGAGGGGAAGGGATGATAGGATGGAAGAGGAGAGAGTAGCGGGAGAGAGAGAGCGAAGGTTGCGACGGTGCATTACCATCTGAGTAGGGGCAGAGTGAGTAGTGTGGAGGAGAGCGAGAGAGAAAAGGATACAAAGTAGTGGTCGGGAGACATGGAGGGGAGTTGCAGGAGATTAGTAGAAGAAACAGCATCTAGTAAAGATGAGGTCAAGCGTATTGCCTGCCTTGTAAGTAGGGGGAGACGTGGTGAGAGGGTGAGGTCAAAAAGGAGAGAGGAATGGAAAGGAAGGAGGCAGAGAGAAAATGGGTAAAGGTGACGTAGGGAGGTTTAAAGTCACCCAGAACTGTGAGGGGTGAGCCATCCTCAGAAAGGAACTTATCAAGGCGTCAAGCTCATTGATGAAACTCACCAAGGAACCTGGAGGGCAATAAATGATAAGGATGTTGAGCTTGAATGGGCTAGTTACTGTGACAGCAGGAATTCAAATGAGGAGAGAGACAGATGGGTCAGGGGAAAAAGAGAGAATGTCCACTTGGGAGAGATGAGGATTCCTGTGCCACCACCCGCTGACCAGATGCTCTCGGGGTATGCGAGAACACATGGTCAGATGAGGATCCGAGAGCAGTAGGAGTAGCAGTGTTTTCAGTGGTAATACATGTTTTCCGTCAGCGCCAAGACGCGAGGGACTGGAGGGTAGCATAGGCTGAGATGAACTCTGCCTTGTTGGCCGCAGAGCGGCAGTTCCAGAGGCTGCCGGAGACCTGGAACTCCACGTGGGTCGTGTGCGCAGGTATTCCACCAGGTTAGAGTGGCAGCAGCCACGCAGTGTGAGGCGTTTTGTATGGCCTGTGCAGAGAGGCAGAGAGAACAGGGATAGACAGACGCATAGTGACAGGGCTACAGAAAATGGCTACAATAATGCAAAGGAGATCGGAATGAAATGAACTAAAGATCTGGGAAAGCGAGAGAGCGGGGCCTCCCTCACTTACGTTTTCACTGAAACACCCAAATATAACTCTCCCAAACTTCCAACCTCAGAAACTATAATTGTTGTAAACTACAGCGGTTCAATGTTTTCTAGGAATCAGACTAACTTAGTTTATTCAGCTAGCTAACTTGGTACAGTATTCTTCCGTGAAAACCGTCCATGGCAGCCGAATCCTATGACGCCACCAGCCAACTAGCATGCCAGCCTCCAACAAAAAAAACACGGTTTAGCGCACCAATACATCACGGTCACAACAAACCACCAGTTGTGGCAGTCAACACGACCAAGCAGATCATTTTGTGTCCGTGTCTAACGTTGTGGGTTAGTCCCGACAGCTTGAGCGAGTCCATTGTCAACTTATTCAGCCAGTTAGTTAGCTAGAATAGTTAGCATAACGTAGCTAGCCATTGCTTCTGCCAACGAAGAAACCCCTCCTCCCACGGCACAAACACACAGAGAGAGCCAATGCTAACGTTAACTAGTCACCCATGTCCAGAGTTCCCTGAACGACTCTGGTTAACAGTATGTAAAAACAAAACACACAAATGTAGGTTATAACTTACCCCTAGCAGCTACTGTTAGCTAGCCAAGTGCAAAGCTAGCCCTGAAATCGACTCAGCCAGTTCGCGTCGTCTGCGCTAGGTTCGTCCAGCTATTGGTTTTTAAGGGTTTAGCTATCCAGGTAGCAACAAGCTTTGCGAACATTTCGAGCACAGTAGCTACTAACTACCATAACGTTAACGCTTCAGACAATGAGGTTTGAAAAAACAGCTGAATGGTAGGCAGCTAGCGGGGCGTAATTACAGGTAACTCTCCAGCGTGGAAACAACTATCCACAGTTGCTAATAGTTTACCAGTAGCTACCAGCTAGCTAGGTTTTTATTCCAGGTTGTGGGGTACTGAATACAATACTTACCTACAATACTTACATACAATAACCTACGATAACTACAATGACCTACGATAACTACCTACAATACCTAACTCTTTTTTTTTTACAATCTAAATACATGGTTTAAGTGTTTACTCGACACCATATAATCCATATAAGCCCAACTTACCTCCCGCCAGAGAGAGACACAACCTCAACCCCGACGACCTCACCGACGTGGGTATAGTGTAATTGGCCATCTGTATTAGCCCATCCCACTCCCTCATCCCCATACTGTTTGTTTATTTTGCTAATTTGCACCCCAAGTATTTCTATTTGCACCTCATCTTTTGCACATCTATCATTCCAGTGTTAATACGCAACTTTGTAACTATTTTGCACTACTGGCCTATTTTATTGCCTTACCTCCATAAATTTACTACATTCGCACACACTGTATATATACTTTTCTGTTGTATTTTTGACTTTTATGTTTTGTTTACCCCATATGTAACTGTGTTGTTTTATCGCACTGCTTTGCTTTATCTTGGCCAGGTCGCAGTTTGTAAATGAGAACTTGTATCTCAACTGGCTTACCTGGTTTAAATAAAGGTTAAATAAAATAATGAATAATTTTAAAAAATGATATCCCAAGAATATGCATTCCTATCCGTATTCAGGTCCTGAGCTACAGGCAGTTTAGTTGGGTATGTCATTTTAGGCGAAAATTGAAAAAAAAAAGGGTGCTGATCCTTAAGAGAGTTTTTAACCAGCACCAGCTACTGTACAGGTTGGGTACAACAGGCCTGCAGAAAAGCCACTGGAGTGGGTTGGAGAAATATGTAGCAGTGGTAGCACATATTATTGTGATTATCTGAAAAAACAAGGTCAGCATCACCAGAGACACTTCCAGCAATACATTGTTTTAAAAGGTACAGAGTCTGCAGATGAAGACACAGCTGTGTATATACTGTGCTCGCCTCCACAGTGATACAAACCAGGATCAGACCTGTACTAAAACTCACTCCTACCTTGCTACAGTTTGAAGTTAGAAAAGTATCGTACAGGAGGGAGAAATCTCGAGTCTGAATCTAAATCTAAATATCAAAACATCCCAGGATCTAATGACTATACAATCATTACAACCTACCAGTGGAGGCTGCTGATGTGGAGGAATGGTTCATAATAATTGCTGGAAAGGAGTTGAATGGAATGGCATCAAACAAATGGAAATAATGTGATGGTTGTGTATTTCATAGCATTCCACTGATTCCGTTCCAGACATTACCATTAGCCCGTCCTCCCCAATTACGGTGCCACCAACTCCTGTGCAACATACATAACATTGTTTATGAGATAGCACATAATACTAGCATGCGAAATTGAACAATAAAACATGAAACATTAATCTCCACTACATTATTATAACCTCCAAATGTCACGGTGGAAAACAGTTTAATAAAGGTTATCATCAGAACACATGAATGATCCTGTCATCAAAGTCTATGACATTCCCTTCCTTATACAGAGGGTAAATAACTAGTCACCCCCTGCTTTACACAAGACACTGGGAGAGGGAATTCATTTTTCAGTATTCAGGCGTGAAGTTAATGTTCATTACCACATTTTTTACAGTATTACTTTAGTGCCTTGTTGCAAAAACAAGGATGCATGTTTTGGAATATTTTTTATTCTGTGCAAGCGTCCTTCTTTTCACTCTGTCATTTAGGTTAGTATTGGGTAGTAACTACAATGTTGTTGACCATCCTCAGTTTTATCCTATCACAGCCATTAAACTCTGTAACTGTTTTAAAGTCACTTTTGGCCTCATGGTGAAAATCCCTGAGGGGATTTCTTTCCTCTCCGGCAACTGAGTTAGGAAGGACGCCTGTATCTTTGTAGAAACTGGTGTGACAACCATCCAAAGTGTAATTTATAACGTCACAATGCTCAAAGGGATATTCAGGTCTCTGCTTTTTTTATTGCTACCCATCTACCAATAGGTGCTTCTTTGAGAGGCATTGGAAAACCTCCCTGGTCTTTGTGGTTGAATCGGGTGTTTGGAATTTACCGGCTAGACTGAGGGACCTTACAGATAATTGTAGTGTGGGGTACAGAGATGATGTAGTTATTCAAAACATGTGAAACAATATTATTGCACACAGAGTGAGCTAATTTTTACTCCTGAACCTTATTAGGCATGATATAACAAAGGGGTTGTATACTTATTGACCTGAAGACATATCAGGTTTCATTTTTTTATTAATTTTGTACAACTTTCAAAAACAAAAATATATGATTCCATTTTGACATTATGGGGTATTGTGTCGTAGGCCATGTGACACAAAATATCATTCAATCAATTTAAATTCAGACTGTAACACAACCAAATGTGAAAAATAAATGGATATGACTACTTTCTGGAGGCACTGTATATATGGTAAGTATTTATGTTCATTATGAGTACATTATGCAGACAGAATGCATCCCGGATGTATCTGACACCCCTTTTTGTAGATAGATAGTTTGCAAAATTTTGCATTTGGGCTGTTTTTTCCATTT
>CM072221.1:3618157-3620657 GCA_036851935.1 Coregonus suidteri
ATGTCTGTTGCGGCCTCCCAGGGTAATTCGTTTTGGTCCAGATAATTGTTGCTGGGTCTCCCAATTTTGTTTTGCTGGCCCCCTCCCGAAAGTCTTTGTGGCCTTTTCCGATAATGCTGTTGTGGGCCCCTCCCGAAAGTCAGTTTTGGCCTCTCCCGAAATGTCAGTGGGCCCCCAGAAAGCTGTGCTTGGCTCCAGATAATCTGTTGGGCCCCTCAGAAATGTCGAGTCCCAAAGGAACCCCTTTCCCTTTATAGCACATACTTTTGGGCCCGGGCCATAGGGTTTGGGTGCCATTGGGGACGTAGTCATTTTTTCCTGAGGATGTTTTTCATGGTGCTCTACGAAAACTCCCCCGTACCAGCATAAAATAATACAAACCCTCTTCCTTTCCATCTTCCTCTCCCCATCCCCCTCTTTCTTCCTTAGTTTTATCAAACACTAAGAAAATGTAAGGGTACCCTTCCCTCTTTTTCTTTCAACTCCATTTCCTCTTCTTTTTCCCCCTTTCCCTTCCCTTTTTTTTCCACCCTTTCCCCCCTTTTTTCTCTTCCCCCCTCCCTCATCCTTTTTTTTCCCTCCCTTTTTTTCCTTTTTTTCCCCCTTTTTCCCCCTTTCTTTTCTCTCCCCTTTTTTTTTTCCCTTCTCTCTTCTCCCTTTCTTCTCTCTCTCCCTCTCTTTTTTTCTCTTCTCTTCCTTCTTCTTCCTTCCCCCTATTTTCCCCCTTTTTTCTCTTCCCCTTTCCTCCCCTTTTTTTCCCTCTTTCTTTTCCTCCTTTTTTTCCCTTTTTCCCTTCTTTCCCCGCCCTTTTTTCCCTTTTTCTTTTTTTCTTTTTTTCTTCTTTCTTTTTCTTTTCCTTTCCTTTTTTCCTCCCTTCCTTTTCTCCTTTCTTTTTTTTCCTCTCTTTCTTCCCCTTATTTTTTCCCCCCCCTTTTCTTCTTTTTCTCCCCCCCTTTTTGGGCTTCTCTCTTTTCCTTCCCCCTTTCCCCTTCTCCCCTTCCCCCTTCCCCCTTTCCCCCTCTTTTCCCCTTGTTCCTCCCTTTCCCCCTTCTTTCTCCCCTCTTCTTTCCCCCCCCCTCCTTTCCCCTTTCCTCTTTCCCTTCCCCTCTCCCTCTTTCTTTTCCCTTTTTTCCCTCTTTCCTCTCTCCCTTCCCTTTCTCCTCTCTTTTCATCTCCCCTCTCTCCTCTTCTCCCTTCCTCTCTTTTTCCCCTTTTTGTCCTTCTCCCTCTCTTCTCTTCCCCTCTCTTTCCCTTTCCTCTCCCTTTCTCCCCCCCCAATACCCAACCAAAAAAAATCAGAGACAAAACCCCTTTCCCCTTTCCCTCTTTCCCCTCCTCCCCCCCTCTTTCTTTCCCCTTTGTTTATCTACTAACACAAAGGGGAAGTCATAGGGTACCCTTCTCCCCTATCTCTTTAATCTTCAACTCCCCTCTCTTCTCTTCCCTTCTTCTGCTCTCTTCTCCCCCCCCCTGTCATTCCTCTTTTCCTCTTTTTTCCTCTTCCCCTCTATTCCTTTCTCTCTTCCCCTCTTTCCCTTCCCTCTTTTTTCCCCCCCTTTCCTCTTCCCTTCTTTTCTTCCTCTCTTTTTCCCTCTTTCCTTCCCCCTCTCTCTTCTCCTCCTCTTTCCCCTCTCCCCCCCTTTTCTCCTCTCCTCTCTTCTTTCCCCTTCCCTCTTCCTTCTCCCCTTTCCCCCCTCCTCTTCCCTCTCTCTCTCTCTTCTCTTCTTTTCCTCTTTCTCTCTTCTCTCTTTCCCCTCTTTCTCCTCTTTCCCCTTTTTCCCTCTTTTCCCCTTTTTCCCTTTCCCTTCCCCCCTTCTTTTCTCTTTTTCCCTTCTTTTCTTCCTTTCCCTCTTCTCTTCTTCCCATTCCTTTTTTCCCTTTCCCCCTTTCCTCTCCCTCCTCTCCCCCTTTTCCTCTCACTTCCCTCTTTCTCCCCCTTCCCCCTCTTTCCCCTTTCTCTTTTCCCCCTCCCTCCCCTCTTTCCTCTCCTTTTCCCCCTTTTCCCTCATTTTTCTCCTTACCCTTCCTTTTTCCTCTCCCTTCCCCTCCTTCCCCCTTTCCCCCTTTTCCCCTTTCTCCCCCGCCCCCCTCTCCCCTTTTCTCCCCTTTCTCCCTTCCCCCTCCCTCTCTTGTCCTCTCTTTCCCCCCCTCTCCCTTTTTCCCTTTTTCCTCTCTCTTTCCTCTCCCCTTTTCCCACCGCTCCACTTTCCTCCCCCCTCCCCCTCTCCCACGCCAACCTTTTACCCTCTTCCTCCTTCCCACCCCCTCCATTTCCTCCCCACCAACTAAACATGAAGTTTTACTTTCGTCCCCCAAGTATGACTGCAAAAAACTAGATATATAAAAAATTTGAACAATTAATTTGTTTCCCCTCTCTATATTGGGTTTTTCCATGTGGAAAAGGGGTCCTAAACTAACCAAAAAATCAAAAACAGCAAATAAAAAAAACAATTTGTGATGAAACATCCCCTTTCCCCAACATTTTTGTGTGTGGTGGTGC
>CM072221.1:3625657-3630657 GCA_036851935.1 Coregonus suidteri
TGTACATATTTCAATGTCTCTCTCTCACACATTCAATTTAAATAGCTTTATTAAGATGAACAACATCTTGGGTGAGAACCTCCTTCGCGTCGCCAGGGCATTGAAAATGGGTCGTGGATGGGTATTCCTGTCACGATCGTCTACGAAATGAGTGGACCAAGGCGCAGCGTGCGATACGCACATGACTTTAATTGGTAAAGTACACGAAACAAAAACAAAACACGATCGTAAAGTCCACAGTGACAATGACTGACAAGGAACAAAAACCCCAAACACAAGGTGAAACACAGGACAGTTTAAATATGCCTCCCAATCAGAGATAACGAGCCGACAGCTGACACTCGTTACCCCTGATTGGGAGTCACTCGATCAACCAAGAAAAACAACCACATAGACAACCCAACCAAACAGAACACAACGAAACGAACACACCCTGGCTCAACATACAAAGTCCCGGAGCCAGAGCGTGACAGTACCCCCCCTAAAGGCGCGGACTGCGACCGCGCCTCAAAAAAACCCCAAACAGGGGAGGGCTGGGTGGGCATTACTCCTCGGAGGCGGCTTCGGCTCCGGGCTGACCACCACCCTTCTTCAATCCCCCCGTAGCGCCCCCGGTCCGATCTGACCCAGCTGGTAGGATCTGGACTGACGACGCGCACCCCTGGCTTGGCGCGTGAGGCAGGAACGGACCGGACCTGGCTGACGATACGCACCCTAGGCTTGATGCGTGGAGCCGGAACGGGCCTCACCAGGCTGACGACTCGCATCCCTGGCTTGGTGCGAGTAGCAGGAGTGGGCTGGATCAGGCTGACGGCCTCGCACCTTGGCTTGGTGCGAGTAGCAGGAACGGGCTGGACCAGGCTGACGACTCGCACCCTTGGCTTGGTGCAAGTAGCAGGAACAGGCTGGGACCAGGCTGACGACGCACACCGTAGGCTTTGTGCATAGAACAGGAACAGGCCGGGCTGGGCTGGCGACGCACCCCCGTAGGTTTTGTACGTGGAGCAGGAACAGGCCGGGGCTGGGCTGGCGACGCACACCGTAGGCTTTGTGCGTGGAAGCAGAAACAGGCCGGGCTGGGCTGGCGACGCAACCCCGTAGGCTTTGTGCGTAGAGCAGGAACAGGCCGGGCTGGGCTGACGACGCACACCGTAGGTTTTGTGCGTGGAGCAGGAACAGGCCGGGCTGGGCTGGTGACGCACACCGTAGGTTTTGTGCGTGGAGCAGGAACAGGCCGGGCTGGGCTGGCGACGCACCCCGTAGGCTTTGTGCGTAGAGCAGGAACAGGCCGGGCTGGGCTGGCGACGCACACCGTAGGTTTTGTGCGTGGAGCAGGAACAGGCGGGCTGGGCTGGCGACGCGCACCGTCCATTTGGTGCGAGGGGTCGTAACAGGCCGGACCGTACTTGGGACACACACCACTGGCTCTACCCCGGGAACTGGAACGGGCCGGACCGGACTGGTAACACACCCCAGTACCATCGCCGTGGCCTCTACAACCTCCTTTTTTCCCTACTTTGACCAGTGGCCCCCGTAACCTGGTGGCCTTTTGAATTCGCCCTTCTCTGCCTCCCATCAGCCCCGTCGTCCATGCCTGTGCCCCCCCCTAAAAAATTATTGGGGGTGCCTCTCGTCCCTCCGACGCTGCTCCCACATCCAGGCTGCCGATTCCTGAACACGCTGCTTGGTCCTTTGATGGTGGGTTTTTCTGTCACGATCGTCTACGAAATGAGTGGACCAAGGCGCAGCGTGCGATAAAACGAACATGACTTTAATTGGTAAAGTACACGAAACAAAACAAAACAACGATCGTAAAGTCCACAGTGACAATTGACTGACAAGGAACAAAAACCCACAAAACACAAGGTGAACACAGACAGTTTTAAATATGGCTCCCAGTCAGAGATAACGAGCCGACAGCTGACACTCGTTACCCCTGATTGGGAGTCACTCGATCAACCAAGAAAAACAACCACATAGACAACCCACCAAACAGAACACAACGAAACGAACACACCCTGGCACAAAACATACAAAAGTCCCGGAGCCAGAGCGTGACAATTCCAGCATGACAACAATACCCAAAACACACGGCCAAGGCAACAAAGGAGTGGCTCAAGAAGAAGCACATTAATGTCCTGGAGTGGCCTAGCCAGTCTCCAGACCTTAATCCCATAGAAAATCTGTGGAGGGAGCTGAAGGTACAAGTTGTCAAACATCAGCCTCGAAACCTTAATGACTTGGAGAAGATCTGCAAAGAGGAGTGGGACTAAATCCCTCCTGAGATGTGTGTAAACCTGGTGGCCAACTTAAAGAAACGTATGACCTCTGTGATTGCCAACAAGGGTTTTGCCACCAAGTACTAAGTCATGTTTTGCAGAGGGGTCAAATACTTATTTTCCCTCATAAAAATGCAAATCAAATTTATAACATTTTGACATGCGTTTTTCTGGATTTTTGTATTGTTATTCTGTCTGTCACTGTTCAAATAAAACCAACCATTAAAATTTATCAGGACTGATCATGTCTTTGTCTTTGTCAGTGGCAAACGTACAAAATCAGCAGGAGATCATATACTTTTTTCACCTCACTGTACCTAATAAAATAGCAAATCATGAATAAATAAACAATGTAAACAACAACAATAGAAATAGAACAATGGAATAAATTAAAGGGACAGTAACAGGATAAACATGGAAAATGAACATGCTACTATTATTACTGCTAAAATGAACATGCTACTATTATTACTGCTAAAATGAACATGCTACTATTATTACTGCTAAAATGAACATGCTACTATTATTACTGCTAAAATGAACATGCTACTATTATTACTGCTAAAATGAACATGCTACTATTATTACTGCTAAAATGAACATGCTACTATTATTACTGCTAAATGAACATGCTACTATTATTACTGCTAAAATGAACATGCTACTATTATTACTGCTAAAATGAATATGCTACTATTATTTACTGCTAAAATGAACATGCTACTATTATTACTGCTAAAATGAACATGCTACTATTATTACTGCTAAAATGAACATGCTACTATTATTACTGCTAAAATGAACATGCTACTATTATTACTGCTAAAATGACATGCTACTATATTACTGCTAAAAAAGGAACATGCAACTATTATTACTGCTAAAATGAACACGCTACTATTATTACTTCTAAAATGAACACGCTACTATTATTACTGCTAAAATGAACATGCTACTATTATTACTGCTAAAATGAACATGCTACTATTATTACTGCTAAAATGAACACGCTACTATTATTACTGCTAAAAATGAACACGCTACTATTATTACTGATAAAATGAACATGCTACTATTATTACTGCTAAAATGAACATGCTACTATTATTACTGCTAAAATGAACATGCTACTATTATTACTGCTAAAATGAAACATGCTACTATTATTACTGCTAAAAAATGAACACGCTACAATTATTACTGCTACTAGAAATGAACACGCTACTATTATTACTGCTAAAATGAACATGCTACTATTATTACTGCTAAAATGAACATGCTACTATTATTACTGCTAAAATGAATATGCTACTATTATTACTGCTAAAATGAACATGCTACTATTATTACTGCTAAAATGAACATGCTACTATTATTACTGCTAAAATGAACATGCTACTATTATTACTGCTAAAATGAACATGCTACTATTATTACTGCTAAAATGGAACATGCTACTATTATTACTGCTAAAATGAACATGCTACTATTATTAACTGCTAAAAATGAACATCTGCAACTATTATTACTGCTAAAATGAACACGCTACTATTATTACTGCTAAAATGAAACACGCTACTATTATTACTGCTAAAATGAACATGCTACTATTATTACTGCTAAAATGAAACACGCTACTATTATTACTGCTAAAATGACACGCTACTATTATTTTACTGCTAAAATGAACACGCTACTATTATTACTGATAAAATGAACATGCTACTATTATTACTGCTTAAAATGAACATGCTACTAGTATTACTGCTAAAATGAAACATGCTACTATTATTACTGCTAAAATGAACATGCTACTATTATTACTGCTAAAATGAACATGCTACTATTATTACTGCTAAAATGAACACGCTACTATTATTACTGCTAAAATTAACATGCTACTATTATTACTGCTAAAATGAACATGCTACTATTATTACTGCTAAAATGAACATGCTACTATTATTACTGCTAAAAATGAACAAGCTACTATTATTACTGCTAAAATGAACACTCTACTATTATTACTGCTAAAATGAACACGCTACTATTATTACTGCTAAAAATGAACATGCTACTATTATTACTGCTAAAATGAACACGCTACTATTATTACTGCTAAAATGAACACGCTACTATTATTACTGCTAAAAAATGAACATGCTACTATTATTACTGCTAAAATGAACATGCACTATATATTACTGCTAAAATGAACACGCTACTATTATTACTGCTAAAATGAACACGCTACTATTATTACTGCTAAAATGAACAAGCTACTATTATTACTGCTAAAATGAACATGCTACTATTATTACTGCTAAAATGAAAATGCTACTATTATTACTGCTAAAATGAACATGCCTACTATTATTACTGCTAAAATGAACATGCTACTATTATTACTGCTAAAATGAACACTCTACTATTATTACTGCTAAAATGAACACTTTACTATTATTACTGCTAAAAATGAACATGCTACTATTATTACTGCTAAAATGAACACGCTACTATTATTACTGCTAAATGAACACGCGCTACTATTATTACTGCTAAAATGAACATGCTACTATTATTACTGCTAAAATGAACATGCACTATTATTACTGCTAAAATGAACACGCTACTATTATTACTGCTAAAATGAACACGCTACTATTATTACTGCTAAAATGAAATAACGCTACTATTATTACTGCTAAACTAAAATGAACA
>CM072221.1:3635657-3645657 GCA_036851935.1 Coregonus suidteri
CTCTCTCTCACCTGTGACACAAGTCAGTATTCGACGTCCATCCATGTCTGAGGACGTCGGAGATGACGTGGAAACCGGCAACTAGGGGGGCAACAGAGAGCGGTTTTGTTATGGTGTTGTGAACGGGGATGGTGGATGGGCGTAAGCACCTGCCTCTGATTCCAAAGGTTTTTGTTTTAAGCCTGTCCCAACCTTAACCCTTACCTTAACCATTCAGAGTTAATGCCTAATCTTAAAATTTGAAGTTAGTGCCTGAATTTAACCCTAACCTAACCACTTTCGAAATTTGACGTTTGGAACAACTTCGAAAAGTGATGTTTGAGAAACATGGATGAACGTCTAATTCTGACGTGAGACTGTGAGAGCTGGTTGGTGTGTGTGTGTGTGTGTGTGTGTGTGTGTGTGTGTGTGTGTGTGTGTGTGTGCTCTGATCATTAACCTTCAGTAGAATGTTCTGAAGACGCCAGAGGAATGTTGCTGCTTCTGAAATTCCAGAATTCCAAATTTGACTGGAGTCAAGTCAAGTCTGGAGAGAGAAGCCTGGACCCCCCCCCCCCCCCCCCCCCCCCCCCCCCCCCCCCCCCCCCCCCCCCACCCCCACCCCCCCCCCCCCCACCCCCCCCCCCCCCCCCCCCCACCCCCCCCCCCCCCCCCCCCCCCCCCCCCCCCCCCCCCCCCCCCCCCCCCCCCCCACCCCCCCCCCCCCCCCCCCCCCCCCCCCCCCCCCCCCCCCCCCCCCCCCCCCCCCCCCCCCCCCCCCCCCCCCCCCCCCACACACACACACACACACACACACACACACACACACACAGGAACATAGTAGACTGTAATAACAAGATGGACGCCAGAAAAATGTCAGCAGTCTACTTAACCCTGGAGCAAGGGATGTGGTTTTAAAACTGAGAAAATAAAGAAAATGAATTGATGGATGGATGAGGAGGAGGGGAAAAGGGGAACAATGGCTTTAATTGCCAGCTATACAGGTGGTCATCACTTCCAAAGAGCCAGTGCTGGTTTTGATTGGTCTATAAAGAGCCAGTGAAGATTTTGATTGGTCTATCAAGAGCCAGTGCAGATTTTGATTGGTCTATCAAGAGCCAGTAACAACAATAAACAGTAATTCGAGCCATACATATACATAGGACTAATGTAAACATTATGTCAATAATACATACATTTTTCAGTTAATAATTCAATTAATTGGTCAATCAATCATTCAATTTATTGGCCAATTAATCATTCAGTTAATTAATGTGTAATTAAACAATTGGTCTATAAAGATCAGTCAATTAGTCAATCAATTAAGCACTTTTCATCCACAGACTAACTGTTTCATCTTTATCAATGACCTCATACCCTCTGCCTCTGCCCTTCACCCTCCTCCTTCCAGCACCCTACCATACAGTGTGCCCTCTCCCCTATGACCCTGAACTCACCCTCACACCCCTATGACGTCAGCTAACCGTACCGTAACCGTGGAAACTCGCTCTCTCCCCACCTCACCCTCCTCCTTTCTTCTCTGTCATCTCCCTGTCCCTGACACTTTTCCCTTGAACCCTAAACTTACCCTGAAAACAATATAACCTCTCTTTACTGTGAAAATCAGCTTTCCTCACCTCCCTCCTCCTCTCCTCTCTCTCCTGTGAAATCAGCTTTCCTCACCGCCCTCATCCTCTCCTCTCTCTCCTGTGAAATCAGCTTTCCTCACCTCCCTCCTCCTCTCCTCTCTCTCCTGTGAATCAGCTTTCCTCACCTCCCTCATCCTCTCTCTCTCTCTCCTGTGAAATCAGCTTTCCTCACCTCCCTCATCCTCTCCTCTCTCTCCTGTGAAATCAGCTTTCCTCACCGCCCTCATCCTCTCCTCTCTCTCCTGTGAAATCAGCTTTCCTCACCTCCCTCATCCTCTCCTCTCTCTCCTGTGAAATCAGCTTTCCTCACCTCCTCATCCTCTCCTCTCTCTCCTGTGAAATCAGCTTTCCCCTCGCCCCTCCTCCTTTTGCACCAACAACTGTTTACACCCCATGTCCCAAACCTTACCCCTGCCCCAGTCAACTCAAAACTCCTGTTTCAATGTAGCTGACATCCACTAACAAAGGCTTTCATAGTTCATGATAATAGCCCATTTATTTCCAGCAGGGGCTCATGGTAGAGTAAATGTATTGCTGAAATTGACTTTTCCCGAAAAAGGGAATCTTCTTTTCCATAATTTCAAATTTTGCCCTGATTCCATCCCTGCAATTTCTTTGTATTAGTTGTGTTTAAATGTGATTGTGCTAGAATCCCCCTCACTTTTTTTATTTTTTTTAGTTGTGTCCCCTAGCGAGCACAAGCCCTGGCAGGGTCTTCTGGGACTCCAACCCACAGTCTATTCTGAGGAGCAGCCTGCTCCTTCCTCTAAGACTCCACTCTATAGTCTATCCCAAACCCTCTGCCTCTTCTGGGACTCCTCTATAGTCTATCCCAAACCCTCTGCCTCTTCTGGGACTCCTCTATAGTCTATCCCAAACCCTCTGCCTCCTCTAAGACTCCACTCTATAGTCTATCCCAAACCCTCTGCCTCTTCTGGGACTCCTCTATAGTCTATCCCAAACCCTCTACCTCCTCTAAGACTCCACTCTATAGTCTATCCCAAACCCTCTGCCTCTTCTGGGACTCCACTCTATAGTCTATCCCAAACCCTCTGGCTCCTCTGGGACTCCACTCTATAGTCTATCCCAAACCCTCTGCCTCCTCTGGGACTCCACTCTATAGTCTATCCCAAACCCTCTGCCTCCTCTAAGACTCCACTCTATAGTCTATCCCAAACCCTCTGGCTCCTCTAAGACTCCACTCTATAGTCTATCCCAAACCCTCTACCTCCTCTAAGACTCCACTCTATAGTCTATCCCAAACCCTCTACCTCCTCTAAGACTCCACTCTATAGTCTATCCCAAACCCTCTGCCTCCTCTAAGACTCCACTCTATAGTCTATCCCAAACCCTCTGGCTCCTCTAAGACTCCACTCTATAGTCTATCCCAAACCCTCTACCTCCTCTAAGACTCCACTCTATAGTCTATCCCAAACCCTCTACCTCCTCTAAGACTCCACTCTATAGTCTATCCCAAACCCTCTACCTCCTCTAAGACTCCACTCTATAGTCTATCCCAAACCCTCTACCTCCTCTAAGACTCCACTCTATAGTCTATCCCAAACCCTTTAGCTCCTCTAAGACTCCACTCTATAGTCTATCCCAAACCCTCTACCTCCTCTAAGACTCCACTCTATAGTCTATCCCAAACCCTCTGGCTCCTCTGGGACTCCACTCTATAGTCTATCCCAAACCCTCTGGCTCCTCTAAGACTCCACTCTATAGTCTATCCCAAACCCTCTGGCTCCTCTAAGACTCCACTCTATAGTCTATCCCAAACCCTCTACCTCCTCTAAGACTCCACTCTATAGTCTATCCCAAACCCTCTGGCTCCTCTAAGACTCCACTCTATAGTCTATCCCAAACCCTCTACCTCCTCTAAGAACTCCACTCTATAGTCTATCCCAAACCCTCTACCTCCTCTAAGACTCCACTCTATAGTCTATCCCAAACCCTCTGGCTCCTCTAAGACTCCACTCTATAGTCTATCCCAAACCCTCTGCCTCCTCTGGGACTCCACTCTATAGTCTATCCCAAACCCTCTGCCTCCTCTGGGACTCCACTCTATAGTCTATCCCAAACCCTCTGCCTCCTCTGGGACTCCACTCTATAGTCTATCCCAAACCCTCTGGCTCCTCTGGGACTCCACTCTATAGTCTATCCCAAACCCTCTGCCTCCTCTAAGACTCCACTCTATAGTCTATCCCAAACCCTCTGGCTCCTCTGGGACTCCACTCTATAGTCTATCCCAAACCCTCTGGCTCCTCTAAGACTCCACTCTATAGTCTATCCCAAACCCTCTGGCTCCTCTAAGACTCCACTCTATAGTCTATCCCAAACCCTCTGGCTCCTCTAAGACTCCACTCTATAGTCTATCCCAAACCCTCTACCTCCTCTAAGACTCCACTCTATAGTCTATCCCAAACCCTCTGCCTCCTCTAAGACTCCACTCTATAGTCTATCCCAAACCCTCTGCCTCCTCTAAGACTCCACTCTATAGTCTATCCCAAACCCTCTACCTCCTCTAAGACTCCACTCTATAGTCTATCCCAAACCCTCTGGCTCCTCTAAGACTCCACTCTATAGTCTATCCCAAAACCCTCTACCTCCTCTAAGACTCCACTCTATAGTCTATCCCAAACCCTCTACCTCCTCTAAGACTCCACTCTATAGTCTATCCCAAACCCTCTACCTCCTCTAAGACTCCACTCTATAGTCTATCCCAAACCCTCTGGCTCCTCTGGGACTCCACTCTATAGTCTATCCCAAACCCTCTGGCTCCTCTGGGACTCCACTCTATAGTCTATCCCAAACCCTCTGGCTCCTCTGGGACTCCACTCTATAGTCTATCCCAAACCCTCTGCCTCCTCTGGGACTCCACTCTATAGTCTATCCCAAACCCTCTGGCTCCTCTGGGACTCCACTCTATAGTCTATCCCAAACCCTCTGCCTCCTCTGGGACTCCACTCTATAGTCTATCCCAAACCCTCTGGCTCCTCTAAGACTCCACTCTATAGTCTATCCCAAACCCTCTGCCTCCTCTAAGACTCCACTCTATAGTCTATCCAAACCCTCTACCTCCTCTAAGACTCCACTCTATAGTCTATCCCAAACCCTCTGGCTCCTCTAAGACTCCACTCTATAGTCTATCCCAAACCCTCTACCTCCTCTAAGACTCCACTCTATAGTCTATCCCAAACCCTCTACCTCCTCTAAGACTCCACTCTATAGTCTATCCCAAACCCTCTGGCTCCTCTGGGACTCCACTCTATAGTCTATCCCAAACCCTCTACCTCCTCTCAGTCTCCTTCTTACTGCTCTTTCACTTCATACTTAATGCAGCTGGTGGCCACACCAGATACTGACTGTTACTTTTGATTTTGACCACCCCTTTGTTCAGGGACACATTACTCCATTTCTGTTAGTCACATGTCTGTGAAACTTGTTCAGTTGTTGAATCTTGTTATTTTCATACTGTCACGATTGTCAGGAACAGATGAGGACCAAGGCGCAGCGTTGCAGGCAAACATACTCTTTATTTAGCGTCAAACGACCAAAACAACAAAAAGATATCGTGACAGTTCACGGTCTAACACAAACCGACTGGAAACAAGATCCCACAAACACGAAATGAAAAACAGACTGTTTAAATATGGCTCCCAATCAGAGACAACCAGCAACACCTGACACTCGTTGCCTCTGATTGGGAGCCACTCTGGCCAACATAGAAATAGCACCCATAGAAACAAAACACATTGATCTACACACCCTGGCTCAACATAACAGTGTCCCCAGAGCCAGGGCGTGACAGTACCCCCCCCCTAAAGGCGCGGACTCCGACCGCGTCAACCAAATACCACAGGGGAGGGACCGGGTGGGCACTCCGCCTAGGCGGCGGATCCGGCTCCGGGCCTAATCCCCGCTCCCTCTCCAACCCCCCAAAGTACCCCTGGTCCGGTCTGGCCCCGCTGGCCGGAGCTGGACTGCACACTGATGGAGCGGATTGCTCTAGCTCCGGCGTAAAACATCTGACCAGTGCCGAACCAGGCACCAGTGGAACAGGCACGGGCCGTGCCGGACTGACGACGCCCACCACTGGCTTGGTGTGGAGAACAGGCACGGGCCGTGCTGGACTGACAACGCACACCACTGGCTTGGTGTGAGGAGCAGGAGTGAGCCGAACCGGGCTGACGAAACGCACCACTGACTTGGTGCGGGGAGCAGGAACGGGCCGAGCCGGGCTGACGAAGCGCACCACTGACTTGGTGCGGGGAGCAGGAACGGGCCGAGCCGGGCTGACGAAGCGCACCACTGACTTGGTGCGGGGAGCAGGAACGGGCCGAGCCGGGCTGACGAAGCGCACCACTGACTTGGTGCGGGGAGCAGGAACGGGCCGAGCCGGGCTGACGAAGCGCACCACTGACTTGGTGCGGGGAGCAGGAACGGGCCGAGCCGGGCTGACGAAGCGCACCACTGACTTGGTGCGGAGAGCAGGAACGGGCCGAGCCGGGCTGACGAAGCGCACCACTGACTTGGTGCGGGGAGCAGGAACGGGCCGAGCCGGGCTGACGAAGCGCACCACTGACTTGGTGCGGGGAGCAGGAACGGGCCGAGCCGGGCTGACGAAGCGCACCACTGACTTGGTGCGGGGAGCAGGAACGGGCCGAGCCGGGCTGACGAAGCGCACCACTGACTTGGTGCGGGAGCAGGAACGGGCCGAGCCGGGCTGACGAAGCGCACCACTGACTTGGTGCGGGGAGCAGGAACGGGCCGAGCCGGGCTGACGAAGCGCACCACTGACTTGGTGCGGGGAGCAGGAACGGGCCGAGCGGGCTGACGAAGCGCACCACTGACTTGGTGCGGAGAGCAGGAACGGGCCGAGCCGGGCTGACGAAGCGCACCACTGACTTGGTGCGGGGAGCAGGAACAGACCGGACCGTACTGGGGACACACACCACTGGCCCTACACCGGGTTCTGGAACGGGCCGGACCGGACTGGTAAACACACCCAGTACCTCTCGCCGTGCCTCTACACCTTCCATCCCCTCTTCGACCAGTGGCCCCCGTAACCTGTCGGCCTCCTCTGCCAACCCGCTGGACCGCTCTATCGCGGCCTCCTGCTGCCCCGACGTCGTGAGCCCCCCCCCTAAACATTTTCTGGGGGTCTCTCTTCCCCGTGGGCCAGGCCTCTATAGTTCTCGCCCAACTCTCTCTCTTCTGCTTCCAACTCCCGCTATTCAGCTCCTCAATTGGCTTGACCCAGTCGAAGCTCTTCCTCCACTGTTCCCAAGTCCACCCTCTCTGCTCTTCACTCGGCTTGACCCAGTCGAGGCTGCCACGGAGATCTGCTAGGGATTTCCCTGGCGATGGCTCCTCGACTCGCTGCTTGGTCCAGTTTTGGTGGGATTTTCTGTCACGATTGTCAGGAACAGATGAGGACCAAGGCGCAGCGTTGCAGGCAAACATACTCTTTATTTAGCGTCAAAACGACCAAAACAACAAAACGATATCGTGACAGTTCACGGTCTACACACAAACCGACTGGAAACAAAATCCCACAAACACGAATGAAAAACAGACTGTTTAAATATGGCTCCCAATCAGAGACAACCAGCAACACCTGACACTCGTTGCCTCTGATTGGGAGCCACTCTGGCCAACATAGAAATAGCACCCATAGAAACAAAACACATTGATCTACACACCCTGGCTCAACATAACAGTGTCCCCAGAGCCAGGGCGTGACACATACAAATATTTACACATGTTAAGTTTGCTGAAAAAAAAAAAACGCAAGTTGACAGTGAGAGGACGTTTCTTTTTTTGCTGAGTTTATATTTGAACAATGTCAAATCAAAGTAACTGTTAGTGGAGATGTGGGTGAGAGGAGAGAGATCGGTACGAACGCAGTGACGCAGCCACGAGCTCAGCCATCTACACAGTGTTCACAGCTAGCTAACAGGCTTGAGGATAAATTGCAATGCTAACACATAAACAGCTAAATGTTGCCATTCCACCCAGTTGCTAAAGTTACCCGATGCTAGCTAGCTAGCCAGCCCCGACAGAAGCGCAAAACAATCGATGATATATTTTAAAAGTGATCATTACTTATTTATTCATGTTAACAGTGTGAATTTCAATCAGGCACTGACGTTATCCATCTAAGCAACACTGATAACCCGGAATAAAATTGAAGCAGAAGGGTGAGCAATTGACCAGTGAGAATTCTCAAACTGTGAGCTTTTTCACGTTTTGACGTCATTTTCACAGCCAATCATTAGTGTAAAAATGCTCAAAAAAACAATAAATTGTGAGCTATTACACACTGTGAGCTTTCACCCCTCACACTCCAGATCTATTTAGGAACTGAACTACATATGAAGTACATATTAACTACATATGACCTACATATGACCTACATATGAACTACATATGACCTACATATGACCTACATATAAACTACATATGGCCTACATATGAACTACATATGACCTACATATAAACTACATATGACCTACATATCAAATCAAATCAAATTTTATTGGCCACATGCGCCGAATACAACAGGTGCAGACATTACAGTGAAATGCTTACTTACAGCCCTTAACCAACAGTGCATTCATTTTTTTTATAAAAAAGTAAAATAAAACAACAGGTTGTATATATTCCCGCTCCTTGAAAGCGGCAGCTCTACCCTTTAGCTCAGTGCGGATGTTTCCTGTAATCCATGGCTTCTGGTTGGGGTATATACGTACGGTCACTGTGGGGAAGACATCATCGATGCACTAATTGATGAAGCCAGTGACTGATGTGATGTACTCCTCAATGCTATCTGAAGAATCCCGGAACATGTTCCAGTCTGTGCTAGCAAAGCAGTCCTGTAGCTTAGCATCTGCGTCATCTGACCACTTTTTTATTAACCGAGTCAATGGTGCTTCCTGCTTTAGTTTTTGCTTATAAACAGGAATCAGGAGGATAGAGTTATGGTCAGATTTGAACTACATATGACCTACATATGAACTACATATGACCTACATATGACCTACATATTACCTACATATGACCTACATATGACCTACATATGAACTACATATGATCTACTTATGAACTACATATGACCTACATATGACCTACATATGACCTACATATGACCTACATATGAACTACATATGATCTACTTATGAACTACATATGACCTACATATGAACTACATATGACCTACATATGATCTACATATGAACTACATATGAACTACATATGACCTACATATGAACTACATATGAACTACATATGAACTACATATGACCTACATATGAACTACATATGAACTACATATGATCTACTTATGAACTACATATGAACTACATATGACCTACATATGACCTACATATGAACTACATATGATCTACATATGAACTACATATGACCTACATATGAACTACATATGACCTACATATAACCTACATATGACCTACATATGATCTACTTATGAACTACATATGACCTACATATGACCTACATATGACCTACATATGAACTACATATGATCTACTTATGAACTACATATGAACTACATATGAACTACATATGACCTACATATGAACTACATATGAACTACATATGAACTACATATGAACTACATATGACCTACATATGAACTACATATGAACTACATATGAACTAAATATGATCTACATATGAACTACATATGACCTACATATGAACTACATATGACCTACATATAACCTACATATGACCTACATATGATCTACTTATGAACTACATATGACCTACATATGACCTACATATGACCTACATATGACCTACATATGAACTACATATGATCCACTTATGAACTACATATGAACTACATATGAACTACATATGACCTACATATGATCTACATATGATCTACATATGACCTACATATGAACTACATATGACCTACATATGATCTACATATGACCTACATATGATCTACATATGAACTACATATGAACTACATATGAACTACATATGATCTACATATGATCTACATATGAACTACATATGAACTAAATATGATCTACATATGAACTACATATGACCTACATATGACCTACATATGAACTACATATGAACTACATATGATCTACTTATGACCTACATATGACCTACATATGAACTACATATGACCTACATATAACCTACATATGAACTACATATGATCTACATATGAACTACATATGACCTACATATGAACTACATATGACCTACATATGAACTACATATGAACTACATATGAACTACATATGAACTACATATGACCTACATATGATCTACATATGAACTACATATGAACTAAATATGATCTACATATGAACTACATATGA
>CM072221.1:3650657-3658157 GCA_036851935.1 Coregonus suidteri
TCCATGTCGGCTCTATGCTTGGTAATGCCGGTGTCCAGAGCAATGGATCCCAATTTCAAACTCTCCAAAGAAGTGTTTGCAGTAATGGATATTAACTGAACAATTATGTTATGTAGTTTCTTGCAATAGCCCTCTGTGACTTTAAAATACATTTATCTCAAACTGTGACTCCTAAAAGATGTGTCCTAAATTAATCAGGATTGAGTAGGGTCAGCTACAGTGGCTTGTGAAAGTATTCACCCCCCTTGGCATTTTTCCTATTTTGTTGCCTTACAACCTGGAATTAAAATTGATTTTTTTGGGGGGGGTGTATCATTTGATTTACACCACATGCCTACCACTTTGAAGATGCAAAATATTAGTTATTGTAAAACAAACAAGAAATAAGACAAAATAACTATTCACCCACCCCCAAAGTAAATTCTTTGTAGAGCCACCTTTTGCAGCAATCTTGGGGTATGTCTCTATAAGCTTGGCACATCTAGCCACTGGGATTTTTGCCCATTCTTCAAGGCAAAACTGCTCCAGCTCCTTCAAGTTGGATGGGTTCCGCTGGTGTACAGCAATCTTTAAGTCATACCACAGATTCTCAATTGGATTGAGGTCTGGGCTTTGACTAGGCCATTCCAAGACGTTAAAATGTTTTCCCTTAAACCACTCAAGTGTTGCTTTAGCAGTATGCTTAGGGTCATTGTCCTGCTGGAAGGTGAACCTCTGTCCCAGTCTCAAATCTCTGGAATTCTGAAACAGGTTCCCCTCAAGAATTTCCCTGTATTTAGCGCCATCCATCGTTCCTTAAATTCTGACCAGTTTCCCATTAAAAACATCCCCACACAGCATGATGCTGCCACCACCATGCTTCACTGTGGGGATGGTGTTCTCGGGTGGTGATGTGAGGTGTTGGGTTTGCGCCAGACATAGCATTTTCCTTGATGGCCAAAAAGCTCAATTTTAGTCTCATCTGACCAGAGTACCTTCTTCCATATGTTTGGGGAGTCCCCACATGCCTTTTGGCGAACACCAAACGTGTTTGCTTATTTTTTTTCTTTAAGCAATGGCTTTTTTTTGTCCACTCTTCCGTAAAGCTCAGCTCTGTGGAGTGTACGGCTTAAAGTGGTCCTATGGACAGATACTCCAATCTCCGATGTGGAGCTTTGCAGCTCCTTCAGGGTTATTTTTGCTCTCTTTGTTGCCTCTCTGATTAATGCCCTCCTTGCCTGGTCCGTGAGTTTTGGTGGTGGGCGGCCCTCTCTTGGCAGGTTTGTTGTGGTGCCATATTCTTATGGGTTTAATGGTGCTCCATGGGATGTTCAAAGTTTCAGGTATTTTTTTATTACCCAACCCTGATCTGTACTTCTCCACAACTTTGTCCCTGACCTGTTTGGAGAGCTCCTTGGTCTTCATGGTGCCGCTTGCTTGGTGGTGCCCCTTGCTTAGTGGTGTTGCAGACTCTGGGGCCTTTCAGAACAGGTGTATACATACTGAGATCATGTGACAGATTGCACACAGGTGGACTTTATTTAACTAATTATGTGACTTCTGAAGGTAATTGGTTGCACCAGATCTTATTTAGGGGCTTCATAGCAAAGGGGGTGAATACATATGCACGCACCACTTTTCTGTTATTTATTTTTTAGAACTCTTAAAGGGAGTGCTCCAAATCTCAGCTTGTTACCTGTATAAAGGACACCTGTCCACAGAAGCAATCAATCAATCAGATTCCAAACTCTCCACCATGGCCAAGACCAAAGAGCTATCCAAGGATGTCAGGGACAAGATTGTAGACCTACACAAGGCTGGAATAGGCTACAAGACCATCACCAAGCAGCTTGGTGAGAAGGTGACAACAGTTTGTGTGATTATTCGCAAATGGAAGAAACAAAAAAATAACTGTCAATCTCCCTCGGCCTGGGGCTCCATGCAAGATTTCACCTCGTGGAGTTGCAATGATCATGAACGGTGAGGAATCAGCCCAGAACTACACGGGAGGATCTTGTCAATGATCTCAAGGCAGCTGGGACCATAGTCACCAAGAAAACAATGGGTAACACACTACGCTGTGAAGGACTGAAATCCTGCAATGCCCGCAAGGTCCCCCTTTTCAAGAAAGCACATATACAGGCTTGTCTGAAGTTTGCCAATGAATATCTGAATGATTCAGAGGAGAACTGGGTGAAAGTGTTGTGGTCAGATGAGACCAAAATGGAGCTCTTTGGCATCAACTCAACTCGCCATGTTTGGAGGAGGAGGAATGCTGCCTATGAACCCAAGAACACCACCCCCACCGTCAAACATGGAGGTGGAAACATTATGCTTTGGGGGTGTTTTTCTGCTAATTTCACCGCATCAAAGGGACGATGGACGGGGCCATGTACCATCAAATCTTGGGTGAGAACCTCCTTCCCTCAGCCAGGGAATTGAAAATGGGTCGTGGATGGGTATTCCAGCATGACAATGACCCAAAAAACACGGCCAAGGCAACAAAGGAGTGGCTCAAGAAGAAGCATATTAAGGTCCTGGAGTGGCCTAGCCAGTCTCCAGACCTTAATCCCATAGAAAATCTGTGGAGGGAGCTGAAGGTTCGAGTTGCCAAAGGTCAGGCTCGAAACCTTAATGACTTGGAGAAATTCTGCAAAGAGGAGTGGGAAAAAATCCCTCCTGAGATGTGTGCAAACCTGGTGGCCAACTACAAGAAACGTCTGACCTCTGTGATTGCAAACAAGGGTTTTGCCACCAAGTACTAAGTCATGTTTTGCAGAGGGGTCAAATACTTATTTCCCTCATTAAAATGCAAATCAATTTATAACATTTTTGACATGCGGTTCTCTGGATTTTTTCTGTTGTTATTCTGTCTGACACTGTAAAGTCCATGGAAAATTAGAGCACCACTGCACTGAGGCTAGCCACCGATAAATCTACAATAATCGCTACGGCTGGCCATGCTACCACTACCGCGGCCACCAGCTCTGCACCCTCCACTGTGGCTGGCTACGGCTGGCCATGCTTTCCACCTGGCTACCACTACCCCGGCCACCAGCTCTGCACCCTCCGCTGTGGCTGGCTACGGCTGGCCATGCTTTCCACCTGGCTACCACTACCCCGGCCACCAGCTCTGCACCCTCCGCTGCAACGTGCCCAAACGATATTATAACCCTGATCGATAAAAGACAGTACTGCGCAGCCGTCTTCATCGACCTGGCCAAGGCTTTCAACTCTGTCAACCACCGCATTCTTATTGGCAGACTAAATAGCCTTGGCTTCTCTAATGACTGCCTCGCCTGGTTCACCAACTACTTCTCAGATAGAGTTCAATGTGTCAAATTGGAGGGCCTGTTGTCTGGACCTCTGGCCGTCTCTATGGGGGTGCCACAGGGTTCAATTCTTGGGCCGACTCTATTCTCTGTGTATATCAATGATGTCGCTCTTGCTGCTGGTGACGCTCGAATCCACCTCTATGCGGACGACACCATGTATACCATTTGTATACATCTGGCCCTTCATTGGACACTGTGTTAACAAACCTCCAAACGAGCTTCAATGCCATACAATACTCCTTCCGTAGCCTCCAACTGCTCTTAAATACTAGTAAAACTAAATGCATGCTCTTCAACCGAACGCTGCTTGCACCCTCCCACCCGACTAGAATCACTACTCTAGGCGGGTCTGACCTAGAGTATGTGGACAACTACAAATACCCAGGTGTCTGGTTAGACTGTAAACTCTCCTTCCAGACTCACATTAAGCATCTCCAATCAAAAGTTAGATCTAGAATCGGCTTCCTATTTCGCAACAAAGCCTCCTTCACTCATGCTGCCAAACATGCCCTCGTAAAACTGACTATTCTACCGATCCTTGACTTCGGCGATGTCATTTACAAAATAGCCTCCAACACTCTACTCAGCAAAATGGATGTAGTCTATCACAGTGCCATCTGTTTTGTCACCAAAGCCCCATATACTACCCACCATTGTGACCTGTACGCTCTCGTTGGCTGGCCCTCACTACATATTCGTCGCCAAACCCACTGGCTCCAGGCCATCTATAAATCACTGCTAAGCAAATCCCCGTCTTATCTTAGCTCACTGGTCACCATAGCAACACTTACCCGTAGTCTGCGCTCCTGCAGGTATATCTCACTGGTCATCCCCAAAGCCAACACCTCCTTTGGCCGCCATTCTTTCCAGTTCTCTGCATGCCAATGACTGGAACGAACTGCAAAAATCTCTGAAGCTGGAGACTCTTATCTCCTTCACTAACTTTAGTGTCATTTGTCAGAGCAGCTTACCGATAACTGCACCTGTACACAGCCATTCTGTAATTAGCCCACCCAACTACCTCATCCCCATATTGTTATTTATTTTGCTCATTTGTACCCTAGTATCTCTATTTGCACATCATCTTTTTCACATCTATCATTCCAGTGTTAATACTAATTGTAATTATTTTGCACTATGGCCTATTTATTGCCTTACCTCCATAACTTGCTACATTCGCACACACTGTATATATATTTTCTGTTGTATTTTTGACTTTATGCTTTGTTTACCCCATATGTAACTCTGTGTTGTTGTTTTTATCGCACTGCTTTGCTTTATCTTGGCCAGGTCGCAGTTGTAAATGAGAACTTGTTCTCATCTGGCTTACCTGGTTAAATAAAGGTTAAATAAAAAAATAAAAATAAATAAAAGTGTTTGCAGGTAGGTGTAAAAAAGAATCAAAAAGACCAAGAACCCGACTCTGACAGGTTTTTATAATTTTTTGGGGGGCAAATTCATAAAAAATTAAAATTACTCTTTGCTATGAGACTTGAAATTAAGCTCAGATGCATCCTGTTTCCATTGATCATCCTTGAGATGTTTCTACAACTTGATTGGCGTCCACCTGTGGTAAATTCAAATAATTAGACATGATTTGGAAAGACACACACCTGTCTATATAAGGTCCCACAGTTGACAGTGCATGTCAGAGCAAAAACGAAGCCATGATGTTGAAGGAATTGTCCGTAGAGCTCCGAGACAGGATTGTGTCGAGGCACAGATCTGGGGAAGACTACCAAAAACATTGAAGGTCCCCAAGAACACAGTGGCCTCCATCATTCTTAAATGGAAGAAGTTTGGAACCACCAACACTCTTCCTAGAGCTGGCCGCCCGGCCAAACTGAGCAATCGGGGGAGAAGAGCCTTGGTCAGCGAGGTGACCAAGAAACCGATTGTCACTCTGACAGAGCTCCAGAGTTCCTCTCTGGAGATGGGAGAACCTTCCAGAAGGACAACCATCTCTGCAGCACTCCACAAATCATGCCTTTATGGTAGAGGGGCCAGACAGAAGCCACTCCTCAGTAAAAGGCACACGACAGCCCGCTTGGTATTTGCCAAAAGGCACCTAAAGGACTCTCAGACCATGAGAAACAAGATTCTCTGGTCTGATGAAACCAAGATTGAACTTTTTGGCCTGAATGCCAAGGGTCACGTCTGGAGGAAACCAGGCACTGCTCATCACCTGACCAATACCATCCGTACAGTGAATCATGCTTGTGGCAGCATCATGCTGTGGGGATGTTTTTTAGCGGCAGGGACTGGGAGACTAGTCAGGATCGAGGGAAAGATGAACGGAGCAAAGTACAGAGAGATCCTTGATGAAAACCTGCTCCAGAACGCTCAGGACCTCAGACAGGGCGAAGGTTCTGAATGTGCTTGAGTGGCCCAGCCAGAGCCCAGACTTGAACCTGATCGAACGTCTCTGGAGAGAACTGAAAATAGCTGTGCAGCGACGCTCCCCATTCAACCTGACAGAGCTTGAGAAGATCTGCGGAGAAGAATGGGAGAAACTCGCCAAATACAGGTGTGCCAAGCTTGTAGCATCACACCCAAGAAGACTTGAGGCTGTAATCGCTGACAAAGGTGCTTCAACAAAGCACTGAGTAAAGGGTCTGATTACTTTGTCATTATGGGGTATTGTGTGTAGATTGATGAGGGGGAGAAAACTATTTAATTAATTTCAGAAAAAGGCTGTAACGTATCAAAATGTGGGAAAAGTGAAGGGGTCTGAATACTTTCCGATTACACTGTATATGTGTGTGTATGTGTGTATCCTAACATTCTGGTATATACAGTTGAAGTCGGAAGTTTACATACACCTTAGCCAAATACATTTAAACTCAGTTTTTCACAATTCGTGACATTTAATCCTAGTAAAAATTCCCTGTCTTAGGTCAGTTAGGATCACCACTTTATTTTAAGAATGTGAAATGTCAGAATAATAGCAGAGAGAATGATTTAATTTCAGCTATTATTTCTTTCATCACATTCCCAGAGGGTCAGAAGTTTACATACACTCAATTAGTATTTGGTAGAATTGCCTTTAAATTGTTTAACTTGGGTCAAACGTTTCGGGTAGCCTTCCACAAGATTCCCACAATAGGTTGGGTGAATTTTGGCCCATTCCTCCTGACAGAGCTGGTGTAACTGAGTCAGGTTTGTAGGCCTCCTTGCTCGCACACGCTTTTTCAGTTCTGCCCACACATTTTCTATAGGATTGATGTCAGGGCTTTGTGATGACCACTCCAATACCTTGACTTTGTTGTCCTTAAGCCATTTTGCCACGACTTTGAAAGTATGCTTGGGGTCATTGTCCATTTGGAAGACCCATTTTTATGGCGGTTTTGGAGCAGTGGCTTCTTCCTTGCTGAGCGGCCTTTCATGTTATGTCGATATAGGACTCGTTTTACTGTGGATATAGATACTTTTGTACCCGTTTCCTACAGCATCTTCACAAGGTCCTTTGCTGTTGTTCTGGGATTGATTTGCACTTTTCGCACCAAAGTACGTTCATCTCTAGGAGACAGAACGCATCTCCTTCCTGAGCGGTATGACGGCTGCGTGGTACTTGCGTACTATTGTTTGTACAGATGAACGTGGTACCTTCAGGCATTTGGAAATTGCTCCTAAGGATGAACCAGACCTGTGGAGGTCTACAATTTTTTTTCTGAGGTCTTGGCTGATTTCTTTAGATTTTCCCATGATGTCAATCAAAGAGGCACTGAGTTATAAGGTAGGCCTTGAAATACATCCACAGGTACACCTCCAATTGACTCAAATTATGTCAATTAGCCTATCAGAAGCTTCTATAGCCATGACATCATTTTCTGGAATTTTCCAAGCTGTTTAAAGGCACAGTCAACATAGTGTATGTAAACTTCTGACCCACTGGAATTGTGATACAGATAATTATAAGTGAAATAATCTGTCTGTAAACAATTGTTATGAAAATTACTTGTGTCATGCACAAAGTAGATGTCCTAACCGACTTGCCAAAACTATAGTTTGTTAACAAGAAATTTGTGGAGTGGTTGAAAATCGAGTTTTAATGACTCCAACCTAAGTGCATGTAAACTTCCGACTTCAACTGTATATACATTACCAGTCAAAAGTTTGGACACACCTACTCATTCAAGGGTTTTTCTTTATTTTTACTATTTTCTACATTGTAGAATAATAGTGA
>CM072221.1:3668157-3675657 GCA_036851935.1 Coregonus suidteri
AGTAGACTGTAAGACTGACTACACTGACACTAGACTGGACTGACCACTGACTAGAAGACTAGACTAGACTGGACTGACCACTGACACTAGACTGGAGTGACCACTGACACTAGACTGGACTGACCACTGACAACTAGACTGGACTGACCACTGACACTGAGACTAGGACTGACCACTGTGACACTAGACTGGACTGACCACTGACACTAGACTGGACTGACACTGACACTAGACTGGACTGACCACTGACACTAGACTGGACTGACCACTGACACTAGACTGGACTGACCACTGACACTAGACTGGACTGACCACTGTGACTAGACTGGACTGACATCTGACACTAGAGACATGACCAGACACTAGACTGGACTGACCACTGACACTAGACTGGACTGACCACTGAAGTAGACTGGACTGACCACTGACACTAGACTGGACTGACCACTGTGAGTAGACTAGACTGGAGAGTACCACTGACTGAACTAGACAGAGGACTGACCACTGACACTAGACTGGACTGACCACTGACACTAGACTGGACTGACCACTGACACTAGACTGGACTGGACATCTTAGACTACTAGACTGGACTGACACGTAGACACTAGACTGAGGACTGACCACTGACACTAGACTGGACTGACCACTGACACTAGACTGGACTGACCACTGACACTAGAATGGACTGACCACTGAGACTAGACTGGACTGAACACTGACACTAGTAGACTGGACTGACACTGACACTAGACTGGACTGACCACTGTAGAGTAGACTAGATGGACAGAGACCACTGGACACTAGAATGGACTGACCACTGAAACTAGACTGGACTGACCACTGACACTAGACTGGACGACCACTGACACTAGACTGGACTGACACTGACACTAGACTGACTGACCACTGACACTAGACTGGACTGACCACTGACACTAGACTGGACTGAGTACTGATGAGTATAGACACTAGACTAGACTGGATATGACACTGAGTAGACTGGACTGACCACTGACACTAGAGACTGGAGTGATGACCACTGACCGACACTAGACTGGACTGACCACTGACACTAGACTAGACTGACCACTGAGACACTAGACTGGACTGACCATGACACTAGACTGACTGACACTGACACTAGACTGGACTGACCACTGACCACTAGACTGGACTGACCACTGTAGACTAGACTGAGACTTAAGTGAGAGTGAAGACACTGACAGACTGACGTACACTAGACTAGAGGAGTGACCACTGAGGGTTAGAGTAACTGGAGTGACCACGTACAGTAGAGTAGAGTACTGACACTAGAGTAGAGTAGAGTACTGAGAGAGTAAGTAGAGTAGAGTGACCAGGGTAGAGTAGAGGACTGTAGAGTACAGTAGGACTGTAGAGTAGAGTAGAGTGGTAGAGTAGACCACTGACAGTAGAGTAGACTGAAGAGTAGACTACGTAGGGTAGAGTAGTGAGTGAGAGTAGACCGACAGTAGAGTAGAGTAGAGTGTAGAGTAGACTGGAGTGACAGTAGAGTAGGTAGACTGGAGTGACCAGTAGAGTAGAGTAGAGTGACACTGACAGTAGACTGGACTAGAGTAGGTAGACTAGAGAGTAGAGTAGACTAGAGAGAGATCTAAAGTAGAGTAGAAAAGTAGTAGTAGTACAGTAGATCTAGAGTAGAGTACGAGTAGTACAGCACAGTACAGTAGAGTAGAGTAGAGTAGAGTAGAGTAGAGTAGGTTAGAGTAGAGTAGAGTAGAGTAGAGTACAGTAGAGTAGAGTAGAGTAGAGTAGAGTAGAGTAGAGTTTAGTAGATTAGAGTAGAGTATAGTATGGTAGAGTAGAGTAGAGTAGATCGTAGAGTAGAGTAGAGTAGAGTAGAGTAGAGTAGAGTAGAGTAGAGTAGAGTAGAGTAGAGTAGAGTAGAGTAGAGTAGAGTAGAGTACAGTAGAGGGTAGAGAGTAGAGTAGAGAGTAGAGTACAGTAGAGTAGAGTAGAGTAGAGTAGAGTAGAGTAGAGTAGAGTAGAGTAGAGTAGAGTAGAGTAGAGTAGAGTAGAGTAGAGTAGAGTAGAGTAGAGTAGAGTACAGTAGAGTAGAGTAGAGTAGAGTTGTAGTACATTACAGTAGAGTAGAGTAGAGTAGTAGAGTAGAGTAGAGTAGAGTAGAGTAGGTAGTATAGTAGAGTAGTAGTAGTAGTAGAGTAGAGTAGAGTAGAGTAGAGTAGAGTAGTAGAGTAAGTAATTAGAGTAGAGTAGAGTAGAGTAGAGTAGAGTAGTAGAGTAGAGTAGAGTAGAGTAGAGTAGTAGAGTAGAGTAGAGTAGAGTAGAGTAGAGTAGAGTAGAGTAGAGTAGAGTAGAGTTTAGTACAGTAGAGTACAGTAGAGTAGAGTAGAGTAGTAGAGTAGAGTAGAGTAAGGTAAGAGTAGAGTAGAGTAGAGTAGAGTAGAGTAGAGTAAGAGTAGAGTAGAGTAGAGTAGAGTAGAGTAGAGTAGAGTAGAGTAGAGTAGAGTAGAGTTAGTAAGTTACAGTAGAGTAGAAGTAGAGTAGAGTAGAGTAGAGTAGAGTAGAGTAGAGTAGAGTAGAGTAGGAGTAGAGTAGAGTAGAGTAGAGTAGAGTAGAGTAGAGTAGAGTAGAGTAGAGTAGAGTAGAGTAGAGTAGAGAGTAGAGTAGAGTAGAGTAGAGAGTTAGAGTACAGTAGAGTAGAGTAGAGTAGAGTAGAGTAGAGTAGAGTAGAGTAGAGTAGAGTAGAGTAGTAGTATAGTAGAGTAGAGTAGTAGTAGAGTACAGTAGAGTAGAGTAGAGTAGAGTAGAGAGAGTAGAGTATAGTAGAGTAGAGTAGAGTAGAGTAGAGTTCACAGTAGAGTAGAGTAGAGTAGAGTAGAGTAGAGTAGAGTAGAGATGTAGAGAGTAGAGTAGAGTAGAGTAGAGTAGAGTAGAGTAGAGAGAGTAGAGTAGAGTAGAGTAGAGTAGTAGAGTAGAGTAGAGTAGAGTAGAGTAGAGAGAGTAGAGTAGAGTAGAGTAGAGTTTAGAATTTAGTAGAGTAGAGTAGAGTAGAGTAGAGTAGTAGAGTAGAGTAGGAGTAGAGTAGTAGTAGAGTAGAGTAGAGTAGAGTAGAGTAGTGTAGAGTAGAGTAGTAGAGAGTAGAGTAGAGTAGAGTAGAGTAGTGTAGAGTAGAGTAGAGTAGAGTAGAGTAGAGTACAGTAGAGTAGAGTAGAGTAGAGTAGAGTAGAGTAGAGTAGAGTAGAGTAGAGTAGAGTAGAGTAGAGTAGAGTAGGAGTAGAGTAGAGTAGAGTAGAGTAGAGTAGAGTAGAGTAGAGTAGAGTAGTAGAGTAGAGTAGAGTAGAGTACGTAGAGTAGAGTAGAGTAAGTAGAGAGAGTAGAGTAGAGTAGAGTAGAGTAGAGTAGAGTAGAGTAGAGTTAGAGTAGAGTAGAGTACAGTAGAGTAGAGTATAGTATAGTACAGAGAGTAGAGAGAGAGTAGAGTAGAGTAGAGTAGAGTAGAGTAGAGTAATAGAGTAGAGTAGAGTAGAGTAGAGTAGAGTACAGTAGATTAGAGTAGAGTAGAGTAGAGTAGAGTAGAGTAGAAGTAGAGTAGAGTAGAGTAGAGTAGAGTAGAGTAGAGTAGAGAGTAGAGTAGAGAGTACAGTAGAGTAGAGTAGAGAGAGTAGAGTGATAAGGAGAGAGTAGAGTAGTAGGTAGAGTAGAGTAGAGTAGAGTAGAGTAGAGTTAGAGTAGAGTAGAGAGTAGAGTAAGAGTACAGTACAGTAGAGTAGAGAGTAGAGTTATGAGTAGAGTAGAGTAGAGTAGAGTAGAGTAGAGTAGAGTAGAGTAGAGTAGAGAAGAGTAGAGTAGAGAGAGTAGAGTAGAGTAGAGTAGAGTAGTAGAGTAGAGTTAGTCAGTACAGTACTGTACAGTCATGGTCAATCAGTAATTTTGAGAATGACACAAGTATTAGTCTTCACAAAGTTCGCTTGCTACAGTGTTATGGGATATTTTTTGTCAGATGTTACTATGGTATACTAAAGTATAATTACAAGCGTTCCATAAGTTTCAAAGGCTTTTATTGACAAATTACATTAAGTTTATGCAAAGAGTCAATATTTGCAGTGTGGACCCTTCTTTTTCAAGATCTCTGCAATCCGCCCTGTCATGCTGTCAATTAACTTCTGGGCCCACATCCTGACTGATGGCAGCCCATTCTTGCATAATCAATGCTTGGAGTTTGTCAGAATTTGTGGGTTTTTGTTTGTCCACCCGACTCTTGAGGATCGACCACAAGTTCTCAATGGGATTAAGGTCTGGGGAGTTTCCTGGCCATGGACCCAAAATGTTGATGTTTTGTTCCCCGAGCCACTTAGTTGTCATTTTTGCCTTATGGCAAGTGCATTGGTCGTCACCACCAAACTGTTCTTGGATGGTTGGGAGAAGTTGCTCTCGGAGGATGTGTTGGTACCATTCTTTATTCATGGCTGTGTTCTTCGGCAAAAATTGTGAGTGAGCCCCACGCCATTGGCTGAGAAGCAACCCCACACATGAATGGTCTCAGGATGCTTTTACTGTTGGCATGACACAGGACTGATGGTAGCGCTCACCTTGTCTTCTCTCCGGACAAGGTGTGTTTTCCGGATGCCCCAAACAATCGGAAAGGGGATTCATCAGAGAAAATGACTTTACCCCCGTCCTCAGCAGTCCAATCCCTGTACCTTTTGCAGAATATCAGTCTGTCCCTGATGTTTTTCCTGGAGAGAAGTGGCTTCTTTTCTGCCCTTCTTGACACCAGGCCCATCCTCCAAAAGTCTTCGCCTCACTGTGCGTGCAGATGCACTCACACCTGCCTGCTGCCATTCCTGAGCAAGCTCTTTTTTATTTTTTTATTTATTTATTTATTTTATTTCACCTTTTATTTAACCAGGTAAGCCAGTTGAGAACAAGTTCTCATTTACAACTGCGACCTGGCCAAGATAAAGCAAAGCACATACGATAAAAAACAACAACACAGAGTTACATATGGGGTAAAACAAAACATAAAGTCAAAAATACAACAGAAAATATATATACAGTGTGTTCAAATGTAGCAAGTTATGGGAAGTAAGGCAATAAGTAGGCCAGAGTGCTAAATAATTACAATTAGTATTAACACTGGAATGATAGCTGTGCAAGAGATGATGTGCAAATATAGATACTGGGGTGCAAATGAGCAAAATAAATAACAATATGGGGATGAGGTAGTTGGGTGGGCTAATTTCAGATGGGCTGTGTACAGGTGCAGTGATCAGTAAGCTGCTCTGACAACTGATGCTTAAAGTTAGTGAGGGAGATAAGAGTCTCCAGCTCAGAGATTTTTTGCAGTTCGTTCCAGTCATTGGCAGCAGAGAACTGGAAGGAATGGCGGCCAAAGGAGGTGTTGGCTTTGGGAATGACCAGTGAGATATACCTGCTGGAGCGCATACTACGGATGGGTGTTGCTATGGTGACCAATGAGTTAAGATAAGGCAGGATTTGCCTAGCAGTGATTTATAGATGGCCTGGAGCCAGTGGGTTTGGCGACGAACATGTAGTGAGGACCAGCCAACAAGAGCGTACAGGTCACAATGGGTGGGTAGTATATGGGGCTTTGGTGACTAAACGGATGGCACTGTGATAGATTACATCCAATTTGCTGAGTAGAGTGTTGGAGGCTATTTTGTAAATGACATCGCCAAAGTCAAGGATCGGTAGGATAGTCCGTTTTACGAGGGCATGTTTGGCAGCATGAGTGAAGGGGGCTTTGTTGCAAAATAGGAAGCCGATTCTAGATTTAACTTTGGATTGGAGATGCTTAATGTGAGTCTGGAAGGAGAGTTTACAGTCTAACCAGACACCTAGGTATTTGTAGTTGTCCACATACTCTAGATCAGACCTGTCGAGAGTAGAGATTCCAGTCGGGTGGGCGGGGTGCCAGCAGCGTTCGCATTTAATTTTACTAGTGTTTAAGAGCAGTTGGGAGGCTACTGAAGGAGTGTTGTATGGCATTGAATCTCGTTTGGAGGTTTGTTAACGCAGTGTCCAATGAAGGGCCAGATGTATACAGAATGGGTGTCGTCTGCGTAGAGGTGGATCTGAGAGTCACCAGCAGCAAGAGCGACATCATTGATATACACGGAGAAAAAGAGTCGGCCCAATAATTGAACCCTGTGGCACCCCCCATAGAGACTGCCACAGGTCCAGACAACAGGCCCTCCGATTTGACACATTGAACTCTATCTGAGAAGTAGTTGGTGAACCAGGCGAGGCAGTCATTTTGAGAAACCAAGGCTATTTAGTCTGCCAAATAAGAATACGGTGGTTGACAGAGTTGAAAGCCTTGGCCAGGTCGATGAAGACGGCTGCACAGTACTGTCTTTTATCAATCGCGGTTATAATATCGTTTAGGATCTTGAGCGTGGCTGAAGTGCACCCATGACCAGCTCGGAAACCGGATTGCATAGCGGAGAAGGTACGGTGGGATTCGAAATGGTCGGTGATCTGTTTGTTAACTTGGCTTTCAAAAACTTTCGAAAGGCAGGGCAGGATGGATATAGGTCTGTAACAGTTTGGATCTAGAGTGTCACCCCCTTTGAAGAGGGGGATGATGACCGCGGCAGTTTCTAATCTCTGGGGATCTCAGACGTTACGAAAGAGAGGTTGAACAGGCTAGTAATAGGGGTTGCGACAATTTCGGCGGCTAGTTTTAGAAAGAATGGGTCCAGATTGTCTAGCCCAGATGATTTGTAGGGGTCCAGATTTTGCAGCTCTTTCAGAACATCAAGTTGCAGCGGAGGGTGCAGAGCTGGTGGCCGGGGTAGTGGTAGCCAGGTGGAAAGCATGGCCAGCCGTAGCAAAATGCTTGTTGAAATTCTCGATTATTGTAGATTTATCGGTGGTGATAGTGTTTCCTAGCCTCAGTGCAGTGGGCAGCTGAGAGGAGGTACTCTTATTCTCCATGGACTTTACAGTGTCCCAAAACGTGTTAGTGCTACAGGATGCAAATTTATGTTTGAGAAAGCTAGCCTTTGCACTGGTGGTGGCCTGATCCCGCAGCTGAATCAACTTTAAGAGACGGTCCTGGCGCTTTCTGGACTTTCTTGGGTGCCCTGACGCCTTCTTCACAACATTGAACCTCTCTCCTTGAAGTTCTTGATGATCCGATAAATGGTTGATTTAGGTGCAATCTTACTAGCAGCAATATCCTTGCCTGTGAAGCCCTTTTTGTTTAAAGCAATGATGACGGCACGTGTTTCCTTGCAGGTAACCATGGTTAACAGAGGAAGAACAATGATTTCAAGCACCTCCCTCCTCTTAAAGCTTCCAGTCTGTTATTCTAACTCAATCAGCATGACAGAGTGATCTCCAGCCTTGTCCTCGTCAACACTCTCACCTGTGTTAACGAGAGAATCACTGACATGATGGCAGCTGGTCCTTTTGTGGCAGGGCTGAAATGTAGTGGAAATGTTTTTTTGGGGATTAAGTTCATTTTCA
>CM072221.1:3678157-3681373 GCA_036851935.1 Coregonus suidteri
CATACTGGTCTTTTATGGTAATGAGTCTTTTTGTAACAATTGCTTGATATTGATAGTCCACTTATGAAGCTTGCATTTGGCATTTGTTGTTGTTATTACTGTGGCGAAGACGCACCATAGGAGTGGAGAGTGTTTCAATTCATAGGCCCCTATGTGGTAAATCTAATACTACAATAATTGCTGGAGTTTCCTCATTCCACTACCTTACAGTTTTATTGCAACACGTAGACATTTCTGTTTCACGTTTGATAGGCCTACGATACATTTTCCTTTTACAGCCAACCATTTCTTACCCTGCTCTGTGTGGGCGAGATGTTATTAGTTGTGGCAGACCACGGGGTTTGATCTAAACAGATCAGACACGGACACAAGTGTGATACCTCCTTTTTTTTTATTTATTTAAAGCAAAGAAAAAGAAAAGAGAACATGTCTCCTCCTGTAGGAGACCTCTTCTGGGTTACCGTCTTCTGGACTCCGGGGAATGCTGTCTCCTCTGGGGTAGAACACCGAGCCCCTCGGTTCTAGCAGACCGTGAGGACGTCTGTCCGGTAACAACCGCTCACAACCTCCAACCCTCCCGTTTGCTGCCCTCCTGGCAGCTTGATATGCCCCATACGGCTGGTGAGCAATCAGCCCCTTGATTACTCACCAGCCTCAATCAGTCCCAATTAGCCAAGTAGTCCTGGCCGGAGGACCCGTCGAGACCTGGCACGTCCAGCAGAGGGAACCACCGCCTCGTGATGTAGACTCCGTCTGTCACCTGGCCTCGACGAGTCTCCCCCTGGTGGCTTGTCCGCGGTACGCCAGGCATCCGTACCTGGAAATCGGGCGTCACGAGAATCGGATGGGAGCACAGTGCTTCCTTCAGGTGCCTGAATGCTGCTGCGGCCTCATCCAAATTTTAGTCTCCCGAGGGAAGCAGCAGATGGGGCACTGCATCATATTAGCTGTGCCTCTAGAGATCCCGGTCGAATCCAGGCTCTGTCGTAGCAGTCCGCGACCGGGAGACCATGGGCGCGCGCACAATTAGCCCAGCGTCGTCCAGGGTAGGGGAGGGAATGGCCGGCAGGGATGTAGCTCAGTGTTGGTAGAGCATGGTGTTTGTGGGGCCAGTATGAAAACGTATGCACTCACTAACTGTAAGTCGCTCTGCATAAGAGCGTCTGCTAAATGACTAAAAATGTAAATAAATAAAAAATCTGACCACTTCACTGTTTTTGGGAGGCGGGCCCTGGTCCTGAGGGGGGGATCAGATCGGTGAGGGGACTTGAGGCTGTGTCTTTGTGCGGAGAGTCACGAACCTCCTGGACCTTCCTCTCCTGGGGCTTTATGTTCCCCCGTCCGATCAGATACCCCCCAGGAACTACACCTCCTCGAACCCCAGTTTGCATTTCTAGGGATTCGCTGTCAACCCGGCTTGCCTGAGCGCGTCCAGTACCGCCTGGACGCTGTGGATGATGACATCATCCAAATATGCCGCTGCGTACTGTTGGTGGGGTCGGAGGACTCGGTTAATCAGGTGCTGGAACGTGCGCGGGGCTCCATGGAGACCGAACGGGAGAACTGGGTATTGGTATAAGCCGTCCGGTGTTGAGAATTCCTGTCTTCTCCCAGGAGGAGGCGGCCAAGGGTACCTGCCAATATCCCTTGGTCAGGTCCAAGGTGCTGATGTACCGGGCCTTTCCCAACCGGTCGATGAGCTTGTCCACCCTCGGGCATGGGGTAGGCATCGAACAAACTGATGTCGTTCACCCCCCCCCCCCGGAAGTCATTGCAGAAACGCAGACTACCGTCCGGTTTGGGCACCAACACGATTGGGCTGCACCATGGGCTGTGGGACTTCTCAATGACTCCCATCCTCAGCAGCCTCCACCTCCCGCTTCACAGCCTTCCTTCAGGCCTCGGGGATCCGGTGTGGCCTCTTTCGTACCATTTCTCCAGGCCCGGGTGCGGACGTTGTGTTCAATGAGGGTCATTCGGCCCGGTTTCTAGGAAAACACGCTAGTGTCTCCACGGCTCCCAAGATGTCCTCCAAGGTCTGGGGGCGCGCGTAGGCTCGCCGCCCTCAACATGTCGTGAGGTAACGCCCGTAAGAAGCGATCCATGTCGACTTTGTCGATAAAGGGGAGGGTGGCTACGTTAGCAGCAATGCCCTGGTGATGCGCAGTAGGTCGCTCATCTGGGCGTCTCTGGACAGGAACAGGGGTCAGCAGATTCGCCCACTTCGCCTTGGGCCATCCTTCCCAAAGTGCTGTCTGTCTGTTCGAACGTGCAAAGGTAGGTCTCGATGTCGTCGTCCTCCGTTAGCTTGATTAAAAACTGATTGGGATGCGATTCGGGTCCATGTTTCTCCTCGCAGCTTCCTGACTTCCTCAAGCAGGCGGACATTCTGTAGACGCTGTTTTTCCCAGCGTTCGTTCCTGAATGTCCTGTTGCGCTTGTTGGGCCCGAACGAACTGAGCTATCAACTCCTCCATGCTGTTACTGTTTTCAGATTGCTCGCGTTCTCCACCAGACCAGTGGCAGACCAGGGGGTTTGATCTAAACGTTTAAACGTTCCGACTGGGAAAAATCCATTTGAACGGTCATCCAATTCGGAATTCCAACTCGGGAACTTGGGCCTCTTTCTAGAGCTCCGACTTTCTGACCTGAAGATCACTGACGTCATGATTTGACCTCGTATTTTTCCGAGTTCCCAGTTGTTTTGAACATGGCATAAGTCGTATGTTTCTGTCATTTTTGTTGTGCGTATTAGGGCCGCTTCTTAGTGCTACGTGCCCTGTGTTCCACGCTTTGGAGTCAGAAGAACATTGAATAAGAGAAAATGATTGTTCCATGTGTGCATGGTGTTGGAATATCATCAATAATAATTAAGTTTGATTAAGATGAATGTACCAATGACTTCACTCTCTCCCTGGAACACACCACATAGAGATAGCGGAATGACTTCACTCTCTCCCTGTACAGAACACACCACATAGAGATAGCGGAATGACTTCACTCTCTCCCTGTACAGAACACACCACATAGAGATAGCGGAATGACTTCACTCTCTCCCTGTACAGAACACACCACATAGAGATAGCGGATGACTTCACTCTCTCCCTGTACAGTAACACACCCATAGAGATAGCGGAATGACTTCACTCTCTCCCTGTACAGAACACACCACATAGAGATAGCGGAATGACTTCACTCTCTCCCTGTACAGAACAC
>CM072221.1:3681873-3691873 GCA_036851935.1 Coregonus suidteri
CGTTCCCCATAGTTACAAGCCCTGCCCCCTGTCCTTCAGCAGCTCATAGTGACTAGCCCTGCCCCCTCCCCCTTTGGCTACGAAAACAAACCCGTAACTTTGTGTATTTAATGTTGCCTTTTTTTGTGTCAAATGGAATGGGGTTAAAAATTTGGTTATATTCAAATTTTGGGGTGATTGGCTCCCTAGATTTTTTTTCAACCCACAATTTAACGGAAAATTAATAAAACAAAATTTACACAAACTGATTAGACTGTGAGTTATTTTAATTGGCCTACAGTGAATAGGGCAGGATTACATGATGAAACCCTGATAAAGCAGCACAGCCCTTGATTTTTACGTTCCAATATTTGTTTTCCGTGTCTGTCATGGGGGTCCCAGAGGAAAAGGGGGGACCATCTCCTCGGGAAATTTTATAAAAAAAAAAATAAAAAACTTTTAAAAAATTTTTTCCTTTTTAGTAAAACTATACTAAATATTTTTAATGTCCCAAAAAATTTTTTTTAAAAACCACTGGTTTTAAAGTGAAGGTCTACAGTAGCCTCAACGCACTCGTAGGGAGCACTAGTGTCATTTTTACATTTTAGTCATTTAGCAGACGCCTTATCCAGAGCGTTTACAGTTAGTGAGTATACATTTTTATGGCCCCCTGGGGGAAAACCCCACCCACAACCCGGTTGAAAGCCCCTGCTCTACCAACTAAGTACGGGGGACTAAGTGTACCGGAGGATAGCATTTCCCACCTCCTCTGGGTACATGATTTAAAAAAACCCTAGGATCTATTGTTCCCCCCTCTTCCATAGACAAAACCAGAATTTATGACAACTTCTGGAGACGTCCCCCAAAAATATCAGAGCTCTTGCAGATGAACTGAAATGTTGTCCCCCAATCAAAGGATCAGAGAAAAATCTGTACAAAAGTGTACCGGGCGCGGTCTGCTGTTCCCGACTACTGCTTTTTTTGTGTTCCGGTGCACTGAAGACAGACACTGGGTACTTAAAGGGCATTTATTGTAAACAACTCTCCAATCTGTTCAACATCAAAGGGGAAATTTTAAAAAAACTCTACCCTCGCCGAATCCGCCTCTCTAAAGTCGAGTACAATGCAATCAATAAATCCATTAAAAAAATCAAGGAATAAAATACAACATAATTGGAAAATAAACTTGTTTGGTGTATATTTATGTATGTGTATTTTGCATTTTATTCTCCCAAAACTCTGAGTTTTTACCTTTACTTTAAATACTGTGCAACATACATAAACCATTTTTCAAATAGGTAATACTACAGAAATTGCCAAAGCAAAATGTAACCCTTTCACTTTGAGCTTTTCAGTCCCATTAAAACTAATAAATACATGAAAACTTTTTAAAATAAAACACATTTTTTTAAACCCTGATATGGGGAAACTACCTTTTAAAACATCAAAGAGAGAAAATGTTTAAAAAACTCTACCCTCGCCCAGAATCCGCCAAACATAAAAAAAACAACGGGTTTTCATACAAGAATAAATGCTTGAAAACCTTACAGCAAACAAAAACGAGGTTAGTAATTTAAAAATTTTTCAAACTCTCAAAAATAGCAAATTCACGAACGTTTGATTAAAGTCGTACACTCATCAAAAATTACATCAATTACATGTGCACTAAAACTTTTAGTTTTAACGGAATAAAGTTAACACCCCGAATTTGAACACATACCTCTCCAGTCGAGAAATGCAGACTGAGAAAAGCAACCCCCCCTAATAAAAAAACCAACACTCTAGGGGCGCACTTACAAACTAACTCCCCATATCTGTAACTACACAAATTTCCGAAAAACAAATTTTGGGAAAATAACCAAAAAAAATAAAAAAAAAAATAGAAAATGAACGGTTAAAAAATCGAAATTCTTTGGGCCGTTACTTTACCCCTCTTTAATTTCAAAAAATCCTTCACACTTCGAGGGGGGAAAAAAACCCAAAAAATATAAAAAAAACTCTTGTCCATTTGGTCCAAGATAGCCCTGGGACTCCATTTCCATATACAGCGTATAAAGCTACTTACAAAGTAATTTTAAAAGAAAACAGAGTTGATAGGCATGCCCCTTCTAGTGAATATGATGCCTTAACATCTATAAAAATCTTGGAACATTTTCCCCCTCCAATATGAACACCATGACCGGGTCATATACGGGGTAATAAGAAAAATATTTAATCTAAAAAATGTATCTAAAAAAAAAACGGAAAGACAGGCCTTGACTCCTGTAAAAAACCCCTTTGGTGAGTGGTTTTTCACCATGTTTTTTATCAGCGTCGACTGCCTTAACAACCCGCCGTACTTTTGAAAACCTGACTTTAAAACCCCTTGTACTTGGGGGGGGATCTGATATCATCATTTAAAGGTGAATGGACGCCGAAGACCCTGTCCTTTAAAGTCGGAACACAATTGGGGCAACAGAGTCGGTCGTCGTGCAAATGGGGGGGGTCACTGGAACCCGACAAGCTCTCACAGGTGAGATTTTTTTCCCCCCCTTGGCCTTGACCTTTTTAGACGGGCTCTCGTGGGTGCATTTGAACAGACTTCCGGACAGAGATGGGATCTATTCTCCATCTCGACTCATCAGTTCTCCAATAGATCAGAGCAGGGATGTTTTTAACCAGAACATGTACGGTCCCAAAAGCATCTACTGCTAGGCCACTAAAAGCATCAACAGAAGGAGGCTGAAAACCACGGCCACATCCGGGCAGCTCCATTCGTCTTTTCATCGTTTAGTTTGGCAGGGAAGAAGCCCCCCGCCCAACTCAAATTCCGATAAACAACTTTTTTTTTCCCCCCTTTCTTTTGACTTTGTAAGGAGTCTGAGGTTCCGGGCTTGTGGTATACATAGTGGTCCCACTTATCCGCTAACTCCTCTTCCTCTCCGTTTTATTAGCTAAAAAAACCGGCCCCAAAGTTAAAAGGGGGTTTCCACGAACTCTTTTTGTAGCCATCAGCTTGATTGTGTCCTTTCCCCCAGCGCTGAGTATGTCGGCAGAATGGAGGTTCGCCATCAGTTTCTCTGCATGGGTCTTTAATTCCCAACGGGATCCCCCAAGACTTTTTTAAAAGCCCATGTTACTGGGATGGGGGGACTGACATAACAAAAGAATGGAGGTATCCGTGTTTCATGAGTGGGGCATTTACCAAAATAAAATTTGTTATTTTTGGGCCTAGTGTTGTTTAGCTGTGGGGGTGGGGCACGCAACATACTCCCAAGGTCCTATGAACCTTTCGGTTTCCCCATTTCCTGGGTGGTATGTGTTGGGGTTGATTTATAGCCCTTTTGGAGGCGAGGGGGTAAAGCTATGAGTTTGTTTTTAAAAATTTGGCCCCTGATCAGAAGTATTCGCTCGGGGAAAACCGTAGAGCAGAATATTTTTCCCATAACTTCTTTTTTTTCTTTGCAGTTGTTTACGCGGGGAAAGGGCTGAGCCATTTTGTAAAGGGGTCTTTTTTATACTAAACACGACAGATTTTTGTTTACAGCCTCAGACCCCAAAAAATCAATGCACACCAGCTCCATGGGTGCCAAAGTGCAAAGCTCTCCAAGGATCGGGCAGGGGTTTCAGGGGTCTTTGAAAGGGGAACAGCGTTGGCAGCTTTTTCACATTTTCCTTGAGTCTTTCCCATTTGCGGCCAGAAGAAACGCTGTGGGCGAGGTGTGCTGTTCTAGCCCCCCTTGATCCCCCAGCGAAATCAGCACACCAGCGAGAGTTTTTGGCCTTCAAGTAGCAGGCAGCACAAATGATATCTTCTCTCTGTTTAAAGGGTCTTTGGTTACCCTATATAGGACCCGTCCGGACTTTTGAGATGCCACTGTTGCACATTTGCGGGGGTCGTAAAGCTAACCTCCTCCCCCTCGCCTAGGTGGGGGCTCACCCTCGAATGAGGGGCAGGATTTCCCGAAAACTGGATCTTTTTCCTGGCTGGCCTCAGCTCGCCGAGGAGGGGGCGGGAAGTGTGTCTTGTTCTGAGGGCACCCCCTGGGAAAAACATTGAGAAACTGTGTTGCTTTTATCTCTGCCCCCCTTTCCCATTACATGAGCTCAAAGCAGATTTCAAATGAGAGGGTTTTTGATGCCGGCCACCTGTTTGAGTGGGGTCCATAGTTACCAGACCTGCATAAAGTCCCTGGGAAGGGGTCTTACTGGGAAAAGGATTTGGATTTTTTCCCTTTGTTCCCCCCGCCTCGGCCAAAAGATTTCCTAGGCCACTGATCACCTTTGGCTCCGATTTAGAAACGGATCTTACTCGGGGCTTCTGCCACAATGTTCTTTCCCCCGGGAAATGGGTTTGATACAAAGGGGGGGGAAAGCTTTGCCACCCACCTCTGTTCGAAAGCATCAATTTTTGGTTTTGGTCATTATAGGGGGCAAAGGATTATTGGGGGGCCACATGAAAAGTGGGGCCCTTTTTCAACCAGTGGCTAATTTTTCAAAAACACCCCATTTGGCCCCCAAGAACCAGTCGGTGAGCGGATATTCTGACTGTACTCCGCCTTTTCCTCTCCGTTTCTGGCCAGCTGTGAGAGCAAACAGGAGGTTTTGCGAATGGGGAGCAATGTTGGTATGTAGTGTTGGTAATAAAAACCATCCCCAGGAACGACTTTCACTCTGCGAACTGAAAGGAGTGCATCCCCAATCATCTTCCAATCAAGTCCCTCTTGACATTTGGTGATGACCCGACTTCTCTGGCTGTCAACGCAAACACCGTACGTCAACGATGTGTCCGAGGAAACTTAACAGATGGCTTTCCTTTGGACTCAACTTTTAGATTGTGCTCACGTAGCCTCTGGAAAACAAACCTCATATCTGCTGAGGGCCTGCTGTTCAATTGGGGCAAATATCAAGAGATCATCTAGGTAGCCACAAGAGACTGCTGTAAGTTAAGATCGCCAAAGATACTTCAGGCATCATCCTCATTAAGGACGCTGGACGGTTGCAAAGACCCTGTGGCATTCTGTTATACTCGTGCGGGCCTAATGGTGTTGTGATGAAGGCGGGTACTACTGTTTTGTCCTCCTCGTTCATGGCAAGTTAGAAAAATCCAGACATGAGGTCCATGGTGCTGAAGACAGCATTACCGACAAGGGCAGGCCAAGCAGTCCGATTGATGGGGCAAAGAATGATCCATCCTTGATAGTTCTTGCATTCATCCATCGAGAGGTCTGTGCATATCCGGAGGTCGCCATTTTTCTTCCAAACATCACGAGGTGGAGAACATATTCCACTCATTGATTTCCGTTATTGATTTCCTGTTCCTCCATCTCGGTGAGAACTGGCGCAGCTTTGAGAGTGGGCTGGCGGCCACTCTGCGATATGGAAGACGGAAGGGACGGTCGTCAGTGAGGCGATTACTATGGGCAAAGCCCTTGGCTTCTCCACAGTCAAGGATTATGCCTTTGAAAAAATATATCCTGATATTTATCCAAGCAATGTCCACAGGTTTGAAGCTTGGTGTAGTGGGCCTGCGTCCACAATGATAAATGTCGACATTTCCTAGACCAGACTTCTGCAGTCTGTCTTTCAGGTCAACGATTGTCGTCATGTTTCACATGAGTCACTCCTCCAAACAGATTTCCAGCATCACTCTGGATAGGAACCCTGGAACACGTGTGAGATCCTTCCAGCTGCAAAACACAAGTAGAAGAGACGTCCGCAAGCTTTGCTGTTCCTTTCACAGTTGAGTGGTTTGTCTGGATATTAGTGATTTGATTCATGGGAGTCCAGCCATCTCCCATAGCGGTGTTACCACTCTCCCCACCATAACGCCCCGTGCACACACCTGGAGGTTGTAGGCTCCACCATAATTGTACTCCCATGTGACTTGGTAGATTACTTGGCCAGGCTTTCCCACAGCAGGTACTCTTGTTTGGGAAGGAGAGTCACCGAATGAGTTAGTTTCACTGTCCCTACTTTCCTGGAACTTCCTTCACCCCTCAATTGTAGTGAGCTGGTCTATCATTCTAGAAACTGTTGCGCCATCGGGAGACCCTTTTGTGTTGCTAGACATAAGTGTCCAATAACTGTTCTCATTTTTCATCTGCTGCAGTACAAGTATCAACGTTTCAACATGTTGGGTGCACTACTACGTTATGTCGTCCTTTTCATGACCATGTGATCAACCAGAACCTGGGGACATGCACTATGCACCCCATACAGGACCTAGTTCCATTGTTCCTAATGCCCTTGGGGGACACTTGTACTCCCTCCAAAGCAAACAGGATGATATGCTGTGAGAGTTTCTTGATGTGGGGTCAAGACGCTCTATCCGATAAGTAGTCTCTGCCTCTGCCTCCTCACTCATCGTTCAGGCCATTGAGACTGTATCGAGGAGCCCTTGCAAACTGAGCACAGCCAGTAACTGGTCACAGGAGCGTGAAATACTCACTGAAACGTCTCAACTCCTGTCACTATATGTCCTGAACCCTTACCTTTGCAATTATCAGAACATTGCTTTACAGACATTGACATAAAATCTCCTTCAATTCTTCACTTTCTTCAAGGGTTGAATCTTCAACGCTCACACATCCCCTTTCCGTAATGGTGAGCTAGCTAGTTTTAAAACTGGCTCCAACCTTGCTCATAGTTAGGTGAAACTTGTGTGGTTAACTGTGTCGCTGGAGCGTTAATTCTTGGCCGGCGTGGGGTGGCATTCTCTATTCCAGTGGCCCGGGCTTGGTAACAGCCAATACAGAAGGTTCGCCTGTCTACAGTGTGCAGTAGTTTGAATGTTCAGGCAGACTGACAGACTTTAACATCTACTCTGAACAATGGCTGCTGGACCCCCTGCTTGGTGGCAAACGACTGCTGTTGTGTGTGCCGTCTGCTCTAGCACACGGTCCAGAAGAGACACATGGCAGAGACTGCATGCAGATGCTCTCCTGTTCTGAGGAGAGGAGTGGAAGCCCCATTGCCTTTGGTAAACCAGTTAAGGTCTGTGGGTTTTCAGCAGCGACCTGTCTCTGTGGTTAATGCCTGAGCATGTGCACCAATGTTCTCTTTGGCCGATAAGATTTGGCTTGACACATGTGTTTCTAGGCCTCCTCTCTGATGTTCACAACGATGTGTTCATGAATCTCATTTTCTGTCCAACTTTTTTCGCCTCTTTGTGCCACTTTAGGAACACTTGCAAGAGCGGGGTCGGGACAGTTGTTTCAACAGCATCATTGTGACTCGTCGTATAAGGGGTCCTCAAATGTTCGCCCCTGCCTTCTCCAGACACATCAGTCTGCTACATCCACAGCCTTGTTCAAAAGCGTATCCAATAGTCCATGGGACTTTTCTCCCTAAGCCAGAGGAAGGTGATGTTATTAGAAATCTGATAAAGTCATAGAGGAGTAGGAGGTGTAAACTCACTGAAATGTTTTGTTTCAGACTATAAAAGACGAGCCTTGGCGTCTCAGCTGGCTGCAGCGATGGCATACTGCGCAGGGTAACTTTAACAATGTCTCTGCCCGTTCCCATTAGTCTTGACAATTATCTCCTGGGAGTTGCTCTTGCCGGTGTACACACCTCTTATTCAAGGTAAACGCTCATAAGCTTCTTCCCACTCCATGCACCTGTGTGTATGTCTTGTTCCATCACCGCTGAAGTACGGCGGCTCTGTGACATCTGTCTTCAATGACAACTGTAATCATGTCATGTTCCAAATCAGACGGTCCATATCGCTAAGTTCAGGCTTAAGGCGTAGGAGTGGTTTGGTTATCTGCACTACCAAACAGATCTCTGTAATTGGCTAGCAATGTTCTCTCCTATTTCATGAGCTAACTGTGTTATGAAAGAAAGAACCCCTTTCCCCCTAGGGTATGCAGAACTCACATGTGATGAACAGGACACTGGCTGACGTGGGGAGATGGTCATCTGTTGGGGTATGTGAGTGTATGAAAAATGCATGGACAGCCCACTGAGACTAACGCTGCTTGCAATGTCTGGAGCATCTCCGAAGCTAACGCATTTGTGGGCGCGGGGGAAATATTCAGCAGTGCGTTAAGCGTTCGTGGAACGAGATTACAGGTTTCCCTAAGTATTAACAGCAACCCTAAAAACCGGCGGTGCTCTCCACCATAATCATAAACCTTGCCCCTCCCCAGGCTGACCCCTGCAGCATCATCTCAACACTAAATGGGGGTTCTGCGCATCCTTAACATCAGTCTTCCCTTTTTTTGTTTTTTTTTTAAATAGAAAGTTTGAATAGACTATGGTAATGATATGTGAATCCACCAGAACATGTTCACTGAAAAAAAAAAATTGTAAAATGATTAGAAGTAGCTGAGTAAGCAAATTACGAGCTACAATTGTACACATTAATGTTTGCCCTTGATACTTGTAAACGTTCCGAAGAGGGGTTCCTAATGAGGTCGCAGCAACCACCTCGGCGATCCACCTGGCGATGATCTGAAGTCGAATATAATCCGGGGTCCACGGCACCAATGTAGCCGCGCGGTTCTGCTCGTTGCCGACTACTGCGTTGTTGTTCGCGGTGCACTGAAGACAAGACACTGGCGTACTTGAAAGGCACTTTAATTAGTGTACAACTCTCTCAATCTGTCAACATCAAAGAGAGAAAAATGTTCAAAACTCTCACCCTCGACCAGAATCCCGCCTCTCTCAGTTCGAGTCCAATGCAGACTCAAATATATCACATTCAAAAATACAAGGAATAAAATACAACATAATTGGAAAATAAACATTGCAATCTGGTGTATATCTTATGTATGTGTCATATTGCATGTTATCTCTGCCAAAAACTCTGAGCTTTTAGCCTTTAACATTAATACTGGTGCAACATGACATAAACCATCTTTTCAAATAGGTTAATACATACAGTAATATGCACGAAGCAACATGTAATCCTTCACATTTGAGCTTTTCAGTGCCATTAAACACTAATCAATACATGAAAACATTTTAAATGAACACATATTTTTAACCTGATATAGGGAATACATACTTGTTCCAACATCAAAGAGAGAAAATGTTCAAAACTCGACCCTCGACCAGAATCCGCCTAACATAAAAAAAAGAACAACGTGGGCTTCATACAAGAGGATAGAATGACGATTGCTAACTTACAGCTAAACAAAACACGAGGTTAGCTAAGTTAGCAATTTCTCAACTCCTCAAAAATAGCTAAATTCACGACACAGCTTGAATTAAATGTCGTACAATCATCATATAATAATACATACAAGTTACTATGTGCACTGAAAAACGTTTTAGTTTTAACAGTATAATCAAGTTTATATCACGCCGAAAGTGAACACATACCTCTCTCAGTCGAGTACAATGCAGACTGAGAAAAGCATGACACCCCTCCGTATATAACCAAACCAACACTCTAGAGGGCGCACTTACACAACTAACTCTCCCAATATCTGTAGACTACACGAAATGCCGAACAATACAATATTTTGTGAAATCAACTCACAAATAAATAAAAAATAGAAAAATGAACGGTTGCAAAAATCTGTAATTCTTTGACCTGTTACAAAAGCATAAGCTACAGATAGCTAGCACTGCAGTGCATAAAATGTGGTGGATAGTTGACTCAAAGAGAGAGAAAGACAATAGTTGAACAGTTTTGAACAATTTAATTTCTTCCAAAGTGAAGGAGAAGCAAGAGACGAGAAGTGTGATTTTTGTCATTTTTTTCTTCACTTTCAGTTTCACTTACTTAGCTAGCAAATGCAGCTAGCTAGTTTAGCCTACTCAAACACCCTGCTCAACAACAGAGAGATGCTATGTTAGCTTGCTGGCTATGACTCCTATCCAAACACAACACTGGAACTCTTCCAAGTCAAGGTAAGCTTTTGGTTTACTAATTTCTTGCCACCAGGGCCCGCCGGTGTAAGTGCTTACATTTACATTTACATTTTAGTCATTTAGCAGACGCTCTTATCCAGAGCGACTTACAGTTAGTGAATACATATATATATTTTTTATACTGGCCCCCGTGGAATCTAACCCACAACCCTGGCGT
>CM072221.1:3709373-3713725 GCA_036851935.1 Coregonus suidteri
AGTCCTGTATTGACTCTTTGCCTGTTTGATGGTTCGTCAGAGGGCATAGCGGGATTTCTTATAAGCGTCCGGGTTAGAGTCCCGCTCCTTGAAAGCGGCAGCTCTACCCTTTAGCTCAGTGCGGATGTTTCCTGTAATCCATGGCTTCTGGTTTGGGGTATGTACGTACGGTCACTGTGGGGTCGACATCATCGATGCACTTATTGATGAAGCCAGTGACTGATTTGGTGTACAGTAATCCCTCGTTTATCGCGCGGGGGTTACGTTCCGAAAATGACCCGCAATAAGTGAAATCCGATCCGAAAATAGAAAAACTTTTTTTTTTTACAATTAGCAACTATTACATGTATACAAATACAGTGACTCACGTGTAGGGGAGGCCGTTTCACTGCTCTTCAGACTGGGCCGCTGCATCCTGACTGCGCTGACATGTTCTGCGCTCTGCAGTGTTCTCTTCCGTCTGAAGCCCGCCGTGCAGGGTGTTTTGTTCGGGAGAAGAACATAGTGATAGGCAGCTGTTGTAGCTCTTTTTTCTTCTTTGCAAAAAGATCCTTGTACACCGACATGCCACCATCGATTACGTTGGAGAACTGTAATGAACGGCTCATCAAAGGGTCCCATTCCTCAGCTACTCGCTTAAAAGTTCAGTGGCCATTCGCACCAGGTTGCTAAGCGACCCAAGCGTTAGTCCTTCCTCCTCATTGACTGCTGCTGTCGTCCTTATGTTTTTTTTCCTCCTTCTTATGTAACGAACGGAAGATTCATTGATTCCGTAATGGCGAGCAACGGCTGCATAGCTTTTACCTTCCCTTAGCATGTCCAGAAGTTTAACTTTATCTGAGATAGGTAGCATCTTCCGCCGTTTGGGCCCATCCGCAGGTGCTTTTGTGTCGGTCCAGGCCGTTTCGTCGACATTATGGGTTTAGGAGATGTTCGAAATTACAAGATAATTTGGCCAACTTAATGTAAATTTGCCAAGCTGTTTTATGTACGTACACATAACTGCACGAGAGACGACAAAATGATAGCACAATTCGTAGCATGTTTTGATACAAGAGAGCGGGAGTGAGTTTTTAGCGAATCAGAATGCAGAGCACAATGCACCAAAAAAAAAAAATGCATTATGAAAATCTGCGAAATAGCGAATCCGCGATAAGTGAACCCGCGAAAAAAAACATAAGAGAGAATAAAAAAAGTGGCGAGGGATCACTGTACTCCTCAATGCTATCTGAAGAAAATCCCGGAACATATTCCAGTCTGTGCTAGCTAGCAAAACAGTCCTGTAGCTTAGGCATCTGCGTCATCTGACCAACTTTTTTATTAACCGAGTCACTGGTGCTTCCTGCTTTAGTTTTTGCTTATAAGCAGGAATCAGGAGGATAGAGTTATGGTCAGATTTGCCAAAATGGAGGGCGAGGGAGAGAGCTTTTGTATGCCTCTCTGTGTGTGGAGTAAAGGTGGTCTAGAGTTTTTTTTTTTTTTCACCCTCTCTGGTTGCACATTTAACATGCTGGTAGAAATTAGGTAGAATGGAGTTAAGTTTCCCTGCATTAAAGTCCCCGGCCACTAGGAGTCCGCGCTGCCTCTGGACATGCTTTGAGAGAGAAAGCTAGGATGGAGTCCGTCACTCCTCAGCAGGCCAGGCTTGGTCCTGTAACACCCCTCCAGCTAGGATGGAGTCCGTCACTCCTCAGCAGGCCAGGCTTGGTCCTGTACACCCCTCCAGCTAGGATGGAGTCCGTCACTCCTTCAGCAGGCCAGGCTTGGTCCTGTAGCACCCCTCCAGCTAGGATGGAGGAGTCCGTCACTCCTCAGCAGGCCAGGCTTGGTCCTGTAACACCAACAACCCCTCCAGCTAGGATGGAGTCCGTCACTCCTCAGGCAGGCCAGGCTTGGTCCTGTAACACCCCTCCAGCTAGGATGGAGTCCGTCTCACTCCTCAGCAGGCCAGGCTTGGTCCTGTAACACCCCTCAACCCCCTTCCAGCTAGGATGGAGTCCATCACTCCTCAGCAGGCCAGGCTTGGTCCTGTAACACCCCTCCAGCTAGGATGGAGTCTGTCACTCCTCAGCAGGCCAAGGCTTGGTCCTGTAAAAAAAAAAAAAAGCAACCCCTCCAGATAGGAGGGAGTTCAATCACTCCTCAGCAGGCCAGGCTTGGTCCTTATGTAACAACCCCTCCAGCTAGGATGGAGTCCGTCACTCCTCAGCCAGGCTTGGTCCTGTTTGTGGGTTGAGATCCTAGAAAGAGGGCCAGTGTATCTACAAATTCTATATTTTTGGAAGGGACAGAAAACAGTTTTTTCAACCAGCGATTTAGTTGTGCGAGTGGTCTGCTGTAGAGCTCATCACTCCCCCTAACTGGGAGGGGACCAGAGACAATTCCTTGATGACGACACATCTTTCTAGCTAAGTTACACGCTGAAGTTATGTTGCGCTTGGTAACCTCTGACTGTTTAATCCTAACATTGTTGTTGCCGACGTGGATAACAATTTCCCTATACCATCTACACTCACCAGTTTTTGCCTCAGCCAGCACCATCTTCAGCTTAGCCTTTACGTCGGTAGCCCTGGTGCCCGCCCCCCCTGTGGGAAACAGTGTATGATCGCTGGATGATTATATTTGTAAATCTAATACTGGGGTATTGCGGGTCATGGAATGAGTCGCCATGACTAGGTTTTCAATTTTTGTCAGAGCTAATGGTGGGAGGCTTCGGCGGCTCAGACCCCGTTAACGGGTGAGAAGGCTCTGACTCTGACCCGTTGCTTAGTGGAGAAAACCGGTTGAAAGTTTCTATCGGCTGAATGAGTGACACATGTTGAGCATGCCGACAGCATTTCTTTCCAGAAGCCGCAAGAAAATTGTCCGGCTGCGGGGACTGTGATCAACATGATTAACACTACTACCTGTATTTACCAACTCTCACAGTCTCACTTCAAAATTAGACATTCAATCATGTTTCTCAAACGTCAAATTTCAAAGTGTTTAAGTTTAAGTTTAGACATTACTCTTTCACATTTTTAAGGTTAGGTTTAAAGTTTAGGCATTAACTCCGAAATCTTAAGGTTAGGCATTAACTCTGAATGGTTAAGGTATAAAGGTTAAGGTTTGGGATAGGCTTTTAAACAAAAAACACTGTTGCCCCCCTAGTGGCCGGTTTTCACGTCAACTCCCGACGTCCTCAGACATGGATGGACGTCGAATACTGACTTGTATCACGGGTGACCTGGCTGGTATTTACTGGTGGTGCAGACACTGGTTCATCCTTTCCTACACCTAAAATGCCCTTGCCTAAATATTGCGTCTGAAGAAGCCGAGCTTGCAACTCAGCTTATCCTCACCTTAAGACGATAGTTCTCCTGTCTATTACAAGAGTACAGTAAACCGCAATGAGAAGGCATAATGTTTACTACTGCATCTTTTTTTTTTCAGCCGGAAGGAGGTCCTGCAGATCCATGTACAGATAAAAGTGTCCTCGCTCTCTTCTTTCCTCTTTCCTTTTCCTTTCCTCCTCCTCATCTCTCTCCTCGCCTCTCCTCTCCTCTTCCTCCTCCTCTCCTCTCCTCTCCTCTCCTCGACCTCCTCTCCTCCCCCTCCTCCCCCTCACTCTCCTCATTCCTCTCCCCCTCCCCCCCCTTCTCCTCTCCTCTCCTCTCCTCTCCTCTCCTGTCCTCCCAACGTCCTCTCCTCCTCCTGTACTCTCCTGTCCTTCAATATCCTCTCCTCTCCTGTCCTCTCCGTTCCTCTCCCTCCTCTCCCCCTTCTCTCCTGTCCTCCCTGTTCCCTTGTCCTCTCCTTTCCCCCTCCTGTCCTCTCCGTCCTCTCCTGTTTTTCCCTCCTGTCCTTCCCCTCCTCCCTGTCCTCTCCCTCCTCTCCTCCCGTCCCCTCCTGTCCTCTCCTCTCCTCTCCTGCCTCTCCTTCCTCTCCTTCCCCTCCTTCCCTCCTGTCCCTCTCCTTCCCTTTCCCCGGGCCTGTCCCTCCTTCCTCTCCCCTCCTTTGTCCTCTCCTTTCCTCTCCTGTCCTCTCCTCTCCTCCCTCTCCTCTCCTCTCCCTCCTCCCTCCCTCTCCTCTCCGTCCTCCCTTTCCCTCCTGTCCTCCCCTGCCCCTCCCTTTCCCTCCCCTCCCGTCCTCTCCCGCCTTCCTGTCCTCTCCTGCCTCTCCTCTCCCTCCTGTCCTCTCCTGTCCTCCCTGTCCTCCCCCTCTCCTCTCCTTCCTCTCCTGTCCTCTCCCCTTCCCTTTTCCCCCCTGTCCTCTCCTGGCATCCCTCTCCCTCCTCCCCTCCCTGTCCTTCCTGCCCTCCTTTCCTTTGTCCTTCCTGTCCTCTCCTGTTTTGTCCCCCTCCGCCCCTTTCC
>CM072221.1:3714225-3741171 GCA_036851935.1 Coregonus suidteri
ACAAAAAAACTTTTACATCCCTCGGCCTAAACATAGCCCCCACAGGTAATTTCCCAAAAAGCTGTGAACAATCTGAGACAAGGCAAGAAGGGCCTGCTACGCCATCAAAAGGAACATAAAAAAACATTTGACATACCAATTAGGATCTGGCAAAAAATACTTGAATCAGTTATAGAACCCATTGCCCTTTATGGTTGTGAGGTCTGGGGTCCGCTCACCAACCAAGAATTCACAAAATGGGAACAAACACCAAATTGAGACTCTGCATGCAGAATTCTGCAAAAACATCAAATCAAATCCAATCAAATTTTATGGTCACATGCGCCGAAATACAACAGGTGCAGACATTACAGTGAAAATGCTTACTTACAGCCCTTAACCAACAGTGCATTTATTTTTAACAAAAAAAAGTAAAAAAAAAACAACAACAAAAAAAAGTGTGAGAAAAAAAAGGAGGCAGAAAGTAAATAAAATAACAGTAGGGAGGCTATATATACAGGGGGACGGTACCGGTGCAGAGTCAATGTGCGGGGGCATCCGGCTAGTTGAGATAGTTTGAAGTAATATGTACATGTGGGTAGAGTTAAGTAAGTGACTATGCATAAATAAGTTAACAGAGTAGCAGCAGCGTAAAAGGATGGGGTGGGGGGGCAGTGCAAATAGTCCTGGTAGCCATGATTAGCTGTTCAGGTTGTCTTATGGCTTGGGGGTAGAAAGCTGTTGAGAAGTCTTTTGGACCTAGACTTGCACTCGGTACGCCTTGCCGTGCGGTAGCGAGGTGAGAAACAGTCCTATGAATAGGGTGGCTGGAGTCTTTGACAATTTTGAGTGCCTTCCTCTAGACACCGCCTGGTATAGGGTCCTGGATGGCAGAAGCTTGGCCCCATTGATGTACTGGGCCGTACGCACTTACCCTACTGTAGTGCCTTGCGGTCGGAGGCCAGCAGTTGCCCATACCAGGCGCGTGATGCAACCCAGTCAGGATGCTCTCGATGGTGCAGCTGTAGAATTTCTTGAGGATCTGAGGACCCATGCCAAATCTTTTCAGTCTCCTGAGGGGGAGAATAGGGCTTTTGTCGTGCCCTCTTCACGACTGTCTGGTGTGTGTTTGGACCATGATAGGTTCGTTGGTGATGTGGACACCAAGGAACTTGAAGCTCTCAACCTGTTCCACTACAGCCCCGTCGATGAAGAATGGGGGCGCGTGCTCAGTCCTCTTTTTTTTCCTGTAGTCCACAATCATCTCCTTTGTCTTGGTCACGTTTTGTTGAGGGAGAGGTTGTTGTCCTGGCACCACACGGCCAGGTCTCTGACCTCCTCCCTATAGGCTGTCTCATCGTTGTCTGTGATCAGGCCTACCACTGTTGTGTCGTCGGCAAACTTAATGATGGTGTTGGAGTCGTGCCTGGCCATGCAGTCATGGGTGAACAGAGAGTACAGGAGGGGACTGAGCACGCACCCCTGAGGGGCCCCCGTGTTGAGGATCAGTGTGGCAGGATGTGTGTTTACCTACCCTTACCACCTGGGGGCGGCCCGTCAGGAAGTCCAGGATCCAGTTGCAGAGGGAGGTGTTTAGTCCCAGGATCCTTAGCTTAGTGATGAGCTTAGAGGGCACTATGGTGTTGAATGCTGAGCTGTAGTCAATGAATAGCATTCTCACGTAGGTGTTCCTCTTGTCCAGGTGGGAAAGGGCAGTGTGGAGTGCAATAGAGATTGCATCATCTGTGGATCTGTTGGGGGCGGTATGCAAATTGGAGTGGGTCTAGGGTTTCTGGGATAATGCTGTTGATGTGAGCCATGACCAGCCTTTCAAAGCACTTCATGGCTACAGACGTCAGTGCTACGGGTCGGTAGTCATTTAGGCAGGTTATCTTAGAGTCCTTGGGCACGGGGGACTATGGTGGTCTGCTTGAAACAATGTTGGTATTTACAGACTCAGTCTTCAGCAGGGACATGTTGAAAAATGGTCAGTGAAGACACTTTACCAGTTGGTCAGCACATGCTCGGGAGTACATGTCCTGGTAATCGTCTGGCCCTGCGGCCTTGTGAATGTTGACCTGCTTAAAAAAGTCTACTCACATCGGCTACGGAGAGCGTGATCACATAGTCATCCGGAACAGCTGGTGCTCTCATGCATGCTTCAAGTGTTGCTTGCCTCGAAGCGAGCATAGAAGTGGTTTAGCTCGTCTGGTAGGCTTGTGTCACTGGGCAGCTCGCGGCTGTGCTTCCCTTTGTAGTCTGTAATAGTTTTCAAGCCCTGCCACATCCGACGAGCGTCAGAGCCAGTGTAGTACGATTCAATCTTAGCCCTGTATTGACTCTTTGCCTGTTTGATGGTTCGTCGGAGGGCATAGCGGGATTTCTTATAAGCGTCCGGGTTAGAGTCCCGCTCCTTGAAAGCGGCAAGCTCTACCCTTTAGCTCAGTGCGGATGTTTCCTGTAATCCATGGCTTCTGGTTGGGGTATGTATGTACGGTCACTGTGGGGACGACATCATCGATGCACTTATTGATGAAGCCAGTGACTGATGTGGTGTACTCCTCAATGCTGTCTGAAGAATCCCGGAACATGTTCCAGTCTGTGCTAGCAAAAAGTCCTGTAGCTTTAGCATCTGCGTCATCTAACCACTTTTTTATTAACCGAGTCACTGGTGCTTCCTGCTTTAGTTTTTGCTTATAAGCAGGAATCAGGAGGATAGAGTTTTATGGTCAGATTTGCCAAATGGAGGGCGAGGGAGAGCTTTGTATGCGTCTCTGTGTGTGGAGTAAAGGTGGTCTAGAGTTTTTTTTTCCTCTGGTTGCACATTTAACATGCTGGTAGAAATTAGGTAGAACGGATTTAAGTTTCCCTGCATTAAAGTCCCCGGCCACTAGGAGCGCTGCATCTGGATGAGCGTTTTCCTGTTGATTTATGGCCTTGTACAACTCATTCAGTGCACTCTTAATGCCAGCATTGGTTTGTGGTGTAAATAGACAACTATGAAAAATATAGATGAAAACTCTCTTGGTAAATAGTGTGGTCTACAGCTTATCATAAGATACTCTACCTCAGGCGAGCAAAACCTCGAGACTTCCTTAGTATTGATTTTGTGCACCCAGCTGTTGTTTACAAATATACACAGACCGCCACCCCTTGTCTTACGGAGTCAGCCGTTTCTATCCTGCCGATGTAGTGAATAGCCCGCTAGCTGTATGTATCCATGTCGTCGTTCAGCCACGACTCGGTGAAACATAGGATATTACAGTTTTTTCATGTCCCGTTGGTAGGATAACCGTAATCTTAGGTCATCCAATTTGTTATCCAATGATTGAAGATTGGCTAATAGGATTGATGGAAGAGGCAGTTTACTCACTCGCCGTCGGATCCTTACAAGGCACCCCGACCTACGTCCACGTGTACAACGTAAAACACCAAATAGAGCAGAATTAGGCCAATACCCGCTAATTATCAAAATCCAGAAAAGAGCCGTTAAATTCTATAACCACTTAAAAGGAAGCGATTCCCAAACCTTCCATAACAAAGCCATCACCTACAGAGAGATGAACTTGGAGAAGAGTCCCCTAAGTAAGCTGGTCCTGGGGCTCTGTTCACAAACAGACCCCACAGAGCCCCAGGACAACAACAACATTAGACATTTTAGTAGACGCTCTTATTCAGAGCGACTTACAGTTAGTGAGCGCATACATTATTATTTTTCATACTGGGCCCCCGTGGGAATCGAACCCACAACCCTGGCGTTGCAAACGCCATGCTCTACCAACTGAGCTACATCCCTGCCGGCCATTCCCTCCCCTACCCTGGGCCAATTGTGCGCCGCCCCATGGGTCTCCCGGTCACGGCCAGCTACAACAGAGCCTGGATTTGAACCAGGATCTCTAGTGGCACAGCTAGCACTGCGATGCAGTGCCTTAGACCACTGCACCACTCAGGAGACATAGACCCAACCAAATCATGAGAAAACAAAAAGAGAATTACTTGACACATTGGAAAGAACAAACAAAAAAACAGAGCAAACTAGAATGCTATTTGGCCCTAAACAGAGAGTACACAGTGGCAGAATACCTGACCACTGTGACTGACCAAAACTTAAGGAAAGCTTTGACTATGTACAGACTCAGTGAGCATAGCCTTGCTATTGAGAAAGGACGTTGTAGGCAGACCTGGCTCTCAAGAGAAGACAGGCTATGTGCACACTGCCCACAAAATGAGGTGGAAACTAAGCTGCACTTCCTAACCTCCTGCCAAATATTTGACCATATTAGTGACACATATTTCCCTCAGATTACACAGACCCAAAAAGAATTCGAAAACAAACCCAATTTGATGAACTCCCTTATCTACTGGGTTGAAAAAACCACAGTGTGCCATCACATCTGCAAGATTTGTGACCTGTTGCCACAAGAAAAGGGCAACCAGTGAAGAACAAACACAATTGTAAATACATATTTATGTTTATTTATTTTCCCTTTTGTACTTTAACTATTTGCACATAATATGACATTTGAAATGTCTTTATTCTTTTGGAACTTCTGAGTGTAATGTTTACTGTTAATATTTATTGTTTATTTCACTTTTGTTTATTATCTACTTCACTTGCTTTGGCAATGTTAAAACATACGTTTCCCATGCCAATAAAAGCCTTAAATTGAAATGGAATTGAATTGAGAGTGAGAGAGAGAGGGAGGAATGAGAGAGATTTAAAATAAATTGCATGCTTGTTTTGTGATCATTAGTTTGAATCGTCTGATTGGCTGTCTGTCCCTCCTGTCTGTGAGGTCATATGTCATGTGACTGTGTGTTAGGACTATCAGAACTAGTAACAAAACTTGTCCAAGAAAAAGCGTTCATTGTTGTTATCTTTTGGGAAACAACTTCTTCCATCTGTGCTGAAGTTCTCCACACACAGCTGTGAAATAATGCTGCTCAGCCCTGTTAGATGATATCACTCCGTTGTCAGGGCAACAAGGTGTGGACGTCGTCAGGGCAACAAGTTGTGCCCATTGTCAGGGCAACAAGGTGTGTCCCTTGTCAGGGTTACACCGATGTGCCAGTTGTCAGGGCAAAAGGTGTGTCCATTGTCAAGGAGATGTGGTGTTACCATTGTAGGAGATCTGGGGAATCCCATTGCTGGAGTTGTCCAGGATCTCCTATTGGAAAAACCACACAAACGCATGTACGCACGCACACACACACACGTTAGTATCACTCAGCTGTGGATCTCCACTGAGGAGGCAATCAAGAGTAATGTGTGAGTGCGGTCCAAGCCTGTGAGTGTGTGTTTGTTTCTACAAAAGATCCGTGTGTGTATGATGAATCCTCTCAGTCATCTCGTGTGAGTGGTGCAGTGAGTGTTCTCTCTCCAGAAACATCCTCTGTTGTTCTGAACTGGCCAGGCGGACAGGTCAACCAGGTAGAGAGAGTACAGGAAGAGATACCTACAGGAGAGAGGGAGAGGGGGGGAGAGAGACTAATTGAATTGAATGGTGCCAGAACCTGAACGTTACCTTTCATAAAACAGACAGAGAAGTTTTCATGCAGGTTAGAGGAGGGTGTTGGGTCAGCACACACAGCTCAACTACCTGGAGTTGGAATGAGTTGATGTTAGTGTAATGTAATGTAATATAATGTTTAACTATGTTTTCAAAGTGTTTTCTATAGCGTTTCATAGCGTTGCATACCCAGGCAGGCAAGGTCATGGCCGCTAGGTGTAGGGAGTGAAGAGAGTCCGGTCGTCGTGACAAACGCCCTAACGAACTGGAAGTTGAGAATCCCTCCAATCAGACCACAGATACAGCAGGCTGAGAACAGAATCATCTGGAGGGAGAGAGATATAGAGATAGAGAGAGATAGAGATAGAGTGATAAAAAAACAAGAGAGAAATACACACAGGCTTAAATGACTGCACCTGCTGATACTGTAGCTATCTTGTCAGCAGAAAACAATACATGGAGAGATGGAACACAGTTGATAGTTTCCTGCTCTATCACTGTAAATGAGATGGAACACAGTTGATAGTTTCCTGCTCTATCACTGTAAATGAGATGGAACACAGTTGATAGTTTCCTGCTCTATCACTGTAAATGAGATGGAACACAGTTGATAGTTTCCTGCTCTGTCACTGTAAATGAGATGGAACACAGTGATAGTTTCCTGCTCTGTCACTGTAAATGAGATGGAACACAGTTGATAGTTTCCTGCTCTATCACTGTAAATGAGATGGAACACAGTTGATAGTTTCCTGCTCTTCACTGTAAATGAGATGGAACCCAGTTGATAGTTTCCTGCTCTGTCACTGTAAATGAGATGGAACACAGTTGATAGTTTCCTGCTCTGTCACTGTAAATGAGATGGAACACAGTTGACAGTTTCCTGCTCTATCACTGTAAATGAGATGGAACACAGTTGACAGTTTCCTGCTCTATCACTGTAAATGAGATGGAACACAGTTGATAGTTTCCTGCTCTGTCACTGTAAATGAGATGGAACACAGTTGATAGTTTTCCTGCTCTATCACTGTAAATGAGATGGAACACAGTTGAATAGTTTCCCGCTCTATCACTGTAAATGAGATGGAACACAGTTGATAGTTTCCTGCTCTGTCACTGTAAATGAGATGGAACACAGTTGATAGTTTCCTGCTCTATCACTGTAAATGAGATGGAACACAGTTGATAGTTTCCTGCTCTGTCACTGTAAATGAGATGGAAACACAGTTGATAGTTTCCTGCTCTATCACTGTAAATGAGATTGGAACACAGTTTGATAGTTTCCTGCTCTATCACTGTAAATGAGATGGAACAGTTTATAGATTCCTGCTCTGTCACTGTAAATGAGATGGAACACAGTTGATAGTTTCCTGCTCTGTCACTGTAAATGAGATGGAACACAGTTGACAGTTTCCTGCTCTATCACTGTAAATGAGATGGAACACAGTTGACAGTTTCCTGCTCTATCACTGTAAATGAGATGGAACACAGTTGATAGTTTCCTGCTCTGTCACTGTAAATGAGATGGAACACAGTGATAGTTTCCTGCTCTATCACTGTAAATGAGATGGAACACAGTTGATAGTTTCCGCTCTATCACTGTAAATGAATGGAACACAGTTGATAGTTTCCTGCTCTGTCACTGTAAATGAGATGGACACAGTTGATAGTTTCCTGCTCTATCACTGTAAATGAGATGGAACACAGTTGATAGTTTCCTGCTCTGTCACTGTAAATGAGATGGAACACAGTTGATAGTTTCCTGCTCTATCACTGTAAATGAGATGGAACACAGTTGATAGTTTCCTGCTCTATCACTGTAAATGAGATGGAACAGTTTATAGATTCCTGCTCTGTCACTGTAAATGAGATGGAACACAGTTGATAGTTTCCTGCTCTGTCACTGTAAATGAGATGGAACACAGTTGATAGTTTCCTGCTCTATCACTGTAAATGAGATGGAACACAGTTGATAGTTTCCTGCTCTGTCACTGTAAATGAGATGGAACACAGTGGATAGTTTCCTGCTCTATCACTGTAAATGAGATGGAACACAGTTGATAGTTTCCTGCTCTATCACTGTAAATGAGATGGAACAGTTTATAGATTCCTGCTCTGTCACTGTAAATGAGATGGAACACAGTTTATAGTTTCCTGCTCTGTCACTGTAAATGAGATGGGAACACAGTTGATAGTTTCCTGCTCTGTCACTGTAAATGAGATGGAACACAGTTTATAGTTTCCTGCTCTATCACTGTAAATGAGATGGAACACAGTTTGATAGTTTCCTCCCTGTGCTCTGTCACTGTAAATGAGATGGAACACAGTTTGATAGTTTCCTGCTCTATCACTGGTAAATGAGATGGAACACAGTTGATCGTTTCCTGCTCTGTCACTGTAAATGATATGGAACACAGGTGATAGTTTCCTGCTCTATCACTGGTAAATGAGATGGAACACAGTTGATAGTTTCCCGCTCTGTCACTGTAAATGAGATGGAACACAGTTTATAGATTCCTGCTCTATCACTGTAAATGAGATGGAACACAGTTGATCGATTCCTGCTCTATCACTCTAAATGAGATGGAACACAGTTTATAGTTTCCTGCTCTATCACTGTAAGTGAGATGGAACACAGTTGATAGTTTCCTGCTCTATCACTGTAAATGAGATGGAACACAGTTGATAGTTTCCTGCTCTATCACTGTAAATGAGATGGAACACAGTTGATCGATTCCTGCTCTGTCACTGTAAATGAGATGGAACACAGTTGATAGTTTCCTGCTCTGTCACTGTAAATGAGATGGAACACAGTTGATAGTTTCATTTCCTGCTCTGTCACTGTAAATGAGATGGAACACAGGGTTTATAGTTTCCTGCTCTATCACTGTAAATGAGTATGGAATACACAGTTGATAGTTTCCTGCTCTATCACTGTAATGAGATGGAACACAGTTTTGATAGTTTCCTGCTCTATCACTGTAAATGAGATGGAAACAGTTTATAGATTCCTGCTCTTGTCACTGTAAATGAGATGGAACACAGTTGATAGTTTCCTGCTCTGTCACTGTAAAATGAGATGGAACACAGTTGATAGTTTCCTGCTCTATCCACTGTAAATGAGATGGAACACAGTTGATAGTTTCCTGCTCTGTCACTGTAAATGAGATGGAACACAGTGGATAGTTTCCTGCTCTATCACTGTAAATGAGATGGAACACAGTTGATAGTTTCCTGCTCTATCACTGTAAAATGAGATGGAACAGTTTATAGATTCCTGCTCTGTCACTGTAAATGAGATGGAACACAGTTTATAGTTTCCTGCTCTGTCACTGTAAATGAGATGGAACACAGTTGATAGTTTCCTGCTCTGTCACTGTAAATGAGATGGAACACAGTTTATAGTTTCCTGCTCTATCACTGTAAATGAGATGGAACACAGTTGATAGTTTCCTGCTCTGTCACTGTAAATGAGATGGAACACAGTTGATAGTTTCCTGCTCTATCACTGTAAATGAGATGGAACACAGTTGATAGTTTCCTGCTCTGTCACTGTAAATGAGATGGAACACAGTTGATCGTTCCTGCTCTATCACTGTAAATGAGATGGAACACAGTTGATAGTTTCCCGCTCTGTCACTGTAAATGAGATGGAACACAGTTTATAGATTCCTGCTCTATCACTGTAAATGAGATGGAACACAGTTGATCGATTCCTGCTCTATCACTGTAAATGAGAGGCAAAACACAGTTCCTTATAGTTTCCTGCTCTATCACTGTAAGTGAGATGGAAACACAGTTTGATAGTTTCCTGCTCTATCACTGTAAATGAGATGGAACACAGTTGATAGTTTCCTGCTCTATCACTGTTAAATGAGATGGAACACAGTGATCGATTCCTGCTCTGTCACTGTAAATGAATGGAACAACAGTTGATAGTTTCCTGCTCTGTCACTGTAAATGAGATGGAACACAGTTGATAGTTTCCTGCTCTGTCACTGTAAATGAGATGGAACACAGGTTTATAGTTTCCTGCTCTATCACTGTAAATGCGATGAACACAGTGATAGTTTCCTGCTCTATCACTGTAAAATGAGATGGAACACAGTTGATAGTTTCCTGCTCTATCACTGTAAATGAGATGGAACAGTTTATAGATTTCCTGCTCTGTCACTGTAAATGAGATGGAACACAGTTATAGTTTCCTGCTCTATCACTGTAAATGAGATGGAACAGTTTATAGATTCCTGCTCTGTCACTGTAAATGAGATGGAACACAGTTTATAGATTCCTGCTCTATCACTGTAAATGAGTGTCACGGTTTCGGCCGAGGCTGCTCCTCCTCCTTGTTCGGGCAGGCTTCGGTGGTCGTCGTCTCCGGAGTACTAGCTGCCACCGTTCAATGTTTCATGGGTTCGTTTGGTTTTGTCTGTTTGTAACACCTGTCCCTTGTTAGTGTTTTGATTGTGTCCCTATTAGTTCGTTATTTTGGGTCAGGTGTTATGTGTGATTGTTTTTGTCAGCTGTTCGTGTTCTTGGTATTTTGACTCTCTTCCTGTGTATTCGAGAGTTCGCACTGCGTGCGCTTTTTTCCTTGTTTTACGCACTGTGTTGTGTGCGTATTTGTCGTTCTCGCCTCCCGGTTGGGTTGGCTATTTTCTCCTGTTTGGAGTTGTTTTGCACCACTAAAGACTGTTGACGTACTCTTGTGTGCCTGCGCTTTGATTCCCTACACCACATCCACATTCAGCGTTCGTGACAGAATCACACATCACCCATGGAATCAGCAGGAGCGCGACCGCGCCAACAGCAAGCATGGAGGAAACGTCTTCGTGGGGCAGGAGGACCGGATTAACCAGGTCTGTCATGCCCCTGGAGGGGTGATGACACTCTCCACCGATGGGAAACCAGCGGGGTACCCACGACCCCACCTACCGAACCATCCCCATTCGGTCAGTCCTCCCTGACCCATTTCCGGAACCAGTTGGGATTCGGCTCTCGCTCCCGAGGGCGTACGACGGCTCCGCTGCCGGGTGTCAAGGGTTCCTGCTGCAAGTGGAGCTCTACCTAGCCACCGTACACCCAGGCGCCCTCGGGACACGAGAGCGTCTTCAGCCCTCATCTCCTGTCTCACCGGCAAGGCGTTGGAGTGGGCCAACGCCGAATGGAGGAGGAATGGACGCCGCTACCACTACCTATGCGGAGTTCTCCCGCCGCTTCCGTGCTGTGTTTGACCATCCACCGGAAGGAAGGCGGCGGGGGAGCGTCTGTTCTACCTCCGACAGGGGATGAGGAGCGCCCAGGACTTTGCTTTGGAATTCCGGACTCTAGCGGCCGATGCAGGGTGGAATGAGCGGGCCCTTATAGACCACTTCCGTTGCAGCCTCCGGGAGGACGTCCAAGAGAGAGTTGGCGTGGCAGGGACACCTCGTTGACGTTTGACCAACTTGTCGACATGGCCATTCGGCTGGATACCCTGCTCGCCACCCGTGGACGTCCCCGGGTGGGGTTCGCCCATTTCTTCACCCTCCAGCACCTCCGAGCCCTATGGAGCTCGGGGGTGGCTGGCGCTAGAGAACGGAGGAGTAGGAACCCGAGGGGGGCCGTTCCCTGCACTAACTGTGGCCGTGGAGGGCACACCGCGACCGCTAGGTGTTGGGGAGGGTCCCCCGGTGGAGGAGAAGGCAGGTCACGCATTGGGGGGTCCCCCAGGTGAGTAGGCGCCCTACTTACCCAGAGCTTTCTGTCGTTCACCTAACCTTGCCTGTTTTGTTTTCCACAGGTTGCACCTCGTTCCCAGCAGCAAGGCGCTGGTAGATTCAGGCGCAGCTGGGAATTTTATAGATCGCCAGTTCTGTGTAGAGTTAGGGATTCCCCTCCTTCCCGTTGATAAGCCTTTTACCCTGTTCATGCCCTAGATAGCGTCCCGTGTTAGGGTCTGGGTTGATTAGGGAGGTCACGGCACCCCTTAGATGATGGCGCAGGAGGGTCATGAGGAGACGATTCAGCTCTATTGATTGACTCTCCTGCGTATCCGGTAGTGCTGGGCCTTCCCTGGTTGTTGACCCATGACCCTACTATTTTGTGCGAGAGAAAGCTCTAAAGGGTGGGTCTGCCCCAGTGTGAGGGGCGGTGTCTGGGTGTTTCCATAGGGGCGACCTCGGCTGGAAAGTCCCGAATCTAATGCCAGCACTGCATATTCCCTCCGAGTATGAGGATTTGAAAGTGGTGTTTAGTAAAACTAGGGCGGCGCAGCTGCCGCCTCATAGACGAGGGGATTGTGCGATAGATCTCCAGTCAGGAGCAGCTCTCCTCCCGCGGAGCATGTGGTATCCCTTGTCTCAAGAGGAGAGGAAGGCAATGGAGGACGTACATCGCTGAGTCTCTGAGACAGGGATACATACGGGCCTCCACTTCACCCGCTTCCTCGAGTTTCTTTTTTGTGAAGAAAAAGGATCGAGGTCTGCGCCCGTGTATTGATTACCGCGGTCTCAATCAGATTACGGTGAAGTACAGCTATCCACTTTCCTCTGATTGCGACTATGACGGAGTCATTGCACGGTGCAGCAGTTCTTTACAAATTGGATCTCAGGAGCGCGAATATAACTTGGTGCGCATTAGAGAGGGCGATGAATGGAAGACAGCGTTTAAGCACGACTTCCGGACACTACGAGTATCTAGTCATGCCATATGGGTTATAATGAATGCTCCCTCAGTCTTCACAATCTTCGTCGATGAGATTTTCCGGGACATGCAGGAACAGGGAGTAGTATGTCGTATACATCGCGACGATATTCTGGTGTACAGTCCTACCCGATCAGAGCATGTAACCCTGGTGCGCCGAGTATTGAGGAGGCTGTTGGAGCATGACCTATATGTCAAGGCAGAGAAATGTCTGTTCTTTCAGAAGTCGGTCCTCCTTTCTGGGTTATCAGTTGTCTGCGTCAGGGTGAAGATGGAGGATAGCCGAGTAAGACCGGGTGTCAGCTGTGCGTAATTGGCAGACCCCAACCACTGTGAAGGAGGTGCCAACAGTTCTTGGGTTTGCAAATTATTACCGGAGGTTTATCCGGGGTTTTGGACAGGTGGCAGCTCCCATTAACGTCTCTGTTGAAGGGGGGGTCCGGTGCGCTTGCGGTGGTCAGCGGAGGCGGACAGGGCTTTTGGGAAACTGAAGGACCTGTTTTACCTCGGCGCCGGTGTTGGCGCATCCGGATCCCTCTTTACCTTTCCAGGTAGAGGTGGACGCGTCAGAGGCCGGTATAGGGCCGTTCTTTCCCAACGTTCTGGCCACCACCTAAACTCCTGTCCCTGTGCGTTTTATTCTAAAAGCTCAGTCCGGCGGAGCGGAATTATGACGTAGGAGACAGGGAGCTGTTAGCCTGTGTGTACAGGCCCTAAAGGTGTGGCGGCATTGGCTTTGAGGGGGCTCAACACCCTTCCCTCATTCTAACTGACCACCGTAACCTGGAATACATCCGGGCAGCTAGGAGACTGAATCCTCGCCAGGCCCGCTGGACTATGTGTCTAGCCCGTTTTGTGTTTAAAATTACTTACATCCCTGGGTCCCAGAACGGGAAGGCAGATGCTCTGTCTCGGCGGTATGACGCGGAGGAGAGGTCCGTTGAGCCCACTCCCATACTACCAGAGTCCTGTCTGGTTGCACCGCCGGTGGTGTTGGAGGGTTGATGCCGAGATCGAGCAGAGGGCGTTACGCAACGCGACCCCCAAGTCCTCCACAGTGTCCAGTGGGTCGGACGTACGTTCCGCTCGCACGGTACCGTACGTTCGCTAGTGGATCGCGATGTCTCCTCCTGTTCGGTTGTGCCCATTTATGGGGCGGTCATACGGCCCCCTCCTCTGACATCCGGGTATCGGCCGAGGACAGGTTCACTGCCTGACCTTAGCACGAAGTACTGGTGGCCAAACGTTAGCTAGCGGATGTGAGGATTTATGTCTCCTCCTGTTCGGTGTGTGCCCAGTGTAAGGCGCCCAGACATTTGCCCAGGGGTAAGCTACAACCCCTGCCCGTTCCACAACGCGACCCTGGTCCGCACCTCTCGGTGGATTTTGTTACCGACCCCCCCCCTCACAGGGGAATACTACCATCCTGGTCGTTGTGGATCGGTTCTCGAAGGCCTGTCGGTCTCCTTCCCATGCCGGGTCTACCCACTGCCTACAGAAACGCTGAGGCTCTGTTTACCCATGTCTTCCGGCATTACGGGGTACCCGAGGATATAGTGTCTGATCGAGGCCCCCAGTTCACCTCAGAGTGTGGCGAGAGGGCGGCGCTTCGCGTTTTATGGAACGGTGGGGGTTCGGTTTGCGCGGGCATCGGTCAAGCCTTTTTGCTTATTGGTACGGGTTACCATCTCGAGGAGAGTAATGGGCTAGGTTGAACGGTGTTAACCAGGAGGTGGGTAGGTTTCTGAGGTCTTATTGCCAGGGCCGGCCGAGGAGAAGTGGGCGAGATACGTTCCTTGGGCCGAGATGGCACAGAACTCTCTCCGCCACTCCCTCCACCCAACTAACCCCTTCCAGTGTGTGTTAGGGCCCCATTTCACCAGCCGAGCGGTTCTGGCACCTTTGGCACGAGAGCCAGATCGAGGCCCCTGCGGTGGATGAATGGGTGCGGCGCTCGGAGGAAACATGGAACGCGCTGCCCCACGTACATCTGCAGCGGGCCATACCGTCGTTCTGGCAGAAAACGAGCGCCGGTGATCTCCACCGCAGTGAGGGGCCCCTGTGTACGCACCTGGAGATCGAGTCTGGCTCTCGACCAGGAAACCTGCCCCCTCCGCCTGCCCTGCCGGGAAGCTGGGTCGGCGGTTTGTGGGGCCATTTAAAGTCCTGAGGAGGTTGAACGAGGTGTGTTACAGGTTAGAACTGCCTATTGACTATAGGAATATTAACCCCTCGTTCCATGTGTCTCTCCTCAGGCGGTGGTAGCTGGTCCACTCCAGGAGTATGAGATAGAGGAGACTCTCTCCGCCCCCGTTGGACATCGAGGGGGCTCCGCCTGCGTACACTGGTGAGGTCCATCCTTGATTCGAGACGCCGGATGGGGGGTCTTCAATATCTCGTGGAGTGGGAGGGGTACGGCCCGTAGGAAGCGGTGCTGGGTGCCAATGAGGGACATATTGGACCAGTCCCTGCCGACCGATTCCAGGGTCATTCCTACGGGCCCAGTCCTGCGTCCGGTCGTCCGACCACCGGGCCGTCGGGCTCGTCGCGCCCTGCTCCGCGTCGTCGGCGCACGGCTGGATCCGCGCGTCAAGGGGGGGGTGGGGTACTGTCACGGTTTCGGCCGAGGCTGCTCCTCCTCCTTGTTCGGGCAGGCTTCGGCGGTCGTCGTCTCCGGAGTACTAGCTGCCACCGTTCAATGTTTCATGTTCGTTTGGTTTTGTCTGTTTGTAACACCTGTCCCTTGTTAGTGTTTGATTGTGTTCCCTATTTAGTTTCGTTATTTTGGGGTCAGGTGGTTTATGGGTGATTGTTTTGTCAGCTGTTCGTGTTCTTGGTATTTGACTCTCTTCCTGTGTATTCGAGAGTTCGCACTGCGTGCGCTTTTTCCTTGTTTTACGCACTGTGTTTGTGTGCGTATTTGTCGTTCTCTCGCCTCCCGGTTGGGTTGGCTATTTTCTCCTGTTGGAGTTGTTTTGCACCACTAAAGACTGTTGACGTACTCTTGTGTGCCTGCGCTTGATTCCCTACACCACATCCACACTCAGCGTTCGTGACAATGAGATGGAACACAGTTGATAGTTTCCTGCTCTATCACTGTAAATGAGATGGGACACAGTTTTATAGTTTCCTGCTCTATCACTGTAAATGAGATGGAACACAGTTTATAAGTTTGTCCTGCTCTATCACTGTAAATGAGATGGAACACAGTTGATAGTTTCCTGCCTCTATCACTGTAAATGAGATGGAACACAGTTGATAGTTTCCTGCTTATCACTGTAAATGAGATGGAACAACAGTTTATAGATTCTGCTCTGTCACTGTAAATGAGATGGAACCCAGTTGATAGTTTCCTGCTCTGTCACTGTAATGAGATGGAACACAGTTGATAGTTCTCCTGCTCTGTCACTGTAAATGAGATGGAACACAGTTGATAGTTTCCTGCTCTATCACTGTAAATGAGATGGAACACAGTTGATAGTTTCCTGCTCTGTCACTGTAAATGAGATGGAACACAGTTGATAGTTTCCTGCTCTATCACTGTAAATGAGATGGAACACAGTTGATAGTTTCCCGCTCTGTCACTGTAAATGAGATGAACACAGTTTATAGATTCCTGCTCTAAATGAGATGGAACACTTTTTAGTATTTTGTCAGAGATGGAACACAGTTGATAGATTCCTGCTCTATCACTGTAAATGAGATGGAACACAGTTTATAGTTTCCTGCTCTATCACTGTAAATGAGATGGAACAGTTTATAGATTCCTGCTCTGTCACTGTAATGAGATGGAACACAGTTGATAGTTTCCGGCTCTGGTCACTGTAAATGAGATGGAACACAGTGGATAGTTTACCTGCTCTAATCACTGTAAATGAGATGGAACACAGTTGATAGTTTCCTGCTCTACACTGTAAATGAGATGGAACAGGTTATAGATTCCTGCTCTGTCACTGTAAATGAGATGAACACAGTTGATAGTTTCCTGCTCTGTCACTGTAAATGAGATGAACACAGTTGATAGTTTCCTGCTCTGTCACTGTAAATGAGATGGAAACACAGTTGATAGTTTCCTGCTCTATCACTGTAAATGAGATGGAACACAGTGATAGTTTCCTTCTCTGTCACTGTAAATGAGATGGAACACAGTTGATAGTTTCCTGCTCTATCCACTGTAAATGAGATGGAACACAGTTGATAGTTTCCCGCTCTGTCACCTGTAAATGAGATGGAACACAGTTTATAGATTCCTGCTCTATCACTGTAAATGAGATGGAACACAGTTGATAGATTCCTGCTCTATCACTGTAAATGAGATGGAACACAGTTTATAGTTTCCTGCTCTATCACTGTAAATGAGATGGAACACAGTTGATCGTTTCCTGCTCTATCACTGTAAATGAGATGGAACACAGTTGATAGTTTCCTGCTCTATCACTGTAAATGAGATGGAACAGTTTATAGATTCCTGCTCTGTCACTGTAAATGAGATGGAACACAGTTGATAGTTTCCTGCTCTGTCACTGTAAATGAGATGGAACACAGTTGATAGTTTCCTGCTCTGTCACTGTAAATGAGATGGAACACAGTTTATAGTTTCCTGCTCTATCACTGTAAATGAGATGGAACACAGTTGATAGTTTCCTGCTCTGTCACTGTAAATGAGATGGAACACAGTTGATAGTTCCTGCTCTATCACTGTAAATGAGATGGAACACAGTTGATAGTTTCCTGCTCTGTCACTGTAAAATGAGATGGAACACAGTTGATAGTTTCCTGCTCTATCACTGTAAATGAGATGGAACACAGTTGATAGTTTCCCGCTCTGTCACTGTAAATGAGATGGAACACAGTTGATAGATTCCTGCTCTATCACTGTAAATGAGATGGAACACAGTTGATCGATTTCCTGCTCTATCACTCTAAATAGATGGAACACAGTTTATAGTTTCCTGCTCTATCACTGTAAGTGAGATGGAAACACAGTTGATAGTTTCCCCCTGCTCTATCACTGTAAATGAGATGGAAACACAGTTGATAGTTCCTGCTCTATCACTGTAAATGAGATGGAACACAGTTGATCGATTCCTGCTCTATCACTGTAATGAGATGGAAACAGTTTATAGATTCCTGCTCTGTTTCACTGTAAATGAGATGGAACACAGTTGATAGTTTCCTGCTCTGTCACTGTAAATGAGATGGAACACACATGTTTTATAGTTTCCTGCTCTATCACTGTAAATGAGATGGAACACAGTTGATAGTTTCCTGCTCTATCACTGTAAATGAGATGGAACACAGTTGATAGTTTCCTGCTCTATCACTGTAAATGAGAGATGGAACAGTTTAAGATTCCTGCTCTGTCACTGTAAATGAGATGGAACACAGTTGATAGTTTCCTGCTCTGTCACTGTAAATGAGATGGAACACAGTTTGATAGTTTCCTGCTCTGTCACTGTAAATGAGATGGAACCACAGTTGATAGTTTCCTGCTCTATCACTGTAAATGAGATGGAACACAGTTGATAGTTTCCTGCTCTGTCACTGTAAAATGAGATGGAACACAGTTGATAGTTTCCTGCTCTATCACTGTAAATGAGATGGAACACAGTTGATAGTTTCCCCGCTCTGTCACTGTAAATGAGATGGAACACAGTTGGATAGATTCCTGCTCTATCACTGTAAATGAGATGGAACACAGTTTATAGTTTCCTGCTCTATCACTGTAAATGAGATGGAACAGTTTATAGATTCCTGCTCTGTCACTGTAAATGAGATGGAACACAGTTTATAGATTCCTGCTCTATCACTGTAAATGAGATGGAACACAGTTGATAGTTTTCCCGCTCTATCACTGTAATGAGATGGAACACAGTGTAAATACTGGGGTTGTTGTTCAGTATTATACTATACATGAATCTACACATTGTTTTTAAAATGTGCAAAATGAATTATGCTCTGCATAATTATCCACATGCGCGCGCGCCAGCACACACACACAGACGCACACACACACACAAACTTCTGACTTTTTCCTGGAAGCTCAGTTACAGTGAACAAGCCTCTAAGTACCCTGTCCCACTCAGAACCCCCACACCCTTTGTGTGTGTGTGTGTGTGTGTGTGTGTGTGTGTGTGTGTGTGTGTGTGTGGATACACACATCAGGTTTCCTAATGTAACACATGCCTTCAGTAAATGTCCGCATGGAAAAATCAGAGCTTCCTGTTTCAGTCATTATCCATCGTTTGGAAACACTTCCAGACTCCAGAGATACACTAACCTAGCATAACCTAATCATCACACAGAGATTGGGGGAGGAGAGGAGAGGGAGAGACAGAGGAGAGGAGAGAGAGAGGGGTGACTGCTTGAGAGAAGAGGAGAGGATGGAGAGGGTGAGAAGGGGAGAGGGAGAGAGAGACATACGCCCAGGCCGTGAGCAGAGGCAACAGGCACAATCCCCACTCCTACACCTGTCAAGCCCCATCCTGCGACTTAAGAGGCATTCAGCAGATGCTCAGCATGCTCTGCTCTCAAACCTAATGGTCTGTGCCTAAACCACACAAATTACAACACTGGACACTACGGACCACAGAGCATCCTGAAATATACCAGATCTGAGGTCATCTGCCTTTGGCCTAAAGAGCAGGAACCCAGACTTCATCAAAGAAATCAGAAATACAGACATTGGCATCTTGCAAGAAACATGGTATAGAAGACATTGACCAACTGGTTGCCCTCAGGTTACAGAGAGCTGGTAGTCCCATCCACCAAACTACCAGGGTGTGAAACAGGGAAGAGATTCAGGGGGTATGCTAATTCGGTATAGAGCAGACCTAACCCCACTCTATTAAATTAGTCAAAACAGGAATATTTTACATTTGGCTAGAAATTAAAAGGAAATAATCTCAACAGAGAAAAATGTCCTCCTGTGTGCTACCTATATCCCCCACTAAAATCCCCATACTTTAATGAAGACAGCTCTTCTCCATCCTAGAGGGGAAGATCAACCATTTCCAGGCCCAGGGACATGTACTAGTCTGTGGTGACCTAAACGCCAGAACTGGACAAGAACCCACATCTCTCAGCACACAGGGGGACAAAGCACCTACCTGGAGGTGACAGCATTCCTTTCCCAAAAAGATGCCTCCCTAGACACAACTACGACAAAACAACCAACAAAAAATGTGTCACAACTCCTGCAGCTCTGTCGCACGCTGTGTCTGTTCATAGTCAATTGTTAGCATTCGAGGGGGCTCCTAGGTAGGTACACACTTACAGCTTATACCCCTGCGCAGTAGTAGACTACTTAATCACCCGACCAATCCAGAGTCTCTCAGAGAGCATTCAACAGTCAAATCAAATCAAATTTTATTGGTCACATGCGCCGAATACAACAGGTGCAGACATTACAGTGAAATCGCTTACTTACAGCCCTTAACCAACAGCTGCATTTATTTTTAAAAATAAAACAACAACAAAAAAAGATGTTGAGAGAAAAAAAAAGAGCAGAAGTAAAATAAAAATAACAGTAGGGAGGCTAGGCTAATATATACAGGGTGGGGTAACCGTGCAGAGATCAACAGCGAAATCACAATTCTACTTGAACAGAGTAATACTCAAACCATGAAGTTATCGAAGCTGAACCAATCAATCCCTCCCAGGCAACTTCCCATTTAATGGTGTAAACTTAGCAGTAGGAAGCCTGAACAGTATAATTTTGACCTAATCAGCTAACATACTGTATCAAATATAATAAAATGTATAGCAGAAAACTAACAACAATGAGAAATGAATGATTTGATGAAGAAAGCAAAAAAACCATGGAAAGGAAATGAGAAGACGTACCCAAACCAAACAACAGAGACCCAGAAAACCATAACCTGTATGCTTCCACTATGGTGAAACACTAAAAACAGTACGCAGAATCCACAAAGAAGTAACAGCGAGTCAGAAATCAGGCTCCACATGTGATTGAAGAATCCATAGGAATTTCAAATCACTTCCTGCGGAAATTGGAGCACACTAAAACAAAACAACAACACGAAGTGCTATCTATCCAAATGGGGGGGAAAGATGTATGAATTACACCACTCTTCTCCAACCTTTTCAGCATATAACAAGAAACCGAGAGTCAACAAACATATACAATGATCACTTTTCCTCAGTGAAGACATGTCCTGAGCAAATGTCAAATTGGCTGCTTACCTAAATCTCCTACGACAGACCACATATACACCTTGCACACCCAAATTGACAAAACCAAAACCAACCAAAACATGCTTGTTTGATTCAAGAAAGCTTTTGACTCAATTTGACATCGATGGTCTAGCTTTACACTTTGATGGAAAGCCGTGTCGGGGGGAAATACATATGACATATAAAATCAATGTACACAAACAACAAGTGTTGGAACGTAAATTGGCAAACAACAAACACACATTATTTCCACAACCAGGCCGTGGGGTTGAGACAGGATTCAGCTTGAGCCCCACCCTCTTCAACATATACAGTGGGGAGAACAAGTATATGGATACCCTGCCGACTTTGCAGTTTTACTACTTACAAAGCATGTAGAGGTCTGGTCAATTTTTATCATAAGGTTACACTTCAACTGTGAGAGAGGGAATCTAAAACAAAAAATCCAGAAAATCACATTTGCATGGTATTGATGGAACATAAGTACTGTGATTCACCTACCAATCAAGTAAGAATTCCGGCTCATCACAGACCTGTTAGTTTTCTTTAAGAAGGCCCTACTGTTCTCCACTCATTCCCTGTATTAACTGCACCTGTTTGAACTTGTTTACCTGTATAAAGATACCTGTCACACACTCAATCAAACAGACTCCACCTCTCCACACTGGCCAAGACCAGAGAGCTGTGTAAGGACATTCAGGGATAAAATTGTAGACCTGCACGAGGCTGGGATGGGCTACAGGAACAATTAGGCCAGCAGCTTGGTGAGAAGGCAACAACTGTTGAGGCGCAATTATTAAGAAAATGGAAGACGTGCAAGATGACTGTCCAATCACTCTCGGTTCTTGGGCTCCATGCAAGATCTCACCTCCATGGGGCATCAATGATCATGAGGAAGTGAGGGATCATCCAGAACTACACGGCAGGGACTGGGTCAAATGACCTGAAGAGAGCTGGGACCCCCAGTCTCAAGAAAACCATTAGTAACACCACTACGCCTTCATGGCGTTAAAATCCTGCAGCGCATGCAAGGTCCCCCCTGCTCAAGCCAGCGCATGTCCAGGCCCGTCTGAAGTTTGCCAATTTGACCATCTGGATGATCCAGAGAGAGGAATGGAGAGAAGGTCATGTGGTATCTGATGAGACAAAAATAGAGCTTTTTGGTCTAAACTCACCACTCGCCGTGTTTGGAGGAAGAAGAAGGATGAGTACCAACCCCAAAGAACACCAGGCCAACCGTGAAGCATGGACGACGGAAACATCATTCTTTTTTTGGGATGAGCTTTTCTGCAAAGGGGACAGGACGACTGCACTCTGTATTGAGGAGAGGATGGATGGGGCCATGTATCGCGAGATCTTGGCCAACAACCTCCTTCCTCAGTATAGTGAGCAAATGAAGATGGGTCGTGGCTGAGTCTTCCAGCATGACAATGACCGAAAAACACACAGCCTAGGGCAACTAAGGAGTGGCCTCCGTAAGAAGCATCTCAAGGTCCTGGAGTGGCCTAGCCAGGCTCTAGACCTGAACCCAATAGAAGGGAGCTGAAAGTCCTGTATTGCCAGCAACAGCCCGAAACCGTAAGGATCTGGCGAAGGGTCTGTATGGAGGAAGTGGGGCAAAATCCCTGCTGCAGTGTGTGCAAACCTGGTCCAAGACCTACAGAAAAGTAATGATCTCTGTAATCTGCAAACAAGGTTTCTGGTACTAAATATTAAGTTCTGCGTTTCTTATGTATCAGATACTTTATGTCATGCAATAAAATGCAAACGACTTAACTTATAAAAATTCATACAATGTGATTTGCTCTGGATTTTTGTTTTTAGATTCCGTCTCTCACAGTTGAAGTGTACCTATGATAAAATATTACAGACCTCTACATGCTTTGCAAGTGGTGAGCAACACCTGCAAAATCTGCAGTGTATCAAATACTTGTTCTCCCCACTGGTATATCAAACAAATTGGCGAAGGGCACTAGAACAGTCTGCAGCACGCCGGCGGCCTCACCCTACTGAAACTGAAATCAAATGTCTACTGTTGGAAGATGATCTGGGTTGCTTCTGTCCCCCAAACCGAGTCTGCTAAATGGCACATATTACTATTATTACCAAGGAGGGCCTTAACAGGGTGATTGGGAGTCACATGGGCGGCGCACAATTGGCCTAGTGTCGTCCCGGGTTTGGCCGGTTGTAGCCCATCATTTGTAAATAAAGAATTTGTTCTTAAACTCAATTGCCTAGTTAAATAAAGGATTACATTTAAATTTTAAAAATATAAAAAACAGCAAGAACCTAGATCATCTGCACAGATTCTGTTCAGACCCTGGGCCCCTGTGACAGGTAATCTAAGTTAGACAAAAATAATGGTTGTTTCCAAAAAAAAAGGCCCCCTGCCAGGACGACCAAATACAAATTCTATCTAGACACGCATTGCCCTCTGTCATATTCAAAATTCTTCCCAGAGTGACATAGTTCCCAGTAGTTCTGATCGTTCTGCTTGTGACGTCCATGATGGAAAATTTCTCACAAGCGCTGAATATGTTCCCAGTTCAATAATTGCATCTCTATAGGTGGATGTTCCTCTCACCTCCCATCGACCCTCGAAAAACGTTCTGGTGAGCACGTCGCAATGCTGCCAATCAATGGTGGCCAGCGGTATTGACTCAGACCAATCAGAAGATTGTTGGATGCGTGAGGTAACATATAAATACCCGGACTCGCGCGTCGAAGTGCTTGAGGGCTGATGTGAGGAGAGATTTTTGTGGCCAGATTGCAAAGACTTTGGGGCTACGTTTTCGATTGACAGTGCATATATTTGTTATGTTAGTTAGTTAGATATACAAACAGTTAAACGGCACACCTCTGAGAACAAGCACCCTTCGACATTTACAAGCTAATTTATGCCAGTTAGCTAGTATAATCAGGGCAAGGGGATGGTGAGAGAAACATCTGCACGAGCTCAGGAAATCCACACAAGACGCGCCGTGAAAATGTTTACAACATGGGACGTCACAATCACAACACAATACTGAACGATTGGGAACTATTTTCACGCGAGGGAAGATGTTCCATGAAAACGTAGAGTACGCAAAGAAGTATAACCTATTCGACCTAAAACATCACGCGCAACAGGTAACTTCGCACAAGGCTGTTGAACGATCTAAGAGACAGGCAAGAAGGGCTTTCTATCCTCAAAGGAACAATAAACTTGACATCCCATTAGGATCTGGCTAAAAATACAATCAGTTTAGAACCCCTTGCTTCTACTGTTGTGAGGTCTGGGGTCCACTCCACCAACCAACACTTCACGAATGGGACAATCACCCATTGAGTCTGCAATGCAGAATTCTGCTAAATATCCTTTCCATGTTCAAATGCAAAACCCCAAACAATGCATGCAGAGCAGAATAGGGACTATTATTAAAAATCCGAAAAATAGCTGTGACAAAGTAAGCATGCCCACAAGCACGTGGTCCTCTGTAGCTCATCTGGTAGATGCACGGCGGCTTTAACGCTAAGTAGTGGTTCGATCCCCGGGACACCCTACACCAACAAATGTATGCACGCCTGACTGTAATTCGCTTTGGATAAAAGCGTTGCTAATGGCATTTATTATTATATTTACATTCACCAAAAACCCCTCATACAAGTTTAACCCGAGAAAGAGTCCCCACCAGCGGTTCTGGGGTTCTGTTCACAAACCAAAAAGAGCCCCAGGACGAAACCAATTAGCCCCAAACCCAAAATTATGAAAAAAAATATATAAACTATTTGCCACTGGAAAGAATCAAAAAAAAAAACAGGGGAAAAATAAAATGCTATTTTTCCTAAAAGAGAGCCACAGTAACAGAATCCCTGCCACTGGACTGCCCAAAATAAAAAAAAATCCTGACAGTACAGACCAGTGTGCATAGCCTTGATTTTGGGGAGGCCCCCAAAGGGAACCTGGCTCTGACAGAAGACAGGTATGGCACAAATGCCCCCGGAAATTTGGGGGAACGGGGGCATTCCTTTCTCCTGCCCAAAAGTATGACAATTAGAGACAACTTTACTAGATACCAGACCCACAAAGGATTGAAAAACAAAAACAAATATTGATAAACTCCCTTTGTTAGGAAAATACCCAGTGGAAATCACGCGGAAAACCCCATAAAAACGGAAAACCATGGACAAAAAACTGTAAAAAACCCAATATTTATTTTTTACTTCCTCTACTATGTAAAAACACTGTACATAGGATAATAACTTTTGAAACGCTTTACCCTTTTAAAACCCTTTGTGTGCTGTTTATGGTTTTTTTTAGTTTTTTTTTGATGTTTTATTAATTTATTTCACTTGTTTTTGGCATGTAAACTATTTTTTCCATGTAAAAAAAGCCCCTTGAGAGAGAGAGAAAGAGAGGAGAGAGATTCTGAGAAGAGGGAAGGGGGGTAAGAGAAATGTGGTGTGTGTGTGTGCTTGTGTGAGTGTGGTACTTACATGGTCCGTCCTTTCCCAGCAACGCACTCCACACATCCACGATTGAAACTGAGAGAGAGAGAAAAAAAAAAAACAGATCAACGGGTTCAAACATAACAGCCCGAACCCAAAAAAGTTCAAAACCCCGGCTTTCATTGGTAGGCGCGCGAAAAGTAACCCGAGGGGGAAAAAGATGGAGGGGGAGCGCCTCTCCTGTATGAGGTTCGGGGAAAGAGGACATTAATTTTTTTTTCAAAAATTTTTGTTCGCAATTTTAAATTTTTAAATACGATTTTGATAGACAAATGTATAGTTCACACCATGTAAAGGAAAAACCCCCTTTTTTTTAAAAATATTTTTTCTTAAAGCCCAAAACGGGATTAGGCAACTCGGGACCTATAAAAGGGATTTCCCTTTTTACAATTATTGTCCAACAAGTTTTTTAAAGGCCTTTATTATTTAATTCAACATTAGATTAAAAATAGTTATACAAATTTCAAATTTTTTTTTTTTGATTTATAGCACTATTAAAAGCTCCAGGGGGAATTCGTAAAAAATTTTGGGTGTTTTCTAGATTTTGAACATACATGCTCATAAATTTTTCCCCCCCTTTACTTTTTCCCCATTCTGTTTGTTAAAGCCTACTTTTTAAAAAGGGTTAAATTGAGATTTTTTGTCACGCCTACACCAATACCCCATAATGTCAAAGTGTAATGATGTTTTTTAAATAAATTAAAAAAGAAAATGATAGTCTTGAGTCTAAGTATTAAACCCTTTTTTGCAAGCCTACATAAGTTTTGGGGTAAAGATTGCTTAAAAAATCACTAATAGTTGCATGTTTGCAATAATAGGTTTTAAAACATTTTTTAATGAAAAAACCCCATCTCTGTACCCCACAATACAATTATCTGAAAGGGATCTCAGTCGGCAGTGAAACGTAACACATTTTATTTTTTAAAATAAAATCAGGCAGATGGGGTTGCAGTTTAGGTTGTGACCATGGGGGATTCCAATATGTTGTTTTTAAAAATATCAAAGCAGGAACTTTACAGATCGTTGCACTAATGAGTAAAAAAAAGGGGGCTTATGTTTTGCGACCCTGCTCATTCCTGATTAATTAGGATTTTGACAAATTTTGAAGGGGTCGACCCAAAATTCCGGACACCTTTTTGGAAAACACAGTTTTGAGAAAAATATTATTAAAATCACAAGGGTTTCCCGAAACTAAATGACGTCGTCCTTTTTCAGTTAAAATCCATTATTTACATTTTTTTTGGTTGAGAGTTTGAAATTGGGATCCTTTGCCCAGACAAGGGATTTCCCCGGGATAGAGCCCCCACATGGAAAAAAAATATATTTTTTAATTTAAAATTTACACCCCAAAAACCCCCACGACGCCGCCGCACACACACACACACGACACACACACACACAACACACACAAACCCCAGAAGATAGTAAACTAAAAGTCTACGTAACACATGCGCTCCCAAAGGGGAAGCTCTCCTTGCGCGGCTTGGTTCCTCCCTGACCCGGGTGAGCCCACGGCTCCCCGGGCATACTGGCCACCCCCCACCCCCCTCCCAAAACTGACAAGAGCAGGCTCCACGGATTTCCCGGGTGGAGCACTACTGCCCGGGCATCCCCCCTAGGTCGCCAGCAGGGAAGGCACATGGGGCAGCAAAATGTTTGAAACGAAAACAAGTTTTTCTTAGGCTACTCCCCGGAAACAGCATACCCTGATTAAAAAAAGAGAACTGAATGGTAAGTTCAGTCCTCCCGTGAATCCGTTTTTTTAAAAAAGTCCCCTTTTTTTTTTTTGCCAACAGCAACCCGAGCCGGAGGAGCCGGAGCCGCCCGTCAGCCCCGGGGGGGGCATGATGTTTTGTCCATATCCCGGTTTTTCCCCCGAAAATTTTGGACAGGAATCGGAAATTTGTAAAGTGTTTTTTTTTTTTTCAATGAGATAACCTGCATAACAAAGACTAGATTTTATTTTCCAAAACCAAAGTGATTTGTCTCGACGCTGAAAACGGAGCTCCCGGTCAATATGAGAGGAGAGCGGCTGCTCAACTTCCCCCTGGTGGGCGTTAACGAGATGGCTCGCGGGTTTCTGTCCCTGTGC
>CM072221.1:3741671-3759171 GCA_036851935.1 Coregonus suidteri
GCTTGCTCCTTGCTAAAGTCTCGGGGCTCACTGACTGGACTCCTTCTAAGAGTCTCGGGGAGCCACTGACTGAAACTCCTTGCTAAGTCTCGGGGATCCGGGCTGTAACCCCTTGCTAAGAGTTTTGGGGGACTCCGGGCTGTAACTCCTTCTAAATCTGGGGGGACTCCTGGCTGTAACCCTTGCAAAGATCTCGGGGGCTCCTGGCTGTGACTCCTTGCAAAGAGTCCGGGAGCTCACGGGGCTGTGATCCTTGCTAAGAGTCTCGGGAGCTCCTGGCTGTGACCCCTTGCTAAGGTCTCGGGGAGCTCACGGGGCTGTAGGGCGATTGTCGCTGTGCAATCCCCACATAACAGTCATCTACTTTGTGTAAGACCAGTGGAAAATCAGTGCAACTTCCCTGGGGGGACCAGCACTGAACACACAGTTCTGATGTTGGGAAATCTTTTTAAAGAACACTCTCTGGGTTCTATGGATAAATCACTCCCCAAACCCATGTGACCTCTGGGTCTATTGGATAAATCATCTCCAACCATGGACTCTCTGGGTTCTATTGGAAAAATCCTCTCCAACCATGTGACTCTCTGGGTTCTTTTGAAAATACTCCCCAACCATGTACTCTCTGGGTTCTATTGGATAAATAACTTTTCCACCATTACTCTGGGGGTTCTTTTGGATAAATCACTCCCCAAACCCTTTTTACTCTCGGTTCTTTTGGGAAAATCCTCTCAAAACCATTGACTTTTGGGGTTCTATTGAAAAATCCTCTCCAACCATGTGCTCTCGGGGTTCTATTGAAAAATCATCTCCAACCATGTGACTCTGGGGGTTCTATTGGATAATAACCCCCAAACCAGTGATCTCTGGTTCTATTGGAAAATAACTCTCAACCGTGACTCTCGGGGTTCTTTGGAAAAACCTCTCCCCCCTGGACTCTCTGGGTTCTTTGGATAAATCACTCTCCAACCATGTACTCTCGGGGTTTATTGGATAATCATCTCCAACCATGTGACTCCGGGTTTTCTATTGGATAAATCACTCTCCAACCATGTGACTCTCGGGGTTCTATTGGTAAAAAACTCTCCAACCTGTACTCTCTGGGTTCTATTGAAAATAACTCCCCAAACCATGTGACCTCGGGGTTTTCTATTGGATAATCCTCTCCAACCATGTGACTCCTGGTTTTCTTTTGGGAAAAATAACTCCCCAAACCATGTGACTCCTGGGTTCTATTGGATAAAAAACTCCCAACCTGTATCTCGGGGTTCTATTGGTAAATACTCCCCAAACCTGGCTTTTGGGTTTCTTTGGATAAATCATCCCAAACCATGTGACTCTCTGGGTTCATTGGTAAATCATCCCCAAAACCATGTGACTCTCTGGTTTCTATTGGTAATCACTCTCCAACCATTGACTCTCTGGGTTCTATTGGTAAACACTCTCCAACCATGTTCTCTTTTTCTTTTTGGTAAATCACTCTCCAACAATGTGATCTCGGGGTTTTTTGGGTAATCACTCCCCAACCATGTGATCTCTGGGTTCTTTTGGAAAAATCATCTCCAACCAGGGACTCTCTGGGTTCTTTTGGGATAATCACTCCCCAAACCATTTCTCGGGGTTTTTTGGGATAAAACTCTCCAACCATGTGACTCTCGGGTTCTATCATAAATAACTCTCCAAACCCCCAGGACTTTTGGGGTTCTTTGGTAAACATCTCCACCATGTGATTCTCGGGTTCTATTGGATAAAAACTCTCCAACCCATGTACTCTCGGGGTTCTTTTTGGAAAAATCCTCTCCAACCATGTCTCTTCTGGGGTTTTTTTTGGATAAATCACTCTCCAACCATGTGACTCTCGGGGTTTTTATTGGATAAATCACTCCCCAAATGTACCCCGGGGGTTCTTTGGAAAAATCCTCTCCAACCATGGACTCTCGGGGTTTTTTGGAAAAATAACTCTCCACCATGTGACCCCTCGGTTCTATTGGAAAAATCACTCCCCAAACCATGTGATCTCGGGTTCTATTGAAAATCCTCTCCAACCTGTGACCTCGGGGTTCTTTGGGATAAATCACTCTCCAACCTGTGACTCTCGGGGTTTCTTTTGGATAAATCACTCTCCAACCATGTGCTCTCTTTTTTCTTTTGGGATAAATCACTCTCCAACCATGTGACTCTCGGGGTTCTTTGGGAAAAATTAACCCCCAAACCTGTACTCTCTGGGTTCTTTTGGATAAATAATCCCCAAAACCATGTACTCCGGGGTTCTATGGAAAATCACTCCCCAAACCTGTGACTTCGGGGTTCTAGGGGATAAAACTCTCCAACCATTACTCTCTGGGTTCTTTTGGGAAAAATCACTCTCCAACCATGTGATCTCGGTTCTATTAAAAATCACTCTCCCCATGGACTCTCGGGGTTCTATTGATAAATCATCTCCAAACCAGGGATCTCTGGGGTTCTTTTTTAAAAAATCACCCTCCAACCATGTGACTCTCGGGGTTCTATGAAAAAATCACTCTCCAACCATGTGCTTTTGGGTTTTCTATTGGAAAATCACTCCCCAACCATGTGACCCCTCTGGGTTCTATTGGATAAAGACTCCCCAAACCATGTGATCCGGGGTTCTTGATAATCACTCCCCAAACCCGTGACTCTCTGGTTCTTTTGAAAATCACTCCCCAAACCTGTGACTCTCGGGTTTTCTATTGGAAAAAACATCCCCAACCCATGTGCTCTCTTTTCTATTGATAAATAATCTCCAAACCATGTGACTCTCTGTTTTTTTGGGGATACTCACTCCCCAAACCCATGTGATTTCCTGGGTTCTATTGATAAAAACTCTCCCCTGTGATGGCAGGTGTGAAAACCATAACAGTTAGTTTTTTAAAAAAAACAAGTGATTCAAAAAACATAAAAGGCTGCACTGAAATCTAACAATATGCCCACTATCTCTTATTACCCATTTATTTTTCCCAAATCATCTTTCTCTTTTTTTAGTCCCTCCTCTAAATGAAAATATTAAATTTTTCTTTAAAAATACCATTGTATTTCTTCTCCATCAGTTTATAAGAAAAGGCAGAACTGATTGGGCCGCAAAGGGGGCTTTTTTATTTTTATGGGGGGAATAAATTTAGCTTCCTTCCCCGTGTGACATCTCTCCTTTGGGTTTTTTAAAGCGGCACTAGGGGTGGGAACACGGTCCTGACCTTCTCAAAATTTCCCCAAAAAAGTTTGTCTGACCTGGGGGTTATCATTATGTGGGTAAAAATGTTTTTCCCCCCCTTCCACTAACTTGACCAAATTTAAAAAAGTATCCTTATCTTTCATTATTAATCTTCATACACAAACATTTAAAAAAAAAACCCTTTTAACAAAGGCCCACCTTTAATTTAAATGCATTCCGGTGACTCCCCCTGAAGCTGGTTGAGGAAGCCAAGAATGGCACTGGGGGGGATGGTGCTGTTTTTATAAACTCTTAACCACCATACTATTTTTTTTTTTTTTTTTTTCGCATTGTTTTAACTTTTTTGACATATTTTGCTGCTCCCGTCTCTTATGGCCGAAAAGAGCTTCTGACATCAGAACAGCGTTACTCCCCTTAAAACTGGACGAAGAATTTGGGACAGAGGGATTTGCTCCGACACCCGCAGGGCCCTCACCCCCGTATTCGCAGTAGAAAAGACTGAGAATCGGGGAAAGGAATGGGAGTGTTTGGGTAAGGACCGGCGACAAGTGCAAACTGTTTTTTGCCATGGGTATTTTTGGGCCAACTACAATCGCTTGATAAAAAAGTGGAAAAACTAAATTTTGGTGCCACGAAGATCCCGGCCTCGCGCAAATTTTGGGGAAACTTTGCTTTTTTTAAATTATTTTGTACATTATTAGCTCGAAAGTGTTTTGCATCATTACATCACCCGGGGAAAAAACTATTATATCAGAGGGGTAACTCACCAGCTTTACGACCGGGAAATACGACTTTCCCAAAGGGAAACCCTTTTTGTTTGCGTCCCCGGGGGGCAACAAACTGATTCCAGCGGCTGCCCAAAACATCGCCGGCGAGGAGAGGCACTCGGAGGGGCCTCGGGTTTCGCCTAGGATCGCGCCCCCCCCCCACCATTCCAAGTAACTAGTCGCAATGTTCGTCTTTGTTAACATTCCCCAACTAGGGACTGATTTCTTTCCAGGAGACATGAACCCTGTAACTTTCTTTTTCACGGAAACTAGCTCTCTTGGGATTTCTTTTGGAATCGGCCCAACCCAGAAGGTTCTCATTCATCGCGCAACGGGTCAGATTCATCGGGGCTGCCCTCCCCCTTGCTCGGGCAGGCTTCGCTTTCGTCGTCCCCGGGGAGTACTACTGCACCGATCTAGTTTTGTGTTTCTTGTTTTCTTTATTGTTCACACCGGGTTCCCATTTGTCTATGTTTTTCCCTTTTTTAAACCCCCTCTGGCTCTCACTGTGATTGTTCTATGTTTGGTGTCTCGACTGGGGCGGGATTTCCCTCCGGGTGGATTTTTGTACTTTATATTTAGAGTAAAGTACTTTTCTACTAGCTCTTGCCGCCCCTGACTCCTCCTCCCACTACCCTGCCCTGACACAGGAAAAAAATATCTCCCCGGGGAAGCAAAGGGCGAGGGGGGGTTTTTTCATGATTAAGACCAGGGTGAAATTTGTATAACTACAGGAACTCGGTCCTTCTTTCACCCGATAAAATTCCCCAAAATAAAAATTTTCTTCTTTTATTCCGGCCGGGTTTTCCCCCCTAAAGCCGATACCACGAGGGCCCCTCAAAAAACTTCACTGGCCTTATGCAAACGGGAAACCAATTTCCTGAGGCTGATTTATTGTACCGGGGTTTTTTTAACAAAAAATTTTGGGAATAGGCTCCCGAGTTCTTCAAAATACGACTTTTTGTACTCCCTGCAAAAATCCTGGGCCATTGCTATTCAATTTGGGGGATGGTTTAAAAAAGGCCCCCCCTGCCCTCCTTTCGCAATTCCCCCACACTCCATTTTGCTTCTCCCTTCCTAAGGCAAAACCCCAAACGGAAGTACCGTGCAAGGCATTCAACCTGGTCTAAAAAATCAATCCACGTTTAAAGGGTTTTGTTTTGTCACGGGGCTGGGATATGTTCTGGGTACTTTCGAAAAAATTTGAGATAACTAACGGTTTGATTGTTAATCAGTTTTGGTTTTGGTGCTTTTTGTCCCCCTGTGACTATTAAAACCTACCCAAACCAGAACCGGGGGTAATGGCGAATTTCGCGCAAATCGAAGCGCAAACCCCGCTTAAACCCTGGCAAGGTGCTGGGAAGGCAGAATACAAAGGGTAGCTACTCACTCCGCAAGGCAATTAAACTGGAAAAACACGTATAGAGAAAAAGTAGTCGAAATTCAGGGCTCAGACTGGACTATGTGGCGGGTCTACAACAATCACAGACTAAAAAAGGAAAAACCACCACGTCGCCGACCCCGACGTCCGCTGCCAGAAAACAAAAATTTTCTTTCCCACTTTGAGGAAAACCAGTGCCACCAACCCCCCTCCCAAAGGGCTGGGCCTCCCCTTCCCCGGCCACTATTGAAAAACATTTAAGCCTTAAAAACCCCCGAAAGGGCTCCCGGCCCAAACGGCACCCCCTACCGCCCTAGGCATCACAGACCACGGCTGGTGTTTTAGGGAATTAAATCCTCCCTTTTCCCAGTCTGCTGTTCCCACATCTTCAAGATGGCCACCTTTTTCCTGTACCCAAAAAACGAAGGTAACTGAACTAAATGACTACGCCCTGTGCACCCCCTCTGTCATCATGAAGTGTTTTGGGACAGTCAAGGATCATTCCCTCTCCTTACCTCTCCCCTCCCAATTTTCTTTTTCTTCCGCCCAATAGATCCAAGATGATGCATCCCACACTCAACTCCCTATCCCTTTGGGACAAAGGGGAATACCTATGTAAGAAGCTGTTCTTGACTATACTCAGCATTAAACACCATGTACCCCCAGCCTCATTAAGTTTGGGCCGGGGGTCTGAACCCCCCCTGTGCAACGGGTCCTGGACTTCCTGAGGGGGGCCGCCCCAAATTTGGTAAGGTGGGAAAACAAATCCCCACTTGTGATCCTCAACCTGGGCCCCACAAGGTCGTGCTCAGCCATCAAAAAGTGCAAATTCTGAAAATGTAAACATAATTAAATCAGTATTCAGACCCTTTGCTATGAGACTAAATTGAGCTCGTCCCTTTTGTTTCCTTGTCTTCTTGAATGTTTAAAATTGATTGACTGATTTGGAAAGGCCACCCTGTCATATAAGGCCCCACAGTTGACATGCGGGCAAAAACCAAGTCATAGGTAAAGGGGAATTTGCCCCTAAAGTCCGCAAAGGATTGTGCGAGGCACAGATCTGGGGAAGGGTACAAAAACTTTCTGCACATTAAAGGTCCCCAAGAACACAGGGGCCTCCTTCTTAAAGGGGAAAAGGTTGCAACCGCCAAGATCTTCCTAGGCGGGCCCCCCCCCGGGGCCAACTAGAAACGGGGTGAAGGCCTTGTCTTCTAACAAGCTCTTTTTCCCTCTGTGGAGTGAAAACCCTTCCAAAAAAACCCCCTCTCTGCAGACTCCCCCAATCGGCCTTTAGGGTGGAGTGGCCAAAGGGAAAGCCCCTCGTAAAAGGCAATACAGCCCTTTTGGGTTTGCCACAAGGCACCAAAAACTCAGACCATAGAACAAGATTCCTGGTCTGATGAGGGGTCACGTCCGGAGGAAACTGGCCCCCCTAGGGTAAAGCTGATGGGGGAACTCCTGCTGTGGGATGTTTTTCAGCAACTAGGGGGGACTAAACTAGTCAGGACGGGGAAAGATTAATTGAGAAAAGAACAGAGAGTCCTTTTGAAAATCTGCTCCAACGCTCAGGCCCTCGACTGGGGCATTTTTCCCCTTTCCAACAAAAAACGACCCTAAGCACACACCCAAAGAAAACGCAGAAGGGCTTGGGGCCATCCTGATGTCCTGGGGGCCCCAGCCAGACCCGGACTTGAACGTCAAACATCCGGGAAGACCTGAAAATAGCTGTGCAGCGAGCCCCCACCCAAACCTGACAGGCTTGGAGGATCTGCAGAGAAAAGAAGGAACTCCCAAATACGGGTTCCCAAATTTGTAGCGTCATACCCAGAAGACTTAGGCTGTAATCGCTCCAAAAGGGTGCTTCAAAAAAGTACTGAGAAAAGGGTCTGAATACTTGTGTAAATGGATATTTCAATTAATTGTTTTGCAAACATTTCAAAAAAATTTTTTTGCTTCGTCATTAGGGGGTATTGTCTGTAGTTATGGGGGAAAAACAAAAATTTAATAAATTTTTAGAAAAAGGGCTGTAATGTAACAAATGTGAAAAAGCGGGGGTCTAAATTTTTCCGAATGCACTATATAATTATAATGCGCTATAAAAATAAAAAATTGTCAATGACCCAAATGGGATTATGATCTTTCCTGGATTATGATCATTTTCCGGGAAAAAGGGGAGGTGAAAACCCATTTTTTAATTGCCCCTGGCTCAGGTGCCCAGCTATTGGCTCGCGATATATGTCTATTATAGTGCTCACCATCAGACTCAGAAGGGGAAGAATTTTGTGTCTCTGAAAAAAAAGAAATGCTAGCTGGTTGCGGGGAACTTTAAAATAAAACCCCCCCCAAAAAAAGTTTCTAAAGGGGGAAACCACACATTGCACGAAAATATCTGAGTCCCCCCTCTACCCCAAAATATCTATCTTTGCTAAAAAAACTTAGTAATTAATCATTGCGCAACATCTGGGAACTATGGGCGCCGTCTGTCATTGAAAAAATTAGAATTTCACTCGTGGGCGTATAAAAGAAATGGACCCTCGTTTCAGATGTTTTTTTCCCTCTGGTAGATATGATGGAGCCAGAGGATACTCCTCACACTACGGGCCAGAACATCAATATGGGCTATATCGGGGGTTCCTCTACGAGATCAGAACTTCAATTGGCTATGTCAAGGCTATTCACTCTTCGGTCAGAGACTTCATATGTTCTTATGTAAGATATTCAACTGTAACGAGGCCAGAAACATCAATATGGTCTATGTCAGGAGTATTCAACTCTACGAGTCCAGAGACATCAATAGGGTCTATGTCAGAAAGGTAATTCACCTCTATGAGGCCGAGACATCAATATGGTCATTTAACAGGGGGTATTCAACTGAACTCTATCGTGGGCCATATATCATGCATGGTCTATGTCAGGGGTATTCAACTCTATGATGCCAAGACCATCAATATGTCTATATCAGGGGTATTCACTATACGAAGGCCGGAGAATATCAATATGGTCTATGTAGGGGTTTTCCAACTCTACATGAGGCCAGAGACATCAATATGGTCTTTGTCAGGGTATTTCAACTCTACGAGGCCAGAAACATCAATATGGTCTATGTCAGGGTATTCATCTCTACAAGGCCAGAGACATCAATATGGTCTATTCCCTGGTATTTCATCCTCAAGGCCAGACATCTCATATCTATGTCACGGGTACTCAGATACAGGCCGAGACATAAATATGGTCTATGTCAGGGTACTAACTATACGAGTCCAGAGGATTCATCAATAGGTCTATGTCGGGGGTATTCAACTCTACGAGGCATGACACATCAATATGGTCTATGTCAGGCGTATTCAACTACAAGTTTAGAGACATCAATATGGTCTATGTCAGTGGTATTCAACTACGAGGCCAGAGACATCAATATGGTATATGTCAGGGGTATTGAACTCTACGAGGCCAGTGACATCAATATGGTCTATGTCAGAGGTATTCAACTCTATGAGGCCAGAGACATCAATATGGTCTATGTCAGGGGTATTCATCTCTACGAGGCCAGACACATCAATATGGTCTATGTCAGGGGTACTCCATTCTACAAGGCCAGAGACATAAATATGGTCTATGTCAGGGGTAATCAACTATACGAGGCCAGAGATATCAATATGGTCTATGTCGGGGGTATTCAACTCTACGAGGCCAGACACATCAATATGGTCTATGTCAGGGGTATTCAACTACAAGGCAAGAGACATCAATATGGTCTATGTCAGTGGTATTCAACTCTACGAGGCCAGAGACATCAATATGGTATATTTCAGGGGTATTGAACTCTACGAGGCCAGTGACATCAATATGGTCTTTGTCAGGGCTATTGAACTCTACGAGGCCAGTGACATCAATATGGTCTATGTCAGGGGAATTCAACTCTACGAGGCCAGAAACATCAATATGGCCTATGTCAGGGGTATTCAACTCTACGAGATCAGAGATTTCAATATGGTCTATGTCAGAGCTATTAAACTCTACGAGGCCAGAGACATCAATATGGTCTATGTCAGGGGTATTCAACTCTACGAGGCCAGAGATATCAATATGGTGTATGTCAGGGGTATTCAACTCTATGAGGCCAGAGACATCAATATGGTCTATGTCAGTGGTATTCAACTCTACGAGGCCAGAGGCATTAACATGGTCTATGTCAGGGGTATTCAACTCTACAAGGCCATAGTTATCAATATGGACTATGTCAGGGGTATTCAACTCTACGAGGCCAGAAACATCAATATGGTCTATGTCAGGGGTATTCAACTCTATGAGGGCAGAGACATCAATATGGTCTATGTCATGGGAATTCAACTCTACGTGGCCAGAAACATCAATATGGTCTATGTCAGGGGTATTCAACTCTATGAGGCCAGAGATATCAATATGGTCTATGTCAGGGGTACTCAATTCTACAAGGCCAGAGACATCAATATGGTCTATGTCAGGGGTACTCAACTCTACGAGGCCAGAGATATCAATATGGTCTATGTCAGGGGTATTCAACTCTAAGAGGCCAGACACATCAATATTGTCTATGTCAGGGGTATTCAACTACAAGGCAAGAGACATCAATATGGTCTATGTCAGTGGTATTCAACTCTACGAGGCCAGAGACATCAATATGGTATATGTCAGGGGTATTGAACTCTACGAGGCCAGTGACATCAATATGGTCTATGTCTAGGGAATTCAACTCTACGAGGCCAGAAACATCAATATGGTCTATGTCTGGGGAATTCAACTCTACGAGGCCAGAAACATCAATATGGTCTATGTCAGGGGTATTCAACTCTACGAGGGCAGAGACATCAATATGGCCTATGTCAGGGGTATTCAACTCTACGAGATCAGAGATTTCAATATGGTCTATGTCAGAGGTATTAAACTCTACGAGGCCAGAGACATCAATATGGTCTATGTCAGGGGTATTCAACTCTACGAGGCCAGAGACATCAATATGATCTATGTCAGGGGTATTCAACTCTATGAGGCCAGAGACATCAATATGGTCTATGTCAGGGGTATTCAACTCTACGAGGCCAGAGGCATTAATATGGTCTATGTCAGGGGTATTCAACTCTACGAGGCCAGAGACATCAATATGGTCTATGTCAGGGGTATTCAACTCTATGAGGCCAGAGACATCAATATGGTCTATGTCAGGGGTATTCAACTCTACGAGGCCAGAGATATTAACATGGTCTATGTCAGGGGTATTCAACTCTATGAGGCCAGAGATATCAATATGGTCTATGTCAGGGGTTTTCAACTCTATGAGGCCAGAGACATCAATATGGTCTTTGTCAGGGGTATTCAACTCTACGAGGCCAGAGACATCAATATGGTCTATGTCAGGGGTATTCATCTCTACGAGGCCAGACACATCAATATGGTCTATGTCAGGGGTATTCAACTACAAGGCAAGAGACATCAATATGGTCTATGTCAGTGGTATTCAACTCTACGAGGCCAGAGACATCAATATGGTATATGTCAGGGGTATTAAACTCTACGAGGCCAGACACATCAATATGGTCTATGTCAGGGGTACTCAATTCTACGAGGCCAGAGACATAAATATGGTCTATGTCAGGGGTACTCAACTATACGAGGCCAGATATATCAATATGGTCTATGTCGGGGGTATTCAACTCTACGAGGCTTGACACATCAATATGGTCTATGTCAGGGGTATTCAACTACAAGGCAAGAGACATCAATATGGTCTATGTCAGTGGTATTCAACTCTACGAGGCCAGAGACATCAATATGGTATATGTCAGGGGTATTAAACTCTACGAGGCAAGTGACATCAATATGGTCTATGTCAGGGGTATTCAACTCTACGAGGCCAGAAACATCAATATGGTCTATGTCAAGGGTATTCAACTCTACGAGAACACAACATCATATGGTCTATGTCAGGGGAATTCAACTCTACGAGGCCAGAGACATCAATATGGTCTATGTCAGGGGTATTCAACTCTACGAGTCCAGAGACATCAATATGGTCTATGTCAGGGGTATTCAACTCTACGAGGCATAGAGACATCAATATGGTCTATGTCAGGGGTATTCAACACTATGAGGCCAGAGAAATTAACATGGTCTATGTCAGGAGTATTCAACTCTACGAGGTCAGAGCCATCAATATGGTCTATGTCAGGAGTATTCAACTCTACGAGGTCAGAGCCATCAATATGGTTTATGTCAGGGGTATTCAACACTACGAGGCCAGATATATCAATATGGTTTATGTCAGGGGTATTCAACTCTACGAGGCCAGAGATATCAATATGGTCTATGTCAGGGGTATTCAACTCTACGAGGCCAGAGACATCAATATGGTCTATGTCAGGGTATTCAACTCTACGAGGCCAGAGACATCAATATGGTCTATGTCAGGCTATTCAACTATACGAGACCAGAGACTGCTTCTTTTCTGTTCTACCTGATAATTAATTTCTCCCACCTGGTGTCCCAGGTCTAAATCAGTCCCTGATTAGAGGGGAACAATGAAAAAACAAAGTGAAACTGGCTTCCAGGTCCAGAGTTGAGTTTGAGGGGGTTAGAGTGTACTGGAGTACGTTAGCTATAATATAGTATATTGATATATAATATAGTATTAGTATATTAAATAGTATAATTCTCAAATCCAGTCCTCGATACTTTTATTCTTGCCCAACATTAACAAATAATTAAACCCTTGAATTAAGTATTTTAGTATTGGGTTAGAATAAAAACGTGTGAGTCTTTGAGTTGGTAGAGCATGGCGCTTGCAACGCCAGGGTTGTGGGTACGTTTCCCACGGGGGACCAGTATGAAAATGTATGCACTCACTAACTGTAAATCGCTCTGGATAAGAGCGTCTGCTAAGTTACTAAAATGTAAATGTAAAAATGTGATGGAAAAGTAGTGTACGCTAGATTTCTGAACCTCTACTCTACCAGCAAGCTATAGTCGTCTTCTGCACATCAATTACACACAGACCCTACTACGTGTTTTGGCTGCATGTCCCTCTCATAGCAACACACATGCAGACAGAGCCAAAAGGTAAGCTTAGAGAAACCGTCAGGAAACGTGACACTGCTGCAGTGGAAAGTAAGTGTGTTTATCTAAAAAGTTCGTACAGAGATGCTGTGTGGCTTTGGTTAGTGAATGTGTTCCACGTGCCTTTGGTTAGGCCTGTAAGTCAACCTGCTATTCATAGAAACCCACAATTTATTAGTCAACATCAGTGTGTGTGTGTGTGTGTGTGTGTGTGTGTGTGTGTGTTTACGTGTGTGTGTGTGTGTGTGTGTGTGTGTGTGTGTGTTTACGTGTGTGTGTGTTTGCTAGATGCTCTCTCCCCGTGTGTGTGTGAGTGTGTGTGTCTAGTATATAATTATGATATCAGAAGTATTTACTGCTCTCAAATGAACTGTAAAACATCCACGACCAGGTCATCAATTCAGACACACCTTGATACAGTAGTACTCATACTCTCCCCCCCTCTCTCTCTCTCTCTCTCTCTCATCGCTCTCTCTCTCTCTCTCTCTCTCTCTCTCTCTCTCTCTCTCTCTCTCTCTCTCTCTCTCTCTCTCTCTCTCTCTCTCTCTCTCTCTCTCTCTCCGCTCTCTCTCTCTCTCTCTCTCTCTCTCTCTCTCTCTCTCTCTCTCTCTCTGTCTCTCTCTCTCTCTCTCTCTGTATCTCTCTCTCTCTCTCTCTCTCTCTCTCTCTCTCTCTCTCTCTCTCTCTCTCTCTCTCTCTCTCTCTCTCTCTGTCTCTGTCTCTCTCTCTGTCTCTCTCAATTCAATTTCAATTTAAGGGCTTTATTGGCATGGGAAACGTATGTTAACATTGCCAAAGCAAGTGAAGTAGATAGTAAACAAAAGTGAAATAAACAATAAATATTAACAGTAAACATTACACTCAGAAGTTTCAAAAGAATAAAGACATTTCAAATGTAATATTATGTATATATACAGTGTTGTAACAATGTGCAAATAGTTAAAGTACAAATGGGAAAATAAATAAACATAAATATGGGTTGTATTTACAATGGTGTTTGTTCTTCACTGGTTGCCCTTTTCTTGTGGCAACAGGTCACAAATCTTGCAGCTGTGATGGGCACACTGTGGTTTTTCACCCAGTAGATAAGGGAGTTTATCAAAATTGGGTTTGTTTTCGAATTCTTTGTGGATCGCTGTAATCTGAGGAAATATATGTGTCTCTAATATGGTCATACATTTGGCAGGAGGTTAGGAAGTGCAGCTCAGTTTCCACCTCATTTTGTGGGCAGTGTGCACATAGCCTGTCTTCTCTTGAGAGCCAGGTCTGCCTACGGCGGCCTTTCTCAATAGCAAGGCTATGCTCACTGAGTCTGTACATAGTCAAAGCTTTCCTTAAGTTTGGGTCAGTCACAGTGGTCAAGTATTCTGCCACTGTGTACTCTCTGTTTAGGGCCAAATAGCATTCTAGTTTGCTCTGTTTTTTTTTGTTTGTTCTTTCCAATGTGTCAAGTAATTCTCTTTTTGTTTTCTCATGATTTGGTTGGGTCTAGTTGTGTTGTTGTTGTTGTTGTCCTGGGGCTGTGTGGGGTCTGTTTGTGTTTGTGAACAGAGCCCCAGGACAAGCTTACTTAGGGGACTCTTCTCCAAGTTCATCTCTCTGTAGGTGATGGCTTTGTTATGGAAGGTTTGGGAATCGCTTCCTTTTAAGTGGTTATAGAATTTAACGGCTCTTTTTCTGGATTTTGATAATTAGCGGGTATTGGCCTAATTCTGCTCTGCATGCATTATTTGGTGTTTTACATTGTACACGGAGGATGTTTTTGCAGAATTCTGCATGCAGAGTCTCAATTTGGTGTTTGTCCCATTTTGTGAAATCTTTGTTGGTGAGCGGACCCCAGACCTCAGAACCATAAAGGGCAATGGGTTCTATAACTGATTCAAGTATTTTTAGCCAGATCCTAATTGGTATGTCAAATTTTATGTTCCTTTTGATGGCATAGAAGGCCCTTCTTGCCTTGTCTCTCAGATCGTTCACAGCTTTGTGGAAGTTACCTGTGGCGCTGATGTTTAGGCCGAGGTATGTATAGTTTTTTGTGTGCTCTAGGGCAACGGTGTCTAGATGGAATTTTGTATTTGTGGTCCTGGCAACTGGACTTTTTTTGGAACACCATTATTTTTGTCTTACTGAGATTTACTGTCAGGGCCCAGGTCTGACAGAATCTGTGCAGAAGATCTAGGTGCTGCTGTAGGCCCTCCTTGGTTGGTGACAGAAGCACCAGATCGTCAGCAAACAGAAGACATTTGACTTCAGATTCTAGTAGGGTGAGGCCGGGTGCTGCAGACTGTTCTAGTGCCCTCGCCAATTCGTTGATATATATGTTGAAGAGGGTGGGGCTTAAACTGCATCCCTGTCTCACCCCACGGCCCTGTGGAAAGAAATGTGTGTGTTTTTTGCCAATTTTAACCGCACACTTGTTGTTTGTGTACATGGATTTTTATAATGTCGTATGTTTTTTCCCCAACCCCACTTTCCATCAATTTGTATAGCAGACCCTCATGCCAAATTGAGTCAAAAGCTTTTTTGAAATCAACAAAGCATGAGAAGACTTTGCCTTTGTTTTGGTTTGTTTGTTTGTCAATTAGGGTGTGCAGGGTGAATACGTGGTCTGTCTTACGGTAATTTGGTAATTGGTAAAAAAGCCAATTTGACATTTGCTCAGTACATTGTTTTCACTGAGGAAATGAACTAGTCTGCTGTTAATGATAATGCAGAGGATTTTCCCAAGGTTGCTGTTGACGCATATCCCACGGTAGTTATTGGGGTCAAATTTGTCTCCACTTTTGTGGATTGGGGTGATCAGTCCTTGGTTCCAGATGTTGGGGAAGATGCCAGAGCTAAGGATGATGTTAAAGAGTTTAAGTATAGCTAATTGAAATTTGTGGTCTGTATATTTTATCATTTCATTGAGGATACCATCAACACCACAGGACTTTTTGGGTTGGAGGGTTTGTATTTTATCCTGTAGTTCATTCAATGTAATTGGAGAATCCAGTGGGTTCTGGTAGTCTTTAATAGTTGATTCTAAGATTTCCATTTGATCATGTATATTTTTTTGCTGTTTGTTCTCTGTTATAGGGCCAAAAGATTGGAGAAGTGGTTTCCCCCATACATCTCCGTTTTGGATAGATAGCTCTTCGTGTTGTTGTTTGTTTAGTGTTTTCCAATTTTCCCAGAAGTGGTTAGAGTCTATGGATTCTTCAATTACATTGAGCTGATTTCTGACATGCTGTTCCTTCTTTTTCCGTAGTGTATTTCTGTATTGTTTTAGTGATTCACCATAGTGAAGGCGTAGGCTCAGGTTTTCTGGGTCTCTATGTTTTTGGTTGGATAGGTTTCTCAATTTCTTTCTTAGGTTTTTGCATTCTTCATCAAACCATTTATCACTGTTATTACTTTTCTTTGGTTTTCTGTTAGAGATTTTTAGATTTGATAGGGAAGCTGAGAGGTCAAATATACTGTTTAGGTTTTCTACTGCCAGTTTACACCTTCACTATTACAGTGGAACGTTTTGTCCAGGAAGTTGTCTAGAATGGATTGAATTTGTTGTTTCTTAATTGTTTTTTGGTAGGTTTCAACACTACTTTCCTTCCATCTATAGCATTTCTTAATATTATTCAGTTCTTTTGGCTTTGATGCCTCATGATTGAGTATTGCTCTGTTCAAGTAGACTGTGATTTTGCTGTGGTCTGATAGGGGTGTCAGTGGGCTGACTGTGAACGCTCTGAGAGACTCTGGGTTGAGGTCAGTGATAAAGTAGTCTACAGTACTACTGCCAAGAGATGAGCTATAGGTGTACCTACCATAGGAGTCCCCTCGAAGCCTACCATTGACTATGTACATACCCAGTGTGCGACAGAGCTGCAGGAGTCGTGACCCATTTTTGTTGGTTATGTTGTCATAGTTGTGCCTAGGGGGGCATATGGGGGGAGGGAATGCTGTCACCTCCAGGTAGGTGTTTGTCCCCTGTGTGCTGAGGGTGTCAGGTTCTTGTCCAGTTCTGGCATTTAGGTCACCACAGACTAGTACATGTCCCTGGGTCTGGAAATTATTGATTTCCCCCTCCAGGATGGAGAAAACTGTCTTCATTAAAGTATGGGGATTCTAGTGGGGGGATATAGGTAGCACACAGGAGGACATTTTTCTCAGTTGAGATAATTTCCTTTTGAATTTCTAACCAAATGTAAAATGTTCCTGTTTTGATTAATTTAATAGAGTGAGTTAGGTCTGCTCTATACCAAATTAGCATACCCCCTGAGTCCCTTCCCAGTTTCACACCTGGTAGTTTGGTGGATGGGACTACCAGCTCTCTGTAACCTAGAGGGCAACCAGTGGGTCCGTCTCCTCTATACCATGTTTCTTGTAGGATGACAATGTCTGTATTTCCGATTTCTTTGGTGAAGTCCAGATTCCTGCTCTTTAGGCCAAAGGCAGATGACCTCAGGCCTTGGATATTCCAGGATGAAATAGTGAAGGCTTTGTGTTCCATAAAGTGTCTAATGTTGTTGGTTGTGTGGTTTGGCCTCAGGCCAGTGTAATTGTGAGCAGAGCCTGCTGAGCATCTGGTACATGCCATTGGCTTGGGCTAGTGTAAGAGTGGGTGTTGGGCCTGTTTGCCTGCTCACGGCCTGGGCGTATGTGTGACTTTCATGTTGAGGCCCCTCTTTGTGGGAGTGGGGGGCTTGGGGTGGGTAGGAGGGGGCATAGGTCTGATCTGAGGGGGCCTAAATGGGGTGTGGGCATGTTGACTTGGGGGGGAGTTTATTGGTTGGGGTGGGGGTGTAGATGTGGTTGATGGTGCTGTGGTCTGGATGTAGGTCCTCTCTGCGGGGGTCCTCTATGTGTAGGTCCTGGGGGGGGGGGGGTCCCCGCAGGTCTGGGAGAGTGTCTCGCTGGTCTGGGCGGGGTGTCTGTTGATCTGTTGCTCCTGTGTGAGGTGTTGGGTCTGCGGTTGAGGGCGATATCCTTTAGGGTCCGGGCGAAGGTGGGCACTGCTGCCTTGTATAGGTGGGACCTGGTCGTAAAGGCTGTTCACGTCCAGGGTGGAGTGGTGGGCCAGGAAGACATTTGGTTTTG
>CM072221.1:3761671-3762874 GCA_036851935.1 Coregonus suidteri
CTAAAATGGGGTTAAATATACTTTTTCCTCATCAATCTACACACAATACCCCTTAAACAAAGTGAAAACAGGTTTTTTTTGGGTTTTCTTTCCTTTAAAGTTTTTTTCAAAAATTGGGGGACTTAAATTTTCATAATTTTTCGACACTTTTCTATGAGCTCGAAAATTAGGGTCAGGTTTCACCTGTTTTCCCTTGATCCCCTTGAATGGTTTTATACAAAATTGAAATTGGGGTCCACCCGTGGATTTTCAAATTTATTTGGGCATGTTTGGAAAAGCACACACCTTTTCTATATAAGGGCCCACAGTTTTCACCCGTTCACATCCGAGCAAAAAAACCAAACCAAAGAGGGTTTAAGGGAAATTTTCCGTATAGCTCCCCAGACAGGTTGTGTCGGGCCAGATCTGGGGAAGGGTACCCCAAAAATATCTGCAGCCTTGAATTTCCCCAAAAGCAAAAGTGGCCTCCCTGATTCTTAAATGGAAAAATTTGGGAAACCCCCAAGACTCTTCCCCCAGACCCCGGCCGCACCCCGGGCCAAAATGAGCAATCGGGGGAGAAGGGGCCCTTTATCAGGGAGGTGCCAAGAAACCCAAAGGTCACTCTTTACAGAGCTCCAGAGTTCCTCTGTTGGGGTGGGGGAACCTTCCAGAAGGACCAAACCCCTCTGCACACTCCCCAATCAGGCCTTTAAAGGTAGAGTGGGGTAAACGGGAAACCACTCCTCAGTAAAAGGCACATACGCCCGCTTGGAGTTTGCCAAAAAGGGACCTAAAAAGGGCTCTCAGACCATGAGGGAAAAAGATTTTCCCCTGGGCTGATGAAACCCCAAAATCAAAATCTTTTGCCAAACTCACGTATGGAGGGATTGTGGGGGTATATTGATTGGAAAAAAAAGGGGCATGGGCCTGATCCCCCCCTTCTCTCTCTCTCCCCCTCTCCCCCCCTCCCCTCTCCCTCTCCCCCTCTCTCCCCCTTTGTCCCCCTAGGCCCCTCCCCCCCGTTCCCCCCCTCCCCCCCCCCTTTTTTCTCCCCCTCTCCCCTCTCTCTCCCCCCTTTTCCCCCTCTCTCTCTTCCCCTCTCCCCCTCTCTCCCCTCTCTCCCCTCCTTTTCCCCCTCCCCCCTTCCCCCCCCTCCTCCCCTCCCCTCTCTTTCCCCCCCGGGTTTATTAAAAATCTTCCCTTTTTTCCCCCCTACATTTT
>CM072221.1:3763374-3780874 GCA_036851935.1 Coregonus suidteri
TTGATGTCTGGCCTGTAGAGTTGGAATACCCCCTGACATATACCCCATCATTGAAGTCTTTGGCCTCATAGGAGTGTAATTACCCCCTGATAATTTAGAACATATTTGATGTGTCTGGTCCTCATTAGTGTTTAATGAACCCGGCCATAGACCATAGTGATGTCTCTGGCCGCTCAGAGTTGAATACCTCTGACATTAGTAGACCACATTGGATGTCTCTGATCTGTTAGAGTTGAATACCCTGACATGACCATATTGATGTCTCTGGCCTCGCTAGAAGTTTGAATACCTCTGACATAGACCATGTTAATGCTCTGGCCTCGTAGAGTTGAATAACCCCTGACATAGACCATATTGATGTCTCCTGGCTCTTAGTGTTGGAATACCCCCTGACATAGACCCATATTGATTTGTCTGGACTCGTAGAATTGAATACCCCCTGACATAGACCATATTTGATCTTCTCTGGCGCCTCGTAGACGCTGAATACCCTTGACATAGACGCATCATATTGATGTTCTGGCCTCGTATGAGTTGAATACACCCTGACATAGACCATTATTTATTCTCTTCGTAGTCTTGCCTGACATTTTGAGTTGTTTGAATTGAATACCCCTGACATGACCATATGATGAGTGTCCCTGGCATCGTAGAGTTGAATACCCCATGACAAAAGCCATAATTGATGTCTCTGGCCTCGTAGAGTTTTGAATACCCCTGACATAGAGAATAATTATGTTCTCTTGCCTTTTAGTGGTTGGAATACCACCCCTGACCATAGACCACGTTATATTCTCTGGCTCGTAGAGTTGAATACCCCTGACAAAGACCATATTGATGTCTCTGGCCTCGTAGAGTTGAATACCCCTGACATAGAGAATATTGATGTCTCTGGCCTCGTAGAGTTGAATACCCTGACATAGACCATGTTGATTATCTCTGGCCTCGTAGAGTTGAATACCCCTGACATAGACCATGTTAATGTCTCTGGCCTCGTAGAGTTGAATACCCCTGACATAGACCATATTGATGTCTCTGGCCTCGTAGAGTTGAATACCCCTGACATAGACCATATTGATTTCTCTGGCCTCGTAGAGTTGAATACCCTGACATAGACCATTTGATGCCTCTGGCCTCGTAGAGTTGAATACCCCGTAGAGTTGAGACCACCATTGATGTCTCTGGCCTTGTAGAATTGAGTACCCCTGACATAGACCATATTGATTTCTCTGTCCTCGTAGAGTTGAATACCCCTGACATTGACCATATTGATGTCCCTGGCCTCGTAGAGTTGAATACCCCTGACATAGACCATATTGATATTTCTGGCCTCGTAGAGTTGAATACCCCTGACAAAGACCATATTGATGTCTCTGGCCTCATAGAGTTGAATACCCCTGACAAAGACCATATTGATGTTTCTGGCCTCGTAGAGTTGAATACCCCTGACAAAGACCATATTGATGTTTCTTGCCTCGTAGAGTTGAATACCTCTGACATAGACCATATTGATGTCTCTGGCTTCGAAGAGTTGAATACCTCTGACATAGACCATATTGATGTTTCTGGCCTCGTAGAGTTGAATACCTCTGACATAGACCATATTGATGTCTCTGGCCTCGAAGAGTTGAATACCTCTGACATAGACCATATTGAAGTCTCTGATCTCGTAGAGTTGAATACCCCTGATATAGACCATATTGATGTCTCTGGCCTCGTAGTGTAAGAGTTGAGTATCCTCTGGCTGCCCTCACTATCTACCAGATGGAAAACATCTTGAACACGAGGGTCCATCTTCTTTTATACGCCCACGAGTGGAAATTCTAATTTTTTCAACTGACAGACGGCGCCCATAGTTACCCATGATGTTGCGCAATGATTTAAGTTACTAAGTTGTTTTAGTCAAAGATAGATATGTTGGGGTAGAGGTGGTGACTTCAGATATTTTCTGTGCCAATGTCGTGTGTTTCCCCTATGAGAATACTTTTTAGGGCTGGGTTTTATTTGAATGTTACCAGCAACCAGCATAGCATTGCTTTTTTGTCAGAGACACAAAGTTCTTCCTCTTCCTGAGTCCTGACTGAGCTGAGCACTATAATAGATAATATATCGCTGAGCCAATAAGCTTGGTCACCTGAGCCATGGAGCAAATTAAAATATGGTTTGCACCTCCACTTTTTACCAGGAAATGATCATAATCCAGGAAATGATCATAATCCTATTTGGATCATTTGACAATTTTCACTTATTTACTAGCTGCATTATAATATATATAGTGCATTCGGAAAGTATTCAGACCCCTTGACTTTTTCCACATTTTGTTACATTACAGCCTTATTCTAAAATTGATTAAATTGTTGTTTTTCCCTCATCAATCTACAGACAATACCCCATAATGACGAAGCAAAAACATCTTTTTAGAAATGTTTGCAAAACAATTATATTGAAATATCACATTTACACAAGTATTCAGACCCTTTACTCAGTACTTTGTTGAAGCACCTTTGGCAGCGATTACAGCCTCAAGTCTTCTTGGGTATGACGCTACAAGCTTGGCATACCTGTATTTGGGGAGTTCCTCTCATTCTTCTCTGCAGATCCTCTCAAGCTCTGTCAGGTTGGATGGGGAGCGTCACTGCACAGCTATTTTCAGGTCTCTCCAGAGATGTTCGATCGTGTTCAAGTCCGGGCTCTGGCTGGGCCACTCAAGGACATTCAGAGACTGGTCCCGAAGCCACTCCTGCGTTGTCTTGGCTGTGTGCTTAGGGTCGTTGTCTTGTTGGAAGGTGAACCTTCGCCCCAGTCTGAGGTCCTGAGCGCTCTGGAGCAGATTTTCATAAAGGATCTCTCTGTTCTTTGCTCAATTCATCTTTCCCTCGATCCTGACTAGTCTTCTAGTCCCTCCCTAGTTGCTGAAAAACATCCCCAAAGCAGGATGCTTCCACCATCATGCTTCACCGTAGGGATGGTGCCAGGTTTCCTCCGGACGTGACGCTTTCATCAGACCAGAGAATCTTGTTTCTCATGGTCTGAGTCCTTTAGGTGCCTTGTGGCAAACTCCAAGAGGGCTGTCATGTGCCTTTTACTGAGGAGTGGCTTCCGTCTGGCCACTCCACCATAAAGGCCTGATTGGTGGAGTACTGCAGAGATGGGTGTTTTTCTGGAAGGTTCTCCCATCTCCACAGAGGAAATCTAGAGCTCTGTTAGAATGACCAAGGCCCTTCACCCCCGATTGCTCAGTTTGGCCGGGCGGCCAGCTCTAGGAAGAGTCTTGGCGGTTGCAACCTTCTTCCATTTAAGAATGGAGGCCACTGTGTTCTTGGGGACCTTCAATGCTGCAGAAATGTTTTGGTACCCTTCCCCAGATCTGTGCCTCGACACAATCCTTTGTCGGAGCTCTACGGACAATTCCTTTGACCTCATGACTTGGTGTTTGCTCTGACATGCACTGTCAACTGTGGGACCTTATATAGACAGGTGTGTGCCTTTCCAAATCACGTCCAATCAATTTGTATAAACATCTCAAGAATGATCAATGGAAACAAGATGCATCTGAGCTCAATTTTGAGTCTCATAGCAAAGGGTCTGAATACTGATGTAATTATGTTTTACATTTTTCATGAATTTGCACTTATTGATGGCTGAGCACGCACCCTTGTGGGGCCCCAGTGTTGAGGATCAGCGAAGTGGAGATGTTGTTTCCTACCTTCACCACCTGGGGGCGGCCCGTCAGGAAGTCCAGGACCCAGTTGCACAGGGCGGGGTTCAGACCCAGGGCCTCAAGCTTAATGATGAGCTTGGAGGGTACTATGGTGTTGAATGCTGAGCTATAGTCAATGAACAGCATTCTTACATAGGTATTCCTCTTGTCCAGATGGGATAGGGCAGTGTGCAGTGTGATGGCGATTGCATCATCTGTGGATCTATTCGGGCGGTAAGCAAATTGAAGTTGGTCTAGGGTGAGAGGTAAGGTAGAGGTGATATGATCCTTGACTAGTCTCTCAAAGCACTTCATGATGACAGAGGTGAGTGCTACAGGGCGATAGTCATTTAGTTCAGTTACCTTTCGTTTTTGGGTACAGGAACAATGGTGGCCATCTTGAAGCATGTGGGAACAGCAGACTGGGAAAGGGAGAGATTGAATATGTCCATAAACACACCAGCCAGCTGGTCTGTGCATGCTCTGAGGATGCGGCTAGGGATGCCGTCTGGGCCGGCAGCCTTACGGGGTTTAACAGGCTTAAATGTCTCAATCACGTTGGCCATGGAGAAGGAGAGGCCACAGTCCTTGGTAGTGGGCCTCGTCGGTGGCACTGTGTTATCCTCAAAGTGGGCAAAGAAGGTGTTTTGCTTGTCTGGCAGCGAGACGTCGGTGTCGGCGACGTGGCTGGTTTTCCTTTTGTAGTCTGTGATTGTCTGTAGACCCTGCCACATACGTCTCATGTCTGAGCCGTTGAATTGCGACTCCACTTTGTCTCTATACTGATGTTTTGCCAGTTTAATTGCCTTGCGGAGTGAGTAGCTACACTGTTTGTATTCTGCCATATTCCCAGTCACCTTGCCAAGGTTGAATGCGGTGGTTCGCGCTTTCAGATTTGCGCGAATTCTGCCATCTATCCACGGTTTCTGGTTAGGGTAGGTTTTAATAGTCACAGTGGGCACAACAGCACCAATACACATCCTGATTAACATCAAACCGTTTCAGTGTATACGTCTAAATTATTTTCGAAAGCTACCCAGAACATATCCCAGTCCGCGTGATCAAAACAACCTTGAAACGTGGATTCTGATTGGTCAGACCAGCGTTGAATAGTCCTTAGCACAGGTACTTCCTGTTTGAGTTTCTGCCTATAGGAAGGGAGAAGCAAAATGGAGTCGTGGTCGGAATTGCCGAAAGGAGGGCAGGGGAGGGCCTTTTAACCATCCCGGAAGTTCGAATAGCAATGGTCGAGGATTTTAGCAGCGCGAGTACAACAGTCGATATGTTGATAGAACTTCGGCAGCCTAGTCCTCAAATTTGCTTTGTTAAAAATCCCCGGCTACAATAAATGCAGCCTCAGGAAATGTGGTTTCCAGTTTGCATAAGGTCCAGTGAAGTTCTTTGAGGGCCGTCGTGGTATCGGCTTGACGGGGGATATACACGGCCGTGACTATAACCGAAGAAAATTTTATTGTGAGATATTCTAGGTCGGGTGAACAGAAGGACTCGAGTTCCTGTATGTTACTACAATTACACCATGAGTCATTAATCATGAAACACACACCTCCGCCCTTCTGCTTCCCGGAGAGATATTTATTCCTGTGTCAGGCGTCAGTGTGTAGTGGTAGGACGGAGTCAGGCGCAGGACACAGAGCTAGTAGACAACGTACTTTACTCGTAAATATAAATGTACAAAAACTCCACGCAGGGAGGACAATCCCGCTCACCAGTCGATAACACCAAACATAGAACAAACACAGTGGGAGCCAGAGGGTTAAATAGGGAACAAATCATAGACATAATGGGAACCAGGTGTGAACAATAAAGACAAAACAAGTAGAACACAGAAACATAGATCGGTGGCAGCTAGTACTCCGGTGACGACGAACGCCGAAGCCTGCCCGAGCAAGGAGGAGGGGCAGCCTCGACTGAATCCGTGACATCCTGTCTGCGCGATGAACTGAGAACCTATCTGGTTGGACCGATTCCAACAGAATATCCCAAGAGAGCTATGTTTCCGTGAAACAGAATATGTTACAGGCCTTCATGTCTCTCTGGAAAGAAATCATTGTCCGTAGTTCGTCGACCTTGTTAACCAAAGACTGAACATTAGCGACTAGTATACTTGGAAGTGGTGGGTGGTGTGCGCGCATCCTAGGTCGAACCAGCAGGCCGCTCCGAGTGCCTCTCCTCCGCCGGCGATGTTTTGGATCAGCCGCTGGAATCAGTTCAGTTGCCCTGGGGAGCGCAAACAAAGGATCTGCTTCGGGAAAGTCGTATTCCTGGTCGTAATGCTGGTGAGTTACCGCCGCTCTGATATCCAATAGTTTTTCCCGGCTGTATGTAATGATGCAAAACACTTTCTGAGCTAATAATGTACAAAATAATTAAATACTGCAAAGTTTCCTAAGAGCTAGTCGCGAGGCCGCCATCTTCGTCGGCACCAAGTGTAGTTTGTCCACTTTATTATCAAGCGATTGTACGTTGGCCAATAGTACCGATGGCAAAGACAGATTAGCCACTTGTCGCCGGCTCCTTACCAAGCACTCCGATCTCCTTCCGCGATTTCTCAGTCTCTTTCTACTGCGAATGACGGGGATGAGGGCCCTGTCGGGTGTCTGGAGCAAATCCCTCTCGTCCGAATTCTTCGTCCAGTTCAAGGTGAGTAATCGCTGTTCTGATGTCCAGAAGCTCTTTTCGGCCATAAGAGACGGTAGCAGCAACATTATGTACAAAATAAGTTACAAACAATGCGAAAAAACAAACAAAATAGTATGGTTGGTTAAGAGTTCATAAAACAGCAGCCATCCCCTCCAGTGCCATTCTTGGCATTCTCTCAACCAGCTTCATGAGGTAGTCACCTGGAATGCATTTCAATTAACAGGTGGGCCTTGTTAAAAGTGTGTTTGTTTTTAAATGTTTGTGTATTGAAGATCTAATAATGAAAGATAAGGATTACTGTTTTAAATTTGGTCAAGTTTATGTGGAAGAGGTGGAAAAACTATTTTTATCCATCACTAATGATAAGCCACCAGGTACAGACAAATTTTGTTGGGAAACTATTGAGAATGGTAGCAGACCGTGTTTGCCACCCCTATGTGCCATGTCTTTAACCAAAGCCTAAAGGAGAGTATGTCCACAGTCGTGGAAGGAAGCTAAAGTTATTCCACTGCCATAAAAATAGTAAAGCACCCTTGGCTGGCCCAATCAGTTTGCTGCCTGTTCTTAGTAAACTGATGGAGAAGAAATACAATGGTATTTTTTAAAGAACAAGTTAACTACTTTCATTTAGAGGAGGGCACTCAACTCAGATGACAGATGATTGGATAAAATAAATGGATAATAAGATGATAGTTGGAGCTATATTGTTAGATTTCAGTGCAGCCTTTGATGTTATTGATCATCACTTGTTATTTTTTAAAAAAACTAACTTGTTATGGCTTTACATCACCTGCCATCACATGGTTGGAGAGTTATTTATCCAATAGAACCCAGAGAGTCACATGGTTGGAGAGTGATTTATCCAATAGAACCCAGAGAGTCACATGGTTGGAGAGTTATTTTATCCAATAGAACCCAGAGAGTCACATGGTTTGGAGAGTGATTTATCCAATAGAACCCAGAGAGTCACATGGTTGGAGAGTGATTTATCCAATAGAACCCAGAGAGTCACATGGTTGGAGAGTGATTTATCCAATAGAACCCAGAGAGTCACATGGTTGGAGAGTGCTTTATCCAATAGAACCCAGAGAGTCACATGGTTGGAGAGTGATTTATCCAATAGAACCCAGAGAGTCACATGGTTGGAGAGTGATTTATCCAATAGAACCCAGAGAGTCACATGGTTGGAGAGTGATTTATCCAATAGAACCCAGAGAGTCACATGGTTGGAGAGTGATTTATCCAAAGAACCCAGAGAGTCACATGGTTGGAGAGTGATTTATCCAATAGAACCCAGAGAGTCACATGGTTGGAGAGTGATTTATCCAATAGAACCCAGAGAGTCACATGGTTGGAGAGTTATTTATCCAATAGAACCCAGAGAGTCACATGGTTGGAGAGTGATTTATCCAATAGAACCCAGAGAGTCACATGGTTGGAGAGTTATTTATCCAATAGAAACCCAGAGAGTCACATGGTTGGAGAGTTATTTATCCAATAGAACCCAGAGAGTCACATGGTTGGAGAGTGATTTATCCAATAGAACCCAGAGAGTCACATGGTTGGAGAGTGATTTATCCAATAGAACCCAGAGAGTCACATGGTTGGAGAGTGATTTATCCAATAGAACCCAGAGAGTCACATGGTTGGAGAGTGATTTATCCAATAGAACCCAGAGAGTCACATGGTTGGAGAGTGATTTATCCAATAGAACCCAGAGAGTCACATGGTTGGAGAGTTATTTATCCAATAGAACCCAGAGAGTCACATGGTTGGAGAGTGATTTATCCAATAGAACCCAGAGAGTCACATGGTTGGAGAGTGATTTATCCAATAGAACCCAGAGAGTCACATGGTTGGAGAGTGATTTATCCAATAGAACCCAGAGAGTCACATGGTTGGAGAGTGATTTATCCAATAGAACCCAGAGAGTCACATGGTTGGAGAGTTATTTATCCAATAGAACCCAGAGAATCACATGGTTGGAGAGTGATTTATCCAATAGAACCCAGAGAGTCACATGGTTGGAGAGTTATTTATCCGATAGAAACCAGAGAGTCACATGGTTGGAGAGTTATTTATCCAATAGAACCCAGAGAGTCACATGGTTGGAGAGTGATTTATCCAATAGAACCCAGAGAGTCACATGGTTGGAGAGTGATTTATCCAATAGAACCCAGAGAGTCACATGGTTGGAGAGTGATTTATCCAATAGAACCCAGAGAGTCACATGGTTGGAGAGTGATTTATCCAATAGAACCCAGAGAGACACATGGTTGGAGAGTGATTTATCCAATAGAACCCAGAGAGTCACATGGTTGGAGAGTGATTTATCCAATAGAACCCAGAGAGTCACATGGTTGGAGAGTGATTTATCCAATAGAACCCAGAGAGTCACATGGTTGGAGAGTGATTTATCCAATAGAACCCAGAGAGTCACATGGTTGGAGAGTTATTTATCCAATAGAACCCAGAGAGTCACATGGTTGGAGAGTTATTTATCCAATAGAACCCAGAGAGTCACATGGTTGGAGAGTTATTTATCCAATAGAACCCAGAGAGTCACATGGTTGGAGAGTGATTTATCCAATAGAACCCAGAGAGTCACATGGTTGGAGAGTTATTTATCCAATAGAACCCAGAGAGTCACATGGTTGGAGAGTTATTTATCCAATAGAACCCAGAGAGTCACATGGTTGGAGAGTGATTTATCCAATAGAACCCAGAGAGTCACATGGTTGGAGAGTGATTTATCCAATAGAACCCAGAGAGTCACATGGTTGGAGAGTGATTTATCCAATAGAACCCAGAGAGTCACATGGTTGGAGAGTGATTTATCCAATAGAACCCAGAGAGTCACATGGTTGGAGAGTTATTTATCCAATAGAACCCAGAGAGTCACATGGTTGGAGAGTTATTTATCCAATAGAACCCAGAGAGTCACATGGTTGGAGAGTGATTTATCCAATAGAACCCAGAGAGTCACATGGTTGGAGAGTGATTTATCCAGTTATTTATCCAATAGAACCCAGAGAGTCACATGGTTGGAGAGTGATTTATCCAATAGAACCCAGAGAGTCACATGGTTGGAGAGTGATTTATCCAATAGAACCCAGAGAGTCACATGGTTGGAGAGTTATTTATCCAATAGAACCCAGAGAGTCACATGGTTGGAGAGTGATTTATCCAATAGAACCCAGAGAGTCACATGGTTGGAGAGTGATTTATCCAATAGAACCCAGAGAGTCACATGGTTGGAGAGTGATTTATCCAATAGAACCCAGAGAGTCACATGGTTGGAGAGTGATTTATCCAATAGAACCCAGAGAGTGTTCTTCAAAGGAAGCTTCTCTAACATCAGATACTGTGTGTTCAGTGCTGTGTCCCCACAGGGAAGTTGCACATGATTTGCCACTGGTCTTACACAAAGCTAGAATGACTGTGTATGCTGGTGATTGCACATGCGACACATCAGCACCTACAGCCCAGTGAGCTCCCCGAGACTCTTAGCAAGGAGTCACAGCCAGTGAGCTCCCCGAGACTCTTAGCAAGGAGTCACAGCCAGTGAGCTCCCCGAGACTCTTAGCAAGGAGTCACAGCCAGTGAGCTCCCCGAGACTCTTAGCAAGGAGTTACAGCCAGTGAGCTCCCCGAGACTCTTAGCAAGGAGTTACAGCCAGTGAGCTCCCCAAGACTCTTAGCAAGGAGTTACAGCCAGTGAGCTCCCCCGAGACTCTTAGCAAGGAGTTACAGTCAGTGAGCTCCCCGAGACTCTTAGCAAGGAGTCACAGTCAGTGAGCTCCCCGAGACTCTTAGCAAGGAGTCACAGCCAGTGAGCTCCCCGAGACTCTTAGCAAGGGAGTTACAGCCAGTGAGCTCCCCCGAGACTCTTAGCAAGGAGTTACAGCCAGTGAGCTCCCCGAGACTCTTAGCAAGGAGTTACAGCCAGTGAGCTCCCCGAGACTCTTAGCAAGGAGTCACAGCCAGTGAGCTCCCCGAGACTCTTAGCAAGGAGTCACAGCCAGTGAGCTCCCCGAGACTCTTAGCAAGGAGTCACAGCCAGTGAGCTCCCCGAGACTCTTAGCAAGGAGTTACAGCCAGTGACCTCCCCGAGACTCTTAGCAAGGAGTTACAGCCAGTGAGCTCCCCGAGACTCTTAGCAAGGAGTTACAGTCAGTGAGCTCCCCGAGACTCTTAGCAAGGAGTCACAGTCAGTGAGCTCCCCGAGACTCTTAGCAAGGAGTCACAGCCAGTGAGCTCCCCGAGACTCTTAGCAAGGAGTTACAGCCAGTGAGCTCCCCGAGACTCTTAGCAAGGAGTTACAGCCAGTGAGCTCCCCGAGACTCTTAGCAAGGAGTTACAGCCAGTGAGCTCCCCGAGACTCTTAGCAAGGAGTTACAGCCAGTGAGCTCCCCGAGACTCTTAGCAAGGAGTCACAGCCAGTGAGCTCCCCGAGACTCTTAGCAAGGAGTTACAGCCAGTGAGCTCCCCGAGACTCTTAGCAAGGAGTCACAGCCAGTGAGCTCCCCGAGACTCTTAGCAAGGAGTCACAGCCAGTGAGCTCCCCGAGACTCTTAGCAAGGAGTCACAGCCAGTGAGCTCCCCCGAGACTCTTAGCAAGGAGTTCCAGTCAGTGTCTGAATACTGTAGGACCTGAGGCCTCAACTGGAGTTGTGCATAAAGGGTGTGACCATTGAACAAGTTGAAGAAGCTGAACTCCTAGGAGTAACCTTGGATGGTCAGTTATCATGGTCAAGTCACACTGACAAAGTTGTTGGGAAGACGGGGAGAGATACGTTTGTTATAAAAAAAGACGTTCTGTGTTTTTTGACACAAAAGATCACCTGTACTAGTTGTTCACGTTCTGATCTTGTCCCATTTTGATTACTGTCTGGTGTTATGGTCAGATGCAGCAAAGAAAGACCCAGCAAAGCTGCAGCTGGCTCAAACCAGAGCAGCACGCCTTGCCTTTAATGGTACAAACAGAACTAACATCAACAACATGCATGATAGAATTTTCATGGTGGAGGTTTGAGGAGAAATCTAGTCTTTTTAAGAAACGTTTGTGTGTTGAAAATTCCTAACCACTTGTATAATCTGTTAGCATACACTTCAAACAGACATACACTATATATACAAAAGTATGTGGACACCCCTTGAAATTAATGGATTCGGCCATTTCAGCCATACTTGTTGCTGACAGGTGTATAAAATCAAGCATGCAGCCGTGCAATCTCCATAGACAAACATTGGCAGTAGAATGGCCTTACTGAAGTGCTCAGTGACTTTCAACATGGCACTGTCATAGGATGCTACCTTTCCACCAAGTCAGTTTGTCATATTTCTGCCCTGCTAGAGCTGCCCCGGTCAACTGTAAGTGCTGTTATTGTGAAGTGGAAACGTCTAGGAGCAACAACGGCTCAGCCGAGAAGTGGTAGGCCACACAAGCTCACAGAACGGGACCGCCGAGTGCTGAAGCGCGTAAAATCTGTCTGTCCTCGGTGGCAACACTCACTACCGAGTTCCAAACTGCCTATGGAAGCAACGTCAGCGCAATAGCTGTTCGTCGGGAACTTGCAATCCCCACCAGATACCCCACTATGGGTTTCTTCACCATACTGATAGAAGAATTTGGTAAATTAATAATGACTCATTATTACACCCCTGAAACTGTGTGAAAAGTGTTAGAATCATAAGACTATATAATCTGATAATATGTGTAGCTTTAGTTAGAAGTACAATGAGACAGTCAGAATATTGTGAGAACGGCGATAACTGAAGAATGCAGGGAGTAGACTATGATAATAACATGTGTGTGTGTGTGTGTGTGTGTGACCTGATGGTTAGGAGAAGCAGAGGAAAACATGAGCTAATGTCACGCTCTGGCTCCGGGACTTTGTGTGTTGAGCCAGGGTGTGTTCGTTTCGTGGTGTTTTGTTTGGTTGGGTGGTTCTATGTGTTGTATTTCTTTGTTTGGTTGAGTGACTCCCAATCAGAGGTAACGAGTGTCAGCTGTTGGCTCGTTGTCTCTGATTGGGAGCCATATTTATACTGTCTGTTTTCACCTTGTGTTTGTGGGTTTTTGTTCCTGTTCAGTCATTGTCACTTTTGGACTTCACGTATCGTCATTTGGTTTTGTTGTTTTCGTGGTTGCTTTATTTAATAAAGTCAACATGTTCGCTACAAACGCTGCGCTTTGGTCCGCTTCCTTAGACGATCGTGACAGAAAAACCCACCAAGATGGGACCAAGCAGCGTGTCCAGGAGCCATCGCCAGGGAGATCCCTCACAGATCTCCTTCGCCTCCTGGACTGGGTCAAGCCGAGGGAGGAAGACAAGGGCTTGACGTTATGGCAGAAGGGCGAGAAGCTGGCGAGGGATATGGAGAAGTGGTCCACACGGGTAGGAGAGACGCCCCGAAATTTTTAGGGGGGGGCTCACGACGGCGGACCAGCAGGAGGCCGCGATAGAGCGGTCCAGTGGGTTGCCGGAGAAGGCCGCCGGGTTACGGGGGCCACTGGTAGAAGAGGGGATGGAAGGTGTGGAGGCACGGCGAGAGGTACTGGCGTGTGTTGCCAGTCCGGTCCGGCCCGTTCCAGAGCCCGGTGTAGAACCAGTGGTGTGTGTCCCCAGTACGGTCCGGTCTATTCCTGCTCCCCGCATCGAACCTGCGGTGCGCGTCGCCAGCCCAGTCCGGCCCATTCCTGCTCCCCGCATCAAGTCTGTGGTGCGTCTCGTCAGCCCGGCTCTGCCCGTTCCTGCTCCCCGCACCAGGTCGGGGGTACGCATCGCCAGCCTGGTCCGGCCCATTCCTGCTCCCCGCGTCAAGTCTGTGGTGCGTCTCGTCAGCCCGGCTCTGCCCGTTCCTGCTCTCCGCGCCAAGTCTGTGGTGCGCGTCGCCAGCCCGGTCCGGCCCATTCCTGCTCTCCGCACCAAGTCTGTGGTGCGCGTCGCCAGCCCAGTCCGGCCCATCCAAGCTCCCCGCACCAGGTCAGTGGTGCGCGTCGTCAGCCCGGTCCGGCTCAGTCCTGCTCCCCGCACCAGGTCAGTGGTGCGCGTCGTCAGCCTGGTCCAGCCCGTTCCTGCTACTCGCACCAAACCAGGGATGCGAGTCGTCAGCCTGGTCCAGCTCGTTCCTCCTACAACGCACCAAGCCAGGGGCGCGTGTCGTCAGTCCGGCTCCGACCAGCGGGGCTAGACAGGACCAGGGGTACTTTGGGGGGTTGGAGAGGAGGTGGGGATCAGGGCCGGAGCCAGAACCAAACCGCCGAGAGGTATGCCCACCCAGCCCTCCCTTGTTTAGCCTTATTGAGGCGCGGTCGCAGTCCGCGCCTTTAGGGGGGGGTACTGTCACGCTTTGGCTCCGGGACTTTGTGTGTTGACCAGGGTGTGTTTCGTTTCGTGGTGTTTTGTTTGGTTGGGTGGTTCTATGTGTTGTATTTCTTTGTTTGGTTGAGTGACTCCCAATCAGAGGTAACGAGTGTCAGCTGTTGGCTCGTTGTCTCTGATTGGGAGCCATATTTATACTGTCTGTTTTCACCTTGTGTTTGTGGGTTTTTGTTCCTGTTCAGTCATTGTCACTTTTGGACTTCACGTATCGTCATTTGGTTTTTGTTGTTTTCGTGGTTGCTTTATTTAATAAAGTCAACATGTTCGCTACAAACGCTGCGCTTTGGTCCGCTTCCTTAGACGATCGTGACAGCTAAATACAGCCCGCCTAAAAGGGGTGGGATTTTTTTGTATGACGTGTGAGTATAAAAGATGGACTCTGAAATTGTGATAACAGAATTCTCAGTGAATAAAGGCCTGACTATGCAGACCGGGACTCTGTCCGTTTCTTGATCCAAAAGCATTACAACCTTTTGGGAGACGCACAGAGACACTGAAACAGTTAGTAAATAAATTATCTTAACAGATACCCAAAACAAAAACAGATTTAATGCGTCGCTCAGTTACTGTATGTATATATGGAGACATGTCATCATGCAATGCTCTGCCACCAGAGGTTACTCAGGCAAAAAGCAAGTTTAGCTTTAAAAAACAGATTAAAAAAACATATTGTATCACAGCGCCTCTCCTCTTTCTAAATATCTAATTTAACTGTACTGTATATAACAATATGAATAAGTATATATGAATAGTGTGTAAATAGTATTGTTGTTGTCTCTTGGTGTCTTTCCTATATATATATATATAATTTTTTATTTAGAATTTAATGCAGTATCTTATGTTGTTCTTCTATAACTGTTCTGTACTTTGTCATGTATTTGTACATTTCATGTGGACCCCAGGAAGAGTAGCTGCTGCAGTAGCGAATAAACTAAACTTTCAATCCATCTACCTCACGACAGGAAAGAGAGACAGAGACAGAGACAGAGACAGAGACAGAGACAGAGAAAAGGGGGAGACAGTGAAAACTAGGACAGTTTCCTTCTAAACTCTCAAACACACACGCACACAGAGAGAGAGAGAGAGAGAGAGAGAGAGAGAGAGAGAGAGAGAGAGAGAGAGAGAGAGAGAGAGAGAGAGAGAGAGAGAGAGAGAGAGAGAGAGAGAGAGAGAGAGAGAGAGAGAGAGAGAGAGAGAGAGAGAGAGAGAGAGAGAGAGAGGAGAGAGAGAGAGAGAGAGAGAGAGAGAGAGAGAGAGAGAGAGAGAGAGAGAGAGAGAGAGAGAGAGAGAGAGAGAGAGAGAGAGAGAGAGAGAGAGAGAGAGAGAGAGAGAGAGAGAGAGAGAGAGAGAGAGAGAGAGAGAGAGAGAGAGAGAGAGAGAGAGAGAGAGAGAGAGAGAGAGAGAGAGAGAGAGAGAGAGAGAGAGAGAGAGAGAGAGATGATGAACACTGTCTGTCTACAAAGCTGTCATTATGGCATATGCTGCCTCACACACACACACACACACACACACACACACACACACACACACACACACACACACACACACACCAATGTCATTCAACCACAACCAAACGTCATGGTTCAAGACACGGTGTTCCAGTAGCAGTGGTGGTATGAGGTTGTGTCCAGTAGTAATATAAAACAACAGCATGAAATTACAACTAACGTTTACGTCCTCCGTTTGTCTCTCAATACTTTTCTGGGTTCTTCATCATGACCGGAAAGGGGCACAAAACATCAAAACATTTGTGTCTAAAGACGTTTATGGTTTCATAATCTTGACCAATCTTCATGAGTCAGTGCAATTCTCTCCCATTAAGATGAGAAAGCAATTTTGAATGTGTTTTTCTGACCGGGAAATAGTATTAGCCTGACAAAAGCTTATTCCTGTTATTGTTGTTTTATTACTGTTTCTTATTTTCAGGTTTATTGGTCTGTATGGAATATTAATTTGTTACCTCAAACCAGAAACACTTGAGGTTGTTGATATAGTAGACACACACACAAAACATTCTCACATTTTAGCAGACACTCTTATCCAGAGCGACTTACAGTTAGTGAATACATTTTTTTTTTTATACTGGCCCCCCGTGGGAATCAAACCCACAACCCTGGCGTTGCAAACGCCATGCTCTATCAACTGAGCTACATCCCTGCCGGCCATTCCCTCCCCTACCCTGGGCCAATTGTGCGCCGCCCATGAGTCTCCCGGTCGCGGCCAGCTGCGACAGAGCCTGGATTCGAACCAGGATTTCTAGTGGCACAGTTAGCACTGCGATGCAGTGCCTTAGACCACTGCGCCACCAGATCAGCTTTAATATTGCAGATAGATTGTAAATTCCATCAATTCCAATCCGCCATATGTTTTTTTTCTTGTTTTTTTTCTCGCATATACAGTATACAGTAGGGAAAAAAAGTATTTAGAAGCCACCATAGAAAATCTTTGGAGGGAGTTGAAAGTCTGTGTTGCCCAGCGACAGCCCCAAAACATCACTGCTCTAGAGGAGATCTGCATGGAGGAATGGGCCAAAATACCAGCAACAGTGTGTGAAAACCTTGTGAAGACTTACAGAAAACGTTTGACCTGTGTCATTGCCAACAAAGGGTATATAACAAAGTATTGAGAAACTTTTGTTATTGACCAAATACTTATTTTCCACCATAATTTGCAAATAAATAAATTAAAAATCCTACAATGTGATTTTCTGGAAAAAAATGTCTCAATTTGTCTGTCATAGTTGACGTGTACCTATGATGAAAATTAAAGGCCTCTCTCATCTTTTTAAGTGGGAGAACTTGCACAATTGGTGGCTGACTAAATACTTTTTTCCCCCTCTGTATAAACATACATACATACATATCCTTTAAAAATATATATATTTCCCTTTCCAACCCCACCATCCCCTCCCTAATTGGAGTAAACTAGTGAACAACAATGCTTACCCCCTCGAGGCCTCTACTTCATGCTTTATACATACTATATACATTTTATGGACACAGTCAATAATTATATTTTGTTTGTTTTTACTCCTGAACTTCCTCGATCATTTTCATGATTGTCCCGATCGTCTACCAGAGAGGAGGACCAATGCGCAGCGTTGAAGGTGAACATATTATATTTATTTAATGATCACACGATCAAAAACAACCAAAACGAAAACGTGACGTCCCTGGTTACATACACGAACCAACACGAACAAGAAACCACAAACACAAAGTGAAAGACAGACAGTTAAATATGGCTCCCAATCAGAGACAACCAGCTGACACTCGTTGCCTCTGATTGGGAGTCACTCAGGCCAACATAGAAATACCAACATAGAATTACACACCCTGGCTCAACATAACAGTGTCCCCAGAGCCAGGGCGTGACAATGATGTCCATCCGGTTTGCTTCTATATGCCATATCTTTCTAACTGTGCTCTTTCACAAAAGCTCACAATATATAACCTATATACATATTATGGACACAGTATGTCTTACACTAGTTATCTTGTTGTTATTAGTTGTTAATAGTCCCATCCTTCATCTCCATTCAACACCTCCCATCTATCTCTTAACACCATCCATATTGGATTTCTATTTGCCATATATTTTTCAACTGTACTGTGATGTCTTACAAAAGTTCTGAACCTTTCTATTCTCATTGTTTCTACAGTTTGTGAATTTAAAATAAACAGAAATAAACATCTTTGCTAAAAGTATTATTATATTATTGATCGATTGACTATGACTTTTCAGATCACCCA
>CM072221.1:3788374-3803374 GCA_036851935.1 Coregonus suidteri
CTCCCTCCCCTCTCTCTCTCTCTCTCTCTCTCTCTCTCTCTCCTCTCTTTTTTCTCGCTCTCTCCTTCCCAGGTGACTCACTTCAGAAGGAGGAGCGTGAAAAGAGGAAGTTTTGGGAATGGAACATCTCAAGATTACAACAAAAAACGACAACAAATGCTGGATACCATCTCCACGACAACAACAGAGGGGAGATACCATCTTGTATCACGGTACAACGCTGGGGGTGTGGCCTTTAAACCTGCATCAAGCCAATCTACAACATACAGGTAGGGCCAGTCATCTTAATCCTCCTCCATACTATACCCGTTTTATCCCTTTTCCTAGCCTGTGAAGACGCAGGAAACAACATCAACAGAAGCCATGTCAGTTTGAAAGTTAAGACCTACCTGTGTGTATGATTTTAATAGATGACTAAATAATTTATCTGGTGGTAGACCAGCAACTCCCACTCCACCTAGTGTTGTTTGGGGAAACTAGCAGAGTGAATATATGTATGATTCTGTCTGCATCTCCTCTTCCACCTCCTAATGAATCTGAGATTGTGTTTGTTTGAGCTTTGGCACACACACACACATTCACAGACTGAAGAAAACACATAATGAAAGCACACTGACTTACAGTGAGACAAACACACTGAACATGATGTTATGAACCATCAGAATGATGACAGAGTAGAGACAGAGCTGTACTGGGGGAAACAGGAGAACAAGAGAGAGAAAGGTCATCAGAAGGACAGCTTGTGTTGACTCTAGGAAGAACCAGGCATCCTGTAGCTCTACCTCTTATTTCCACTGAATGTAAGTTAACTGTAGAAGCCACTATTGTTAACTACCTGTTACATCTATTCCACTAGGTAATAATGTAACTGTGGTACCGTCGTATTCCACTTGGTATGTGAATTATGTTGCCGTCTAGCAGTGATTATGTATGTCGCTATGTTGTCTCTATTCCCACTATGTCAATGTAGACTATGTTTACCATCTATTCCACTATCATGTAACTATGTTGCCAGACTATTACCCACTATGTAATGTAACTATGTTACCTCTATTCCACACATGTAATGTAACTATGTTACCGTCTATTCCACTATGTAATGTAACATGTTGCCTCTATTCCACTATGGGAAACAGTTGTACACTAGTGTTACCTCATAGTCCACTATGTAATAGTAACTATGTTTGCCTCTATCCTACTATGTCCACTATTTAAGTTACACTATGTTCCCCTATGCAATGTTCCACTATTCCCACTAAATAATGTAACTATGTTGACCTCTATTACCACTATGTAATGTAACTATGTTGCCCTCTAGTCCACTATGTAATGTAAACTATGTTACCTCTATTCCACTATGTAATGTAACTATGTTACCACTCTATTCCACTGTGTAATGTAACTTGTTACCTCTATTCCACTATGTAATGTAACTATGTTTACCTCTATTTCACGATGTAATGTAACTATGAGGTTGTCTCTATTCCACTATGTAATGTAACTATGTTACCTCTATTCCACTATGTAATGTAACTATGTTACCTCTATTCCACTATGTAATGTAACTTGTTGTCCTCTATTCCACTATGTAATGTAACTATGTTAACTGTATTTCCACTATGTAATGTAACTATGTTGCCTCTATTCCACTATGTAATGTATCTATGTTGCCTCTATTCCACTATGTAATGTGAAATTAGCCCATCTGAAAATTAGCCCACTACCAACTACCTCATCCTATAGTGTTTATTTATTTTGCATTATTTTGCACCCCAGTATCTCTATTTATTGCACATTTCATCTCTTTGCACATCTAGCATTCCAGTGTTAATACTATTGTAATTATTTTTGCACTATAGCCCATTATTTTTCCTGGCCCACTCCTAACCATGCTTGCTACATTTTGCACACACTGTATAAATATTTTTTTCTGTTGTATTTTTCCTGACTTTATTATTATTATTTACCCCCATATGTAACTCTGTCCTTCTTTTTTAGCATCGCACTGCTTTGCTTTATCTTGGGGCCAGGTCCGCAAGTTGTAATGAAGAACCTGTTCTCAACTGTGCTTAACCTGGTTAAATAAAGGTGAAATAAAAGATAAAAAAAATTAAATGTAAACCATGTTACCTCTATTCCACTGTGTAATGTAACTTTGTTACCTCTATTCCACTATGTCATGTTACCTCTATTCCAATATGTAATGTTACCTCTATTCCACTGTGTAATATAACTATGTTACCTCTATTCCACTGTGTAATGTAACAATGTTACCTCTATTCCACGATGTAATGTAACTTTGTTACCTCTATTCCACTATGTAATGTTACCTCTATTCCAATATGTAATGTTACCTCTATTTCACTATGTCATGTAACTATGTTACCTCTATTCCACTATGTAATGTAACCATTTTACCTCTATTCCACTATGTAATGTAATAATGTTACCTCTATTCCACTTTGCAATGTTACTTCTATTCCACTATGTAATGTTACCTCTATTTCACTAAAACCTCTATTCCACTATGTAATGTAACTATGTTACCTCTATTCCACTATGTAATGTAACTATGTTACCTCTATTCCACCATGTAATGTAGCTATGTTACCTCTATTCCACTGTGTAATGTAACTTTGTTACCTCTATTCCACTATGTAATGTTACCTCTATTCCAATATGTAATGTTACCTCTATTCCCTGTGTAATATAAACTATGTTACCATCTATTTCCACTTGTGTAAATGTACAATGTTACCTCTATTCCACTAGTAATGTAAACTTTGTTACCTCTATTCCACTATGTAAATGTTACCTCTATTCGACTACTTGTAAAGTTACCCCCCCTCTATTTCACTATGTCCTGTAACTATGTTACCTCTATTCCACACTATGTAATGTAACCATTTTACCTCTAATTCCACTATGTAATACTGGTATACTTATTACCTCTATTCCTTTGCAATGTTACTTCTATTCCACTATGTAATGTTACTCTATTTCACTAAAACCTCTATTCCACTATGTAATGTAACTATGTTACCTCTATTCCACTATGTAATGTAACTTGTTACTTCTATTCCACTATGTAATGTAGCTATGTTACCTCTATTCCACTATGTAATGTTACCTCTATGCCACTATGTAATGTTACCTCTATTCCACTATGTAATGTAACTATGTTACCTCTTTTCCACTGTGTATTGTTACCTCTATTCCACTATGTATTGTAACTATGTTACCTGTATTCCTGTATTCATACACACAAAAAAAAATGTATGCACGCATGACTGTAAGTCGCTTTGGATAAAAGCGTCTGCTAAATTGCATATTATTATTATTATTATTTGTATTCCACTATGTAATGTAACTATGTACCTGTATTCCACTATGTAATGTAACAATGTTACCTATATTCCACTTTGTAATGTTACTTCTATTCCACTATGTAATGTTACCTCTATTTCACTAAAACCTCTATTCCACTATGTAATGTAACTATGTTACCTCTATTCCACCATGTAATGTAGCTATGTTTACCTCTATTCCACTATGTAATGTTACCTCTATTCCACTATGTAATGTAACTGTACCTCTATTCCACTATGTAATGTAACTATGTTACCTCTATTCCACTATGTAATGTAACTATGTTGCCTCTATTCCACTATGTAATGTAACTATGTTGCCTCTATTCCACTATGTAATGTAACTATGTTGTCTCTATTCCACTATGTAATGTAACTAACTTGCCTCTATTCCACTATGTAATGTATTTATGTTACCTCTATTCCACTATGTAATGTAACTATGTTACCTCTATTCCACTATGTAATGTAACTATGTTACCTCTATTCCACTATGTAATGTAACTTATGTTACCTCTATTGTAGCTTATGTAAATGTAACTATGTTGCCTCTATTCCACTTATGTAATGTAACTATGTTTGTCTCTTATTCCACTATGTAATGTAACTATGTTACCTCTATTCCACTATGTAATGTAACTATGTTACCTCTATTCCACTATGTAATGTAACTATGGTGACCTCTATTCCACTATGTAATGTAACTATGTTACCTCTATTCCACTATGTAATGTAACTATGTTGCCTCTATTCCACTATGTAATGTTACCATGTTACCCTTCTATTCCACTATGTAATGTAACTAATGTTGCCTCTATTCCACTATGTATGTATGTATGTTATCTATTACTATGGCAATGGTTTACATCTATTCGGACACTATGTAAATGTATACTATGTTTGCCTCTATTCTCACTATGTAATGTAACTATGTTATCTCTGAAATAACCTCTATTCCACTATGTATGTAACTCATGTTACCACTCTATTCCACTATGTAATGTACTATGTTACCTCTATTCCACTATGTAATGTGCTAATTTGTTACCTCTATTCCACTATGTAATGTAACTATGTTACCTCTATTCACACTATGTAATGTAACCTATGTTTCCCTCTATTCCACTATGTAATGTAACTATGTTACCACCTCTATTCCACTATGTAATGTAACTATGTTACCTCTATTCCACTATGTAATGTAACTATGTTACCTCTATTCCACTATGTAATGTAACTATGTTACCTCTATTCCACTATGTAATGTAACTATGTTGCCTCTATTCCACTATGTAATGTACACTAATGTTACCTCTATTCCACTATGTAATGGTTAGCCCATCTGTTACTATGTACCCAAACTATTTCACTCCTGTAATTGTTACTATCTTTTGACTATGTTTCCTCCAGTCAATCTCTATTTGAACAGCCATGGTTGCACATCTAGCATTTCCAGTGTTACCGTCTATACTATTGTAATTATGTTACACGATGTAGCTACTATTTATTGCCTTACTCCATAATATGTAGCTATGTTGCCTCTACCACTGTATGTACATGTAATTTTATGTTACCTCTATTCCACTTCTGTAATGTATACTATGATTTTACCTCTTCCACTATGTAATGTTCACTCTTCTTTTTATTGCAATGCTTGCTTTACCTTGGCTATTCCACTATGTAATGTTCTATGTTTACCTGTTCTCAACTGGGTTGCCTTTTCTAAATAACAGGTAAGTGAAATGTTAACAATAGTTCACAATTAATTCCACTATGTTACCTCTATTCCACTATGTATATGTAAAAAATATGTTACCTGTTTCCTCTATGTTGCCACTATGTTAATGTTTACCATCTATTCCAATATGTAATGTTACCTCTATTCCACTGTGTAATATAACTATGTTACCTCTATTCCACTGTGTAATGTAACATGTTACCTCTATTCCACGATGTAATTGTAACTTTGTTACCCTCACTATTTTCACTACCTATGTAAATGTTGCCTCTATTCCACTAATGTAAATGTAACTATTTCCGCCTCTATTTCCACTATGTAATGTAACTATGTTACCTCTATTCCACTATGCATAATGTAACTATGTTACCTCTATTCCACTATGTAATGTAAGATGGTTACCTCTATTCCACTATGCAATATGTAAACTCTGTTACCGATTCTATTGCCACGTGTGTAAATTCTATTTCACTATGGTTGTACCTCTATTCCACTATGTAATGTAGGACTATGTTTACCTCTATTCCACTATGTAATGTAACTATGTTACCTCTATTCCCACTATGTGTATGTAACTATGTTACCTCTATTCCACTATGTAATGTAACTTTGTTACCTCTATTCCACTATGTAATGTTACTATGTTTGTCTATTCTCAAGTATAACTATGTTACCTCTCTATTCCACTGTGTAATGTAACTATGTTGCCTCTATTCCACTATGTAATGTAACATATGTTACCTCTATTCCACTTGTAATGTAACTTTGTTACCTCTAATTCCACCACTATGTATGTTACCATCTACTTCCCCTCTATGTGACTGTTACCTCTATTTCACTATGTAATATGTACTATGTTACCTCTATTCCACTATGTAATGTAACTCATGTTTACATTCTATTCCACTATGTAATGTAACCATGTACCTCTATCCCACCTATGGTCTATATTCCCCACTATGTAAATGTAACCAGTGTTACCTCTATTCCACTATGTAATGTACACTATTTACACTACCTCTATTTCCACTATGTATTGTAACTATGTTACCTCTATTCCACTATTTAATGTAACTATGTTTACCTCTATTCCACTATGTAATGTATGCTATTGTTACCTCTATTCCACTATGTATGTAACTATGTTGCCTCTATGCCACTATGTAATGTAACTATGTTACCTCTATTCCACTGGATGTACATGTAACTCATGTTACCTCTATTCCACTATTGTTACCTTATTCAATTGTATGTACGTTTTTATGTTACCTGTATTCCTATTGGCCACCAAAAAAACTTATCCATGTTATGCATCTATTCCACTGTGTAATGTTCTCATTCCTTGGATCCACTATTGTAATTATTGTATTACTTATTGTTATTATCTGTATTCCACTATGTAATAGGAACTATGTTTACCTCTATTCCACTATTAGGTAATGTTTACCTCCACACTTTGTTGTTACTCTATTCCACTATGTAATGTTACCTCTATTTCAGTAAAACCTCTATTCCACTATGTAATGTAACTATGTTACCTCTATTCCACTATGTAATGTAACTATGTTACCTCTATTCCACTAATGTGACCATGTTACCTCTATTACCACTATGTAATGTTACCATAGTACCATCTTTCCACTATGTAATGTACTATGTTACCTCTATTCCACTATGTAATGTAACTATGTTGACCTCTATTCCACTATGTAATGTAACTAGTATTGCCTCTATTCCACTATGTAATGTTACCTCTATTCCACTATGTAATGTAACTATGTTGCCTCTATTCCACTATGTAATGTATTTATGTTACCTCTATTCCACTATGTAATGTAACTATGTTACCTCTATTCCACTATGTAATGTTACCTCTATTCCACTATGTAATGTTACCTCTATTCCACTATGTAATGTAACTATGTTACCTCTATTCCACTATGTAATGTAACTATGTTACCTCTATTCCACTATGTAATGTAACTTTGTTACCTCTATTCCACTATGTAATGTAACTATGTTACCTCTATTCCACTATGTAATGTAACCATTTTGTTACCTCTATTCCACTATGTAATGTAACCATGTTGCCTCTATTCCACTATGTAATGTAACTATGTTGCCTCTATTCCACTATGTAATGTAACTATGTTACCTCTATTCCACTATGTAATGTAACTAACTTGCCTCTATTCCACTATGTAATGTAACTATGTTACCTCTATTCCACTATGTAATGTAACTATGTTGCCTCTATTCCACTATGTAATGTGACTATGTTACCTCTATTCCACTATGTAATGTATCTATGTTTAACCTCTATTCCACTATGTAATGTAACCATGTTACCTCTATTCCACTATGTAATGTAACCATGTTACCTCTATTCCACTATGTAATGTAACCATGTTACCTCTATTCCACTATGTAATGTAACTATGTTACCTCTATTCCACTATGTAATGTTACCTCTATTCCACTATGTAATGTTACCTCTATTCCACTATGTAATGTAACTATGTTCCTCTATTCCACTATGTAATGTAACCATGTTACCTCTATTCCACTATGTAATGTAACCATGTTACTCTATTCCACTATGTAATGTAATGTATGTTACCTCTCTATTCCACTATGTAATGTAACTATGTTAACCTCTATTCCACTATGTAATGTGACCATGTTACCTCTATTCCACTATGTAATGTGACCATGTTAACCTCTATTCCACTATGTAATGTAACCATGTTACCTCTATTCCACTATGTAATGTAACCATGTTACCTCTATTCCACTATGTAATGTAACTATGTTGCCTCTATTCCACTATGTAATGTAACTAAGTTGTACCTCTATTCCACTATGTAATGTGTACTATGTTACCTCTATTCCACTATGTAATGTAACTATGTTACCTCTATTCCACTATGTAATGTGACCATGTACCTCTATTCCACTATGTAATGTAACCATGTACCTCTATTCCACTATGTAATGTAACTATGTTCCTCTATTCCACTATGTAATGTAACTATGTTACCTCTATTCCACTATGTAATGTAACCTATGTTGCCTCTATTCCACTATGTCATAATGTACTTTGTTGCCTCTATTCCACTATGTAATGTAACTATGTTACCTCTATTCCACTATGTAATGTAACTATGTTGCCTCTATTCCACTATGTATGTATTAATGTAACCCTGATTTTGCCTCTATTCCACTATGTAATGTACTATGTTGCCTCTATTCCACTATGTAATGTAACTATGTTACCTCTATTCCACTATGTAATGTAACCATGTTGCCTCTATTCCACTATGTAATGTAACCATGTTACCTCTATTCCACTATGTAATGTAACCCATGTTACTCTATTCCACTATCTCTTAATGTACCATGTGTACCTCTATTCCCCTATGTAATGCCTAACTTATCTTACCTCTATTCCACTATGCACTATGTAACCATGTTGCCTCTATTCCACTATGTAATGTAACTAATGTGCCTCTATTCCCACTATGTAATGTGACCATGTTACCTCTATTCTCACTATGTAATGTAACCAGTTATACCTCTATTCCACATATGTAATGTAACCATGTTTACCTCTATATTCCACTGGTGTAATGTAACCATGTTGCCTCTATTCCACTATGTAATGTAACTATGGAATGTTACCTCTATTCCACTATGTAATGTAACTATTTGCCTCTATTCCACTATGTATTTACCTCTAATGTATGTACCTATGTTACCTCTATTCCACTATGTAATGTACTATGTTTTCGCCTCTATTTTCCACTATGTAATGTGACGCCATGTTACCTCTATTCCACTATGTCATGGTAACAATGTTACCTCTATTCCACTATGTAATGTAACCTATGTTACCTCTATTCCACTATGTAATGTACTATGTTACCTCTATTCCACTATGTAATGTGTAACCATGTTACCTCTATTCCACTATGTAATGTAACTATGTTACCTCTATTCCACTATGTAATGTAACCATGTTACCTCTATTCCACTATGTAATGTAACTATGTTACCTCTATTCCACTGTAATGTTATGTATTCCAGTATGTTACTACCTCTATTCCACTATGTAATGTAATCCATGTTACCTCTATTCCACTATGTATTGTTATGTGCCTCCATTCCACTATGTAATGTTACCTCTATTTCCACTATTTGAATGTAACCATCGTTACCTCTATTCCACTATGTAATGGTAACTATGTTTACCTCTATTCCACTATGTAATGTATCCATGTTTACCTCTATTCCACTATACTGTAATGTAACCATGTTACCTCTTATTCCACTATGTAATGTATGTAATGTTAACCGATGTTACCTCTATTCCACTATGTAATGTAACTATGTTGCCTCTATTCCACTATGTAATGTAACTAACTTGCCTCTATTCCACTATGTAATGTAATTAACTTGCCTCTATTCCACTATGTAATGTGACCATGTTGCCTCTATTCCACTATGTAATGTAATTATGTTGCCTCTATTCCTCTATATATTTATTCTAATCAATACTGCCTCCACTCAATACTGCCTCCAATCAATACTGCCTCCAATCAATACTGCCTCCAATCAATACTGCCTCCAATCAATACTGTTACCCTCCAATCAATACTGCCTCCAATCAATACTGCCTCCACTCAATACTGCCTCCACTCAATACTGCCTCCAATCAATACTGCCTCCAATCAATACTGCCTCCACTCAATACTGCCTCCACTCAATACTGCCTCCACTCAATACTGTAATGTCCACTCAATTACTGCCTCCAATCAATACTGCCTCCAATCAATACTGCCTCCAATCAATACTGCCTCTCCAATCAATACTGCCTCCAATCAATACTGCCTCCACTCAATTACTGCCTCCAATCAATACTGCCTCCAATCAATACTGCTCCACTCAATACTGCCTCCACTCAATACTGCCTCCAATCAATACATGCCTCCAATCAATACTGCCTCCAATCAATACATTGCCTCCAATCAATACTGCCTCCAATCGAATACTGCCTCCAATCAATACTGCCTCCATCAATACTGCCTCCAATCAATACTGCCTCCAATCAATACTGCCTCTATTCCACTCAATACTGCCTCCAATCATACTGCTCCAATCAATACTGCCTCAATCAATACTGCCTCCAATCAATACTGCCTCCACTCAATACTGCCTCCAATCAATACTGCCTCCATATCATACTGCCCTCCAATCAATACTGCCTCCAATCAATACTGCCTCCAATCCTCAATCCAATACTGCCTCCAATCAATACTGCTCTATTCCACTCAATACTGCCTCCAATCAATACTGCCTCCAATCAATACTGCCTCCACTCAATACTGCCATGCCTCCAATCAATACTGCCTCCAATCAATACTGGCCTCCAATCTAATACTGCCATCCATCAATACTGCCTCCACTCAATACTCCTCCAATCAATACTGCCTCCCATCAATACTGCCTCCATCAATCATACTGCCTCCACTCAATACTGCCTCCAATCCTCATATACTGCCTCCAATCAATACTGCCTCCACTCAATACTGTCTCCAATCAATACTGCCTCCACTCAATACTGCCTCCAATCAATACTGCCTCCATCAATACTGCCTCCAATCAATACTGCCTCCAATCAATACTGCCTCCACTCAATACTGCCTCCACTCAATACTGCCTCCACTCAATACTGCCTCCACTCAATACTGCCTCCAATCAATACTGCCTCCAATCAATACTGCCTCCACTCAATACTGCCTCCACTCAATACTGCCTCCAATCAATACTGCCTCCAATCAATACTGCCTCCAATCAATACTGCCTCCAATCACTACTGCCTCCAATCAATACTGCCTCCACTCAATACTGCCTCCAATCAATACTGCCTCCAATCAATACTGCCTCCACTCAATACTGCCTCCAATCAATACTGCCTCCAATCAATACTGCCTCCAATCAATACTGTCTCCAATCAATACTGTCTCTACTCAATACTGCCTCCAATCAATACTGCCTCCAATCAATACTGTCTCCAATCAATACTGTCTCTTACTCTAATCAATACTGCCCTCCAATCAATACTGCCTCCAATCAATACTGCCTCCAATCAATACTGCCTCCACTCAATACTGCCTCCACTCAATACTGCCTCCACTCAATACTGCCTCCAATCAATACTGCCTCCAATCAATACTGCCTCCAATCAATACTGCCTCCAATCAATACTGCCTCCAATCAATACTGCCTCCAATCAATACTGCCTCCACTCAATACTGCCTCCAATCAATACTGCCTCCACTCAATACTGCCTCCCAAATAATACTGCCTCCACTCAAATACTGCCTCCAACTCAATACTGCCTCCACTCAATACTGCCTCCAATCAATACTGCCTCCACTCAATACTGCCTCCAATCAATACTGCCTCCACTCAATACTGCCTCCAATCAATACTGCCTCCACTCAATACTGCCTCCAATCAATACTGCCTCCACTCAATACTGCCTCCAATCAATACTGCCTCCACTCAATACTGCCTCCACTCAATACTGCCTCCAATCAATACTGCCTCCACTCAATACTGCCTCCAATCAATACTGCCTCCACTCAATACTGCCTCCAATCAATACTGCCTCCACTCCAGTGGTGTAAAGTACCTAAGTAAAAAATACTTTAAAGTACTACATTTACATTTACATCATTTAGCAGACGCTCTTATCCAGAGCGACTTACAAATTGGTGCATTCACCTTTATGACAGCCAGTGGGATAACCACTTTACACAGTTTTTTTTTTTTTTTTTTTTGGGGTGGGGGGGGGGGGATGTAGGGGGGGGTTAAGGGGGGGGTAGAAGGATTACTTTATCCTATCCCAGGTATTCCTTAAAGAGAGGTGGGGTTTCAAAGTGTCGCTCCTGGAAGGTGGTGAGTGACTCCGCTGTCATTCGTCGTGGCGTGTTCCACCATTGGGGGTGCCAGAGCAGCGAACAGTTTGACTGGGCTGAGCGGGAACTGTGCTTCCGCAGAGGTAGGGGAGCCAGCAGGCCAGAGGGTGGTATGGACGCAAGTGCCCTCGTTAGGGTGGTGTAGGGAAATGAGAGGGAGCCTGAAGGTACGGAGTGGGTGCCGGTTAAGTAGTTTTTGGGGGGGTATCTGTACTTTACTTTACTATTTATATATTTGCCAACTTTTACTTTTACTTCACTACATTAATAAATAAAATAATGTACTTTTTTACTCCATACATTTTCCCTGACACCCAAAGTACTCGTTACCTTTTGAATGCATAGCAGGACAGGAAAATGGTCCAATTAACACACTTATCAAGAGAACATCCTTGGTCATCCCTACTACCTGATCTGGCGGATTCACTAAACACAAATGCTTCGTTTGTAAACTATGTCTGAGTGTTGGTGTGTGCCCCTGGCTATCTGTCTGAGTGTTGGAGTGTGCCCCCTGGCTATCTGTCCTGAGTGTTTGGAGCGTGCCCCTGGCTATCTGTCTGAGTGTTGGAGTGTGCCCCTGGCTATCTGTCTGAGTGTTGGAATGTGCCCCTGGCTATCTGTCTGAGTGTTGGAGTGTGCCCCTGGCTATCTGTCTGAGTGTTGGAGTGTGCCCCTGGCTATCTGTCTGAGTGTTGGAGTGTGCCCCTGGCTATCTTGTCTGAGTGTTGTAGTGTGCCCCTGGGCTATCTGTCTGAGTGTTGGAGTGTGCCCCTGGCTATCTGTTCTGAGTGTTGGAGTGTGCCCCTGGCTATCTGTCCTGAGTGTTGGAGTGTTGCCCCTGGCTATGTCTGTCTGAGTGTTGGAGCGTGCCCCTGGCTATCTGTTCTGTTGGAGTGTGTTGGAGTTGTGGCCCCTGGCTATCTGTCTGAGTGTTGGAGTGTTCCCCTGGCTATCTGTCTGAGTGTTGGAGCGTGCCCCTGTGCTATCTGTCTGAGTGTTGGAGTGTGCCCCTGGCTATCTGTCTGAGTGTTGGAGTGTGCCCCTGGCTATCTGTCTGAGTGTTGGAGTGTGCCCCTGGCTATCTGTCTGAGTGTTGGAGTGTGCCCCTGGCTATCTGTCTGAGTGTTTGAGTGTGCCCCTGGCTATCTGTCTGAGTGTTGGAGCGTGCCCCCTGGCTATCTGTCCTGAGTGTGGAGTGTGCCCCTGGCTATCTGTCTGAGTGTTGGAGTGTGCCCCTGGCTATCTGTCTGAGTGTTGGAGCGTGCCCCTGGCTATCTGTCTGAGTGTTGGAGTGTGCCCCCTGGCTATCTGTCTGAGTGTTGGAGTGTGCCCCTGGCTATCTGTCTGATTGTTTGGAGTGTGCCCCTGGCTATCTGTCTGAGTGTTGGAGTGTGCCCCCTGGCTATCTGTCTGAGTGTTGGAGTGTGCCCCTGGCTATCTGTCAGAGTGTTGGTGTGTGCCCCTGGCTATCTGTCGAGAGTGTTGGGAGTGTGTGCCCCTGGCTATCTGTCTGAGTGTTGGAGTGTGCCCCTGGCTATCTGTCTGAGTGTTGGAATGTGCCCCTGGCTATCTGTCTGAGTGTTGGAATGTGCCCCTGGCTAGTTTGAGGTGTGCCCCTGGCTATCTGTCTGAGTGTTGGAATGTGCCCCCTGCTATCTGTCTGAGTGTTGAAATGTGCCCCTGGCTATCTGTCTGAGTGTTTGCAGTGTGCCCCTGGCCATCTGTCTGAGTGTTTGGTAAGTGTGCCCCCTGGCTATCTATCTGAGTGTTGGAGTGTCTGAGTGTGTTGGAGTGTGCCCCTGGCTATCTGTCTGAGTGTTGGAGTGTGCCCCTGGCTATCTGTCTGAGTGTTGGGTGTGCCCCCTGGCTATCTGTCTGAGTGTTGGAGTGTGCCCCTGGCTATCTGTCTGAGTGTTGGAATGTGCCCCTGGGCTATCTGTCTGTGAGTGTTTGGAGTGTGCCCCCTGGCTATCTGTCTGAGTGTTGGAGTGTGCCCCTGGCTATCTGTCCTGAGTGTTGGAGTGTGCCCCTGGCTATCTGTCTGAGTGTTGGAGTGTGCCCCTGGCCTATCTGTCTGAGTGTTGGAGTGTGCCCCTGGCTATCTGTCTGAGTGTTGGAGTGTGCCCCTGGCTATCTGTCTGAGTGTTTGGAGTGTGCCCCTGGCTATCTGTCTTGAGTGTTTGGAGCGGATGCCCCTGGCTATCTGTCCTGATTGTTGGAGTGTGCCCCTGGCTATCTGTCTGAGTGTTGGAGTGTGCCCCTGGCTATCTTTCTGAGTGTTTGGAGCGGTGTGCCCCTGGCTATCTGTCTGAGTGTTGGAGTGTGCCCCTGGCTATCTGTCTGAGTGTTTGGAGTGTGCCCCTGGCTATCTGTCTGAGTGTTGGAGTGTGCCCCTGGCTATCTGTCCTGTATTGTCCCCTGAGTGTTGAGTGTTGTGTGCCCCTGGCTATCTGTCTGAGTGTTGGAGTGTGCCCCTGCGATCATGTCTGATGTGTTGGAGCGTGCCCCTGGGTATCTCTTCGTCGTTGTTGTGATGTGCCCCTGGCTATCTGTCTGAGTGTTGGAGTGTGCCCCTGGCTATCTGTCTGAGTGTTAGGAGCGTGCCACCTGGCTATATCTGTCTGAGTGTTGGGAGTGTGCCCCTGGGCTATCTGTCTGAGTGTTGGAGTGTGCCCTGGCTATTCTGTCTGAGTGTTGGACGTGTGCCCCTGGCTATCTGTCTGCGAGTGTTGGAGTGTGCCCCTGCTATCTGTCTGAGTGTGGAGTGTGCCCCTGGCTATCTGTCAGAGTGTGGTGTGTGCCCCTGGCTATCTGTCAGAGTGTTGTGGAGTGGTGCCCCTGCTATCTGTCTGAGTGTTGGAGTGTGCCCCCTGGCTATCTGGGTCTGAGTGTTGGACGTGTGCCCCCTGGC
>CM072221.1:3808374-3815874 GCA_036851935.1 Coregonus suidteri
TGAATTTGTCTCCCAGTGTCCGTTGGAAAGCCGACTGAACCAGGTTTCCCTCTAGGATTTTACTTGTGCTTAGCTCTATTCTGTTTCTTTTTATCCCCCCCCCAAAAAACGAGTCCTGGGCCGATGACAAGCATACCCATAACATGATGCAACCACCACCATGCTTGAAAATATAAAGAGTGATACTCAGTGACGTGTTGTGTTGGATTTGCCACAAACATAATACTTTGTATTCAGGACAAAAAGTTCTGAAAAAAAGCATAACTATTTTTGCAGCTTTACTAATATTCTGTACAGGCTTCCTTCTTTTCACTCTGTCATTTAGGTTAGTATTGTGGAGTAACTACAATGTTGTTGATCCCATCCTCACTTATTTAGGCTTGCCATAACAAAGGGGGTGAATGCTTATTGACTCAAGACATTTGAGATTTTCTTTTTTAATTAATTTGTAATAAAAAAAAATAAAAAAAAAGAATTCCACTTTGACATTATGGGGTATTGTGTGTAGGTCAGTGACACAAAATCTCAATTTAATCAATTCAGGCTGTAACACAACAAAATCTGGAAAAAAGTCAAAGGATCTGAATAGTTTCTGAAGACCCTGTAATTGGGCAGATTTGTTGCCACTCATATTGCGTGGCTGATTGGGCTAAACGACGAGTCGATGTGCCGATGACCAGTGCACCAGTATCGACGTGCCTGCCGACCTGCGGTGCTTCCTACTGGGTTTCACGGTCGTGTCGCCGGCGGTAGCTAACGTGGGCATCTAGATGTCACCTTGAAACATACATGCAGCCTGCTACTCAATGGGCATGAATGGCCCTTTGCTCCCGCTTGACAAGCACTCCTGTCTGGCAACGGCTTGGGAAGTAGCTACCTAGTAGCTATCAGTATCAGGGTGACAGTAACAGTAAGCACAAGCACACAGATATAGGATCTTAATTTAAGCCAGTTTGCTACAGTAGGAAAATAATCCAGTAGCAACAGGAAATGTGAATTATTATGTGGATTATTATTAATTTACATTTTGGTAGGAGCTCTCCAATCAGGTCAGGGACAAAGTTGTGGAGAAGTATCAGATCAGGGTTGGATTATAAAAAAATATCTGAAACTGAACATCCCACGGAGCACCATTTAATCCATTATTAAAAAGTTGAAAGAATATGGCACCACAACAAACCTGCCAAGAGAGGGTTCGCCCACCAAAACTCACGGACCAGGCAAGAAGGGCATCAATCATAGAGGCAACAAAGAGACCAAAGATAACCCTGAAGGAGCTGCAAAGCTCCACAGCAGAGATTGGAGTGTCTGTCCATAGGACCACTTTAAGCCGTACACTCCACAGAGCTGAGCTTTACGGAAGAGTGGCCAGAAAAAATACATTGCTTAAAGAAAGAAATAAGCAAACACGTTTGGTGTTCACCAAAAGCCATGTGGGAGATTCCCCAAACATATGGAAGAAGGTACTCTGGTCAGATGAGACTAAAATTGAGCTGTTTGGCCATCAAGGAAAACGCTATATCTGCCGCAAACACAACACCTCTCATCACCCCGAGAACACCATGTTTTTCATCGGCAGGGACTGGGAAACTGGTCAGAATTGAAGGATCTGAGACTGGGATGGAGGTTCACCTTCCAGCAGGACAATGACCCTAAGCATACTGCTATAGCAACACTTGAGTGGTTTAAGGGGAAACATTTAAATGTCTTGGAATGACCTAGTCAAAGCCCAGACCTCAATCCAATTGAGAATCTGTGGTATGACTTAAAGATTGCTGTACACCAGAGGCACCCATCCAACTTGAAGGAGCTGGAGCAGATTTGCCTTTAAGAATGATCCAAGTGGCTAGATGTGCCAAGCTTATAGAGACATACCCCAAGAGACTTGCAACTGTAATTGCTGCAAAAGGTGGTTCTACAATGTATTGACTTTGGGGGGGGGGGGGGGGGGGGGGGGGGGGGGGGGGGGGGGGGGGGGGGGGGGTGAATAGTTATGCACGCTCAAGTTTTGTGTCTTATTTCTTGTTTGTTTCACAATAAAAATATTTTGCATCTTCAAAGTGGTAGGCATATTGTGTAAATCAAATGATACAAACCCCCCAAAAAATCCATTTTAATTCCAGGTTGTAAGGCAACAAAATAGGAAAAATGCCAAGGGGGGTGAATACTTTCGCAAGCCACTGTACCTGCCCTAAGCTCTCTGCCGGCCCCTTACACTAAATCTGAATTTGTCCTGCTAGGTGACCTAAACTGGGACATGCTTAAACCACCTTGCCAAATCCTAAAGCAATGGGACTCCCTAAATCTTTCTCAGATTATTACCAATCCCACAAGGTATGACTCCAAACACCCAGAAAAGGCTACTCTCCTTGATGTTATCCTCACAAATGATCCTGATAGGTAACAGTCTGGTGTAATGTTTGTAATTTGTCTGTAATGACCTTAGTGATCACCGTTTTACAGCCTGTGTTCGTAATGGCTGCTCAGTGAAACGACCTGTCCTGATTTGACTTTTTTGCTAAACAACTTTAATGAAAAAATAGTCTCTAAAGTTTTTCTTCCATAAATTGCAGATCCGCCTTGAAGTAGTTCGAAAGAATAAGATGAAGCTTTGGTAATATTGATAACTATTGAAATATAGCTGATGTGCGTTTTTTCTGCCTTGTAATGGACACGTTGGTAGGTCGGCTGCTGGCAGGCTTCGGCTTGTGGTGGGAGGATCTGGGGTCCAGCGAAGCCAAGTCAGCCCATGTTCACGGTTCTCACAGATGAAGTGAAATGATAGGCTACAATGACTTTTGCTCATAATCAAGCACGCCGCAAATGACAAGTGACTTTGAAGTTCTTTTAATTTTCTTTCGCGGGTGCCTTTTCATTATCTGGATAGACACTTGAGGTTTCTAGATTTCTAGATTTCTAGTTACACCAATCAAAGCAGTGGAGTATGTATTTATGATTTGTATTTATTAAGGATCCCCATTAGTTCCTGCCAAGGCAGCAGCTACTCTTCCTGGGGTTTATTATGGATCCCCATTAGTTCCTGCCAAGGCAGCAACTACTCTTCCTGGGGTTTATTATGGATCCCCATTAGTTCCTGCCAAGGCAGCAGCTACTCTTCCTGGGATTTATTATGGATCCCCATTAGTTCCTGCCAAGGCAGGCAGCAGCTAGCTCTTCCTGGGGTTTATTATGGATCCCCATTAGTTCCTGCCAAGGATGGACCCATTGTTCCTGCCAAGGCAGCAGTTACTCTTCCTGGGGTTTATTATGGATCCCCATTAGTCCTACTACTCTTCCTGGGGTCCAGCAACTTTAAGGCAGTTATATACAATTTTAAAATATTACACAACATTACATTTCATAACACTTTTCACAACACACAGTGTGTTCCCTCAGGACACTACTCTACTACCACATATCTACAACACAACATCCATGTGTACTTGTGTGTAGATGTAATCACGTGAATGTGTGTCTGTGACTGTGTGTGTGTCTCTTCACAGTCCCCGCTGTTCCATAAGGTGTATTTTTTTCTGTTTTTAAAATGTGATTCTACTGCTTGCATCAGTTACCTGATGTGGAATAGAGTTCCATGTAGTCATGGCTCTGTGTAGTACTGTGCGCCTCCCATAGTCTGTTCTTGACTTGGAGATTGTGAAGAGACCTTTGGTGGCAAGTCTGGTGGGGTATGCATGGGTGTCCGAGCTGTGTAGTGAAGCAAAACTTTAGTGGTCAAAGCCATTCAAAACTTTAGTATGTCATATCATAGGAAAATACACCGCATTCACACGGATTTGCACAAAGTGGGCAGTTCGAGTTTTGTCACTTAAAGCCCAAATACACCACATGACCAAAAGTATGTGGACCCCAAGAGACAACAATGCTTATTTATACACTATTCATATATACATATTTATATTGTTATATACAGTACAGTTAAATTAGATATTTAAAAAGAGGAGAGGCGCTGTGATACTATGTTTTTTTTTTTAATCTGTTTTTTAAAGCTAAACTTGCTTTTTGCCTGAGTAACCTCTGGTGGCAGAGCATTGCATAATGACATGTCTCTATACATACAGTAACTGAGCGACGCATTAAATCTGTTTTTTGGTTTGGTACCGTGAAGAAACCCATAGTGGGGTATGACATCACAGCCTTCTGTGGGACAGCTGCTCGTCGAACATCTCATTCCAAAATCATGGGCATTAATATGGAGTTGGTCCCCCCCTTTGCTGCTATAACAGCCTCCACTCTTCTGTGAAGGCTTTCCACTAGATGTTGGAATATTGCTGCGGGGACTTGCTTCCATTCAGCCACAAGAGCATTAGTGAGGTCGGGCACTGATGTTGGGCGATTAGGCCTGGCTCGCAGACGGCGTTCCAATTCATCCCAAAGGTGTTCGATGGGGTTGATATCAGGGCTCTGTGCAGGCCAGTCAAGTTCTTCCACACTGATCTCGACAAACCATTTCTGTATGGACCTCACTTTGTGCACGGGGGCATTGTCATGCTGAAACAGAAAGGGCCTTCCCCAAACTGTTGCCACAAAGTTAGAAGCACAGAATCGTCTAGAATGTAATTTGGATTCTCTTCACTGGAACTAAAGGGCCTAGCCCGAACAATGAAAACAGCCCCAGACCATTATTCTTCCTCCACCAAACTTTACAGTTGGCAATATATATTTGGGAAGGTAGCGTTCTCCCTTGCATCAATAAAACCCAAATTCGTCCGTTGGACTGCCAGATGGTGAAGCATGATTAATCACTCCAGAGAACGCGTTTCCACTGCTCCAATTACATTTGACATTTTAGTCATTTAGCAGACGCTCTTATCCAGAGTGACTTACAGTTAGTTGGCAGCGAGCTTTACGCCATTCCAGCCGACGCTTGGCATTGTGCATGGTGATCTTAGGCTTGTGTGCGGCTGCTCGGCCATGGAAACCCATTTCATGAAGCTCCCGATGAACAGTTCTTGTGCTGACGTTGCTTCAAGAGGCAGTTTGGAACTCGGTAATGAGTGTTGCAACCGAAGAGAGACAATTTTTTTTCAACACTCAACGGTCCCGTTCTGTGAGCTTGTGTGGCCTACCACTTCGCGGCTGAGCCGATGTTGCTCCTAGACGTTTCCACTTCACAATAACAGCACTTACAGTTGACCGGGGCAGCTCTAGCAGGGCAGAAATATGACGAACTGACTTGTTGGAAAGGTGGCATCCTATGACGATGCCACGTTGAAAGTCACTGAGCTCTTCAGTAAGGCCATTCTACTGCCAATGTTTGTCTATGGAGATTGCATGGCTGTGTGCTCGATTTGATACACCTGTCAGCAAAAGGCTATGTCTGAAATAGCCGAATCCACTAACTTGAAGCGCTGTCCACATACTTTTGTATATAAAATGTAGATCATACTTTGACTAAAACAAATTACTTTTTGACTTAAATAGTTGTGCAACATCATGGGTAAGCTCTGGCCACCGTCTTTCAGCTAGAAAAAGTGGATTTCTACCGGTGTGGGCGTTTGTAATCCAGCTAAAGGACATGGCTACCGCACACAGGGATAACCCCGAGGCTACGGCTGAGGACACGAACAAGTGGACAAGAAGTCCTGCTACGACCTCTGCAGAGCATCAAACAACCATCAAACAAGCAAAAAGGTAAAAAGTTGGAATGATATTTAAAAAAAAAAAAAAATTAGTCATTACTGCTCTATTAGTAGTAGGCTACAGTCTATTATGGATTACAAAGGAACCAGCTGTGATCTGCCCAGCGATGCCTCTCTGCCAGACAAACTCAATGCATTTTCCGTACTCTTTGACAAAAAACAAAAAAAACACAGAGCCGTGCATGAGGGCCTCATCTTCACAGTCGTTCTCAACCTCTCCTTGTCCCAGTCTGTTTCAAGTTGATGGCCACCGTCATTCCTGTTCCCAAGATCTCTATGGCCACAGCCCTGTAGCGCTCACATCTGTAATCAGGAAGTGCTTTTGAAAGGTTATGGCACACATCAACTCCATTATCCCAGACACCCTAGACCCACTTCATTATGCATACCACCCCAACAGATCCAAAGTGATGTTTGGAGCAAATTCGTGATTTGACATTTGGGGAAACTTGGATACATTTGGAGACTGTGAGAGCTTTTTGAACTACACACACACACACACGCACACACACACACACACACACACGCACAACGGCTCTTTTCTGGATTTTGATAATTAGCGGGTATTGGCCTAATTCTGCTCTGCATGCATTATTTGGTGTTTTACGTTGTACACGGAGGATGTTTTTGCAGAATTCTGCATGCAGAGTCTCAATTTGGTGTTTGTCCCATTTTGTGAATTCTTGGTTGGTGAGCGGACCTCAGACCTCACAACCATAAAGGGCAATGGGTTCTATAACTGATTCAAGTATTTTTAGCCAGATCCTAATTGGTTTGTCAAATTTTATGTTCCTTTTGATGGCATAGAAGGCCATTCTTGCCTTGTCTCTCAGATCGTTCACAGCTTTCTCTCTCTCTCTCTCTCTCTCTCCTCTCTCTCTCTCTCTCTCTCTCTCTCTCTCTCTCTCTCTCTCTCTCTCTCTCTCTCTCTCTCTCTCTCTCTCTCTCTCTCTCTCTCTCTCTCTCTCTACTCAAAACGTTTTCTGTTCTACCTGATAATTCATTTGGCTTCAAGATGGCTTCAAGGTGGCTTCAAGGTTGCTTCAAGGTGGCTTCAAGGTGGCTTCAAGGTGGCTTCAAGGTGATTCAAGGTGGCTTCAAGGTCCAGTTTGAAATTGCCTGCTTTATTCCCTTTTAGTGCCACTAGGAGAAGGGGGAGGAATCATCATTCCATTGTTTCTTAACTGGATTGTAATAATATTCTGTTCCAACAGGTTAGGATTGGAGGCTGAAGGTGTCTTCCTCTCTATCTCCCTACCCCCCTCTCTCTCTCTCTCTCTCTCTCTCTCTCTCTCTCTCTCTCTCTCTCTCTCTCTCTCTCTCTCTCTCTCTCTCTCTCTCTCTCTATCTCTCTCTCTCTCTCTCTCTCTTCGCTCTCTTCTCTCTCTCTCTCTCTCTCTCTCTCTCTCTCTCTCTCTCTCTCTCCATCTCTCTATCTCAATTTAATTCAAAGGGCTTTATTGGCATGGGAAACATATGTTAACATTGCCAAAGCAAGTGAAATAGATAATAAATAAAAGTGAAATAAACAATAAAAGATTAACAGTAAACATTACTCTCTCTCTCTCTCTCTCTCTCTCTCTCTCTCTCTCTCTCTCTCTCTCTCTCTCTCTCTCTCTCTCTCTCTCTCTCTCTTCTCTCTCTCTCTTCTCTCTCTCACACACACACACACACAAACACACACACACTATCTATCCCTCCCTCCCTCCCTCCCTCCCTCTATCCCTCGAGGAGATAATGTTTATTGGGAATTTGTAGAGTAGAACTCACCATCCATTCCTCCATCAGTCAGATGGCGGGCGGCTCCTTCAATAGAGAGTGAACTTGTTGACCTCCTCCC
>CM072221.1:3823374-3838374 GCA_036851935.1 Coregonus suidteri
TTCCCAGGTGTGACACAAGGCATTGTCGCTGGGAAATGAGGTAATAACAGGGCCCATGTTAAAAGTGTTTTAAAAAGTGACAGAGAAACATGATGTCCTACTGTCAGACAAAAAAGTGATCGTGTGGAACTGATGTCCCACTGTCAGAGAAACATGATGTCCCACTGTCAGAGAAACATGATGTCCTACTGTCAGAGAAACACGATGTCCCACTGTCAGAAACATGATGTCCCACTGTCAGAGAAACATGATGTCCCACTGTCAGAAACAATGATGTCCTACTGTCAGAGAAACATGATGTCCCACTGTCAGAAACATGATGTCCCACTGTCAGAGAAACATGATGTCCCACTGTCAGAGAAATGTCCCACTGTCAATAAAGTCCCACTGTCAGAGAAACATGATGTCCCACTGTCAGAGAAACATGATGTCCCACTGTCAGAGAAACATGATGTCCCACTGTCAGAGAAACATGATGTCCCACTGTCAGAGAAACATGATGTCCCACTGTCAGAGAAACATGATGTCCCACTGTCAGAGACAACATGAAGTCCCACTGTCAGAGAAACATGATGTCCCACTGTCAGAGAAACATGATGTCCCACTGTCAGAGAAACATGATGTCCTACTGTCAGAAACATGATGTCCCACTGTCAGAGAAACATGATGTCCCACTGTCAGAGAAACATGATGACCCACTGTCAGAAACATGATGTCCCACTGTCAGAGAAACATGATGTCCCACTGTCAGAGAAACATGATGTCCCACTGTCAGAGAAACATTATGTCCCACTGTCAGAAACATGATGTCCCACTGTCAGAAACATGATGTCCCACTGTCAGAGAAACATGATGTCCCACTGTCAGAGAAACATGATGTCCCACTGTCAGAGAAACATGATGTCCCACTGTCAGAGAAACATGATGTCCCACTGTCAGAGAAAGATGATGTCCCACTGTCAGAAACATGATGTCCCACTGTCAGAGAAACATGATGTCCCACTGTCAGAAAAATGATGTCCCACTGTCAGAGAAACATGATGTCCCACTGTCAAAGAAACATGATGTCCCACTGTCAGAGAAACATGATGTCCCACTGTCAGAGAAACATGATGTCCCACTGTCAGAGAAACATGATGTCCCACTGTCAGAGAAACATGATGTCCCACTGTCAGAGAAACATGATGTCCCACTGTCAGAGAAACATGATGTCCCACTGTCAGAGAAACATGATGTCCCACTGTCAGAGAAACATGATGTCCCACTGTCAGAGAAACATGATGTCCCACTGTCAGAGAAACATGATGTCCCACTGTCAGAAACATGATGTCCCACTGTCAGAAACAATGATGTCCCACTGTCAGAGAAACATGATGTCCCACTGTCAGAGAAACATGATGTCCCACTGTCAGAGAAACATGATGTCCCACTGTCAGAAACATGATGTCCCACTGTCAGAGAAAAATGATGTCCTACTGTCAGAGAAACATGATGTCCCCCACTGTCAGAGAAACATGATGTCCCACTGTCAGAGAAACATGATGTCCCACTGTCAGAAACATGATGTCCCACTGTCAGAAACATGATGACTGTCAGAGAAACCCACTGTCAGAGAAACATGATGTCCCACTGTCAGAGAAACATGATGTCCCACTGTCAGAGAAACATGATGTCCCACTGTCAGAGAAACATGATGTCCCACTGTCAGAAACATGATGAGAAACATGATGTCCCTACTGTCAGAGAAACATGATGTCCTACTGTCATGATGTCCCACTGTCATGATGTCCCACTGTCAGTAACATGATGTCCCACTGTCAGAGAAACATGATGTCCCACTGTCAGAGAAACATGATGTCCCACTGTCAGAGAAACATGATGTCCCACTGTCAGAAACATGATGTCCCACTGTCAGAAACATGATGTCCCACTGTCAGAGTGATGTCCCACTGTCCAGAAACATGATGTCCCACTGTCAGAGAAACATGATGTCCCACTGTCAGAGAAACATGATGTCCCACTGTCAGAGAAACATGATGTCCCCACTGTCAGAGAAACATGATGTCCCACTGTCAGAGAAACATGATGTCCCCCACTGTCAGAGAAACATGATGTCCCACTGTCAGAAACAATGATGTCCTACTGTCAGAAAACATGATGTCCTACTGTCAGAGAAACATGATGTCCCTACTGTCAGAGAAACATGATGTCCCACTGTCAGAAACATGATGTCCCACTGTCAGAGAAACATGATGTCCCACTGTCAGAGAAACATGATGTCCTACTGTCGGAAATATGATGTCCCACTGTCAGAAACATGATGTCCCACTGTCAGAGAAACATGATGTCCCACTGTCAGAGAAACATGATGTCCCACTGTCAGAGAAACATGATGTCCCACTGTCAGAGAAACATGATGTCCCACTGTCAGAGAAACATGATGTCCCACTGTCAGAGAAACATGATGTCCCACTGTCAGAGAAACATGATGTCCCACTGTCAGAGAAACATGATGTCCCACTGTCAGAAACATGATGTCCCACTGTCAGAAACATGATGTCCCACTGTCAGAGAAACATGATGTCCCACTGTCAGAGAAACATGATGTCCCACTGTCAGAAACATGATGTCCCACTGTCAGAGAAACATGATGTCCCACTGTCAGAAACATGATGTCCCACTGTCAGAAACATGATGTCCCACTGTCAGAAACATGATGTCCCACTGTCAGAGAAACATGATGTCCCACTGTCAGAGAAACATGATGTCAGAAAACATGATGTCAGAGAAACATGATGTCCCACTGTCAGAGAAAAATGATGTCCCACTGTCAGAAACATGATGTCCCACTGTCAGAGAAGATGATGTCCCACTGTCAGAAACATGATGTCCCACTGTCAGAGAAACATGATGTCCCACTGTCAGAGAAAACATGATGTCCCACTGTCAGAGAAACATGATGTCCCACTGTCACAAGAAAAACATGATGTCCCACTGTCAGAGAAAACATGATGTCCCACTGTCAGAAACATGAGTCCCACTGTCAGAGAAACATGATGTCCCACTGTCAGAAAACATGATGTCCCACTGTCAGAAACATGATGTCCCACTGTCAGAGAAACATGATGTCCCACTGTCAGAGAAAACATGATGTCCACTGTCAGAGAAATGATGTCCCACTGTCAGAGAAACATGATGTCCCACTGTCAGAAACATGATGTCCCACTGTCAGAAACATGATGTCCCACTGTCAGAGAAACATGATGTCCCACTGTCAGAAACATGATGTCCCACTGTCAGAGAAACATGATGTCCCACTGTCAGAGAAACATGATGTCCCACTGTCAGAGAAACATGATGTCCCACTGTCAGAGAAACATGATGTCCCACTGTCAGAGAAACATGATGTCCCACTGTCAGAGAAACATGATGTCCCACTGTCAGAAACATGATGTCCCACACTGTCAGAGAAACATGATGTCCCACTGTCAGAAACATGATGTCCCACTGTCAGAGAAACATGATGTCCCCAGAAACATGATGTCAGACTGTCAAACATGATGTCCCACTGTCAGAGAAACATGATGTCCCACTGTCAGAGAAACATGATGTCCCACTGTCAGAAACATGATGTCCCACTGTCAGAGAAACATGATGTCCCACTGTCAGAGAAACATGATGTCCCACTGTCAGAGAAACATGATGTCCCACTGTCAGAGAAACATGATGTCCCACTGTCAGAGAAACATGATGTCCCACTGTCAGAGAAACATGATGTCCCACTGTCAGAGAAACATGATGTCCCACTGTCAGAAACATGATGTCCCACTGTCAGAGAAACATGATGTCCCACTGTCAGAGAAAAACATGATGTCCCACTGTCAGAGAAACATGATGTCCCACTGTCAGAGAAACATGATGTCCCACTGTCAGAGAAACATGATGTCCACTGTCATGATGTCCTACTGAAACATGATGTCCCACTGTCAGAAACAGAAACATGATGTCCCCACTGTCAGAGAAAACATGATGTCCCACTGTCAGAAACATGAGTCCCACTGTCAGAGTAGAAAACATGATGTCCCACTGTCAGAGAAACATGATGTCCCACTGTCAGAGAAACATGATGTCCCACTGTCAGAGAAACATGATGTCCCACTGTCAGAGAAACATGATGTCCCCCATTGTCAGAGAAACATGATGTCCCACTGTCAGAGAAACATGATGTCCTACTGTCAGAGAAACATGATGTCCCACTGTCATGAAAGTCAGAGAACATGATGTCCTACTGTCAGAGAAACATGATGTCCCACTGTCAGAGAAACATGATGTCCCACTGTCAGAGAAACATGATGTCCCACTGTCAGAGAAACATGATGTCCCACTGTCATGATGTCCCACTGTCAGAGAAACATGATGTCCCACTGTCAGAGAAACATGATGTCCCACTGTCAGAGAAACATGATGTCCCACTGTCAGAGAAACATGATGTCCCACTGTCAGAAATATGATGTCCCACTGTCAGAAACAATGATGTCCCACTGTCAGAGAAACATGATGTCCCACTGTCAGAAACATGATGTCCCACTGTCAGAGAAACATGATGTCCCACTGTCAGAAACAATGATGTCCTACTGTCAGAAACATGATGTCCTACTGTCAGAGAAACATGATGTCCTACTGTCAGAGAAACATGATGTCCCATTGTCAGAAACATGATGTCCCACTGTCAGAGAAACATGATGTCCCACTGTCAGAGAAACATGATGTCCCACTGTCAGAGAAACATGATGTCCCACTGTCAGAAACAATGATGTCCTACTGTCAGAGAAACATGATGTCCTACTGTCAGAGAAACATGATGTCCTACTGTCAGAGAAACATGATGTCCCATTGTCAGAGAAACATGATGTGTCCCACTGTCAGAGAAACATGATGTCCCACTGTCAGAGAAACATGATGTCCCACTGTCAGAGAAACATGATGTCCCACTGTCAGAGAAACATGATGTCCTACTGTCAGAAACATGATGTCCCACTGTCAGAAACATGATGTCCCACTGTCAGAGAGAAACATGATGATGTCCCACTGTCAGAGAAACATGATGTCCCACTGTCAGAGAAACATGATGTCCCACTGTCAGAAACATGATGTCCCACTGACAGAGTAACATAATGTCCCACTGTCAGAGAAACATGATGTCCCACTGTCAGAGAAACATGATGTCCCACTGTCAGAAACAATGATGTCCCACTGTCAGAAACAATGATGTCCCACTGTCAGAAACATGATGTCCCACTGTCAGAGAAACATGATGTCCTACTGTCAGAGAAACATGATGTCCCACTGTCAGAAACATGATGTCCCACTGTCAGAAACATGATGTCCCACTGTCAGAGAAACATGATGTCCCACTGTCAGAAACATGATGTCCCACTGTCAGAAACATGATGTCCCACTGTCAGAGAAACATGATGTCCCACTGTCAGAGAAACATGATGTCCCACTGTCAGAGAAACATGATGTCCCACTGTCAGAAACATGATGTCCCACTGTCAGAGAAACATGATGTCCCACTGTCAGAGAAACATGACGTCCTACTGTCAGAAACATGATGTCCCACTGTCAGAGAAACATGATGTCCCACTGTCGGATAAACATGATGTCCCACTGTCAGAGAAACATGATGACCTACTGTCAGAGAAACATGATGACCTACTGTCAGAGAAACATGATGTCCCACTGTCAGAGAAACATGATGTCCCACTGTCAGAAACATGATGTCCCACTGTCAGAGAAACATGATGTCCTACTGTCAGAGAAACATGATGTCCCACTGTCAGAGAAACAGAAACATGATGTCCCACTGTCAGAGAAACATGATGTCCTACTGTCACTGTCAGAGAAACATGATGTCCCACTGTCAGAGAAACATGATGTCCCACTGTCAGAGAAACATGATGTCCCACTGTCAGAGAAACATGATGTCCCACTGTCAGAGAAACATGATGTCCCACTGTCAGAAACATGATGTCCCACTGTCAGAAACAATGATGTCCCACTGTCAGAGAAACATGATGTCCCACTGTCAGAAACATGATGTCCCACTGTCAGAGAAACATGATGTCCCACTGTCAGAAACATGATGTCCCACTGTCAGAGAAACATGATGTCCTACTGTCAGAGAAACATGATGTCCCACTGTCAGAGAAACATGATGTCCCACTGTCAGAAACATGATGTCCCACTGTCAGAGAAACATGATGTCCCACTGTCAGAAACCATGATGTCCTACTGTCAGAGAAACATGATGTCCTACTGTCAGTCAGAGAAACATGATGTCCTACTGTCAGAGAAACATGATGTCCCACAGAAACATGATGTCCCACTGTCAGAGAAACATGATGTCCCACTGTCAGAGAAACATGATGTCCCACTGTCAGAGAAACATGATGTCCCAGAGGAACTGTCAGAGAAACATGATGTCCCACTGTCAGAAACAGAGAAACATGATGTCCTACTGTCAGAGAAACATGATGTCCTACTGTCAGAGAAACATGATGTCCCACTGTCAGAGAAACAACACAGAAACTGTGTCCCATTGTCAGAAAAACATGATGTCCCACTGTCAGAGAAACATGATGTCCCACTGTCAGAGAAACATGATGTCCTACTGTCAGAGAAACATGATGTCCCACTGTCAGAGAAACATGATGTCCTCCTGTCAGAGAAACATGATGTCCCACTGTCAGAAAACATGATGTCCCACTGTCAGAGAAACATGATGTCCCACTGTCATAGAAACATGATGTCCCACTGTCAGAGAAACATGATGTCCTACTGTCAGAGAAACATGATGTCCCACTGTCAGAGAAACATGATGTCCCACTGTCAGAGAAACATGATGTCCCACTGTCAGAGAAACATGATGTCCCACTGTCAGAAACATGATGTCCCACTGTCAGAGAAACATGATGTCCCACTGTCAGAGAAACATGATGTCCCACTGTCAGAGAAACATGATGTCCCACTGTCAGAAACATGATGTCCCACTGACAGAGTAACATAATGTCCCACTGTCAGAGAAACATCATGTCCCACTGTCAGAGAAACATGATGTCCCACTGTCAGAAACAATGATGTCCCACTGTCAGAAACAATGATGTCCCACTGTCAGAAACATGATGTCCCACTGTCAGAGAAACACGATGTCCCACAGAGAAACATGATGTCCCACTGTCAGAGAAACATGATGTCCCACTGTCAGAAACATGATGTCCCACTGTCAGAGAAACATGATGTCCTACTGTCAGAGAAACATGATGTCCCACTGTCAGAAACAATGATGTCCCACTGTCAGAAACATGATGTCCCACTGTCAGAGAAACATGATGTCCTACTGTCAGAGAAACATGATGTCCTACTGTCAGAGAAACATGATGTCCCACTGTCAGAAACAATGATGTCCCACTGTCAGAAACATGATGTCCTACTGTCAGAGAAACACGATGTCCTACTGTCAGAGAAACAAGATGTCCGCCAACCAAGGATCTTGGGCTCAGCTGTGTCTTGTTCGTCTGTTGGCAAAGACCAACCCAGTACTCCAGAACTCAGTTTGAAGCTTTGAAGAGGAAGAATATGTGGGAATATTTCAAACAATACATATCCACCCACCCCAGTCAGTGTGTTAACTTGAGACCAAGATGAGGACACACACTCATGCACATGCATATACACACATCACACATCAACAAACATGTGCAAACACACACATACACACTGCAACCATATTCTCCCACTTAGTATCTAATTTGAAGCCAAACGAGGGAGGCTTTAGTTTTCCCCCAAGAGGATCCTTCTGACCTTTCTCAGTGTTCTAGAATATTCCGGAATGTTCCAGAATGTTGCCATCCTCTCTCGTTAAAGGGTCAGTGCAGTCAAAAACTTGATTTTCTTGTGTTTTATATATATATATATTTCTACATGATTAGGTTGGAGTAATACTGTGAAATTGTGGAAATGATGATAATGCCCGTTTAGTGTAAGAGCTGTTTGAAAAGACCTGCTGAAATTTCAGCCTGTTTTGCATGAGTAGGGCTTGGTGGTAAGTTAATAGACCAATAACAGAGCCCTCCTCTCTGCCAATAACAGTTGGTTGTCAGGTTAAATATCCCACCCATTAGGCCCCTCACTCAGACCAGTCTTAGCAATTCTTGAGAAATTGCTTTTCGCTAAGAAGCTATTTTTTGTTTATTTTTGCCCATTTTATTTGAAAACAATCACAGTAAGGTACTTTGATTGTTACCCAGAAATGATTTGATATTGAGATAAAAACGTCCGCACTGTACCTTTAACACCACTGTGAGAGAATGACTCCACACTAATTCCTCAGCTCTTTTTCCTCCTCCCCTGATTTTCAAAGGGACCAGAACATCAGGCAATGGCCATGCTGTTTTTCAACTCCTCCTCCTCTGGATCCCTTCATCCTTCATCCCTTGTTTTGTCTCTCTTTCTTCTGATGAGAAAGTCTTAGCTGTGACTGTTTTGCGGTCGTCCAACAGCTCCTCAGCAATGCTAGAAGAGAGGGAACAGAGAGGGAACAGAGAGAGAGAGAGAGAGAGAGAGAGAGAGAGAGAGAGAGAGACAGAGACAGAGACAGAGACAGAGAGAGAAGGAGGAATATTGGAAGCCGTATGCATCGTTACAAGCCATCAGGATGCAAGTTTTCAATTTGTGGTAATTACTACAAGCTGAGAGGAGAGGGCGAAGAGGGTGGAGGGGTTGTTTATAGTATTGTCTTGGGGGGAGAGGTGGGCGTTGACAGGACCCTAAGATCGGGGACCACACTTGGTCATGGGACGGCCCTGAACCCTGACACAGAGGTCGGATCGTGACGTTGGACCACGACAAAGGACCCTGGCGAAGGACCGCGGATCATGTGTTCTGTGGCTCCGCTCTCATCTCAATTCTTTCCCAGGAGGAAGTGAAAGGCTCAGCATCGTGTCTCTTTTCTTTCTTTTTGTCTCAGTGTCACTATTGTGAGAGGTCAACGTGTGACGACATGTGGTGGTCCTAAAACAGTTGTGCGTTTTTCCCCTTTCTGTTTCTCCGTCTAGCTCTTCGTCCAAGTCTCACCTTGACTCACACTCTTCTGATGTTCCAGGTGGGAGCTGAATGGCTTACATAATCTTGAGACAACCTACAGACAAAGAAGTGTTCATGGGAACACCTGCGATAACATCTAGGGTCAGAATCTGTGGGATAAACATATACAGGTAGCTGAGCAGATCACCTGAGGTCAGACTCCTCTTCTCATTGAGCAGATCAGACTCCTCTTCTCATTGAGCAGGTCACCTGAGGTCAATCTCCTCTTCTCATTGAGCAGGTCACCTGAGGTCAATCTCCTCTTCTCATTGAGCAGGTCACCTGAGATCAGTCTCCTCTTCTCATTGAGCAGGTCAGTCTCCTCGTTTCATTGAGCAGATCACGCAAGACCAGTCTCCTCTTCTCATTGAGCAGGTCAATCTCCTCTCATCATTGAGCAGGTCAATCTCCTCGTCTCATTGAGCAGATCACCTGAGATCAGTCTCCTCTTCTCATTGAGCAGGTCACCTGAGATCAGACTCTTCTTCTCATTGAGCAGGTCACCTGAGATCAGTCTCCTCTTCTCATTGAGCAGGTCACCTGAGATCAGACTCCTCTTCTCATTGAGCAGGTCACCTGAGATCAGACTCCTCTTCTCATTGAGCATGTCACCTGAGATCAGTCTCCTCTTCTCATTGAGCAGGTCACCTGAGATCAGACTCCTCTTCTCATTGAGCAGGTCACCTGAGATCAGACTCCTCTTCTCATTGAGCAGGTCACCTGAGATCAGACTCCTCTTCTCATTGAGCAGGTCACCTGAGATCAGACTCCTCTACTCATTGAGCAGGTCACCTGAGATCAGTCTCCTCTTCTCATTGAGCAGGTCACCTGAGATCAGACTCCTCTTCTCATTGAGCAGGTCACCTGAGATCAGACTCCTCTTCTCATTGAGCAGGTCACCTGAGATCAGACTCCTCTTCTCATTGAGCAGGTCACCTGAGATCAGACTCCTCTTCTCATTGAGCTTTGAGATCTCCTGAATACATTTAGCTCTCCAATAAACAGAGGGATTCTTCTTCCTCTTTTCCTCTTTTCCTCTCTTTCTCTACCCCTCTTTCCCTTCTGTCCATCTCCCTTACCCCTGCTTTCCTTTTCACCCGTACCCTTCTCTCTCTGCCTCTCTCTTCTCCCATACTCTCATTGGAGATGAGACAGCAGAAAGGTTAGTTATGGAAATATGAAATAGGAGGTAAAACTCTCCAGACTGAGTACGAACACACACACACAAACACACACTCAGACACACACACACACACTCAGACACACACACACACACACTCAGACACACACACACACACACCTTCTCCTGTGTCTCTGTGTTTTTTCATACATCTTGTAATAGGATTTGGCCGTTTGACCGTTAAGCTAATTATCATCTCCGCTCAGTCTCCGCTCTGTCTCTCGTTAGAGGCCCTGTATAAGTGTGTGTGTATGTGTATGTGTGTGTGTGTGTGTGTGTGTGTGTGTGTGTGTGTGTGTGTGTGTGTGTGTGTGTGTGTGTGTGTGTGTGTGTGTGTCTCAGCTCCGATTTTAAACAAGCTGATCCGAACACTGCCTTACTTTCTCGCACACACACTCTGCCCTGCTCCGAACCACAACCAGCATCCGATCCACTCCACCTGACAGCTCCCTGTGTCTCCTCCGGAAAAAGTTGTTCCGAAGGGAGCACTGCGTTCCTGGTGGTTTTCCCAGACCAGCGTTCTGAGCCCGTTACCAATTACCCAAACCACTCCACACACACACACACACACACACACACACACACACACAGAGAGACACAGACACACACACAAACAATCTAGTAATCGGACGTACAATGGCTCCACCATATTTATCTGAGTTTAGGGGACAGTGGTGTGGACGCGTGTGTGTGTCTGAGTTAAATTAAATTAAATTATGAAAAGTGATACTGTCATGATTTCCATTATACTGTTATGATTTCCACCTATACACAAAGAGTAGTTCCATTTAGTGTGTGTGTGTGTGCATGCTTGTGTGTGTCTGTGTGTGTGTGTGTGTGTGTGTGTGTGAGGGGGATATAGATTTATCAAAGGCCAGTTGAAGAGCGATTTGGCAGAAACACACACACACACACACACACACACACACACACACACACACACACACACACACACACACACACACACACACACACACTGCAGCGAGAGAGAGAGGAGGTAGAGGAACGTGTACCTTTACTGCAGGGGTCAAGGCACAGAGCGAGGCTCAGTCCCAAATGGCACCCTGTTCCCTATATAGTGCACTACTCTTGACCAGGACCCATAGTGCAATAAATAAGGAACAGGCTGCCATTTGAGATGCAGGCAGAGTTTATGGGACGTCGTTCATTTTCTCTGGCTTGCTAACAGTTTCTTAATCAAACACACACGCACACACATGCACACACACACACACACACACACACACCACACACACACACACACACACACACACACACACAAACACACAAAAACACACACACACGCAAGCAAACACACACACACTGATGGCAAACAGTTCTTAACCAAACAGGATAAATCAATTCAGGGAGCTCAGAAACAATACCTCTACTGGGGTCTGTAGCCCCAACACCGTCAGCACAAGGACTGAAGGGGTCTGTAGCCCCAACACCGTCAGCACAAGGACTGAAGGGGTCTGTAGCCCCAACACCGTCAGCACAAGGACTGAAGGGGTCTGTAGCCCCAACACCGTCAGCACAAGGACTGAAGGGGTCTGTAGCCCCAACACCGTCAGCACAAGGACTGAAGGGGTCTGTAGCCCCAACACCGTCAGCACAAGGACTGAAGGGGTCTGTAGCCCCAACACCGTCAGCACAAGGACTGAAGGGGTCTGTAGCCCCAACACCGTCAGCACAAGGACTGAAACAATACCTCTACTGGGGTCTGTAGCCCCAACACCGTCAGCACAAGGACTGAAACAATACCTCTACTGGGGTCATGATGAGGAGCACACAGACACACACACATATACACACACATACCCCCCCCTCCCAACCACACTCCTGGGGGTGTAGCTGAACATTCCCCCAATGCCCTCTCCTCTTTTCCACCCCTCCTCTTCTCCAACCTCTCCTCTTCTCCAACCTATCCTCTTCTCCACCTCTCCTCTTCTCCAACCTCTCCTCTTCTCCACCTCTCCTCTTCTCCAACCATCCTCTACTCCACCCCCCTCTTCTCCAACCTCTCCTCTTCTCCACCCCTCCTCTTCTCCAACCCCTCCTCTTCTCCAACCCCTCCTCCAACCTCTCCTCTCCTCCAACCCCTCCTCTTCTCCAACCCCTCCTCCAACCTCTCCTCTCCTCCAACCCCTCCTCTCTCCTCCAACCCCTCCTCTTCTCCAACCCCTCCTCTCCTCCAACCCCTCCTCTCCTCCAACCTCTCCTCTTCTCCAACCCTCCTCTTCTCCACCCCTCCTCTTCTCCGACCATCCTCTTCTCCACCCCTCCTCTTCTCCAACCATCCTCTACTCCACCCCTCCTCTTCTCCAACCTCTCCTCTCCTCCTACCCCTCCTCTCCTCCAACCTCTCCTCTCCTCCAACCCCTCTTCTCCTCCAACCTCTCCTCTTCTCCAACCTCTCCTGTTCTCCACCCCTCCTCTCCTCCAACCTCTCCTCTTCTCTTACCTCTCCTCTTCTCCACCCCTCCTCTTCTCCACCCCTCCTCTCCTCCAACCCCTCCTCTCCTCCAACCTCTCCTCTCCTCCAACCCCTCTTCTCCTCCAACCTCTCCTCTCCTCCAACCCCTCTTCTCCTCCAACCTCTCCTCTTCTCCAACCTCTCCTGTTCTCCACCCCTCCTCTCCTCCAACCCCTCCTCTTCTCCACCCCTCCTCTCCTCCAACCCCTCCTCTCCTCCAACCTCTCCTCTTCTCTTACCTCTCCTCTTCTCCACCCCTCCTCTTCTCCAACCCCTCCTCTTCTCCAACCTCTCCTCTTCTCCAGCCATCCTCTTCTCCAACCCTCTCCTCTTCTCCACCCCTCCTCTTCTCCAACCCCTCCTCTCCTCCAACCTCTCCTCTCCTCCTACCCCTCCTCTCCTCCAACCCCTCCTCTTCTCCACCTCTCCTCTCCTCCAACCCTCCTCTTCTCCACCCCTCCTCTTCTCCACCTCTCCTCTCCTCTAACCCCTCCTCATCTCCACCTCTCCTCTCCTCCAACCTCTCCTCTCCTCCAACCCTCCTCTTCTCCACCTCTCCTCTTCTCCACCCCCCTCTTCTCCAACCTCTCCTCTCCTCCTACCCCTCCTCTCCTCCAACCCCTCCTCTCCTCCAACCTCTCCTCTTCTCTTACCTCTCCTCTTCTCCACCCCTCCTCTTCTCCAACCCCTCCTCTTCTCCAACCTCTCCTCTTCTCCACCCATCCTCTTCTCCAACCCTCCTCTTCTCCACCCCTCCTCTTCTTCAACCCCTCCTCTTCTCCAACCTCTCCTCTCCTCCAACCCCTCCTCTTCTCCAACCCCTCCTCCAACCTTTCCTCTCCTCCAACCCCTCCTCCAACCTCTCCTCCAACCCCTCCTCCAACCTCTCCTCTCCTCCATCCCCTCCTCCAACCCCTCCTCTCCTCCAACCTCTCCTCTTCTCCAACCTCTCCTCTTCTCCACCCCTCCTCTTCTCCAACCCCTCCTCTCCTCCAACCTCTCCTCTCCTCCTACCCCTCCTCTCCTCCAACCCCTCCTCTTCTCCACCTCTCCTCTCCTCCAACCCTCCTCTTCTCCACCCCTCCTCTTCTCCACCTCTCCTCTCCTCTAACCCCTCCTCTTCTCCACCTCTCCTCTCCTCCAACCCTCCTCTTCTCCACCCCTCCTCTTCTCCACCTCTCCTCTTCTCCAACCATCCTCTACTCCACCCCCCTCTTCTCCAACCTCTCATCTTCTCCACCCCTCCTCTTCTCCAACCCCTCCTCTTCTCCAACCCCTCCTCCAACCTCTCCTCTCCTCCAACCCCTCCTCTTCTCCAACCCCTCCTCCAACCTCTCCTCTCCTCCAACCCCTCCTCTCCTCCAACCCATCCTCTTCTCCAACCCCTCCTCTCCTCCAACCCCTCCTCTCCTCCAACCTCTCCTCTTCTCCAACCCCTCCTCTTCTCCACCCCTCCTCTTCTCCACCCCTCCTCTTCTCCGACCATCCTCTTCTCCACCCCTCCTCTTCTCCAACCTCTCCTCTTCTCCACCCCTCCTCTTCTCCAACCCCTCCTCTTCTCCAACCTCTCCTCTTCTCCAGCCATCCTCTTCTCCAACCCTCCTCTTCTCCACCCCTCCTCTTCTTCAACCCCTCCTCTTCTCCAACCTCTCCTCTCCTCCAACCCCTCCTCTTCTCCAACACCTCCTCCAACCTTTCCTCTCCTCCAACCCCTCCTCCAACCTTTCCTCTTCTCCAACCCCTCCTCCAACCTCTCCTCTCCTCCAACCCCTCCTCCAACCTCTCCTCCAACCCCTCCTCCAACCTCTGCTCTCCTCCAACCCCTCCTCCAACCCCTCCTCTCCTCCAACTTCTCCTCTTCTCCACCCCTCCTCTCCTCCAACCTCTCCTCTCCTCCTACCCCTCCTCTCCTCCAACCCCTCCTCTTCTCCAACCTCTCCTCTCCTCCAACCCTCCTCTTCTCCAACCCTCCTCTTCTCCACCTCTCCTCTCCTCTAACCCCTCCTCTTCTCCACCTCTCCTCTCCTCCAACCTCTCCTCTCCTCCAACCCTTCTCTTCGCCACCCCTCCTCTCCTCCAACCCCTCCTCTCCTCCTTCCATTGCAGGTTGACATTTATTTTCACGAGTCTTGTCCTGGTGGCAGAACTGAGCGATATCCCCTTAGATCGGCCAGGTTCAAATTCATGAAAATGAACATGT